>CM061089.1:18520000-19720000 GCA_030770545.1 Macropodus opercularis | reverse complement strand
CAGGAGGGAGCTCAGCTGGTGTAAAAACCTTCAACAGTGTTCAAGCACATTCCTGTATGTTGTATGGTTCTGGTTAAAAGACAACAAAGGGAGGATTGTGGCAATGTGTGTATAGAATGTGTTACTAGAAGCCTGTTCCACATAACTTATGAGAAGGCCTCTGCAGTGAGGTGGGGTTGTCTTATCATGAGCCAGTATATTTAACTGAGGTCATTGAAATACACACCAGTCCACCATCATGGAGCAGTGACCCTAAGTGACACTGCTGGTTCCTTCAGCAGAACAAGTAGCCAGCCTGCAGTTCATTCTAAGCAGGAGGTCACGATAAAAACACACTGAGCACATGACACAAAGACCCGACTGACATGAGAAACGCGTAAATCATGTTTCTATTGATACTAATTTAACCATCTCTCAGCCCAACGTCCCATAAATTAGTTTAGATGGTTTCACCTTAGAGCATGTGTCAGTTAGATTATTCTTTGTAGTCGCATCCATCTGTGTCCAGAGGATCAGAAAACGTCTTTAGCGATGGAGGTTTGCTCTGAACACCATCGGTGGAAAGTTGCTGTGACTTGATGTCATGTTTTCTTGAGCGTGAAGTGTAATTTCTGCTAAATGCAACACTACTTAAATCACTTATTCACAATATCACCCAGAGGTGACTCATGTTTCCCTTTTTCTATGTATAGTTCAGATCACATCCACATGTAGAAACTGTTGCTTGCTAGAAAGAGAAGGTGCAGTTTTGTCATATATACACTGACAATGTATGATTGTCAGTGTATATATGTCCATGCAGAAGAGAGAACGTTTGTACAACTTCCCATGACTGCTTGTAAAAAGTAAAACGACAAACACAGCTTTGTGATTTGTTCATCAGTCTTATTGATAAAATGATTTTCATCAACATGTTTGGATCTGGATCAGCCCATTAATCGTTTCTTAGTCATTGATGTAGAAAAGCTCCAGCAGCCTCTTCCTGCTGTAAACGTTCCTCCACACGTGGCTGCTGGTAGGAAGTTTACTCCTGATGTTACTTAGGTTTGTGCTGCGTGAACAGACCCAGCACCGAGCGTTTCCATCCAGCTCTGACTGAAGGAACACACCTGATGCAGCAGTGAGCAGAGGTTAGGGAGGGAGGCAGGGCTGGGGTCAAAGGTCATCCACCGCTAGTAGCTGGTTCCGTTCCCAGCTCTTCCTCCTGCCACTGACTCACGTGTCCATCGCACATCAGACACAAAGTCAGTGAGTCACAGCAGCGAGTCTCCATCTCAGCTTCACCTGACATTAGTTATTATTTTGTTAACTTTCTGATGTGTCCTGTCCTGGAGGAGTCACTTCCTCTTCTGCATTAAAGCATCGCCCCTTCCTCTGTCACCAACCACAACTACGTTGCTCTTTCTTTAGTGCTGAGCATCTCAGCGGATACAGACTCTGTTTCTCAGCCTCAGGTCACTGACGATTTTAGCCACCGAACTAAAAGGTAAGTGACTGAAATGCACCAAGGTCCATGATGTATGTCTGTATGTCTCACTAAGACAATGTGACGTTGGTCTTACTCTCATGTTTAAGTATTATACAGGAAGTTCCCACTTTAAGGACAAAACAACTGCACACGTCTGTCTTCATTACTATTGGTAACAAGTTCTAATGTATCGATAGCGTGAAAAGCAGGAAGGTTTGGTGTTTGACCTTGAGCTTTGCTGTGTCAGCACATCTGCAGCTGCTGGTTGTTTGTGTGAGCACATCCAACAGGCTGGTTTTTACTTAGATTTGGAAAATGTTTCTGAGCACCATCGAAGTTTCTGCATCAGTTCATCAGGTTTAATCTGATGCTCTCTTCTCCTGAACGACAGAATGGATCCCCAGGCTGAGGTAATTTCAAACATTGTGACGTGGATCATCATCATCTCTATCAGCCTCCCGTTGAACGGAGCAGCCATCTATGCTACTTCCTGTCAGGTGGGTGTAATGGAGGAAGGGTTAGTGCTGCTTCACGCTCTGTCCATGCAGGGAATTTGTCTCCATACGGGTTGTGTTGCTCTGGTTGTTGTGGCGCTGAAGGTCAGAACACTGCTTGGTTCTGTTCTCCTACAGGAACCAAAGGACAACGTTGCTCGGACCTACGTCATCAACCTCCTGGTTTCTGACCTGCTTCAGCTCTGGTCCCTGATGGCTGCACTATTGATCCAGAGTAAACTCTTCCTTCCTTTCTACTACTTCAGTCTGATGGTCGGTCTTGCGTTCAGGGTGGTCATTGCCTTGGAAAGGTAGGCATTTGTCTATAACACTCTGTGTTTGACTTTATTTCGCTGTATGTTGCCTCATCCTTGATCTTGTGTTGCAGGTGTTCGGTCGTCTCCTGCCCACAGGGCTCCTGCTTCAGACAAGCTTTGAAAATCAGTGCATTGGTTTGTTCCATTGCTTGGTTGGTTCCTCTTTGCGTCTTCTTCCGTGTCTTTTTCTCCTTTGCTCCCCCGATGCCCCAAACATTCATCCTCTTTCCCGTCTTCTTTCTTCTTCCATGTCCCTTCCTCATCTTCTCTCTGGGCCTGTCCCTTAAATCTCTGTGTGCATCTTTCGGCGAACCCCCCGATGACAAACGCAGGGTTGTGGGAAGTGTGTTTCTGCTGGTGCTCATCTACTTGCTGCTTTTCTTGCCCTTCGCTGTTTTCTTACTGACGGAGGGTCCAACATACAGTATCATCTTTCATGTGCTGGATTTTGCTCCTCGGCTCAGTCCGCTTGCTGACGTGTTTCTGTGTTTCTTCCTGAACAAACGGACCAATCAGAAGCTTCTGGCCTCTTGCTGCCGTCGCACAACAGAAAGTAATGACACACGTAGCTCAGCAGTGAATGAAGAGAGAGCAGACAGCTCTGTGTAAGAAGACTCACGGAGAACAGACGGAGGAAGCAAAGCTAGAAGAAAGCACAGAAGTGGTAATTACTCAACAATAATTAACTTCCTCCATCATGATCTACACTTCAGCAAATGTACATAAACCATATTCAAACATGAGCCATATTCCTTAGTTCATGCTCATCCTTGGATCAGCATCAGTAGAAGGGATGATGTGTTGGTTGCTGTATTATTTTGTTGTTTGCATGGAAATTAAATATGCCCTGGATAATATTTGTTGATTGATTTTAATTTTGTATGAACCAATAAACACTCATTTCAAAATAAACTGTTTCTCTCTTCACCTAATTTGAGTAAAGAGGCGTCTGGTCTGCAGATCTTTTAATCTTTCCAGGTATAAATGCAGTTGATTAAGCTGTCACAATCGGCAACCTGACTTCTGGGTTGGAGCCTAATGACACTACATCCCGATCAGACAATGGACCCCGCGGATTCGACCAACGCCCCTGACCACAACCAGGTGATCAGGACCCTTTACAAGCTGCTAGCCTCGGTCCCGGAAATCCCAGACGCCCAGGTCCGCGTTTCCACCCTTCCACGCCATGCCGACCCTGCTCCTGCACCCAAATTACACCCTGGCCTTGTATTCTCCCTGTTGACTACCAAGTCTCACCGTAGGGAACGGAGGGAGACAAACCTGGAATGACTCATGCCCTCCTAGACCTCTGCTGTGGCTTAAAATAGAGGATGTCCTCGCCATGCTCTCCGGCGATTGCCTAGAGGAAACTTCAGTTTTCCCACCTGCCTCTAGTCCTGCTCTCACAGCCATAGTCCCAGCAGCAGACTCCCGCTCACGCCCGGCTGATCCTGTCACCCATGCCCCTGGGCTGCTCATTCTACCATCTCCAATCCCTGCCTGCATTGCAGCGTCCGTCTCCACCGACCCAGGGGAGATCACCTCATCCACGACCATCTCTGCCGTATCAAGAAAGACAGTCTTGATCACATCCGTCTCCATCTACCCAGGGGAATCCATCTTGTCCACGCCAGTCTACTTCCTTTTAGGACTGTGGAGAATGAACGAGAGCAACGGCACGGACGGCTTCCTCTGTGGCTACGAACCGGGCTCGGCGCCGTACGCGTTGACCTGCGTAGCCATCGCTGTGGGCCTCCCGCTCAGCCTGACGTCCATCTACGCGGTGTTTTTTCTGGTGCGTGTCCCAGCGCTCACACTTCCTGGTCCACATTCAGCTGGAAGGAATACGAGCTTTCTCTGTCTCAGTTCAGTCAGAAAGTCATCACCAACACTCACTGTGCTGCAGGTGCAGAAGGACAACGTGGCTCCGCTCTACGTCGTCAACCTTCTCTTCTGTGACGTCATTCAGCACACGTTATACACCCGGTGACTACTCTGCCCCCCCTCCCACTGACGACCCCGCTCAGGCCACAGCTTCGGACCAGTCCCCCTGAAAACATCAGCTCCAGGCTCCTCAGGGAGTGTGCTGACCAGCTCAGTGAGGTGGTCCTGTACCTATTCAATCTGAGTGGAAGACGTCGTGTGTGGTTCCGGTTCCAAAGATACCACATCCCAGGGAGCCGAACCACTACAGAACCATGGCCCTGACCTCTCACCTGATGAAGACCATGGAGAGGATTGTCCTCAGCAACCTCCGCACCCAGGTGAGCTCAGCGCTGGACCCGCTGCAGTTTGCCTACCAGGCGGGCATCGGGGTGGATGATGCCGTCATCTACCTGCAGCATCGGGCCCTATCTCACCTGGAGTCCCCCGGGAGCACTGTGAGGGTCATGTTCTTTGACTTCTCCAGTGCTTTCAACACCGTTCAGCCAGCTCTGCTGAGGGGGAAGCTGGAGGTTGCAGGCGTGGACCAACACCTGGCGGCATGGTCCATCAACTACCTCACAGACAGACCACAGTTTGTGAGGCTGCGCAACTGTGTGTCTGACGTGGTCGTCTGCAGCACGGGGGCCCCCCAGGGGACGGTGCTCTCGTCCTTCCTGTTCACCCTGTACACAGCAGACTTCAGGTACAACTCCAGCAAATGCCACCTGCAGAAGTTCTTGGACGACACTGCGATTGTTGGATGTGTATCTGGGGGGAACGAGCTGGAGTATAGGGGGGTCATCACCGACTTTGTGGACTGGTGTGAGGAGAACCACCTGGTTCTGAACACCAGCAAAACGAAGGAGCTGGTGATTGACTTCCGGCGGAAACCTGCCCCACCGCTGCCGGTTTGCATAAGGGGTTCTGGGATCGAGATGGTGGACACTTACAAATATCTGGGTGTCCACCTCAACAAAAACCTGGACTGGACCGACAACTCTGATGCCCTGTACAGGAGGGGCCAGAGTCGCCTCCACCTGCTGACTGAGGTCCTTTGGGATGAGCAGGGCTCTCCTACGGACTGTCTATGACACGGTAGTGGCATCAGTCCTCTACGGCGTTGTGTGCTGGGCGGGTGGCAGCACAGACAGAGACAGAAACAGACTGAACAAACTGGTTAAGAAAGCTGGCTCTGTCCTGGGCTGCCCACTGGAGTCCATCGAAGTGGTGGCCGATAGAAGGACGCGGGCGAAACTGTCGTCCATCGTGGCCAACCCCTCCCACCCCCTGCACCAAACCGTGGAGGACCAACGCAGCTCGCACAGCGCGAGACTGCTGCACCCGAAGTGCAGGACTGAGCTACCGGAGGTCCTTCATACCCACAGCAATAAGACTTTACAACACATCAACATGACTGGAAAGCATGTTTATAGTGTGATGTGTGCCGTGCGGTGTCCATGTAGGATACTTTTTTTCTTTCACTTGCACTTTATGTTGAGATATGTAAATATTTTTTTGTATATAATGCTCCTCTTTTTTGTAACTATTGTAATTTTTTTCCAACTGTCTCTCTGCTGCTGCTGGGACACCAGAATTTCCCCACTGCGGGATAAATAAAGATCTAAATAAAGATCTATCTATCTATCAGCTCTGCTCCATGACCATGTGGGTCATAGACGGTGTGACTGAAGACACGTGCTGGACCACTGCCTACGTGTACTACTTCAGTGTGTTGGCCAGCGTCGGCTTCATGGTGTGTGTATATATATATATCACAGTTTGTCCCAATAACTCTTTGAAAATCCTCCAATTAATTCAAAATGCTGCAGCCAGAGTTCTGACTGGACTTAGGAAGAGAGATCACATTTCTCCAACATTAGCTTCTCTGCATTGGCTCCCTGTCAAATCTAGGATAGAATTCAAAATTCTTCTCCTCACCTACAAAGCTCTTCATAATAAAGCTCCATCTTATCTTAAAGACCTCATGGCTCCTCATGCTCCCAACAGAACGCTTCGTTCTCAGAGCGCTGGTCTGCTTGTGGTTCCTAGAGTTTCTAAATGTAGAACGGGAGGCAGAGCCTTTAGCTACCAAGCTCCTCTCCTATGGAACCAGCTTCCAGTCCAGGTTCGAGAAGCAGACGCCCTCTCTGCTTTAAAACTAGGCTAAGAAGAATTTCCCCTCTGCGGGATAAATAAAGTATTATCTTATCTTATCTTATAGGGACAGACTGACCAGGCCTGTAAATTATTATTCTTGAAGTTTGAAATAAAAGCAAGATTGAATTTATGAGAAGTTTCTCCTCATCATTCAACGAACGCGCAGCAGAGCTGGGATTGGGAGAACAGCTCAACAAACTTGGTGACCCCGACATGATGGTGAAGGAGAGACAGCTTGGGAACGAGAACTGAGGACCTGTTCGTGACACAGTAGCCCAGGCAAAAAACAAGGTAAGCACAACGTAAGAAATAAGTTAAAGAGTAAAAAGGATAAGAGGTCAGTTGTACATTGACTGATTGACTGATTGGCTGACTGACGGTCAGCGTCACTTCCTGTTACCGAGGTTTGTTGCTGGTTGCAGCGGCGTTTTGTTAACGACTTGTCTCCTCACTTTTATCTCTTTACTGTTGTTTTCTAACTTGTTTCGAGTGCCTAAGCGTCACACGCTTCTAATACTAAAGCACCTTATTCACCTTTGATTAAAAGCACTGCTAATTTCGTAGCTTTCTGGTCTTTCCAGCTAAGCTATCTTAACTTTCTGCTATGGCTTCTATGTCTCCTTCTGCTACTTTCTCTTGCTCGGTGCCTTATGTTTAGCTCGTCCTCTGCCTCCATTAGTGTTAATGGTATCTGTAATAAGTGTGAGATAGTGGCAGCGCTGGAGGCGAGGCTGACTAATTTGGAATCTCGGCTCGGCACTGTGGAAAACCAGTCAGCTAGTCAGGCCCTGTTAGCTAGTGCGGAGCCTCCTAGCTTAGCTGCTACTTGTCCCTCGGTGAGTCCCAAGCCAGGATGTGACTGGGTGATGGTTCGTAGGAGTCGTAGTTCTTGTCACATTTTGCCGACGGAGATGAGAGGAAAGGAATGGAACAGGCTGGATCGGGTACCAAGGTTTTGAATTTAACAACGAGTTTATTTGATAATTGGTTTGCGAGGATAAGCAGAGTCGTGGCGACCGCAGGACTACCGGACTCGTCCGGATCTGGGGGACAGAGAGACAGGTCAGTACAGGTCAGGGGCAGATCAGGATGTGGTCACGTTACCTTTAGCGTCGCCACACGGGCCGTACGAAATTAGCCGGAGACAGTCACAGGAGGGATGAAAGATACTTTGAAGAATTGTCCAGGCAAAAAAATGAGAGGAGGATGGGAGCGTGTCCAGGGGATTATGGAGGAATCGGTGAAGCTCGTCAGGAGCAGCTAGGAGATGTGGTTAACTCGGGAGTCGCAGAGTGGGTACTGCCCACCGAACCCCCGAGGATAGGGGTCTAGAGTCCAGAACTGTTGACAGTTGAACACTGACAAGACAGGCTCCTCCTGTGACTGAGAGCGGTAACGAGAGCAGAGCAGGCTGACAAAGACAAGGTCGGTTCCATGATGACAGCAGTTCATAAACAGGGAAAGCAAAACGAGCCGAACCGGCCGATAGTTATTCAAAAACAAAAACAAGGTTCCAGAGGCGCTAGAGCGCTCGTAGTAGTCTGTTACGAGGAGATCTCCCCTCTTAGCGCTGTCGTTCACTCGATTGAGAGTAGCATAGCCACTGACGTTTAAGAATGAGCAGCGATCAATACAACTCACCCGGTCGCTGAATCATGATGTAGCGAACGTCGGGATGGATGCTAAAGGGGTTAGCCGAGGGACAACACACTCACGGGATCCGTGGTCGGAGCGTCTGCGGAGCCGAGGTTGAGAAACAATCCGTGGTCGAGAAATAAGCTGTGGACGAGTGCGTGAGTGACGACTGACGATCAGACAATGAGAAGCCTGGGCGGAGGGATTAAGAAGACAGGTAATGAACCAGAGGACTGGAGGAAACCTGTTTGAGTCGAGAGACGTGGGATGTATCCTGAGGTTCTTGGGTAGGCGCAGGCGGACGGCGGCCGGGTTGACGATATTGGAGATGGAGAACGGACCTATGAACCTGGGGGCGGTTTGGGAGAGCGTACCTTCAGTGGAATGTCTCGGGTGGAAAGCCAAACCTTCTGTCCCACCGAGTATCGAGGGGCCGGCCTCCGATGGTGGTTTGCTCGATGTTCGTAAGACGACACAGAGTTAATCAGGGCGCGTCTGGCTTGCCTCCAGGCCAACTGACACCGGCGAGCGGAGGCTGCCGCCAATGGGACGGCGGCTTGACCGAACTGTAGCTCGAACAGGGGACGTTGGTAACCATAACAAACAAAAAATGGAGAATAGCGTAGCGAGGACGTGAGTGAATTATGGGCATACTCCACCCATATCAGTTCTTCTGCCCAGGAAGTGGGGTTGTTTGCGGCGAGGTGCCGCAGGTTGACCTCCATCTCCTGGTTCAGCCTCTTCGTTTGTCCATTGGTCTGAGGATGGTATCCGGAGGAGAGGCTGACCTTGATCCCTAGGATCCTACAAAACTCAGACCAGTATCTTGCAGTGAATTGAGGACCTCTGTCGGAGACGAGGTCCTCCGGAATTCCGTGTAGCCGAATGACATGATCAATGAGGAGCCGGGCTGTTTCAGGAGCAGAAGGCAATTTGGAGAGAGGGACGAAGTGTGGCATTTTTGAAAAACGATCAATAATAGACAAGACGACTGTCTTACCCTTGGACGGAGGGAGACCCGTGACAAAATCCATGGCGATATGGGACCAAGGCCTTTTCGGGATCGGAAGGGGATGCAGGAGGCCAGCCGGAGGTAAAAGTTTGGTGTCTTGACTGTTGAGCAGGAAGAGCAGGATGCGACGTAAGCCAGAGTATCCGACCGGACCGAGGGCCACCAGAACCGCTGGGATAAAACCTGCAGAGTGCGGGTGACTCCGGGATGTATGGCCAGGCGAGAGTCATGGCAGAGCTGCAGGACCTTAGAACGAAGATAGGACGGAACAAAGAGACAGTGACTAGGGCACCTGGAAGGGGTGGCGTGGTTCTGGGTAGCTTGTCGCACCTCCTCCTCCAGGGCTAACCGAGGCGCACCTAAACGAACTGTTGCGGGGAGAATGAATTTCTGTTGTCCGGGGTCATGACCTGAGGAGAACAGCCTGGATAAGGCGTCAGCCTGTTCTCCGTTCCTGGGCGAAAAGAAAGCACAAATGAAAACCGTTCGAAGAATATAGCCCACCTGGCCTGCCGGGAGTTGAGCCTCTTGGCCGACTTGAGGTACTCCAGGTTTTTATGGTCAGTCAGGACCGTGAATGGGTGCTCGGAGCCCTCAAGCCAGTGTCTCCACTCCTCTAAGGCTAGTTTGACCGCCAACAACTCCCGGTTGGAAACGTTGTAGTTGTTTTCTTGATTGTGGGGTCGGCCAAGTCTTTACTGCGCGCACCTTGTCTGGGTCCATGGATATGCGATCTGGCTGGATGATAAACCCGAGGAAGGTGGTAGTGGTGACGTGGAAGTCGCATTTCTCAGCTTTGCAGAAAAGTTGGTTCTGAAGTAACCTTTGCAGAACGGCCCGAACGTGCGTGATGTGCTCCTTCTCAGTCTGTGAAAAAATTAAAATGTCGTCCAAGTAGACAAAAACAAAGCAGTTTAGCATGTCACCAAGGATATCATTGACCATATTCTGGAATACTGTGGGTGCATTGGTGAGCCCAAATGGCATCACCAAATATTCGAAGTGTCCAGCCGGGGTATTGAATGCTGTCTTCCACTCGTCACCTTTCCTGATGCGGATCAAATGATAAGCGTTCCGTAGGTCCAATCTGGAAAATATCTTGGCTCCCTTGAGAAGTTCAAAAGCAGAAGAGATTAGAGGAAGCGGATAACGGTTCTTGACGGTTACCTGATTCAGGCCACGGTAGTCAATGCAGGGCCTAAGTCCTCCATCCTTCTTCTTTACAAAGGAGAACCCTGCCCCAGCTGGGGATGTTGAAGGGCGAATTATCCCCCAGTCCAAGGATTCTTGGATGTAGAGTTCCATAGCCTTGCGCTCAGGTCCTGCTAGGGAAAATAGCCTTCCCATGGGTGGAGTGGCGCCTGGAAGCAGCTCAATGGAGCAATCGTAGTGCCGATGAGGTGGCAAGGAGGTAGCACGACTCTTAGTAAATACTGTTTTGAGGTCGTGATAGTGTCTGGGTACCTTAGTGAGGTCTGGAGGATCCTCCGTCATCGGGGTTGTCTCTGGGACCGGAGGTCTGGCGGAGCGAAGACAGGTGAGAGAACAGGTGGGTCCCCAACCCAGCACTCGGCCCGAGATCCAGTCGATGTGCGGGTTATGGTGTTGGAGCCAGGAGATCCCTAGCACCACTGGTGAACTGGTTGTTTCCACGACATGGAATACTGACTGGTCTCTGTGGTTCTCTAAGAATACGGTGATAGGTAACGTGACGGATTCAATGGTATGCAAGAGAGTATTATTTAATGACCAAACCTTGACTGGATTTGACAGACGCGTGGTGGGAAGCTGAAGTTCGTGGACAAGGGACATGGCTATGAAATTGGCGTCAGCTCCCAAGTCGATCAGAGCAGGCACTTTCTGACAGTGTGGAGGGGTCCCGATGGTTACTGTGATGAGTGGTCGGTCCGCGGAGGCTTTCGTGAGTGAATTCACTGCAAGATACTGGTCTGAGTGTCGTTCAGAAGCACCCCTGCCGAGGCAACTGAGCCGTTCCTTTTACTGGGCAGTGAGCCACCAGATGTCCTCGTCCCCCGCAGTAGAAGCAGAGGCCCTGATTCCGGCGCTTGAGCCATTCCTCGTTTGCTTATTCCAGGTGCTGTCAGCTGCCAAAGTTCGGAACTCGACGACATAATCCACCAGAGGACGATTCCTTTGAGTGAGAGACGTTAAACCCCTCCTGGCCTCGGCCTGTGGGCGCACAGGGTCGAATACTCGAGAGAGTTGATCGCCGAATTTCTTAAACGTTTGGCAGTATGACTCCTTCCGACGCCAAGCGGCAGTTGCCCACACTGCAGCCCGTCCTCCCAATAATGACAGCACATAGGCAACCTTTACTGCGTGGAAAGTCGCTGGATGGACCGTAAACATGACCTCGCACTGAGTGAGGAAAGAGCGACTAAGTCCAGGCTCCCCACTGTAGCGGGACGGTGGAGCCAGTCTGGGCTCTGGGGCTGAAGCTGAGGTCCTGGGTGGTGAAGCGGGCAGCGGCACAGTGGGTGCCTCTAGTGATGAGGAGGGTAAATGACTGGTTAGCTGATTGAGGACACCCGACATTTGAGATAACCGGGCATTCAGATCTTTGAGGGCGATTTCAATGCTAGCAGGCCAAGATAGGGGTACTGATCCAGCGGGTTCCATGGTGGTCTGATTGTACTGTCACGTTTTGCCGACGGAGATGAGAGGAAAGGAATGGAACAGGCTGGATCTTGTACCAAGGTTTTAAATTTAACAACGAGTTTATTTAATAATTTTGCGATTTGCGAGGATGAGCCGAGTTGTGGCAACCGCAGGACTACCGGACTCGTCCGGATCTGGGGGACAGAGAGACAGGTCAGTACCGGTCAGGGCAGATCAGGATGTGGTCACGTTACCTTTAGCGTTTTGTGATGACAGCAGTTCATAAACAGGGAAAGCAAAACGAGCCGAACCGGCCGATAGTTATTCAAAAACAAAAACAAGGTTCCAGAGGCGCTAGAGCGCTCGTAGTAGTCTGTTACGAGGAGATCTCCCCTCTTAGCGCTGTTGTTCACTCGATTGAGAGTAGCATAGCCACTGACGTTTAAGAATGAGCAGCGATCAATACAACTCACCCGGTCGCTGAGTCATGATGTAGCGAACGTCGGGATGGATGCTAAAGGGGTTAGCCGAGGGACAACACACTCACGGGATCCGTGGTCGGAGCGTCTGCCGAGCCGAGGGAAGCCGTGGTCGAGAATCAATCCGTGGTCGAGAAACAATCCGTGGTCGAGAAATAATCCGTGGTTGAGAAACAAGCTGTGGACGAGGTCTAGAGTGCGTGAGTGACGACTGACGATCAGACAATGAGAAGCCTGGGCGGAGGGATTAAGAAGACAGGTAATGAACCTGGTGTAGGCAATCAGACAGGTGATGGGGAGAGACTTGTTGGTTCGACTGGGCGTTTCAATTCTTTGTTCACCTGATGGTGTGATTGTATCGTTTCCTAACGGTGAATCCACTAATTGCTCCAAGAAAAGCTTGTCAGTGGCTGATGCAGGAAGCCTCGATGAATCTGGGCGCTGACGTATACTGGGGCCGGTTGGAACCGGAGGGCCCGGCAGGGGGCGGTCTTCTCTCCTTATACATGGCCTGGAAACCTTGGATCTCCCAACTGGGCCCATATGTCTCCCCAACCGACCCTGACCATGTTACACTATTTTATGACAGGGAACAGACAGATTGGTACCAGCATATGATCAAGGATCAAGGAGTTTATTGTCATGTTACATGTACAACGAAATTATAAAAGTGTCAAGCAGCCAGTGCAGTTTAATCATAAAAGATAAATAAAATAAATAAAATAAAAATAAAATAGAAAAAATAAACATTTTAAATGAAATCTGACAACATTCATTCCATTTCATAAAATCACTTAATGCACATTCCCTTCTAAAACTGTGATTTTTTTGTTTGTTCAGTGCAGTTATGGCTGTTGGGTAAAAACTGTTCTTTAGTCTGTTTGTCTCTGATTTGATTTGTGATTTGATCTGTATCGTCGTCCTGACGGTAACAGTTAAAACAGATGGTGTCCGGGGTGTGATGTGTCCTTGATGATGTTTTGGGCTTTTTCTATGCAGTGGGAACTGTGTAGTTCTTCCAGTGTAGGGAGAGAGCAGCCGACGATCTTCTGGGCCATGTTTATCACCCCCTGGAGCGCTTTCCTCTGTGCTACTGTGCAGCTGGTGAACCATACGCCAATGCAGTATGTTAGGATGCTTTCTATGGAGCATCTATACAAGGTCACCAGGAGTTTCCTAGACACGTAGTTCTTTCTCAGTGCCCTGAGGAAGTCGAGTCTCTGTTGGGCCTTCTTCATCAGCTCCGAGGTGTTCATGCTCCAGGTCAGGCACCCCTCTATCTGAACTCCCAGGAATCGGAAGCCATGCACTCTCTCCACACAGTCCCCACAGTATGTTTCAGGACAAACTACAAGGACATAAATGGAAGATTTCCACTAATGCTATTCTGATTGGTCCAGAAGGAGTAGTGGGCAGTGTACAGTTGACAGCAGATCAGGCTGCAGGGTATGAGATGGTGCGGAGGCGGTGCCTCATGTCTCGTTGGCAATACATCCCGGACACCAAGCTAAACTTTCGCACAAACAAGAATTTATTAAATAAAGATGCAAACAGAAATTCACAGCCGAGCTGGAGAAAACACTATAATTTAGGAATAAACAAAGATGTAACACAAAGGGATAGTGGACCAGATTCAACACTATGTTCTAATATATGAAAAGCCTATAAACCAAAAGTCACCGCAAGCGGGAGATAACAAAACTTTACTCTAATAAACCTGACTGTCAAACTAACTATGAACATAAAGTCACTGCAAGCGGGAGAAAACAAAGTTATCAGTATTCATACAAACAAAAACACTGCCAAGCAGGAACTAGAAAAGCTATGAACAAACTAACTAAACTTACTATGACGATTAGAGCCAGAGGTCGGTGACGAGGGAGAGCAACAAGACAAGCGAACTAGGAAAGACACACCAGGAATGAGAGTCTGTATGGGGTTTATGAAGTCCAGGGTGGTAGGTGATGGAAAACAGGTGTGTGTGAGGACGGCAGGTATGGAGGCTGACGTGGGACAAACACAAAGTCCAAATAGCTCCCCCTGGTGGGGAAGCAAAGTCCAACTGTCACAAACTCAATGGCAAACTGGGACTCAAACGTAAATATTTAAGTTGGTAACGATTGTTTCAGAAAACTGTAGTACTTTACAGCCAGATAATAATAATAAAGTAATAATAATAATATTAAAAGTAATAATATTATGTAATATTGAATATGATATTAAATAAATATTAAAGTGGTAAGTGAGAAAATTAAACAATATAAATATCTGTATTTAGAATCTAGGTCATTCTTTTATAAAGAAAACAGTTTGAGATGTGTTTGAGTCACTGTCATGACTCAGCATAATCACCACAGAACCACCTGTTACTATGGTGTTTGCTCCAATATGTTCAATACTTTATGCCTTTATTTACTGTTATATCACTTTGATGTTTGACTGTCAGCAAACAGTTACTGTTACACTGAAATATTACCTATTCATTATTGTGATATTATTACTATTATTTTGCAGCTAGCTCCATTATTGTTATAATTTCTGAAATCATACCATTGTTACTTTGTATCGAGCTGTAAATTGTTGGATTACCAACACTATTAATATTCATGAGCTAAGGTTTTATCATGTGCTTTATAATTGCTGTCATGATCCACGCTCTATGTCCGCCGGGGCTTTTACGTTGAAAGGCTCCGGTGGAGACTCTCACCACGCCCTTCCAACCATACCTCATCAATCTGATTATGTTCACCTGGTTTCCTGATCTTCTCAGGCTCTCTCCACAGTTTACTCGACGTCAGACCGTCAACTTTTTCTCGACACGCACAATCTCCGATGGACCTCGCTTCTCGCCACTCGCCAGCCGTGAGTTTTTCGCTTCTGTTTGTTTTCCACGACACTCTCGGCACCGGTGGTTTTTCTGCCTGGTTCAGACGCCAGAACCTCAGCTCTCCCGTCTCTGAGTCCCTGTGGCGTTTGCCACTCTTGCTTGTTACGGCAGACCTAGGTCTTTGGTGCGCCGTCTTTATAGACCTGGATTGAACACTGCTCGCTGGAGCTGACTACAAGCGTCTTTGGTGCGCCGTCTTTACTTTCCCAGTAATTCCGGATTCTACAGCCGGTTCGGCTCGCTTTTGGTTAAGTTCCATTGTTTGTCGCCTGGACTCGGTTTGGCCCTCCAGCCCCTAGAGGGCGCCCTTGTTCCCAGTTCTTCTTTGTTGGTCTTTGTTTTTCGTCCATTTCCTGTTTGCCATCATTGATTTCACCTGTTCGTCATTTCCTGTTTGAGTTTGTATTTAAGTTCCTCCCTGTGTCTTGTTAGTTGCTGGCTCGTCATTCGTTACTACTTGCATTAGCATTATCGAGATTTCTGTTCCCTAGAGAGTTGTAGTAAGTGTTTGGTTTGTTGGTGTTTGTATGTGTCTCTTTGGTTTTTGATTAATATTGTAGTATGTTGATTTCCGTCGAGGTTTGTTTGCATTGTCCTGTTTAGTTTGGTTAAGTTTTCTATGTCTGGTCCTAGTTTGGTATTTCGTGTAGTCACTTTGTCTTTGTGGGGTTTCGTTCTGTTAGTGTGTGTATTTGTCACTGTTCTGTTGCATGTTGGGGTTTTGGTTTATTAGTAGTTATTTAGTTACTCTGTTCTTGTTAGAGTCCTGTCTGTGTTAAAGTTTTGTAGCTTCACATTTGGTTCAATCAATTGGTCACTTTTGTTTGTGTTCTGTCCGTGTGTGTGTGTGTTGTTTAACCTACTAAAATATTAGTTAATTGATCACCTGTTCTGTCATGGGGTCGTGCTATTGGGTCCTCTCCGTATAGTTTGTTAGTGTGGGCACAGGCTCCAGTTCGACGCTTTCGTCAGTTGCTGTGCTGCGAGTCAACCCCGGAACCCCCCGACACCATCCTCGGCTGCCCGGTGGAATTTACACATGCTGTGACTCCCGACAAAGCCAAGCCTCCCTGTTCTTACCCCCGGATGACCTTGCTCGCTCGCAATAAATCTCTGGTCCTCCCTCCTTCCTCCTCACTGTTGCCGTCTACATCTCCTCCTTCTCCCACTCGACTCATCCCTCCTGTGGCTGCTTTCCCTCTCATTCTCCTCATGCCCTCGACTGGTAGAAGGTAACGTGCACCCGCACCCAGCTTGTGCCTCTGTCTGTCCACGTCCTGACCTGTTCCTCTGTCTCCTAGATCTGGAAGACTCCGGTGACCTGACAACCCGTCCTTCATACCAAATTGTTGTTGCTTGTATCAATAAACCAGTTTTTCTTCTATACCCAGCCTTGGTTCAGCCTGTTCCATCACCATCCTCTCGTAACAGCCACCGTACACATAACAGTACGGCCTGACCATTATGGAACCCGCTGGACCAACGCCGCCTTCATGGCCCACTAGTGTAGAAGTCGCCCTCAATGATCTAAATGCCCGGCTTTTGCAAATGTCCACGACTTTAGAACAACTAACCCACCGTTTATCTCCCCCTCCGTTAGAGGCGCCTCTCGCCCCGCTGCCCGTTTCTCCTTCCTAGATCACCGACTCCTGTCTCTGAGCCCCGACTGCCACCCCCGGTTCGCTATCACGAAGAACCCGGACTCAGCCGCGCCTTCATCACCCAGAGTGAAGGCATGTTCGAGATCCAGGCCTCCGCCTTCAGTTCTGAGTCTGTCAAGGTGGCTTACACCCTAGCCCTCCTAGGAGGTTGGGCCGCAGTGGGGGCAACGGCCGAATGGCGGCGGAAGGAGCCATATTGCTGGACGTTCAAGGAGTTTGGGGAACAGTTATCACGAGTCTTCGACCCGGTAAGACCACAGGCTGAGGCCAGGAGGGGTCTCACCCCTCTCTCCCACGGGAACCGGCCGCTAGTGGATTATGTCATTGAGTTCCGAACACTAGCGGCCGACAGTTCTTGGAATGAACCAGCCCACCAGGATCAGTTCTATGTCGGCCTGGATGAAAGAATCAAGGACGCTCTCTCGTATCAGGCGGAGCCCTCGTCCTTGGATGAGCTGATCGACCTGGCCACCAGGGCCGAGCAGCGTTTCTTGGAGCGACAGCAATGCCAAGGTGGTCCGCAGCCCATGGTGAATGCTCCTCGCTTCTCCACTAATTCTGCCCATGTACCTAAGCCCACAGACAGAGCCTGTTTGTGGGCTTAGACGACATCTTGATTTCACATCAACCATGTCCGGGCAGTTCTTCAGCAACTCATACAGAACCAGTTATTAGTGTGAATTTCACGTTTCCACCACCACCTTCCTTGGCTTCATTGTTCAGCCAGACCGCATCTCCATGGACCCTGACAAGGTGCGTGCTGTCAGGACCTGGCCTTCTCCTCATACCAGGAGACAGTTGCAGCCATTCCTGGGATTCGCGAATTTCTATCGACGGTTCCTTAGGGGATACAGCATCATCGCCGCCCGCTTCACAGCCTGACCTCCACCAAGACCCAATTCTGTTGGGGACCCCGAGCAGAGGAGGCGTTTTCTCGCCTCAAGGTCATCTTCACTTCCGCACCCATTCTAACCCTTCCGGACCCGGACCTGCTGTTCATAGTGGAGGTGGATGCATCTGACAGTGGGGTAGGAGCCGTGCTCTCCCAAAGGGCCAAGCTTGACTCCAAGATCCCTTGCGCCTTCTTCTCGAGGAAGCTGTCGGGATCTGAGAAGAATTACGACGTGGGGAATCGGGAGCTACTGGTGGTAGCTGGCTCTGGGGGAGTGGCGGCACTAGCTCGAGGGCGCCAAGCATCCCTTTACGGTCCTGACCGACCATAAGAACCTGGAGTACCTCCGATCGGCCAATAGGCTGAACTCCAGAGAGGCCAGGTGGGCCATTTTCTTTGAACGTTTCTCGTTTGTTCTCTCTTTTCGCCCAGGTTCCGAGAATAGCAAGGCAGACGCACTCTCAAGGCAAGGGGGTTACCCTGCGGGTTCTGGTGGCCGTCTATCCAACCGGACACCAGAGCATACATCTCTGCCTGCTCCTCCTGCTCAAGGGTAAAAACATCCAACCTACCTCCCGCCGGCCTTCTACACCCCCTCCCAATTCCAAGGAGGCCATGGTCCCACGCCACCATGGACTTCGTCACAGGTCTACCTCCATCCAAGGGTAAGACCACACATAACAGTTGCTTATATTAAATGCTACAATATGTTTGGTAGAGTACATGAAACCTATAATGCACTGGTTGCTAAAAACAAGGGATCTTCAGTCTCATCAGAGCTTTTCAGAGCCATCAGTTCCCATCTGAGCTATTTCAGCAGCTGGTGGTGGTGGAAAGCAGCAACTCTCTGCTTCTCAGTGTCGATGGAACTAAAGTAACGTTTCCCTGGTGTCAAAGTGAGGAACGGTGTGCACAAGGGGTTCTGAAATTGAGATGGTGGACACTTACAAATATCTGGGTGTCCACCTCAACAAAAACCTGGACTGGACCGACAACTCGGATGCCCTGTACAGGAGGGGCCAGAGTCGCCTCCACCTGCTGAGGCGACTGAGGTCCTTTGGGGTGTGCAGGGCTCTCCTACGGACTGTCTACGACACGGTAGTGGCATCAGTCCTCTACGGCGTTGTGTGCTGGGTGGGCGGCAGCACAGACAGAGACAGAAAGAGACTGAACAAACTGGTTAAGAAAGCTGGCTCTGTCCTGGGCTGCCCACTGGAGTCCATCGAGGTGGTGGCCAATAGAAGGACACGTCGTCCATCATGGCCAACCCCTCCCACACCTTGCACCAAACAGTGGAGGACCAATGCAGCTCGCACAGCGCGAGACTGCTGCACCCAAAGTGCAGGACTGAGCTACCGGAGGTCCTTCATACCCACGGCAATAAGACTCTACAACACACCAACATGACTGGAAAGCATGTTTATAGTGTGATGTGTGCCGTGCGGTGTCCATGTTGCATGTATGTTATTTTTTTTATTTTGTTTTCCTTTTTTAATTTGGCACTTTGCACTTTTATGTTTATGTTTAGATATGTACATTTTCTTTTTTGTATATAATGTTTTTTGTAACTATTGTGACTTTTTTTTTTCCCCAACTGTTTCTCTGCTGCTGCTGGGTCACCAGAATTTCCCCACTGCGGGATAAATAAAGTCCTATCCTATTCGCATGGAAGCTAGTGGAGATTCCCTGAAGACCTGCTGTCGTCTCAGACAGAGCCGAGCGTCCAGGCCTCCTCATGTATCTCTGCATCCGTCACAACATGAAAAACTTTAGCATGTTCTGCTGCAAGGAACAGGAAACTGGCTGGATGCTTAACGCTGAGGCAGATAATCAGTGGCTTAGTAAATAACTGTTCCTGATGCTGCACCTAGAGTCAAACCAACGTCACAGATCAAACTTATGGTGAAATATGAACCTATGGAGCATTTTTAAGCTCTAGGTCCTATGTTTGTCGAGCGTAAGCCTGGTTCAAACTTACAAGGTTACAGTTTTAATGAGCCGACAAACGCGTGGAGTAACAAACGGACTTAAACAGCTGACAAGACAGGAAGCGTGAAGCTAAAAACCAGGAAATGACATCACAGAACACAGACAAGACAGAAACACAACGAACTGTTACAAGAATATAATGAACACTCAGGGCATCTAAGGGCAGCTCTCAGGACCCGTGGCCCAGATGGGCCTTCAACAAGAGGATGAACCAGCAGAGGAGGAACAACACATCAGGACCAGTATCTGCCGTGTATCTCCACTTAAAAGACAAAGGCCACTGAAGACAACAACGTTCACATTCTGGACAGAGAAGACAGGTGGTTTGAACGAGGCGTCAGAGAAGCCGTACATGTCCAGGTGAACAGCCCCTCTATCAACAGAGGTGGAGGCCTCAGACACAACTTGTCTACATCTACCTGCTGCCCTTTGTCCAGGAAGATCAAGACCACTTCACACGTACCCACAAAGGAGACACTTAACGACCCTGTAATGGTTGGAGGAGGAGTCACGGTAGTTGAGGTTTCACACCTACTCACTACCCTCACACCCCCTCTGTTCACATAACGAACCCATTCTACACAGTGTGAAGTGAAACCAAACACCAACTTCCCACAGACTGAAGAAACCTCCTGGATAGATGGAGAAACGTTTCTACTAACTAGAAGAATCCAGTTGCCATGACTCAACCTTCAGACAAGGTCCAGGTGAAGCCAATCGGCAATCAGATGAAGTTGGCGAGAGACAGGAAAGCAGATCTGGGATTGGCCTTCAAAATAAGGCTCCAACCCGGAAGTCAGGTTGCTGATCGTGACAGCTTAATCAACTGCATTTATCCCTGGTATTAAAAGGCCTCACGAGAGTCTGCAGCCCAGACGCCTCTTTACTCTACAACAACCATCCAATTAGGTGAAGGAAGAAACTGTTTATTCTGAAATGAGTGTTTAATGGTTCATACAAAATTAAAATCAATCAACAAATATTATCCAGCGGATATTTATTTCCATGCAAACAACAAAATAATACAGCAACCAACACATCATCCCTTCTACTGATGCTGATCCAAGGATGAGCATGAACTAAGGAATATGGCTCATGTTTGAATATGGTTTATGTACATTTGCTGAAGTGTGAATCATGATCTGGAGGAAGTTAATTATTGTTGAGTTATTACCACTTCTGTGCTTTCTTCTAGCTTTCGCTTCCTCCGTCTGTTCTCCGTGAGTCTTCTTACACAGAGCTGTCTGCTCTCTCTTCATTCACTGCTGAGCTACGTGTGTCATTACTTTCTGTTGTGCGACGGCAGCAAGAGGGCAGAAGCTTCTGATTGGTCGGTTTGTTCAGGAAGACACACAGAAACACGTCAGCAAGCGGACTGAGCTGAAGAGCAACAACCAGCACATAAAAGATGATACTGTATGTTGGACCCTCCGTCAGTAAGAAAACAGCGAAGGGCAAGAAAAGCAGCAAGTAGATGAGCAGCAGCAAAAACACACTTCCCACAACCCTGCGTTTGTCATCGGGGGGTTCGCTGCTGGATGCACACAGAGATTTAAGGGACAGGCCCAGAGAGAAGATGAGGAAGGGACATGGAAGAAGAAAGAAGACGGCAAAGAGGATGATTGTTTGGGGCATCGGGGGAGCAAAGGAGAAAAAGACACGGAAGAAGACGCAAAGAGGAACCAACCACACAATGGAACAAACCAATGCACTGATTTTCAAAGCTTGTCTGAAGCAGGAGCCCTGTGGGCAGGAGACGACCGAACACCTGCAACACAAGATCAAGGATGAGGCCACATACAGCGAAATAAAGTCAAACACAGAGTGTTATAGACAAATGCCTACCTTTCCAAGGCAATGACCACCCTGAACGCAAGACCGACCATCAGACTGAAGAAGTAGAAATAAAGGAAGAGGTTCCTGAGTCCATTCTGGAGCAATAGTGCAGCCATCAGGGACCAGAGCTGAAGCAGGTCAGAAACCAGGAGGTTGATGACGTAGGTCCGAGCAACGTTGTCCTTTGGTTCCTGTAGGAGAACAGAACCAAGCAGTGTTCTGACCTTCAGCGCCACAACAACCAGAGCAACACAACCCGTATGGAGACAAATTCCCTGCATGGACAGAGCGTGAAGCAGCACTAACCCTTCCTCCATTACACCCACCTGACAGGAAGTAGCATAGATGGCTGCTCCGTTCAACGGGAGGCTGATAATGATGATGATCCTGGTCTCCATGTGTGAAATGAACATAACCTGCTGCAAATATGCCTCATGGTAATAGATGACGTCCATGTCACTGTGCAGCTCCTCCATGGAGTCAATCAGGTCACGATAATCTATCCTCAGAACAGAAACCTGTCATTCAGGAGAAGAGAGCATGAGATTAAACCTGATGAACTGATGCAGAAACTTCGATGGTGCTCAGAAACATTTTCCAAATCTAAGTAAAAACCAGCCTGTTGGATGTGCTCACACAAACAACCAGCAGCTGCAGATGTGCTGACACAGCAAAGCTCAAGGTCAAACACCAAACCTTCCTGCTTTTCACGCTATCGATACATTAAATCTTGTTACCAATAGTAATGAAGACAGACGTGTGCAGTTGTTTTGTCCTTAAAGTGGGAACTTCCTGTATAATACTTAAACATGAGAGTAAGACCAACGTCACATTGTCTTAGTGAGACATACAGACATACATCATGGACCTTGGTGCATTTCAGTCACTTACCTTTTAGTTCGGTGGCTAAAATCGTCAGCGACCTGAGGCTGAGAAACAGAGTCTGGATCCGCTGAGATGCTCAGCACTAAAGAAAGAGCGACGTAGTTGTGGTTGGTGACAGAGGAAGGGGCGATGCTTTAACGCAGAAGAGGAAGTGACTCCTCCAGGACAGGACACATCAGAAAGTTAACAAAATAATAACTAATGTCAGGTGAAGCTGAGATGGAGACTCGCTGCTGTGACTCACTGACTTTGTGTCTGATGTGCGATGGACACGTGAATCAGTGGCAGGAGGAGGAGCTGGGAACGGAACCAGCTACTAGCGGTGGATGACCTTTGACCCCAGCCCTGCCTCCCTCCCTAACCTCTGCTCACTGCTGCATCAGGTGTGTTCCTTCAGTCAGAGCTGGATGGAATCGCTCGGTGCTGGGTCTGTTCACGCAGCACAAACCTAAGTAACATCAGGAGTAAACTTCCTACCAGCAGCCACTTGTGGAGGAACGTTTACAGCAGGAAGAGGCTGCTGGAGCTTTTCTACATCAATGACTAAGAAACGATTAATGGGCTGATCCAGATCCAAACATGTTGATGAAAATCATTTTATCAATAAGACTGATGAACAAATCACAAAGCTGTGTTTGTGGTTTTACTTTTTACAAGCAGTCATGGGAAGTTGTACAAACGTTCTCTCTTCTGCATGGACATATATACACTGACAATCATACATTGTCAGTGTATATATGACAAAACTGCACCTTCTCTTTCTAGCAAGCAACAGTTTCTACATGTGGATGTGATCTGAACTATACATAGAAAAAGGGAAACATGAGTCACCTCTGGGTGATATTGTGAATAAGTGATTTAAGTAGTGTTGCATTTAGCAGAAATTACACTTCACGCTCAAGAAAACATGACATCAAGTCACAGCAACTTTCCACCGATGGTGTTCAGAGCAAACCTCCATCGCTAAAGACGTTTTCTGATCCTCTGGACACAGATGGATGCGACTACAAAGAATAATCTAACTGACACATGCTCTAAGGTGAAACCATCTAAACTAATTTATGGGACGTTGGGCTGAGAGATGGTTAAATTAGTATCAATAGAAACATGATTTACGCGTTTCTCATGTCAGTCGGGTCTTTGTGTCATGTGCTCAGTGTGTTTTTATCGTGACCTCCTGCTTAGAATGAACTGCAGGCTGGCTACTTGTTCTGCTGAAGGAACCAGCAGTGTCACTTAGGGTCACTGCTCCATGATGGTGGACTGGTGTGTATTTCAATGACCTCAGTTAAATATACTGGCTCATGATAAGACAACCCCACCTCACTGCAGAGGCCTTCTCATAAGTTATGTGGAACAGGCTTCTAGTAACACATTCTATACACACATTGCCACAATCCTCCCTTTGTTGTCTTTTAACCAGAACCATACAACATACAGGAATGTGCTTGAACACTGTTGAAGGTTTTTACACCAGCTGAGCTCCCTCCTGTACGATGACATCACTCTGAGTTCTTACTCACCTTTAAGGGTTGAATACAGCTGCAAGAAAGTCTGTGAACCTCTGGCTGTCGTGATCCGCGAATCCACTTCCGTTTCGACTTTTACTTTGAAGAGACCCCACGATGCCCTTCCTACACCCCGGTCTTCTTGATTACTGATTACCGTCACCCGTGTCTCTCCACTAACCAGCCTTTTTAAACTCTCCTCGCAGGCTCATTCGTCGTCGGACCGTCAACGTCGCCAGACCGACACCTGTGATCGTCACCTTACCCGTTGGTGAGTTTTCCGTCTTGTGTCTGGATCCTGAACCCTGTTGGTAAAACCGTTTGTGTCCTGCTGCTCTCGCTGCAAGTCGCCCAGCGAGTAGAGGAGCATTGTTGCCGCTGGGAGCGACGCTGACCAAACCAGACTCGTCTCGAGCTGTTTACGTCGGGCTGCGTCGCCACATCTCGTTTGGTTTTCTGCGTTCAGGTCAAGTGGATTACAGCCGATTTGGTTCGCTTTCAGTCCAAACGTTTGTGGATTTCCTGGGCCGTCGTATGTTTTGGTTTCCCCGTGTGTTCCCTGTTTCTCGCCCCTGTGCACCCGTACCCACCTGAGGCTTCTCCCCAGCTCTCTCCCGACCACGACCGCTCCTTCTCCGTGAGCCCTTGTGATTCATTCCCACTTTCTCAGCCCTTCCATCGCCTTCTCCTTCTCCCGAGACTCCTTTGCCCTCATTGACTGGCGGGTACCGTCAGTCTCGCCTCCTCCTTGTCTGGTTTTGATTCGAGCTCGGATTAACCTCCCTGTCTTCCAGATTCCTGACGCCACCTCATAGGAGGACTGACGGTCACTAACTTTGATCTCATCGGTTTATCAATAAATGTACCTAAACTTGAGCAGTTGGTTCTGTCTGGTCTTTCACGTAGTCGCACTCCCCTGAGTGTCAGAGAAACGTGACGTGGTCATCACATGGTTTTCTGCATGAATTGGTCATAAATGTTCTGATCAGCACTTGTCTGTTCTCACTGTGTGTTTGCTTCGCTGACTAAGTGTTTTAGTTCCAGCTGCAGGCAAAATAAAATCTTGGTGCTCGTCTCTGTTCAACCACCAGGCGTCGCAGCGTTGTTTCCATTTCTCCAGTTCAGAGAGGCCTGTTACTGCAGAGGCTGATTATTGTAAACATGCAAAAGTTCCAAATGTATTTATTATATAGTATCTGATGAACCATACCTACAATTACACGACAGGATGGAGATTAAACAGTCTGTCATCATTGACTTATAACAATCAGGGGAGTTTATGTGGGTTGAATCTATTTCCTTTGTGCTTCATTCGTTCAGATGGTTGGTTGCAGACAGACTTGTGTTCTGGTCAAATGTGGTGATTATTAAGCATGAAACCTCCTGGTCAAATAAAAATCCTTGTCTGTGTCACCGTCGCCTCTGAGCGTTTCTGTGAATGAGTAGTTGTCTAACATTTGGGGAAGGTTAATGCTTGTTCCTTCCGGTAATACAGTGGTAAACGTGCAAGACTTTAAATGCACCACTCAATAGAGTTAGATTCCCACTCACTGCCTTTTTATTGTAGTGGAAGAGACCCTGCATGTTTGTAGTGGAATATATATTTAGCACATGTACATTCAGTTCAGGCTAAAGGGTTTAGAGTAGAGCAGAACAGACTCTGGGCTTTGCAGGCTCGCTGGCCTTGGGTTCCAGGACAATCTGGCCTGTAGACAAAACAGCCTGAGCTGTTGAACAAAAGAATTTGGACGAACAATTGTTGGTATGAAATCTCCACATTCTGACACAGGTTGAGGGTTTAAACCTGCTCCCTAGGATGAGAGGGGGGATGTGAGCTGGGAGACACAGCCAGCGTCTCCCTGCAGGAGAGAGGAGACTTCGTTTGCCTTCCTTAGCATGTTTCTAATCTCACCACTGAGAATAAATTCATGTTTGATTATTTGAACCTATTGCTGCCTCGTCTTGAATTCTTCTGAGTTTGGACGTCTCTGACCACTACAGAGATTTGTGGAGTCACGAACAGGATTAAAAAAGGAGCCAAACTGAGGACAATGTTCTTCCATCCTGGACGCAGACGACTGTCATTTGTAAAATTAATGACAATGTTGTGAGAGTTTGACGTTAGGCTGAAGCAGATAAAGAGCAGGAACAGGAGTGTGGTGACACAAATAACAGTGGAGGATGTGAGAGAGGCTGGAGCAGCTGGAGACGACGAGAGGATGAGAGATCTCCCACTGGGAGGAAAGTAGTTTCTGTAGCCATTGATCTTCTTGAACCCCAACCACAACACCAGTCATGGCTGAGCTCCAGGTGATATACAGCCAACCAGGATGGTGGACAGGACCTACAAGGATGAGGAGGGTTTGCTACAGATCAGACGAGGACGGACAGGAGCTGTGAGGTGTTACAGCTGTGGAAGACTTGGACATGTAAGAAACCTGAATGAATGAGACCAAGACAGGGACCCTGACGAGCTGGAGCTGAGGATACTGGCTGTCATCAGCATCAGCCCAGGGCCAGTAGTCGTTGCTGGCAGGACTGAACACCGTCACTGGTTAATTTAAAAAAAAAACAAAAAAAAAAAACGGGGAAGATGTTATCAAATGACTATGAAAAAAAGAATATTGTAGCTTTCCAGGAATTCAAGAGTTGGCACATTATCCTATTATTATCCTATTGGCAGACTACGAGCGGACCGTTAAAAAGAAAGAAAAGCCAGCATAGATCGATGAGGGCAGAGCCCCCTTAGAGAACAAGCTGAGGCTCCAAACGTTCTCCCTGATGCTCAGTGGTTCACTGGTTGACCCGTGTTCTGCTTTTTCAGGGTGGATACAGTTGACACCGGTTTCATTCACATGTGTTGATGAGTGTTCACCTGGCCTGAAACGTGTCAGAAGGATTCCATCACTTTGTTGACGCTGCTGGCTGAGAGAGACCAAGCTGTGTCCAAGGCTGCCAAACCGCCCACAGTCCGGGAAATGCTGACGCGTTCAGTGCAGAATGTACAGATGTCAAAGCAGAGGGGCTGGAAATTTACAGGGGAAACGCATGTGGACCAGAGGGTCACGTAGCATTTGAAACCTTTAAGATGTTGTTGCAGCTGCTTTGGCTCCCAGACTGAGAAACGTTACTAGTGCATGTTTGCTGGAATGTGGGGAGGCTGCTTGAAGTTGACTTCCCACCCTGTTACATTCAGCTGATGAGGAGGCCTCTGCAGTGACGAGGGATCATATTGTCAAGAGCCAATGGATTTAATTTGAATCTGACGTTTCATTAACTATTACAGCAACTAACTAAGACGCGTGACTGAGCAGGTTTTTACTTTATGAAGGGAGAAACGTGGAAACATATTCAGGAATGTTGCTGTGGTGAGTAGTGGGCAGATCATCTGTTTAACAGGACTGAGTGTCTGATACCAATGACAACTGACTAATAACCAATGATCAGATCATTAATCAGTGTTTGCATAGAGACCAGAGGAGATCCAGAGTCTACTGCCCTCAGTGACACTGCTGATTCCTCTGGACCCACCAGATGCTCTGAACCACACCAGCAGAACCAACCTCTGGATGCGTCTAGTTCCAAAAGGTGACCAGTCCGTCACAGAGGGAACGTGTGGTCAGGAACCAGTGAAGGAAACACTGACTGAGGTTTTAGGGCGACACCAGTCTGACGCGATACAGGAAGAGAGGAGACGACCTCAGATCACAGACACAGAACTAGAAGAGTGGGGGCGACACATGGAACAGAGGCTGCATGGACACATTCCAGACACAGGATCTGACCTATCAGAAAAGCAGGAAACGCTGGAGTAGACTTGTGCAGTTTGAGGCCTGAGAGCTGCAGAGATGGAAACCGTGCCTCCAAGCTGACTCGGTCAGAGAAGCATGTTTGTGTGGTCTACAGGAACCTCATGCAGGCAGACGGTCTGGAGCACAGGTGCAGACTATGGGTTCAAATGTGAGGCCAGGATGACTTTTAGATGACGGTCTAATATAAAGAAAAAACACGTGTGACAAACTCTTAATCACGTTAGAGAGTCTTAACATAAATACAGACCAACGCTGATTCACTGTAGGAGGAGACCTACAAGGTGCAGATCCTATAGGTCATTTATTCATCAAGACTGAGCCAATAATATATTATCATACTTCACCATTGACGTTAAAGACTGAATACGTCATTGCACTGATCAAGACTATGTTGTGTTTAGGTAACAAGCAGGATCATGTAAGACAATGACTTTATTGTACTCACCAGTTAAGAGAAATGTTTGGCTGATAGTATCAACAGGACGACTGACACTAAGTTTCTCTGCATCGTGGCTTGTGTTCACTGCACCAGTAGGACGGACCAGCGGTGGTTGTTTCATTCCACCCGAGATTTTACGGATCCGTCCAGAAACTCCAGGAGCAACATCCCTATGAAGCAAACCAGTAACGAGACGCCAGACACAGGCCTGACATGTGTCAGGACAGAAGAACCAACACAGCTACAGGCCGTGGGCGCATCGCACAAAACACATGACTAGTCTGCACCAACACACACCTGTTATGTCAGGTGCAACGCTGACCTTCACGACGTCTCTCACACTCTGGGTTTTGTGGGTTAATGGACATTGTGTTTGTGAAAGAGTCGTCTTTCTTCGCCTGCAGGGTTTGGTTGTAAACAAGTTACATGAATGTTCAAATGTTCATTATTTGTCTTTTAGCTGTTTCCATTTAATGTGACTTTCATTGGTTCTTTCAAGCTAAGGATAAAGGTAAGTGGCCAACGTTGTATTGATTGTGATCATTTTGTTGTGTGTCTAGTTGATTAGTGGGTGTTTCAGTTGGGAACTGAATAGTTAATACTGCAGGTGTTGGGTCGTCTTGCTGAATGTGTTACTACGTGATGTTGTGTTTCGCAGGGTTGAGCGAGCGCCGTTGGCTTTAATGTGTTGCCAGCTGATTAGACCTTCACATAAACCGAGCCTTTCTGTGTGACTGCTGCTAGTGTGTCTCCTCATGTCATGTGGTTTCCTGACTCCACTCCCTCATTCCGACCTCTGGCTCTTGGGATCCGTGTATAGTAGGTGTTTGTTGGGAATAGTTAGTAGCTTGGTTTAGCTCCTGCTCCTGCAGCGTTTTGATTTGGTTTCTTAGTCGTTAGTTAATTTCTTGCAGTGCAGTAGTTTTGTTTCTCACACACCAAAGTAAGAGTTTGTTTGCTTTGCCAGCGTTGCTGAGACTTCATAGTACTACTTAGTACTTCATAGAGTACTTTCAGTGGAAGTATCAACTTATTTTACTGTATACATTTTGAGTAATCCACTACTCAAGACTTAAGCCTTGAACAAACCCTGTTTCTCCAGTTAGTAGAACTGATGCAGGGAGCTTTGCTGAACGTTCGTGACTTTGTGGAGCCTCGTTCATCTGTTATGTGCTGGTGCAGCAGCTCTTTTCTTCCTGCTGCTCTCAGACTTTACAATCAGAGCATCAGGCATTTAATAAGTACATATAAACTGTATTTATTAATTATTCCCATTATGCTAAATAGTCAATATTACATAAACAGCCAGAATGCAGAATAGTAGTATAAGAGACGTGGCAATAGGTGAACTAAGTCATTAAGTCACCTATTGCACTGAACAATATTCTCATGAACAAAACATTAATTCTTTAGTTTGTATTTGTCAATTGGTTTCATAAAGTTTGTGATTTTTTTTTTTTTTTTTAAATATTAACATAATAATAAACACATTTGTGCTTTCAAACAGATACAATGCGACAGCTGAGAGCAATAGTTCCTCACTATTCTTGGCTATTATTTTTCATTTGAAATCATTTATCTTAGAGTTTTTGCTCTGATTGTAAAGTCTGAGAGCAGCAGGAGGAAAAGATCTGCTGCACCAGCACATAACAGATGAACGAGGCTCCACAAAGTCACGAACGTTCAGCAAAGCTCCCTGCATCAGTTCAACTAGATACGTTTTCTTAATCCATTTCATTAGTGAATATTTCTAAACGCACACAGCCAATTGTATCCTGTTATAATTTGCATCATTAGTGACATGATCACATTCATCGTCAGCTCTAACATCTGTTACATTGTAGTTTCAGTCTCTCTCCTCTTACAAGCGATCGCAACACTGTTACCGTAATTATGGCACGAATCTCGCACTTAAAATCCAGTGAGGGTTGATTTGACCATGTAGAGGTGAACAGCGGCTCAGTGACCGCAGTCCATGAAGCTCCAGAGGAGGGACTGTAGTGGAAAAGACCCTGCATGTTTATAGTGGAATATATATTTAGCACATTCAGTTCAGGCTAAAGGGTTTAGAATAGTGTAGATCAGACTCTGTCTGGGCTTTGCAGACTCGCTGGCCTTGGGTTCCAGGACAATCTGAACTGTAGACAAATCAGTCTGAGCTGTTGAACAAAAGAATTTGAACCTAATGCTGCCTCGGCTTCAATTCTTCTGAGTTGGGACGTCTCTGACCACGACATTATTCAAGAAGCTTGTGTCTTGTGTCTTATAATTAACTTCTGTTCACTGCAAAGTGATAATCGCAGAAAAGAAAGAACGACCAACCTCCATTTCTTCAGCTTTTTATGTGTCTTGAAAGGCTTTAAAGACGTCTCCTAAAATATGTTCACACACTGTATCACGTCTGCTGTGATATGAAATCTCCACATGTTTCTGTGACCATAGGCCACGATGTAGTTAATAGTTGATACATTTCCAGTTTTACAAAATGTGATAGAACTAGATATTGTCATAATTTCTGCTGGTCAGTCAACTTCACCATATTGTTTTTCTCTTGTAGAGAACAAACGACACTTCATATAGAAACAAAAACCATAAAACATTACTTATGTATGAAGCCTTCTCTATAGTAAATAATCCATCACTGCTGTTTAGATACAGTGAGTGAAAACTGGGAAAGTTTGATCACATGGCTTCCCCCACTTTACATCAGATGTGTTCACATGCTGATGGTCACTTCTCACCTTGGCTTCAGCCGCCAAGTGTTACAGGAGCCTCCCTGGTCTGGAAACTGCAGCATCGTCAAATCAGTCATTAGGTGAAGCTGGTGACAACCGGGACCGAGCAGATCCGGGCATGACCTTCACAATAAAGGTTCACACCCGGAAGTCAAGTTGCAGATCGTGACACAGTGTAAGGTTTTACAAACTCTACATTTTGGGGTAATGCTCCTCAGTCAAGCTGCACCATCACTGTTACCGTAAACATTGTATTAGTTGTCCACCTAAGGTATAGCGAAGGCTGATCGTCGGCTCAATGACTGATCATCTTGTTCTGGCTGGTGATAATTTGCGCTTCCTCCAATAATAGTCACTAATAAATAATAAGGGGCCTAAAGGTTGTGGTTTTCAACTGGCCTTTCAGTCCTTGGCTGCTGGAGGTTTCTTCCTCTATTGAGTTTTTCCACTGTTGCTATTAAAATGTACATTTTATTCATTGATGCAATTCAAAGCTGCTCCATGTGGGAATTGTTTGGTTCAGTTGTGTCAGGTCTTAAACCTCACAGGCCTTGAGATAACTGCTGTTGTGAATTGGCACTATATAAATAAAATTGAACTATAAACTTAATTAAATCAAGAAATATGTAGAAATTTGAGGGTTATGACAACAGACGTTATGTATAATTATTAAATGCACATGATTTGACACCAGGCAGCGAGGATCAGAGTGAAGGGAACAAACCACAGGACTGTCTGACACGGGGAGTAGATGCTGCGTTAACAAGGAAGCTCGACGCACAACATTCACCACTTTTACATGTGTGTCTGCTACAACGTATGTAAAGCGGGAGGTTGTGTGGAGTTGATTTGTTTAAGGCGTCTGTGCAACCAACCAACTGATGCATGACGCCCAAAAGAGGAGAGAAGTTCTCCTACAGACATTCCCGTTGGAACCACGCTCCTTTTTTCAATAAGTCTATATTTCAACAGTAAGATCACATTTCTTGTCTGCTGTGTTCCAACACCACGACCAGACTAGCGATGGACGATTTGGAGAGAGGCCAGCAAAGCATGAAGATAGCAAAACCGTGATTAGTAGCTCCCACATCTCTGATGGTGCAGAACCGTACGGCCTTGGATATGTTGCTGGCGGAAAAGGGGGGAGTGTGTCTCTATGTTTGGTGAGTAATGCTGTACGTTCCTTGACCCACGAACATTGATCCTCTCTTGGACTGATCGGGAACTAGAACCCGCCCCTGAGATTACATCGCAACGCTCTGGAGGCACGGATCATCTGTTCCCACTCGCTCGGAAAGACCACCGGCTGGACCGGTGCGCCCTAAGTTAAGTTTCGCCCTGGTGCATGTCTGGACTCTATTGTTTTGTGCCGTGTGTTTCTGCTCCTTTCCATTGTAGGAGAAAACCAGGCTCTGTTTGCCCTATGAACCTCTGCACCTTCACCATAACCTTCCGGACGTCAACCCACCCCAATGCCCGTCTGCCAGCCGTTCTGTTCCTGCGTTTCCTCTGCCATTTTGCCATTTTGCCATTTTGCCTTGCCTTGATCATGTTCATCTAATAAACTCACTCCAAATTAACCTCACTGTGTCAATTCAGCCTGTTCCATCCCTCTGTCACACGTGGTATTCATACACGTGACAGTCACCAAAGCATTAGAGGGACTACGGACACTATCTAAGGAAATGCATGAAAAACTCTTGATGATTGGATGAATAGAACGTTTGGAAAATGGAAAAACATGATTTTGTCTGTATTTCTCTGCTTAGTAGGATGGTGACGGCTCTAATCTTGTGCGGATGCTGCTGTATTCCCTGCATCCGAGCTTTGTGTCAGCATGTAATAGTGGCTGAAATAGAAGGCAGAGATGCTCCTGCTACACAGATGCCACTGCTTAGAGGAGGACGAACAGGAAGACATAGGAGTCATGTCAGTGTTGTAAGTGGTCTCTCGGATGAGAGACCAAAAGGGGGAATTGAAGGAAAGTAAATAATAGAAGGAATGTGCTTAAATCCATAGGTTATGGGGCCACACAGCAACGGAGCAGATAAGACACCAATAAACCAGCCATGGAGACGAACACCAGACCACGGCATCAGGATCCTGTTACACCACAGAAAGATGCTCTGTCCAGCATAAAAGTGTGGGTCGAGGGACAGACAGTGTCAGTCAGACTTCGTGCCCTGACTATATGCTGTATAGTATAGGGACAGAGGACCTGTTCATGACACAGTAGCCCAGGCAAAAAACAAGGTAAGAAATAAGTTAAAGAGTAAAAAGGATAAGAGGTCAGTTGTACATTGACTGATTGACTGACTGACGGTCAGCGTCACTTCCTGTTACCGAGGTTTGTTGCTGGTTGCAGCAGCGTTTTGTTAACGACTTGTCTCCTCACTTTTATCTCTTTACTGTTGTTTTTCTAACTTACTTCGAGGCCTAAGCGTCGCACGCTTGTAATACTCAAGCACCTTATTCCCCTTTCATTAAAAGCACTGCTAATTTTGTAGCTTTCTGGTCTTTTCAGCTAAGCTAGCTTAACTTTCTGCTATGGCTTCCCTGTCTCCTTCTGCTACTTTCTCTTGCTCGGTGCCTTATGTTTAGCTCGTCCTCTGCCTCCATTAGTGTTAATGGTATCTGTAATAAGTGTGAGATAGTGGCAGCGCTGGAGGCGACTCTGACTGATTTGGAATCTCGGCTCCGCACTGTGGAAAACCTCTTAGCTGCTACTCGTCCCTCAGCCGGGATGTGACTGGGTGACGGTTCGTAGGAGTCGTAGTTCTAGGCAGTCGCCCACGGTTCACCACCAGCCGCTTCACGTTTCAAACAGATTTTCCCCACTCAGCGACTCACCCGCTGAGAAACCACCTGATCATTGGCTCCATAGTCAGAAACGTAAGGTTAGAGACGCCAGCGGTCATAGTTAAGTGCATCCCTGGGGCCAGAGCAGCGACATCCAGTCTTACCTGAAGCTCCTGCATAAGGATAAGCGTAAATACAGTAAGATCGTAATACACGCAGGAACTAATGACCCGGTTACGCCAATCGGAAGTCACTAAAACTAACATTGAGTCGGTGTGTTCGTTTGCCAAAACGATGTCGGACTCCGTAGTTTTATCTGGTTCCTCCCAATCTGACCAGCGACGACATGTTTAGCCGCCTGTCGTCGCGTCACCGCTGGCTGTCTAGGTGGTGTCCAGCAAACGATGTGGGCTTCGTAGACAATTGGAGCAGTTTTTGGGGAAAACCTGGGCTGATTAGAAGAGACGGCGTCCATCCCACTTTGGATGGAGTCTCTGCTCTCTAGTGACATGGCCAAGTTTATTAGACTCCCTAAACCATGACCCAGAGTGGAGCCAGGACGCAGAGTCTCAGTCTTTCAGCCTCTCTGCAGACTCTCAGCCGCCACCCGCTCGTAGCTGTAACACTCCCATCGAGAATGTGTCTGCTCCCCGACCACCTAAATTATATAAATCACAAATAAATAAAAGAGGAGAGATTCTCAGGAATCTAATAAACATCAAGACAGAACAAAGTAACAATAAAATAATTAAATGTGGTCTATTAAATATCAGATCTCTCTCTTCTAAATCTCTGTTAATAAATGACTTGATCAGTGACCATCACATAGATTTATTTAGTCTCACTGAAACCTGGCTGCAGCAGGATGAATACATTCGTCTGAATGAGTCAACTCCAACCAGTCACATCAACCATCATATTCCTAGAAGTTCAGGTAGAGGAGTAGCAGCAATATATAACTCAGATTTATTAATTATTCCTAGCCCTAAACATAACTATAATTCTTTTGAGAGCCTCACTCTGAGCCTTTCTCACTCAGACTGTAAAACCCAGAAACCAGTTGTGTTCTGTGTCGTCTACCGTCCTCCTGGTCCATATTCAGAGTTCTTAACTGAATTCTCAGAGTTTTTATCTAACTTAGTTCTTCCACAGATAAAGTGATTGTAGTGGGCGACTTTAACATTCATGTAGATGTTGACAGTAACTGTCTCAACATTGCATTTAATTCACTACTGGATTCTATTGGTTTTAGTCAGCGTGTGAATGAACCCACTCACTGTCTTAATCATACTCTCGATCTTGTCCTGACTTATGGGTTGAGATGGATCATTTAAAAGTTCTCCCTCAAAACCCTCTGTTATCTGACCATTTCTTAATAACGTTTGAATTTACCATAACAGACCTGACAACAGTTGGAAATAAGTTCTATTACAGCAGATGTTTATCTGATGATGCTGTTGTTAGATTTAAGGAAATGATTCCATCATCTTTTGTCTCATTCTCTCTACACAGAGGAGAGCAATCATCTGAATCATGAGCAGGTAGATTGTCTTGTTGATGATGCTGCAGCTTCACTGCGTACAATTTTAGACACTGTCGCTCCTCTGAAGAAGAAGCCAGTGAATCAGAGGAGGTTGCTTACCCTGTACTTGTGTTTTGTGCACCAATGAACAAACAGTATCTACTAAACACTGACTGCTCCTGTGGTTACTTAGTGTTAGGGCCTCCTCCTCCCACTAGACCGAGCCAGACTGAGAGGGGGCGTAACAGACCCGGTAAGACCGCAGGCTGACCCTCTCTCACCCCTCTCTCCCAGGGGAACCGGCCGCTAGTGGATTATGTCATTGAGTTCCGAACACTAGCGGCCGACAGTTCTTGGAACGAACCAGCCCTTTAGGATCAGTTCTATGCCTGGATGAAAGAATCAAGGACGCTCTCTCGTATCAGGCGGAGCCCTCGTCCTTGGATGAGCTGATCGACCTGGCCACCAGGGCCGAGCAGCGTTTCTTGGAGCGACAGCGATGCTGAGGTGGTCCATGGTGAATGCTCCTCGCTTCTCCACTAATTCTGCCTACGCCCACAGACAGAGCCACACCTGAACCTATGCAGCTTGGCAGACACCTCAGACGCCGGAACCTCGGGCTCTGTTTCTACTGTGGGACCAAGGGACTGATTGCCCGCTACTAAGCAAAAGGAACGGCTCAGTAGCCCCATCGGGGGTCCTCCTGAGCCGATCTCTGGCCAAATCCCCCGCGACGCGCTCCCTCACCTCGTTGACCATCGGGACCCCGCCACACTGCCGGTCCATCCCGGCACTGATTGACTCTAGAGCCGATAACTTCATTTCCATCGATCTTGTCGGTGACCTGCAACTTCCCACCAGACGTCTGCCTAACCCGGTCCAGGTATGATCCCTCAATGACACACTACTGCAATTTATGTGCTCACAACCCTGCCTGTTTCAGTCCTTATCGACAACTATAGAGATCAGACCATTTTCCATGTCGTGGAATCAGCCAATCCTCCCGTGGTACTAGGGATCTCCTGGCTTCAACTCCACAACCCCCACATAGACTGGACCTCAGGACGAGTCCTGGGATGGGGGGCGACTTGCTCGCTCACCTGTCTTCGATCCGCTCGCCCTCCAGTCTCTGAAGTGTCCCCCAGGACGGCGGATCCCCTAGACCTGTCAAAGGTACCCGCTCACTACCACGACCTTAAGACAGTGTTCAGCAAAGCCCGTGCTATCTCCTTGCTACGATTGCCCCATTAAGCTCTTTCCCGGAACCACGCCGCCCAGGGGCCGGTTATACTCCCTGTCAGGACCAGACTTTGGGTATTTAGTCATGCCATTTGGACTCACGAATGCCCCGGCTATATTTCAAAACATGATTAATGACATACTGGGGGACATGTTAAATGCATTTATGATGGCACACATCGCAGACTGGACAAGCGTGAATCAGCGAACTGACCAGCACAGACACATAAAGACTCTCTGGACACTGTGGCATCCTCTGCCATCAACACCCACCACAGAACCGACTCACGTTGTTGACGTCCTCAAGTCTTTGTTCTTCTTAACTTCTGTGCTCCAGTAAATTGTGGTTTTCCATTTAAGGAATGAGGTGAAAAACATAAATGCAAACCGTCAGTTTGCATATTTATTTGCGTTTGGTTTCCCGTCGCTACGTAGCAGGACTGAACATTTACATTTTAATGAACAGTCCATAATCCAGAGATGATGAACTGCAGCATTTTGATTTCAGCTTAATCAACTGCATTTATACCTGGAAGGAAAGACCATCACTGTACGGGCCAACCAGAAGCTGTGGATGACGGGGGAGGTCTACAGACTCCTGAAGACGCGTAACGCTGCCTTCAGAGCTGGAGATGAGGTTGGCCTGAGAACAGCCAGGGCCAACCTGTCCCGCGGCATCAGACAGGCCCAGAGACAGTACTCCAGGAGGATAGCCCTCAAATTCAGCGACAGCAGAGACACTAGGAGCCTGTGGCAGGGGATACAGACCATTACGGACTACAGGCCCCCACCACGGACCTGTGACAGCAACATCTCTCTGCTGAACGAGGTGAACGCCTTCTTCGCTCGCTTCGAGAAACAAAATGGCTCCACTGCACAGAAGATCCAACCTCCTCCCGGAGACCAGGTGATGTCACTGTCCCCAGACAGTGTGAGGAGATCCTTCAGCAGGATCAACGCTCGCAAAGCTCCGGGTCCTGACAACATTCCTGGGCGTGTACTGAGAGACTGTGCAACAGAACTCACTGATGTCTTCACAGACATCTTCAACATGTCACTAAGTCGAGCTGTTGTCCCCACATGCCTCAAAGCCACCATCATCATTCCAGTCCCGAAGAAACCATCTCCATCCTCCCTGAATGACACCGTCCAGTCGCACTTACTCCTGTCATCATGAAGTGCTTTGAACGGCTGGTCATGCACCACATCAAGTCTGCCCTCCCTGGATCCCTTCCAGTTTGCGTATCGGTCTAACCGCTCGACCGAGGATGCCATCACAGCTGCCGTCCACCCAGCTCTCACACATCTAGACAGTAAAGACACATACGTCAGAATGCTGTTCATAGACACGCCCAGCACGCTCCTCTAACCATCAACGGTGTGGAGAAGTTCCTGGGCGTGCACATCACAGAGGACGTCTCCTGGACCGTCAACTCTGCAGCACTGGCCAAGAAATCACAACAGCGTCTCTACTTCCTCCGCAAACTGAGAAGAGCCAGAGGCTCCCATCATGTCACCTTCTACAGAGGCACCATCGAGAGCATCATGACGAGCTGCATCACGGTGTGATGTGGAGCCTGCAACGCCTCCTGCTGGAAGTCCCTACAACGCATAGTGAGAGCAGCTGAAAAGGTCATTGGTGTCACTCTCCTCCAGGACATTTATGAAGCCCGTCTCACCCGCAAAGCTCTCTGCATCGCAGGTGATCCCACTCACCCATCACACAGCTTCTTCAGTCGGCTGCCATCAGGGAGGAGACTGTGAAGTCTACAGGCCAGGACCAGCAGACTAAAGGACGGCTTCATCCACCAGGCTGTCAGGAAGCTGAACTCACTCCAGAACCTGCCCCCCCTCCCCTCTCCTGCTCCAGGCACCTCAGAACCATGACGATGACTCAACAGAACACGACCTCATCAAGACAGAACTGATAATCATTCAACCACCTCTACAGTTTAGCCACTTTAATCAGCCTATATAAGCTCTCTGCACTACAATCCTTTTACCTGCACTGTATGTTCACTTTGTTGGATGCACTATACCTGCCCTGCTTACTTTTTCTTTTACTTAAACTAAATGTTCACTTTTAATGAACAGTTGTATTTTATGTTGTATAATGATATAGTTCTCTCTTAGAGACTATATTGTGTTAAATGTATGCACCATGGGGTTGAGAGTAACCCAGTTTCATTTCTCCATATGTATGCACTGACAATGAAGAAAGACTTGACTTGACTTAAAAGTCCTCACGAGAGTCTGCAGCCCAGACGCCTCTTTACTCTACAACAACCAACCAATTAGGTGAAGGAAGAAACAGTTTATTCTGAAATGAATGTTTAATGGTTCATACAAAATTAAAGTCAATCAACAAATATTATCCAGCGGATATTTAATTTCCATGCAAACAACAAAATAATACAGCAACCAACACATCATCCCTTCTACTGATGCTGATCCAAGGATGAGCATGAACTAAGGAATATGGCTCATGTTTGAATATGGTTTATGTACATTTGCTGAAGTGTGAATCAAGATCTGGAGGAAGTTAATTATTGTTGAGTTATTACCACTTCTGTGCTTTCTTCTAGCTTTCGCTTCCTCCGTCTGTTCTCCGTGAGTCTTCTTACACAGAGCTGTCTGCTCTCTCTTCATTCACTGCTGAGCTACGTGTGTCATTACTTTCTGTTGTGCGACGGCAGCAAGAGGGCAGAAGCTTCTGATTGGTCCGTTTGTTCAGGAAGACACACAGAAACACGTCAGCAAGCGGACTGAGCTGAAGAGCAACAACCAGCACATAAAAGGCGACACTATGTAATGAAAACTCCGTCAGTGAGAAAACAGCGAAGGGCAAGAAAAGCAGCAAGTAGATGAGCAGCAGCAGAAACACACTTCCCACAACCCTGCGTTTGTCATCGGAGGGTTCGCCGCTGGATGCACACAGAGATTTAAGGGACAGGCCCAGAGAGAAGATGAGGAAGGGACATGGAAGAAGAAAGAAGACGCCAAAGGTGATTGTTTCCGTCATCGGGGAAGGAGAAGAGAAAAAGACACGGAAGCTGACGCAAAGAGGAACCAACCACACAATGGAACAAACCAATGCACTGATTTTCAAAGCTTGTCTGAAGCAGGAGCCCTGTGGGCAGGAGACGACCGAACACCTGCAACACAAGATCAAGGATGAGGCAACATACAGCGAAATAAAGTCAAACACAGAGTGTTATAGACAAATGCCCACCTTTCCAAGGCAATGACCACCCTGAACGCAAGACCGACCATCACATTAAAGTAGTGGAAATAAAGCAAGAGTCCATTCTGGAGCAATAGTGCAGCCATCAGGGACCAGAGCTGAAGCAGGTCAGAAACCAGGAGGTTGATGACGTAGGTCCGAGCAACGTTGTCCTTTGGTTCCTGTAGGAGAACAGAACCAAGCAGTGTTCTGACCTTCAGCGCCACAACAACCAGAGCAACACAACCCGTATGGAGACAAATTCCCTGCATGGACAGAGCGTGAAGCAGCACTAACCCTTCCTCCATTACACCCACCTGACAGGAAGTAGCATAGATGGCTGCTCCGTTCAACGGGAGGCTGATAGAGATGATGATGATCCACGTCACAATGTTTGAAATTACCTCAGCCTGGGGATCCATTCTGTCGTTCAGAAAAAGAGAGCATTAGATTAAACCTGATGAACTGATGCAGAAACTTCGATGGTGCTCAGAAACATTTTCCAAATCTAAGTAAAAACCAGCCTGTTGGATGTGCTCACACAAACAACCAGCAGCTGCAGATGTGCTGACACAGCAAAGCTCAAGGTCAAACACCAAACCTTCCTGCTTTTCACGCTATCGATACATTAGAACTTGTTACCAATAGTAATGAAGACAGACGTGTGCAGTCGTTTTGTCCTTAAAGTGGGAACTTCCTGTATAATACTTAAACATGAGAGTAAGACCAACGTCACATTGTCTTAGTGAGACATACAGACACACATCATGGACCTTGGTGCATTTCAGTCACTTACCTTTTAGTTCGGTGGCTAAAATCGTCAGCGACCTGAGGCTGAGAAACAGAGTCTGGATCCGCTGAGATGCTCAGCACTAAAGAAAGAGCAACGTAGTTGTGGTTGGTGACAGAGGAAGGGGCGATGCTTCAACGCAGAAGAGGAAGTGACTCCTCCAGGACAGGACACATCAGAAAGTTAACAAAATAATAACTAATGTCAGGTGAAGCTGAGATGGAGACTCGCTGCTGTGACTCACTGTCTTTGTGTCTGATGTGCGATGGACACGTGAATCAGTGGCAGGAGGAGGAGCTGGGAACGGAACCAGCTACTAGCGGTGGATGACCTTTGACCCCAGCCCTGCCTCCCTCCCTAACCTCTGCTCACTGCTGCATCAGGTGTGTTCCTTCAGTCAGAGCTGGATGGAATCGCTCGGTGCTGGGTCTGTTCACGCAGCACAAACCTAAGTAACATCAGGAGTAAACTTCCTACCAGCAGCCACGTGTGGAGGAACGTTTACAGCAGGAAGAGGCTGCTGGAGCTTTTCTACATCAATGACTAAGAAACGATTAATGGGCTGATCCAGATCCAAACATGTTGATGAAAATCATTTTATCAATAAGACTGATGAACAAATCACAAAGCTGTGTTTGTGGTTTTACTTTTTACAAGCAGTCATGGGAAGTTGTACAAACGTTCTCTCTTCTGCATGGACATATATACACTGACAATCATACATGAGCAGAAAACAGGAAACTCTCTGTAGGCCACTAACCCAAAACTGCACCTTCTCTTTCTAGCAAGCAACAGTTTCTACATGTGGATGTGATCTGAACTATACACAGAAACAGAGAAACGTATCACCTCTGGGTGATAGGTGTCAGGTTTCAAGGTGTTGCATTTAGCAGCAAGTCACAGCAACTTTCCACCGATGGTGTTCAGAGCAAACCTCCATCACTAAAGACGTTTTCTGATCCTCTGGACACAGATGGATGCGACTACAAAGAATAATCTAACTGACACATGCTCTGAGGTGAAACCATCTAAACTAATTTATGGGACGTTGGGCTGAGAGACGGTTAAATTAGTATCAATAGAAACATGATTTACACGTTTCTCATGTCAGTCGGGTCTTTGTGTCATGTGCTCATTGTGTTTTTATCGTGGCCTCCTGCTTAGAATGAACTGCAGGCTGGCTACTTGTTCTGCTGAAGGAACCAGCAGTGTCACTTAGGGTCACTGCTCCATGATGGTGGACTCGTGTGTATTTCAGTGACCTCAGTTAAATATACTGGCTCATGATAAGTAAACCCCACCTCACTGCAGAGGCCTTCTCATAAGTTATGTGGAACAGGCTTCTAGTAACACATTCTATACACACATTGCCACAATCCTCCCTTTGTTGTCTTTTAACCAGAACCATACAACATACAGGAATGTGCTTGAACACTGTTGAAGGTTTTTACACCAGCTGAGCTCCCTCCTGTACGATGACATCACTCTGAGTTCTTACTCACCTTTAAGGGTTGAATACAGCTGCAAGAAAGTCTGTGAACCTCTGGCATCACATGGTTTTCTGCATAAATTGGTCATAAATGTTCTGATCTTCATCAAAGTCACAACAATATTAAAACAGTCTGCTTAAACTAATGCTGCACAAACATGATATGTTCTCATGTTTTTGTTCAATATAACATGTGAACATGCTCAGAGCAGGGAGGAAAAAGTACAGTGGCAGCACTTGTCTGTTTTAGTTCCATCTGCAGGCAAAATAATTAACTTCTGTTCACTGCAAAGTGATAATTGCAGAAAAGAAAGAACGACCAACCTCCATTTCTTCAGCTTTTTATGTGCCTTGAAAGGCTTTAAAGACGTCTCCTAAAATATGTTCACACACTGTATCACGTCTGCTGTGATATAAAATCTCCACATGTTTCTGTGACCATGGGCCACGATGTAGTTAATAGTTGATACATTTCCAGTTTTACAAAATGTGATAGAACTAGATATTGTCATAATTTCTGCTGGTCAGTCAACTTCACCATATTGTTTTTCTCTTGTAGAGAACAAACGACACTTCATATAGAAACTAAAACCATAAAACACTATTTATGTATGAAGCCTTCTCTATAGTAAATAATTCATCACTGCTGTTTAGATACAGTGAGTGAAAACTGGGAAAGTTTGATCACATGGCTTCCCCCACTTTACATCAGATGTGTTCACATGCTGATGGTCACTTCTCACCTTGGCTTCAGCCGCCAAGTGTTACAGGAGCCTCCCTGGTCTGGAAACTGCAGCATTGTCAAAACACGAACAGTTAATAAGGTAAAATAAGGTCAGATAAACCTTTATTGATCCCACGGAAACTCAATTACAACAGCTGCAAAGGATACAAAAGATAGATGGTGCAAAAGGATGAACTGAGCAAATTTACAAGATTTACAAGATTTACAAACAGAGAGTGTCTCAAGATTCTGCTGACACAATCTCAGGAGGAAGTGCCAGCGACAGCAAGGATCAGGATCCGAGCTTCCAACCAAGGAGTTTGATTGAAATGAGGTGGAGCGTAGCAGGGCGCACAGAAACAAAGGTGCCAGATCCGGCAGAGCCACAAACCACAAAAGGCAAAACCTCCGTCAGCCGGCGAACCTCCAGACATGAGGCGCTCAACAGTTCAACAGAGGACTGACTGTAGCATCCAGTCAGAAATTCACAGCTTTACTGGTGGTCTGACGAGTCTTTATTTCCTTGGTGTCCAACCAACGTGAGAGCTGGACAGGAACTGAACATGGTGCTGTACCAACGCAAACACTTCGCCCAGTTAGCAGCACATTAAACACATTGAATGCTTATAAATCAGACCTTGCTACCGCTTCCAAGCTTTAAACTAAATAACCGCCCTTATGTTCTTATTATTCCTTTCGTGCAGGTGCCCTGCACAGCCTCACTTCGCCGTATTTCCCTCCTTGGCTGATGTGTCTCGTCTTCCGTCTTCAAGTCCATTCAAAATAAAAGTCCTTCACCGAACAAACTAATTACATACAAATGCAGGAGAAACAACTTCTCCGACATTACACTAACAGTGAAGTTGAAGGATTTGCAGTTGGTGAGTCCAAATCAAAGCAAGGGTTTGATGCCTGAGTTCATGGCGACCCGACGCCCTGGTGTCTGTGAAGCCGGCCGAGAAATATGTAGAAATTTGAGGGTTATGACAACAGACGTTATGTATAATTATTAAATGCACATGATTTGACACCAGGCAGCGAGGATCAGAGTGAAGGGAACAAACCACAGGACTGTCTGACACGGGGAGTAGATGCTGCGTTAACAAGGAAGCTCGACGCACAACATTCACCACTTTTACATGTGTGTCTGCTAAAGCGTATGTAAAGCGGGAGGTTGTGTGGAGTTGATTTATTTAAGGCGTCTGTGCAACCAACCAACTAATGCATGACGCCCAAAAGAGGAGAGACATTCTCCTACAGACATTCCCGTTGGAACCACGCTCCTTTTTTCAATAAGTCTATATTTCAACAGTAAGATCACATTTCTTGTCTGCTGTGTTCCAACACCACGACCAGACTAGCGAAGGACGATTTGGACAGAGGCCAGCAAAGCATGAAGACAGCAAAACCGTGATTAAGTGTCTAATAAACCATTACATACCAAGTCATGGGTTTCCCAGAAAAGTCAGGTCGGACAACGCTACACATTTTAAGAATGAAGAAGGTTGAACAGATGTTGGGATTGAAACATTCGTTTGGAACAGTGTCTCATCCTCAGTCACTGGGAAAAGTGGAGAGAATGATCTGGCCCATCTGGGGTAGCCACAGGTCTCAGGACCTGTGGCTACCCCAGATGGGCCTTCAACAAAGCTGCGTCACGTCCCAGAACAAGGACAACAGAACAGCCGGACACCCAAAGCCAACGGAAGAACCTGGTCATTCCTTACATGGCCGGAGTGTCCGAAAAGCTTAAAAGGATTTTTAGAAACTACAACATACCCGTCTACTTCAAACCCACCAACACCCTCAGACAGAAGCTTGTACATCCAAAGGACCCGACACCAAAACACAAGAGGAGCAACATAGTATATGCAGTTCAATGCAGTGAAGAGTCTCTGAACTATACATTGGTGAAACCAAACAGCCATTACATAAGAGGATGAACCAGCATAGGAGGAACAACACATCAGGACCAGTATCTGCCGTGTATCTCCACTTAAAAGACAAAGGCCACTCATTTGATGACAACAACGTTCACATTCTGGACAGAGAAGACAGGTGGTTTGAACGAGGCGTCAGAGAAGCCGTACATGTCCAGGTAAACAGCCCCTCTCTCAACAGAGGTGGGGGCCTCAGACACAATTTGTCTCCCATTTACCATGCTGCCCTTTCAACTATGCCCAGGAAGATCAAGGCCACTTCACACGTCCCCCACAAAGGAGACACTTAACGACCCTGTAATGGTTGTAGGAGGAGTCACGGTAGTTGAGGATTCACACCTACTCACTACCCTCACACCCCCCTCTGTTCGCATAACGAGCCCATTCTTCACAGGTGTTAAGTGAAACCCAACTGGAGGATAAATTAGTGGTCTTCACCAACTTCCCACAGACTGAAGAAGCCACCTGGATAGGTGGTGAAACGTTTCTACTAACTAGAAGAAGTCCAGTTGCCATGACTCAACCTTCAGTTAAGACTAAATTGGCAAAACCTGTGCACAGACTAAATTGAACGGGGTTCAGGCTTTACCAGTGGCTCAGATTGTTACAAACACACACTGTAGAACTCTAATAAATTTGCAGTTCCAGGGGTAGGAACGCCTGAGTCCCTGGTACTACCTCTAATTGCCACCCGAGGGCGCCAAACTAACAAGACGGGAAGCTCCACCTAGAGCATAATCTCCTGATCCCAAGACTCGAAAATATTAAACTCTAGAAAACTAACTGGGGAGGACCCAATCGCACAACCACAGAAACAGAAGGAATATTAAATAATAATTTAATTTAAAGACAAGAAGACAAACATGAACAAACACGGGTGACTAAGGACTAAATAACCAAACATGAACACGACGCTACAAACTTTAACATTAAACTACAAACGAACACAGTTACTAATAACAAAACCTGGAGCTATAAAACTTAACATCAAACCAAACTTGAACATGACACAATACTAAATAAAGGTAACAATCAAGAACCATACGCAATGCAACATACAAACCAAATAACAGTCAGTAACCAGCCAGCAAAGCATGAAGGGACAAGCGGGAACTTAAATACAAACAAAACAGGAAATAACAAACAGGTGAAATCAATAATGAGCCAAACCAGGAAGTAACAAAAACAAAGAAGAAGAAAGTGGAACCACGGCGCCCTCCAGCGGTTGGAGGACCGAACTGTTACACTGATGAGTGTCAGGGCGTCAGTTAATAGGATAACACAGTTCACACCTCATGAACATAACAGGGAGACCTTTCCTGGGACTGGAGTTAACTGTGATGCCCCGTAGAGGGTACAAAGCATGTCATGACCAACTAACAGCTCTCGTTGCAGAATTCTCCACACAGGTTACGGGAGCCAAATGATCTCCAGAGTCCAGGAAACCACATACGGCTGAGTGGGTCCTTTGAAAGTGATAAAGAGGAAGTGGTCTGAGCCACGGTGGACAGGACCGTTCTAAGAGACGGAGTGAACGTCCCATGCAGTGAGACTGAAGGTGACGTATGGTTCCACTGGAGCATGTGAGCTCCAACAGATGAGCCAGAGACGTAAGAAGTACGGAGACAGACCTCCTGGCTCTAGAAAGTTCCTCTGTAACCCCATGAGAAGGTCAAAAGCTTTTTCACTAAAGGCTGTGAGTGAAATATATATAAAAAAAGGGAGGCAGTAGAAGTTCTGGCAAACCAAGTAGCTCCCACATCTCTGATGGTGCAGAACCGTATGGCCTTGGATATGTTGCTGGTGGAAAAGGGGGGAGTGTGTCTCTATGTTTGGTGAACAATGCTGTACGTTCATTCCTAACAGTACGGCTCCTGATGGCTCCGTCACCAAAGCATTAGAGGGACTACGGACATTATCTAAGGACATGCATGAAAAACTATTGATGATTGGATGAATAGAACGTTTGGAAAATGGAAATACATGATGTAGGAGCCATTTGAGTTGTTTGTGTGTGTATTGTAATTAACCTTTGAATCCACTAGGGGTCGGTGTTGGTAATTGGGGATACACTATAAAGGTGGGAACCATTAACCGGCAACCAGGTGTTGCTACACGGAGGACAAACAGTTTTGGACCGCTATGCTACGCTACGCTACGCTACGCTCAACTCAACTCAACTCAACTCAACTCAACTCAACTCAACTCAACTCAACTCAACTCAACTTCTGAGAATAAAATAAGTCATTTCAACTGAGAAATAAGGTGGACTGTCATATATTCAAACAAAAGCGCGGAAAGTCCAAAACTGTTTGGAACGCATTGGAGGAGTTTCATTACAACAGTTTCCAGCTGATTAATCGCCGGAGATCTACGCCCGGATCGTAACCTTAGGAGGAGGTGGGAAACACCGGTCATCAGCTGGAGGACGCCGCGGACGGCAACTGGACGGCTTCAGCGTGTTTCCGTTCACCGAGGCCTCCATCACGGGCAACAAGAACGGATCTGCAAAGCCGGCATCACCTGGATCATTTCGTAGTGCCCAGCGAGGATGAGACGTACGGTATGTGTAGCGCTACCAGCTTTAAAAATGGTCATTTGAGTTTGTGCGCACACATACGCGACGCTATACTAACTCTTTGGAGGTGGAAGAGGAAGGACAATTAGCTTTTGTTACAATCCATCGCGCTGGAGTAAATTAATAAACATGGACGCATGTGAAGTTGTGGACCAGGTTGAGGCTGCTGCGCAACCAAATGGTGACAATGGAGGCACGTTAAAAGAAAAGCGTACTGTGAAATTAACTGCTAAAGCATTTGCTGAAAAGCTGGATAAGCTACAGACTGTCAGAAAAGCTAAGCTAAATAAGGCTAATGACCTAAGAAAGCAAATACATGTCTCATAGACACAAAAGAAAAAGGAAATTTACAAGATGCTTTTGGTGCTTTTGTTATTTTGTGCGATGAAGCAAAAGGTGCTCATGATTCATTAATGAGTGTTTTACCTGATGGGGAAAAGGAAAAACATGCCACTTGGTTTAAAGCAAAAATGTTGTTCTATGATGAGTTTGTTTTTGATGTGAAAACATGGGTCTCCTGTGCTGAACATGACTTATGGGGTGATATTGATAATGATGGTGATCATATTAATCCAGAGGACAGTGTTTCTAACGTTGGAAGCAGACGCTCAAGTCAGAAAAGTCTGCGCAGTGGAAGATCTAGCACCACCTCTTCTGTCAGAATCAAAGCAGAGGCAGACAGCGCTGCACTAATTGCTCGTGTTGCAGTTTTAAAAGAGAAACATGCATTGGAGGAACAGGAGCAGCAGCTTAAAGCCAGAAAGGAACAGCTGGAGCTGGAGGCAATGCTAGCTGCGTCCACTGCTAAATTAGCAGTCCTACAGGCTTCGGATGCCAGGAGTGCTTCCAAAGCATATTCTGATGGAATGAATTCTTATCTGGAGAGGGAAGCAGGAAGGACTCCCGTTTCAAAGACACTTGATTTCAAGGTCTTCAACACAACAAAATATGGAAAGTGTACTACCATCAGCTAAACCACTACCCCAAGTAGATGCTCAAGCACAACGTTTGGAATCTTCCATACCTGATGCACAGCTAACCAACGGAGGACAATTTGCAGAAATCTTCACCATAATGCACAGACAAAATGAAATAACAGCTGCCCTGGTTCAACAGCAACAGTTATGTTCATTACCTCCAAGAGACATTCCTGTATTAGATGGGGATCCACTGCAATATAACTCCTTTATAAAAGCGTTTGAGCAAGGAGTAGAGAAAAAGGCCAATAAGTGTGATTGCTTGTATTACCTGGAGCAGTTCACAAGGGGGCAGCCAAGGGAACTAGTGCATAGTCGCCAGCATATGAATCCTGATCACGGCTATGCTCAAGCAAAAAGGCTACTGAAGGAGCACTTTGGCAATGAATATAAGATCGCTTCTGCATACATGGAAAGGGCTTTAACCTGGCCCTCAATAAAGCCAGAGGATGTCAAGGCACTACAAGCTTATTCTCTTTTCCTGCGTGGTTGTTGCAATGTCATGGAAGAGTTGCAATATATGCAAGAATTGGACATGCCGACCAACATGAGAGCAGTGATGTCTAAATTGCCATTCAAGCTAAAAGAACGTTGGAGGACGACTGCATATGACATCCTGAAAGCATCTAAACGCAGAGCATTATTCCAAGATCTGGTTGCATTTATTGAAAGACATGTCGGCATCATATCAGACCCTCTCTTTGGGGATATTCGAGACTTACCATCTAGGATAACCTGTTCAAATGTTCCTAATAAGTTGAAATCACACCCTGGAGGCAGAGTTAGAGGAAACAGCTTTGCCACCACCATTGCACCAATCAAAGCATCTGAAAGGTCTGGAGATTTAAAAATACCCTTATCAACACATGGTTCTGCAATGAGGTCTAGTTGTGAAATATGCATCTGTTGCTCTCAAGGCCATTCATTGGAAGACTGTCAGCAGTTCAATAGAAGGAAGCACAGAGATAAAATTTACTTTCTGAAGGAGAAAGAACTGTGGTTCAACAACTTTGGTTGTTTAGGTGCTGGGCATAGAAGTCAGGACTGCAATAATCGTTTGATTTGCAGGATGTGTGGTCAAAATCATCCAACTGTGCTCCACATTGCTACAAGAGACATGGCAAACTCACAAGTAGAATATTCCAAGAGGCAAGTAGCATCTAAGAGTACAACATTGCATAAAACGTGTGGTCATACAGGGGCCGGAAAAGATAAATGTCTTCTCTCCATCCTACCAGTTTAAGTCAAGTCCATAAAAGGAGGCCAGATAATCCAGACATATGCTTTTCTGGATCCTGGAAGCTCTGCCACCTTTTGTTCAGAGCATCTTATGCACAGATTGAGTCTTACAGGTAAAAGAACAAATTTCCTTTTACAAACCATGGGACAAGAAAGAGTAGTCCCAGCATATTCTTTATCAGGCTTGGAAATGTCTGGTCTTGAAACAAACCACTTCTACCAACTCCCAGAAACGCTCACACAGAAGAAGATGCCTGTAAGCACAGACAACGTTGTTCACAGTGAAGATTTGGCCAGGTGGCCTTATCTGGCCGGAGTACATGTTCCACACATCGAGGCTAAAGTCGACTTGTTGATTGGAAGCAACGCTCCCAAGATATTGGAACCTTGGGAGGTCATCAATAGCCGTGGAGATGGACCCTATGCTATAAGAACAGCATTAGGATGGGTTGTCAATGGTCCTTTGGTAGGAGATGACAGCACCTTGGAAAGGCTGTGTCCTTCGGCAATTGTCAACAGGATTTCAGTGAGTAGACTAGAGGAAATGTTGATTAATCAGTACAACCATGACTTCAATGAGAGAATCACTGAGGAAAAGGGGATGTCAGTAGAAGATGTCAAATTCATGGAAATTGTAAAAGGTTCTGCTACACTTGAAGATGGCCACTATTGCTTGAAACTGCCCTTTAAACGAAGTAACATATCTCTGCCAAACAACTTTTCAGTGGCAAAGCAAAGGTTACTTGGATTGGAAAGAAAGTTCCTCAACAATGAACGGTATTATCAGGAGCATGCTGCATGTCTTAATGATGTCATTAAGAAAGGCTATGCAGAAAAGGTATCTTCACAGCAGCTGAGCTGTGAATCTGGCAAGTTGTGGTATATTCCTCATCATGGAGTGTATCATCCTAGAAAGAAGACTCTACGTGTGGTGTTTGACTGTGGAGCAGCATACAAAGGAACCTCGTTAAATCAACAGCTTTTGCAAGGTCCCATCCTCACCAGTACGTTGCTTGGAGTCTCACTTAGATTCAGACAAGGATCTGTGGCAGTTATGGGAGACATACAAGCGATGTTCCACCAGGTGAAAGTGGCAAAAGAAGACAGAGATTTCCTTCGCTTCGTGTGGTGGCCTGAGGGAGATTTGTCCAAAGAGGTGGCCCAATATCGAATGATGTTCACTTGTTTGGTGCTGTCTCTTCCCCGAGTTGTGCAAGCTTTGCACTAAGAAAAACAGCAGAGGACAATCAGCCTGACTTTCCATCAGAGGTTGCTCAAACAGTCCAGGAGAACTTCTATGTTGATAATTGTCTAAAGAGCGTAGGCTCTGAAAAAGAAGCTGTTCTTATGGTCAAAAATCTTACTGCTCTTTGTCAGAAAGGAGGCTTCACCCTGACAAAATGGACAAGCAACAGTAGGATCGTGTTGCAAAGTATTCCAGAAGAAGCTAGAGCTAAAGATCTAAAAGAACTTGATCTTGATCGGGACAAGCTTCCTGTTGAGAGAGCTCTTGGATTGCAGTGGTGTATCAAGACTGATTCATTCAAGTTTAAAATGGAGCTCAGTCCGCGGCCTCACACCAGGCGCGGATTGTTGTCAGTATCCAGCTCAGTGTACGATCCTCTTGGGTTTCTTGCACCAATTGTACTACCTGCTAAAATCATGCTGCAAGAATTATGTAGAAGAAACCTAGGTTGGGATGAGACCATACCTCATGACATCATGCATCAGTGGACCCGGTGGTTAAAGGACTTAGACATGTTGGCTGCATTTAAGGTTGAAAGATGCATTAAGCCTAAGGAGTTTGGACACCTTATACATATACAGCTGCATCATTTTTCAGATGCCAGCGAAATCGGATATGGAACAGTCACATACCTGAGGATGCAGAATGGCCAAGCTGATGTCCACATTGCATTCTTGTTAGGCAAAGCCAGAGTTACGCCATTAAAGACTATCACCATTCCTCGCTTAGAGCTGACAGCTGCTGTGCTGGCTGTTAAGGTTGACCTCATGCTTAAGGCAGAATTGCAGCTTCAGCTACAAGAGTCAGTCTTTTGGACTGATAGTACCTCTGTGTTAAAATACATAAAGAATGAGGACAAGCGTTTTCATACCTTTGTGTCTAACAGGGTGTCAACAATCAGAGGAGCAACAAGAACTTCACAATGGCGATATGTGTGTTCTAAAGATAACCCGGCGGATGTAGCATCCAGAGGTGCAAATATTGGAGACTTTATACGTAGCAACAGGTGGCTTAATGGTCCAGACTTTCTGTGGAAGCCAGAAAGGGACTGGCCAGCAAACCCAGTGGGGGCTATGAGTGAAGCGGACGACCCGGAGGTCAAGAGAGAAGCAGTGGTAAATATGATTAATGTAAAAGACTCCCTTGAAGCCACTGGACGGCTAATATCTTACTTCTCAGATTGGATGAGACTCAAGATAACTGTTGCATGGCTCCTTAAACTGAAAAAGATTCTATTGTAGAAGAGTCGGAGGAAAGGGGAAATGAAGACATCTGAAGCTGATGATCAGACACTGGATAGCTCTGATTCACAGCAAACCACACAAAGAAGTACAGTCGTTTTAAAACCGTCAGCCCTGTCTGTAGATGATCTGTTGGAGGCAGAACTGGCTATTGTTCGCTACTGCCAGCAGCAGCAATTTCAGAAGGAAATCGCTGCATTGTCATCTGGAAGATCTACAGTGAGCAGACAGAGTGTCATTTACATTCCTTACTTGGACGATGGACTCCTGAGAGTGGGAGGAAGGCTCTTTGCCAGAAGAAAGCAAACACCCACTGATACTCTCCAAGCATCAACATGTATCTTCTCTCATCTTGAAGCACATTCACCAACATCTTGGTCATAGTGGTCGAAATCACACGCTTTCCACTCTGAGAAGAAAGTACTGGATCACAAATGCCAACTCAGCAGTGAGGAAAATAATAACTGAATGTGGCTTCTGTAGACGTTACAATGGAAGAATGGGAGAGCAAAAGATGTCGGATTTGCCAAAGGAAAGGATACTTCCTGATCTCCCTCCATTTACCAACACTTGTGTTGATTATTTTGGACCTATCAAAGTAAAGAAGGGACGTGGCACTGCAAAGCGCTACGGGGTTATATTTACCTGTCTGGCAAGCAGGGCAGTCCATTTAGAAGTAGCAGATTCTTTAGATACAGACGCATGTATTAATTCTTTGAGACGTTTCATCTGCAGGAGAGGCCACGTTGATTGCATTTATTCAGACAATGGCACCAATTTTGTAGGAGCAGAGAGAGAGCTAAGGGAAGCTCTTGCATCCCTGAATCGTAGACAAATTCTAGGAGCTTTGCAAAGGGAAGGTGTCAGGTGGATTTTCAATCCTCCCGCTGGGTCTCATCATGGTGGTGTCTGGGAACGTTTAATCCGCATGGTAAGAAAGATTCTCGGTTCAGTTCTTCAACAACAGAAACTAGATGATGACAGACTTCGTACAGTTATGTGTGAAGTGGAAGCTATTTTAAATGATCGACCTCTCACAAAACTGTCTGATGATCCAAATGACCTGGAACCACTTACTCCCAATCATATTCTCCTTATGAAAGGAAGGCCAGCCTTACCACCTGGATTGTTCGAGTCACACGATTTCTATGTAAAGAGAAGATGGAGACAGGTGCAGTACATTGCTGATCTTTTTTGGAAACGATGGGTACGTGAGTACTTACCTTTATTACAGGAAAGACAAAAATGGAACCAAAAGAGAAGAAATCTTAAGCCTGGTGACATAGTGATCATAATGGACGCTACCGCGCCGCGGGGGTCCTGGCCACTTGGAAGAATCTTAGAAGTCTTCAAGTCTTTTCAGTAGCCAAACAATTAGGGGCCGGTGTGTAGGAGCCATTTGAGTTGTTTGTGTGTGTATTGTAATTAACCTTTGAATCCACTAGGGGTCGGTGTTGGTAATTGGGGATACACTATAAAGGTGGGAACCATTAACCGGCAACCAGGTGTTGCTACACGGAGGACAAACAGTTTTGGACCGCTACGCTACGCTACGCTCAACTCAACTCAACTTCTGAGAATAAAATAAGTAATTTCAACTGAGAAATAAGGTGGACTGTCATATATTCAAACAAAAGCGCGTCAACTACAGTTTCCTGTTTAGCAGCACCTCAGTGGCTTTGAGTTTTGGCTTGGCCACTATACATGATTTTGTCTGTATTTCTCTGCTTAGTAGGATGGTGACGGCTCTAATCTTGTGCGGATGCTGCTGTATTCCCTGCATCCGAGCTTTGTGTCAGCATGTAATAGTGGCTGAAATAGAAGGCAGAGATGCTCCTGCTACACAGATGCCACTGCTTAGAGGAGGACGAACAGGAAGACATAGGAGTCATGTCAGTGTTGTAAGTGGTCTCTCGGATTTTTAGTTGTATCACTACCACAACAGAGGTTCACAACTCAGTATTTTAATGTCCTTGTCAGGACATTATAGGCATCACACCCGTGATTTCACTTCTCTTATCCTTTTTACTCTTACTTTTAACTTATCTCTTATCCTTTTTACTCTTTTCTTATTTAAAAAAAAAAATTAATTATTATTCTTCAAATTTTAATTTGCAAATTTTAATTTGCAGAACTGGATTCCTATTTACTTTCCTTCAATTCCCCCTTTTGGTCTCTCGGATGAGAGACCAAAAGGGGGAATTGAAGGAAAGTAAATAATAGAAGGAATGTGCTTAGATCCATAGGTTATGGGGCCACACAGCAACGGAGCAGATAAGACACCAATAAACCAGCCATGGAGACGAACACCAGACCACGACATCAGGATCCGGCTACACCACAGAAAGTGTGGGTCGAGGGACAGACAGTGTCAGTCAGACTTTCGTGCCCTGACTATATGCTGTATAGTATAGAGACAGACTGACCCAGGCCTGTACATTATTATTCAAGTTTGAAATAAAAGCAAGATTGAATTTATCAGACGTTTCTCCTCATCATTTAACGAACGCGCAGAGCTGGGATTGGGAGCAGCTCAACAAACTTGGTGACCCCGACGTGATGGTGAATGAGAGACAGATTTGGAACGAGAACTGAGGACCTGTTTGTGACACAGTAGCCTGGCCAGGATTAAAACAAGGTAAGCAGAAAACCTGTTAAGTTTCTAATTTCTGCATATTGAAAACACTAAAATAACTGTGTCATGGATAGGAATCCAGTTCTGCAAATTAAAATTTGAAGAATAATAATTAATTTTTTTTTTTAAATAAGAAAAGAGTAAAAAGGATAAGAGATAAGTTAAAAGTAAGAGTAAAAAGGATAAGAGAAGTGAAATCACGGGTGTGATGCCTATAATGTCCTGACAAGGACATTAAAATACTGAGTTGTGAACCTCTGTTGTGGTAGTGATACAACTAAAAATACGGCCACTAGTTGGAAACCTGCAGACACAAATTAAAAATTAAAAGACAAAAAACAGGGTGAAGTGTCTGAAAGATTGTTTGTTTTGTTTGCTTGTTTGTTTTTCTTTCTCACTCCTGTGAGTGAGAGAAGTGAAATCTCAGGAGGAGAAAAATGGAGAGTGAATTTGATCTAGAGTGTGTTGATGAAGGCGGCTGCAGGCCACTGACAATGTTGAATCAGTGGAAAAAAGCTTGTGAACAGTTGATAAGTGGTTTTGAAAAGAAAGATCGAGCTCGACAAAGAAAAATGTATGATGGTAAATATGAAGAATTAAATAAGGAGGGAGTTTGGAAAGATGAGGACAGAGGAGATCTAGCAGAAGTTTTAGCCAGAGAGGATGTGGCTGCATCACAGGCAACAAAAGAACAAAGAAGTAAAGGGTTTAATGGTGAAGAGAAAGTGGAAAACAGAATTAGAACAAAAAGAGGAAAACAGGTGAATAGTGCACAATATGGCAGCATGGGAAACTAAAATTATTGCAAAAAGAGGGAAAGACAAACAACAGGAACTCACTGATAGTTCAGTGAAAAAACAGGAGACAGAGTTAACGCCACACACCACAGTAGGGCAGACACGACCACAGACATATGTAAACATCCATCCTGATTTAAAGCACACATCTACACTAACTACGCTGCCTCCACCGTATAAACAGATGCCTCTGTGGAATGTGAATGTGACGAAGCGCCTGCTTGTCACCGCCGAGGGAGCGGCACCGACCTGACCGCACGCATTCACTCACCTCACCATAGGATCCGCCTCTTCTGTTTAGCCGCCGCGAGTGGGTGCACACGCTCGTACGACGGCACATGGACATTTTCATACATATACACTCAGGACAGACTGAGACGTACCACCGCCTGAAGAACCTGTACGAGCGATGGACTCGACCCAAGGAGCATTCAAAGGAGGAGATTGGCGAAGCCATAATCCTGGAGCAGCTACTGAGGATGCTGCCGTATGATGTGCGCACCTGGGTGCGAGAGCGTGAGCCAACTTCTGGGCTGGGAGCTGCAAAACTGGCTCAGCAGTATCTGAACGCTCATCATGGGAGTCCGCGCACCCAGGCATCTAAAGGTACTGGGTTTCCTCACTTTGGAGCTGAAAGGCGCCGAGCTGGACGGGCAGACCATGCCCCACGTCTGAGTCCGACAAGGGGAAAAGAAAAGGAACTGACATGTTTCTATTGTCAGCAACCGGGGCATAAAGCCGCAGTGTGTCCTGTGCGTAAAGCCAAACTGACTGGGTACTGTTATGTCCCAAGAGGAGGGGATATGAAACTGGGGACGGTCAAGGAGAATTTCTCTACCTGTCAAGTGACTGTTAATGGACACTGTCTCCAGGCTTTGTTGGACACTGGATGTTCCATGTCGATGGTGAGATCCTGCTTTGTCACAAATATTGATTATGAGAACACAGCTGCAGTTCAATGTGTGCATGGGGATGTGAAGAGGTATCCACGAGCCGAAATCCTGGTGGAAGTTCAAGATCAAACGTACCTACTCAATGTTGCAGTAGTTGATAGTTTGCCTATAGACATGATTCTAGGCCATGATTTGCCAGTGTTGAGTGACTTATTACAGGCCACTCATACTAATTCAGCAACAGTGGCCACTGTAGCACCTGTGAATCTGTCATGCCCGGCTATTACAAGGTCGCAGACCAGGGCAAGTCTTCAGCCGCTGGCAGAGCTGGATGATAGCCTGTTTCAGGGCGGGACCAAGGGCCCAACCAAGTCACGCCGACAGAGGAGGCTTGAGAAGTACCAGGGGACACCGACCCCTGAGGTTACTGCAGAGCACCTTGAAGTCAATGGTTGGCAGGTGCCAGGAAATATTGCCGAGTTACAGAGGGAGGATGTGTCACTGAAGTCTTTATATGAGAAAGCTGTGTCTGACAATCCAGCTAATCTGTGTGGTGAACAATATATGCTGGTGAATGGGATTTTGTATGTACAAGCCAGGGGTATAACTCGTCTTGTTGTGCCGACGTGTTGTCGCCCTCTCATACTTCATCTGGCACACACCATTCCATGGGCTGGTCACCTAGGCCAACAGAAGACTTATGCACGCATCAGTTCACGGTTTTCCTGGCCAACTTTGTACTCTGATGTACGAATGTACTGTAGGACATGCACCACCTGTCAAAAAACTAGCGCTGTACCCCAGCGGGGCAGAGCACCATTACAATCTCTCCCTGTGATTTCTTTTTCTTCTTTTTTACATAGGTGTAAAACAGAATGGGTTGATGCTACGGGGGAGCACCCACACTCCACTCAAATGCAAGAGGAGTTGTTCAGGCGAGCAGTGTTAAAGAGAGTCAAAAGAAGTAAGACAAAGCATGGAAGATAATTCAGATGCACTGAGGTTCCACTGAGACGTGGGAACGCCACCTGTTGCACCATTTACATAAGGCACAGCAGGAAGAGGAAGGTTCAGAAATGGAGGAATTGAAAAAACAGCTGCTTAGGTTACAGTTACAGAAGGTAAGACAAGAGACTAATGATGTTAAGAAGAAAGATAAGGTAGAAAAACAGATGTTGCAACAGGCTACACAGGTTCCTGATAACCCAGATTTATTTCCCTCTCCATCCTGGGTTCCATGGGCCATCCAATACACAAGGCTCATATTACCCACAGCAGTACAGTAGGGGTCAACCCAGGGGGGGCTATCTGGGACGGGGATCCGGGAGGGGAAGGGGCATGTCGGGGGAGTGGATATGCTACTGCTGCGGTCAGCCGGGGCATTTCGCCAGAGAATGTCCCATGACTCATGCAACCATGGGACCTGGTCCGAGGGGACGAGGACAGCGTGGAAGAGGTCGACCAAATAGAGGATCACATGTTGCACCTCACGCCAGTCTTGCACCAGGGGGTCAGTTTCCTGTGTGGGAACCAGAGGATTTCCCCCAACAATGAAGAAGCCCACAGAGAAGCCTAGACGACGGGAGGGCAGACCCGTTGTTAACCTTGACAATAAAACAGACAAGACTGCCCTTTCTGGTGGACACAGGCGCGACTTTCTCCACTATGAATGTGAGAGTAGAAAAGAAGGACCTATCATCTAAGACTGTTGAATTAGTTGGTTTCTCTGGGGAACCTGTCAAACTGCTATTAACTCAACCTCTGCCGGTCCGAGTGGCCGCCAATCCATACGGCATCGTTTTGTTGTTTCAAGTGGCCCCAGTCAATTTGATGGGGAGAGACTTGTTGGTTCGACTGGGCGTTTCAATTCTTTGTTCACCTGACGGTGTGACTGTATCGTTTCCCAACGGTGAATCCACTAATTGCTCCAAGAAAAGTTTGTCAGTGGCTGGTCAGTGGCTGATGCAGGAAGCCTCGACGAATGTGGGCGCTGACGTATACTGGGGCCGATTGGAACCGGAGGGCCCGGCAGGGGGCGGTCTTCTCTCCTTATACATGGCCTGGAAACCCTGGATCTCCCAACTGAGCCCGTATGTCTCCCCGACCGACCCTTACCATGTTACACTATTTTATGACAGGGAACAGACAGATTGGTATCAAGATATGTTTCAGGACAAACTACAAGGACATACATGGAACATTTCCACTAATGCTATTCTGATTGGTCCAGAAGGAGTAGTGGGCAGTGTCCAGTTGACAGCAGATCAGGCTGCCTGGTATGAGATGGGTGCGGAGGCGGTGCCTCATGTCTCGTTGGCAATACATTGTAACAAATCTGGCACTAAGGGCTAAGCTAAAATGGAGTCCCAGGGGTAGGAAGCAGCCTAAGGCCCTGGTGCTGACTCCAAATCGCCACCAGGTGGCGCCAAAGAAAATCTAAAGCAGGGGGCTCTGCCAGAGCCTCACTCCCTGATCCCAAGACTCTAGATTCTATAACAGTTGTCTATAACAACTCAGAAGAACACAGAACTAAGACCGAGACTTACACAGATACTTACAGACGCACAGGGCACAGAAGACAGACAAAGAGCAACAGACTAAGGACCACCAACGAGCTGTACGGAGAACAAAGGTAACACACTAGTGACAAGTAACATTCCTAAACTGAGAACCAAAAAGCGTAACATTCATGATACAAGACCACACGATTAACAAGCCAGCGACGAGGAGAAAAACTGAGGACCTTAAATACAACACAGACAGGAAATCAAAAACAGGTGAAAACAATAATGAACAGGAACTAGGACAAAACAAAAATCAACAAAGAAGAAGGGCGAACACGAGCGCCCTCCAGTGGTCGGAGGCCGAATTGTCACAGAAGCCCCCCCTCTTACGGCCGGATCCCAGACGGCCCAAGGCAACCGTGTCCTGGCAGGCAAATAAACACAAAAACGGGGGTCATACTAAGGCTCTTAGCTTGGTTCAAAACAGAAATGTCAGAGTTCAAAAAACGGATCAAAACTTAAAGTGTCCCATCAGGGCGGGCGAAGCTGAGCGTAGGCCCCTTCCAGCAGCTGCTGGGCGCAAAACGGAGCTCCTGGCTCCGAAAGAGTCTGAAAACCACCCCTGGGTGGCCGGCGGCGAAAGAGGCCCGGCCAAGCCAACGGCTTGACGATCCTGGAGGCCGGCAAGACAGGATCCCTCTCTGGATCCAGCCGGAGGGCCCACGGGCTCCGAGGCGGACGAAGAGAGGGTCTCGGCAGCGCCAAGCTTCGAGGCGGATGAGGAAAGCGTCTAGGCAGCGCCGGGGTCCGAGGCGGACGAGGAAAGTGTCTCGGCAGCGCCGGGCTCCGAGGCGGACGAGGAAAGCGTCTCGGCAGCGTCGGGCTCCAAGACAGGCGAAGTGAGCGATCCAGCAGCGCCGGGTTCCGAAGAAGAAGCGGCGAGTGATTCCGCGGCGGAAGAGATGAGTGGTTCTGCGGCGGAAGAGCAAACAACACGGTCCTTCCCCTATTGGGTCGCCGGAGCCAGAAGCAGAAGACGGACGGCCCCTCCTGGGGTTGCCGGAGCCATGAACAGAAGACGGATGACCCCTCCCGGGGTTGCCGGAACCAGAATCCAGCGCAATCCGGCGCACAGGGATCACACAAAGCCCCCGGAGTTCCTTCACCAGGCTCCGGGGCTGAGCAGGACTTATCCTGTGCGCAGTCCGGCGCACAGGAGACAAACAAAACCCCCGGAGTTCCTTCACCAGGCTCCGGGGCTGAGCAGGAAGCGTACTGAGCGCAGTCCGGCTCCCAGAGGTCACAGGGGACCCCGAAATGCTCCTCAAAAACCGCCTTAAACCTCTCCCGGGTGGACATGGTTGGAGTCGCTACCGGAGTAGCCACCCCCTGTGATTCCAGGACGAACTCCGTAGGAGCGGAGTCCGGCTGCAGACGAATGGGTGCCGGTGCACAGTCTGCAAAATACCGGGCAGGCAGAATGAAGTCCCCCAGCTCCTCCTGGTGGCGAACAGAGGCCCGCACTCGCCTCCTGGAGCGCGGCCTCTCCCGGACCGGAATGGTCTCCGCCCTCACCACCGGACTCAGCGGCTCAAAGTCTGGGGTTGGGGAGCACTGAGCCTTCAGCTCCTCCCAGATGTCTCTGGCTTCCCCCGGTGACAAGCTGGTGACCGAACAGGAAGGTTGTGGGTCGTGGGTTAACAGACGAGCGTGGCCCACACAAACAGAGACGGAGGACTCGGTGAAGCCTGACTCTGGGGGCGGAGTGCTGAGCAGGGCACGCTCCAGCAAATCCCGCTCCTCTCCTACAGCCTTACGCATCCCTCCGACCCCAGGCAAGTGTACATTGTCCCACAAAACCTCCTCCAAACTAACTAGGGCCTCCAACCTCCTCTCTAGGTCCGGGCAGTAAGCAGCAGAGTCAAGTAGGCCACTAGTTGGAAACCTGCAGACACAAATTAAAAATTAAAAGACAAAAAACAGGGTGAAGTGTCTGAAAGATTGTTTGTTTTGTTTGCTTGTTTGTTTTTCTTTCTCACTCCTGTGAGTGAGAGAAGTGAAATCTCAGGAGGAGAAAAATGGAGAGTGAATTTGATCTAGAGTGTGTTGATGAAGGCGGCTGCAGGCCACTGACAATGTTGAATCAGTGGAAAAAAGCTTGTGAACAGTTGATAAGTGGTTTTGAAAAGAAAGATCGAGCTCGACAAAGAAAAATGTATGATGGTAAATATGAAGAATTAAATAAGGAGGGAGTTTGGAAAGATGAGGACAGAGGAGATCTAGCAGAAGTTTTAGCCAGAGAGGATGTGGCTGCATCACAGGCAACAAAAGAACAAAGAAGTAAAGGGTTTAATGGTGAAGAGAAAGTGGAAAACAGAATTAGAACAAAAAGAGGAAAACAGGTGAATAGTGCACAATATGGCAGCATGGGAAACTAAAATTATTGCAAAAAGAGGGAAAGACAAACAACAGGAACTCACTGATAGTTCAGTGAAAAAACAGGAGACAGAGTTAACGCCACACACCACAGTAGGGCAGACACGACCACAGACATATGTAAACATCCATCCTGATTTAAAGCACACATCTACACTAACTACGCTGCCTCCACCGTATAAACAGATGCCTCTGTGGAATGTGAATGTGACGAAGCGCCTGCTTGTCACCGCCGAGGGAGCGGCACCGACCTGACCGCACGCATTCACTCACCTCACCATAGGATCCGCCTCTTCTGTTTAGCCGCCGCGAGTGGGTGCACACGCTCGTACGACGGCACATGGACATTTTCATACATATACACTCAGGACAGACTGAGACGTACCACCGCCTGAAGAACCTGTACGAGCGATGGACTCGACCCAAGGAGCATTCAAAGGAGGAGATTGGCGAAGCCATAATCCTGGAGCAGCTACTGAGGATGCTGCCGTATGATGTGCGCACCTGGGTGCGAGAGCGTGAGCCAACTTCTGGGCTGGGAGCTGCAAAACTGGCTCAGCAGTATCTGAACGCTCATCATGGGAGTCCGCGCACCCAGGCATCTAAAGGTACTGGGTTTCCTCACTTTGGAGCTGAAAGGCGCCGAGCTGGACGGGCAGACCATGCCCCACGTCTGAGTCCGACAAGGGGAAAAGAAAAGGAACTGACATGTTTCTATTGTCAGCAACCGGGGCATAAAGCCGCAGTGTGTCCTGTGCGTAAAGCCAAACTGACTGGGTACTGTTATGTCCCAAGAGGAGGGGATATGAAACTGGGGACGGTCAAGGAGAATTTCTCTACCTGTCAAGTGACTGTTAATGGACACTGTCTCCAGGCTTTGTTGGACACTGGATGTTCCATGTCGATGGTGAGATCCTGCTTTGTCACAAATATTGATTATGAGAACACAGCTGCAGTTCAATGTGTGCATGGGGATGTGAAGAGGTATCCACGAGCCGAAATCCTGGTGGAAGTTCAAGATCAAACGTACCTACTCAATGTTGCAGTAGTTGATAGTTTGCCTATAGACATGATTCTAGGCCATGATTTGCCAGTGTTGAGTGACTTATTACAGGCCACTCATACTAATTCAGCAACAGTGGCCACTGTAGCACCTGTGAATCTGTCATGCCCGGCTATTACAAGGTCGCAGACCAGGGCAAGTCTTCAGCCGCTGGCAGAGCTGGATGATAGCCTGTTTCAGGGCGGGACCAAGGGCCCAACCAAGTCACGCCGACAGAGGAGGCTTGAGAAGTACCAGGGGACACCGACCCCTGAGGTTACTGCAGAGCACCTTGAAGTCAATGGTTGGCAGGTGCCAGGAAATATTGCCGAGTTACAGAGGGAGGATGTGTCACTGAAGTCTTTATATGAGAAAGCTGTGTCTGACAATCCAGCTAATCTGTGTGGTGAACAATATATGCTGGTGAATGGGATTTTGTATGTACAAGCCAGGGGTATAACTCGTCTTGTTGTGCCGACGTGTTGTCGCCCTCTCATACTTCATCTGGCACACACCATTCCATGGGCTGATCACCTAGGCCAACAGAAGACTTATGCACGCATCAGTTCACGGTTTTCCTGGCCAACTTTGTACTCTGATGTACGAATGTACTGTAGGACATGCACCACCTGTCAAAAAACTAGCGCTGTACCCCAGCGGGGCAGAGCACCATTACAATCTCTCCCTGTGATTTCTTTTTCTTCTTTTTTACATAGGTGTAAAACAGAATGGGTTGATGCTACGGGGGAGCACCCACACTCCACTCAAATGCAAGAGGAGTTGTTCAGGCGAGCAGTGTTAAAGAGAGTCAAAAGAAGTAAGACAAAGCATGGAAGATAATCCAGACGCACCGGGAGGTTCCACTGAGACGTGGGAACGCCACCTGTTGCACCATTTACATAAGGCACAGCAGGAAGAGGAAGGTTCAGAAATGGAGGAATTGAAAAAACAGCTGCTTAGGTTACAGTTACAGAAGGTAAGACAAGAGACTAATGATGTTAAGAAGAAAGATAAGGTAGAAAAACAGATGTTGCAACAGGCTACACAGGTTCCTGATAACCCAGATTTATTTCCCTCTCCATCCTGGGTTCCATGGGCCATCCAATACACAAGGCTCATATTACCCACAGCAGTACAGTAGGGGTCAACCCAGGGGGGGCTATCTGGGACGGGGATCCGGGAGGGGAAGGGGCATGTCGGGGGAGTGGATATGCTACTGCTGCGGTCAGCCGGGGCATTTCGCCAGAGAATGTCCCATGACTCATGCAACCATGGGACCTGGTCCGAGGGGACGAGGACAGCGTGGAAGAGGTCGACCAAATAGAGGATCACATGTTGCACCTCACGCCAGTCTTGCACCAGGGGGTCAGTTTCCTGTGTGGGAACCAGAGGATTTCCCCCAACAATGAAGAAGCCCACAGAGAAGCCTAGACGACGGGAGGGCAGACCCGTTGTTAACCTTGACAATAAAACAGACAAGACTGCCCTTTCTGGTGGACACAGGCGCGACTTTCTCCACTATGAATGTGAGAGTAGAAAAGAAGGACCTATCATCTAAGACTGTTGAACTAGTTGGTTTCTCTGGGGAACCTGTCAAACTGCTATTAACTCAACCTCTGCCGGTCCGAGTGGCCGCCAATCCATACGGCATTGTTTTGTTGTTTCAAGTGGCCCCAGTCAATTTGATGGGGAGAGACTTGTTGGTTCGACTGGGCGTTTCAATTCTTTGTTCACCTGACGGTGTGATTGTATCGTTTCCCAACGGTGAATCCACTAATTGCTCCAAGAAAAGTTTGTCAGTGGCTGGTCAGTGGCTGATGCAGGAAGCCTCGACGAATGTGGGCGCTGACGAATACTGGGGCCGATTGGAACCGGAGGGCCCGGCAGGGGGCGGTCTTCTCTCCTTATACATGGCCTGGAAACCCTGGATCTCCCAACTGAGCCCGTATGTCTCCCCGACCGACCCTTACCATGTTACACTATTTTATGACAGGGAACAGACAGATTGGTATCAAGATATGTTTCAGGACAAACTACAAGGACATACATGGAACATTTCCACTAATGCTATTCTGATTGGTCCAGAAGGAGTAGTGGGCAGTGTCCAGTTGACAGCAGATCAGGCTGCCTGGTATGAGATGGGTGCGGAGGCGGTGCCTCATGTCTCGTTGGCAATACATTGTAACAAATCTGGCACTAAGGGCTAAGCTAAAATGGAGTCCCAGGGGTAGGAAGCAGCCTAAGGCCCTGGTGCTGACTCCAAATCGCCACCAGGTGGCGCCAAAGAAAATCTAAAGCAGGGGGCTCTGCCAGAGCCTCACTCCCTGATCCCAAGACTCTAGATTCTATAACAGTTGTCTATAACAACTCAGAAGAACACAGAACTAAGACCGAGACTTACACAGATACTTACAGACGCACAGGGCACAGAAGACAGACAAAGAGCAACAGACTAAGGACCACCAACGAGCTGTACGGAGAACAAAGGTAACACACTAGTGACAAGTAACATTCCTAAACTGAGAACCAAAAAGCGTAACATTCATGATACAAGACCACACGATTAACAAGCCAGCGACGAGGAGAAAAACTGAGGACCTTAAATACAACACAGACAGGAAATCAAAAACAGGTGAAAACAATAATGAACAGGAACTAGGACAAAACAAAAATCAACAAAGAAGAAGGGCGAACACGAGCGCCCTCCAGTGGTCGGAGGCCGAATTGTCACAGAAGCCCCCCCTCTTACGGCCGGATCCCAGACGGCCCAAGGCAACCGTGTCCTGGCAGGCAAATAAACACAAAAACGGGGGTCATACTAAGGCTCTTAGCTTGGTTCAAAACAGAAATGTCAGAGTTCAAAAAACGGATCAAAACTTAAAGTGTCCCATCAGGGCGGGCGAAGCTGAGCGTAGGCCCCTTCCAGCAGCTGCTGGGCGCAAAACGGAGCTCCTGGCTCCGAAAGAGTCTGAAAACCACCCCTGGGTGGCCGGCGGCGAAAGAGGCCCGGCCAAGCCAACGGCTTGACGATCCTGGAGGCCGGCAAGACAGGATCCCTCTCTGGATCCAGCCGGAGGGCCCACGGGCTCCGGGCTCCGAGGCGGACGAAGAGAGGGTCTCGGCAGCGCCAAGCTTCGAGGCGGATGAGGAAAGCGTCTAGGCAGCGCCGGGGTCCGAGGCGGACGAGGAAAGTGTCTCGGCAGCGCCGGGCTCCGAGGCGGACGAGGAAAGCGTCTCGGCAGCGTCGGGCTCCAAGACAGGCGAAGTGAGCGATCCAGCAGCGCCGGGTTCCGAAGAAGAAGCGGCGAGTGATTCTGCGGCGGAAGAGATGAGTGGTTCTGCGGCGGAAGAGCAAACAACACGGTCCTTCCCCTATTGGGTCGCCGGAGCCAGAAGCAGAAGACGGACGGCCCCTCCTGGGGTTGCCGGAGCCATGAACAGAAGACGGATGACCCCTCCCGGGGTTGCCGGAACCAGAATCCAGCGCAATCCGGCGCACAGGGATCACACAAAGCCCCCGGAGTTCCTTCACCAGGCTCCGGGGCTGAGCAGGACTTATCCTGTGCGCAGTCCGGCGCACAGGAGACAAACAAAACCCCCGGAGTTCCTTCACCAGGCTCCGGGGCTGAGCAGGAAGCGTACTGAGCGCAGTCCGGCTCCCAGAGGTCACAGGGGACCCCGAAATGCTCCTCAAAAACCGCCTTAAACCTCTCCCGGGTGGACATGGTTGGAGTCGCTACCGGAGTAGCCACCCCCTGTGATTCCAGGACGAACTCCGTAGGAGCGGAGTCCGGCTGCAGACGAATGGGTGCCGGTGCACAGTCTGCAAAATACCGGGCAGGCAGAATGAAGTCCCCCAGCTCCTCCTGGTGGCGAACAGAGGCCCGCACTCGCCTCCTGGAGCGCGGCCTCTCCCGGACCGGAATGGTCTCCGCCCTCACCACCGGACTCAGCGGCTCAAAGTCTGGGGTTGGGGAGCACTGAGCCTTCAGCTCCTCCCAGATGTCTCTGGCTTCCCCCGGTGACAAGCTGGTGACCGAACAGGAAGGTTGTGGGTCGTGGGTTAACAGACGAGCGTGGCCCACACAAACAGAGACGGAGGACTCGGTGAAGCCTGACTCTGGGGGCGGAGTGCTGAGCAGGGCACGCTCCAGCAAATCCCGCTCCTCTCCTACAGCCTTACGCATCCCTCCGACCCCAGGCAAGTGTACATTGTCCCACAAAACCTCCTCCAAACTAACTAGGGCCTCCAACCTCCTCTCTAGGTCCGGGCAGTAAGCAGCAGAGTCAAGTAGAGTGCGGAGCGCCACACGAATAAACTGGGGCAACTTGCTCCTGGCCCGCTCCATAATAAAAAGAAAGAAAGAACACAAAACAAAAACTGGGTCAGCTGGGTCCAACTGGCTGGGCTGGCTCGTTCTGTAACAAATCTGGCACTAAGGGCTAAGCTAAAATGTCCCAGGGGTAGGAAGCAGCCTAAGGCCCTGGTGCTGACTCCAAATCGCCACCAGGTGGCGCCGAAGAAATCTAAAGCAGGGGGCTCTGCCAGAGCCTCACTCCCTGATCCCAAGACTCTAGATTCTATAACAGGGGCGGACCCACTTGCACGACCACAGAACAAAGGATTAAAGAATAAATGATTATTTAATTTAAGGAAAACACAAAAACAAGAACTAAATACAAAACACGGGTGACAATTAGGTGAGTGACTAGACAAGAGCGTGACGCAACTATCTCTATGGGTGAACAACAGTGTCACAAGACAGAATCAGGGGGCAACAAACCGAGACAAACAAATACACACTCTAACTACAACAACTCAGGACTACAAAACTAAGACACTGAACCAGAGGAAGAACACTACAGGAAACTAAATAACACCGACAAGACAAGTAATGAAATACCAAACTAACCAAGGGGTAACAACCAACTCAAACCTAACCTCATGCACACAGGAACACAGGCTATTACTCACAGATACACAAACTCAGAAGAACACAGAACTAAGACCGAGACTTACACAGATACTTACAGACGCACAGGGCACAGAAGACAGACAAAGAGCAACAGACTAAGGACCACCAACAAGCTGTACGGAGAACAAAGGTAACACACTAGTGACAAGTAACATTCCTAAACTGAGAACCAAAAAGCGTAACATTCATGATACAAGACCACACGATTAACAAGCCAGCGACGAGGAGAAAAACTGAGGACCTTAAATACAACACAGACAGGAAATCAAAAACAGGTGAAAACAATAATGAACAGGAACTAGGACGAAATAAAAATAAACAAAGAAGAAGGGCGAACACGAGCGCCCTCCAGTGGTCGGAGGCCGAATTGTCACATACATCCCGGACACCAAGCTAAAGATCTAGACCCGATGGCCAAACGATTGACTGAAAGTACTGATTGGGTAACAACGCAACTTCCTAATGTCCAATACTCACCTGAACACTCATCTTATAAAATTACACAAACTACATCTGATTCGGTTGTACTTGAACATCAGTTACTAACTCTGAAAAAATCTGATCATGAATAGGCTGAAGATATGTCAGACGCTCTGGCTGCACGTTGTGGTAACACACAGATGTTGGTTTTTATGGTAACCACAGTATGGACAGAAAGTTGAAGCAGAGGCAGGGATAGCAGATACTATTCATGGGTTATTACAGAGTGGTGTATTAGAACCATCGACTTCAGCGTGGAATACTCCTATACTACCTGTAGAAACAGAAAAAGAAAAACAAGGCATTGGCAAGTATAGGATGGCACATGATTTAAAGGTTCAGAGAATGAATCACACACTCTGCAGTTAACTGTGATGCCCCGTAGAGGATACAAAGTGTGTCATGAAAACTAACAGCTCTCGTTGCAGTATTCTCTACGCAGGTTACAGGAGCCAAAGGATCTACAGAGTCCAGGAAACCACATACGGCTGAGTGGGTCCTTTTGAAAGTGATAAAGAGGAAGTGGTCTGAGCCACGGTGGACAGGACCGTTCCAAGTGACATAAGAAGAACCGTATGGCCTTGGATAAGTTGCTGGTGGAAAAGGGGGAGTGTGCTCTATGTTAGTAGGAATGGTGACGGCTCTAATCTTGTGCGGATGCTGCTGTATTCCCTGCATCCGAGCTTTGTGTCAGCATTTAATAGTGACTGCAATAGAAGGCAGGGATGCTCCTGCTACACAGATGCCACTGCTTAGAGGAGGACGAACAGGAAGACATAGCAGTCATGGCGGTGTTGGAAGTGGTCTCTCGGATGAGAGACCAAAAGGGGGAATTGTAGGAATCTAAATAGTTAAGTAGTAGTTAAAATAGTAGTTGAAAGCTTAGATAGTAGGATGCAGGCAGAAAACAGAACAAGCCAAATGCATTAAAGTATAGTTTGAAACACACACATCAGGTTTAGAGAATAGTAGAGACACCAGATGCACCCAGACACGGGTCATTAAACAGCATGTGAAGAAGGGGGTCTAAGCAGAAAATCTGATAAGTAGGGAGTGAAACATGTGAATGTCTGTAGAAGGAATGTGCTTAAATCCATAGGTTATGGGACCACAAAGCAACGGAGAAGATAAGACACCAATAAACCACCATGGAGACGAACACCAGACCACGACATCAGGATCCGGTTACACCACAGAAAGATGCTCTGTCCAGCATAAAGTGTGGGTCGAGGGACAGACAGTGTCAGTCAGACTTCGTGCCCTGACTATATGCTGTATAGTATAGAGACAGACTGACCCAGGCCTGTACATTATTATTCTTCAAGTTTGAAATAAAAGCAAGACTGATTTTTATCAGACGTTTCTCCTCATCATTCAACGAACGTGCAGAGCTGGGATTGGGAGCAGCTCAACAGTAGGAGTCGTAGTTCTAGGCAGTCGCCCACGGTTCACCACCAGCCGCTTCACGTTTCAAACAGATTTTCCCCACTCAGCAACACACTGTGGAGGCAAAAACCTGTTAGGAACCTGGTGAATGAATCAAAAACCAATCAAAGTTGTCTTTCTGTTGTCTTTAATTCTTGCAAGAAGAGAAATACACAGAGTCAGTGCAAAACTGTCCTGCCTGAGTGTAGTTCTGAAGTCATCTACCTAAATACCTCCTTCGTTGCGAGGGAGTAAAGATGTATCTTCCCATTAGCTCAATCTCAAACAAAAACAGTCCACAAGAGTCTTATCAGCCCACAACTCAGGGTCAGTCACTGACTAACACTCATATCAGCCATATTATAGTGTTTACTGACTAACACTCATATCAGCCATATTATAGTGTTTACTGACTAACACTCATATCAGCCATATTATAGTGTTTACTGACTAACACTCATATCAGCCATATTATAGTGTTTACTGACTAACACTCATATCAGCCATATTATAGTGTTTACTGACTAACACTCATATCAGCCATATTATAGTGTTCACTGACTAACACTCATATCAGCCATATTATAGTGTTTACTGACTAACACTCATATCAGCCATATTATAGTGTTTACTGACTAACACTCATATCAGCCATATTATAGTGTTTACTGACTAACACTCATATCAGCCATATTATAGTGTTTACTGACTAACACTCATATCAGCCATATTATAGTGTTTACTGACTAACACTCATATCAGCCATATTATAGTGTTTACTGACTAACACTCATATCAGCCATATTATAGTGTTTACTGACTAACACTCATATCAGCCATATTATAGTGTTCACTGACTAACACTCATATCAGCCATATTATAGTGTTTACTGACTAACACTCATATCAGCCATATTATAGTGTTTACTGACTAACACTCATATCAGCCATATTATAGTGTTTACTGACTAACACTCATATCAGCCATATTATAGTGTTTACTGACTAACACTCATATCAGCCATATTATAGTGTTTACTGACTAACACTCATATCAGCCATATTATAGTGTTTACTGACTAACACTCATATCAGCCATATTATAGTGTTTACTGACTAACACTCATATCAGAGCCATATTATAGTGTTTACTGACTAACACTCATATCAGAGCCATATTATAGTGTTTACTGACTAACACTCATATCAGCCATATTATAGTGTTTACTGACTAACACTCATATCAGCCATATTATAGTGTTTACTGACTAACACTCATATCAGCCATATTATAGTGTTCACTGACTAACACTCATATCAGCCATATTATAGTGTTTACTGACTAACACTCATATCAGCCATATTATAGTGTTTACTGACTAACACTCATATCAGCCATATTATAGTGTTTACTGACTAACACTCATATCAGCCATATTATAGTGTTTACTGACTAACACTCATATCAGCCATATTATAGTGTTTACTGACTAACACTCATATCAGCCATATTATAGTGTTTACTGACTAACACTCATATCAGCCATATTATAGTGTTTACTGACTAACACTCATATCAGCCATATTATAGTGTTTACTGACTAACACTCATATCAGCCATATTATAGTGTTTACTGACTAACACTCATATCAGCCATATTATAGTGTTTACTGACTAACACTCATATCAGAGCCATATTATAGTGTTTACTGACTAACACTCATATCAGAGCCATATTATAGTGTTTACTGACTAACACTCATATCAGCCATATTATAGTGTTTACTGACTAACACTCATATCAGAGCCATATTATAGTGTTTACTGACTAACACTCATATCAGCCATATTATAGTGTTTACTGACTAACACTCATATCAGAGCCATATTATAGTGTTTACTGACTAACACTCATATCAGCCATATTATAGTGTTTACTGACTAACACTCATATCAGCCATATTATAGTGTTTACTGACTAACACTCATATCAGCCATATTATAGTGTTTACTGACTAACACTCATATCAGCCATATTATAGTGTTTACTGACTAACACTCATATCAGCCATATGATAGTGTTTACTGACTAACACTCATATCAGCCATATTATAGTGTTTACTGACTAACACTCATATCAGCCATATTATAGTGTTTACTGACTAACACTCATATCAGCCATATTATAGTGTTTACTGACTAACACTCATATCAGCCATATTATAGTGTTTACTGACTAACACTCATATCAGCCATATTATAGTGTTTACTGACTAACACTCATATCAGCCATATTATAGTGTTTACTGACTAACACTCATATCAGCCATATTATAGTGTTTACTGACTAACACTCATATCAGCCATATTATAGTGTTTACTGACTAACACTCATATCAGCCATATTATAGTGTTTACTGACTAACACTCATATCAGTCATATTATAGTGTTTACTGACTAACACTCATATCAGCCATATTATAGTGTTTACTGACTAACACTCATATCAGCCATATTATAGTGTTTACTGACTAACACTCATATCAGCCATATTATAGTGTTTACTGACTAACACTCATATCAGCCATATTATAGTGTTTACTGACTAACACTCATATCAGCCATATTATAGTGTTTACTGACTAACACTCATATCAGCCATATTATAGTGTTTACTGACTAACACTCATATCAGCCATATTATAGTGTTTACTGACTAACACTCATATCAGCCATATTATAGTGTTTACTGACTAACACTCATATCAGCCATATTATAGTGTTTACTGACTAACACTCATATCAGCCACATTATAGTGTTTACTGACTAACACTCATATCAGAGCCATATTATAGTGTTTACTGACTAACACTCATATCAGCCATATTATAGTGTTTACTGACTAACACTCATATCAGCCATATTATAGTGTTTACTGACTAACACTCATATCAGAGCCATATTATAGTGTTTACTGACTAACACTCATATCAGCCATATTATAGTGTTTACTGACTAACACTCATATCAGCCATATTATAGTGTTTACTGACTAACACTCATATCAGCCATATTATAGTGTTTACTGACTAACACTCATATCAGCCATATTATAGTGTTTACTGACTAACACTCATATCAGCCATATTATAGTGTTTACTGACTAACACTCATATCAGCCATATTATAGTGTTCACTGACTAACACTCATATCAGCCATATTATAGTGTTTACTGACTAACACTCATATCAGCCATATTATAGTGTTTACTGACTAACACTCATATCAGCCATATTATAGTGTTTACTGACTAACACTCATATCAGCCATATTATAGTGTTTACTGACTAACACTCATATCAGCCATATTATAGTGTTTACTGACTAACACTCATATCAGCCATATTATAGTGTTTACTGACTAACACTCATATCAGAGCCATATTATAGTGTTTACTGACTAACACTCATATCAGAGCCATATTATAGTGTTTACTGACTAACACTCATATCAGCCATATTATAGTGTTTACTGACTAACACTCATATCAGCCATATTATAGTGTTTACTGACTAACACTCATATCAGCCATATTATAGTGTTCACTGACTAACACTCATATCAGCCATATTATAGTGTTTACTGACTAACACTCATATCAGCCATATTATAGTGTTTACTGACTAACACTCATATCAGCCATATTATAGTGTTTACTGACTAACACTCATATCAGCCATATTATAGTGTTTACTGACTAACACTCATATCAGCCATATTATAGTGTTTACTGACTAACACTCATATCAGCCATATTATAGTGTTTACTGACTAACACTCATATCAGCCATATTATAGTGTTTACTGACTAACACTCATATCAGCCATATTATAGTGTTTACTGACTAACACTCATATCAGCCATATTATAGTGTTTACTGACTAACACTCATATCAGCCATATTATAGTGTTTACTGACTAACACTCATATCAGCCATATTATAGTGTTTACTGACTAACACTCATATCAGCCATATTATAGTGTTTACTGACTAACACTCATATCAGCCATATTATAGTGTTTACTGACTAACACTCATATCAGCCATATTATAGTGTTTACTGACTAACACTCATATCAGCCATATGATAGTGTTTACTGACTAACACTCATATCAGCCATATTATAGTGTTTACTGACTAACACTCATATCAGCCATATTATAGTGTTTACTGACTAACACTCATATCAGCCATATTATAGTGTTTACTGACTAACACTCATATCAGCCATATTATAGTGTTTACTGACTAACACTCATATCAGCCATATTATAGTGTTTACTGACTAACACTCATATCAGCCATATTATAGTGTTTACTGACTAACACTCATATCAGCCATATTATAGTGTTTACTGACTAACACTCATATCAGCCATATTATAGTGTTTACTGACTAACACTCATATCAGCCATATTATAGTGTTTACTGACTAACACTCATATCAGCCATATTATAGTGTTTACTGACTAACACTCATATCAGCCATATTATAGTGTTTACTGACTAACACTCATATCAGTCATATTATAGTGTTTACTGACTAACACTCATATCAGCCATATTATAGTGTTTACTGACTAACACTCATATCAGCCATATTATAGTGTTTACTGACTAACACTCATATCAGCCATATTATAGTGTTTACTGACTAACACTCATATCAGCCATATTATAGTGTTTACTGACTAACACTCATATCAGCCATATTATAGTGTTTACTGACTAACACTCATATCAGCCACATTATAGTGTTTACTGACTAACACTCATATCAGCCATATTATAGTGTTTACTGACTAACACTCATATCAGCCATATTATAGTGTTTACTGACTAACACTCATATCAGCCATATTATAGTGTTTACTGACTAACACTCATATCAGCCATATTATAGTGTTTACTGACTAACACTCATATCAGCCATATTATAGTGTTTACTGACTAACACTCATATCAGCCATATTATAGTGTTTACTGACTAACACTCATATCAGCCATATTATAGTGTTTACTGACTAACACTCATATCAGTCATATTATAGTGTTTACTGACTAACACTCATATCAGCCATATTATAGTGTTTACTGACTAACACTCATATCAGCCATATTATAGTGTTTACTGACTAACACTCATATCAGCCATATTATAGTGTTTACTGACTAACACTCATATCAGCCATATTATAGTGTTTACTGACTAACACTCATATCAGCCATATTATAGTGTTTACTGACTAACACTCATATCAGCCACATTATAGTGTTTACTGACTAACACTCATATCAGCCATATTATAGTGTTTACTGACTAACACTCATATCAGCCATATTATAGTGTTTACTGACTAACACTCATATCAGCCATATTATAGTGTTTACTGACTAACACTCATATCAGCCATATTATAGTGTTTACTGACTAACACTCATATCAGAGCCATATTATAGTGTTTACTGACTAACACTCATATCAGCCATATTATAGTGTTTACTGACTAACACTCATATCAGCCATATTATAGTGTTTACTGACTAACACTCATATCAGCCATATTATAGTGTTTACTGACTAACACTCATATCAGAGCCATATTATAGTGTTTACTGACTAACACTCATATCAGCCATATTATAGTGTTTACTGACTAACACTCATATCAGCCATATTATAGTGTTCACTGACTAACACTCATATCAGCCATATTATAGTGTTTACTGACTAACACTCATATCAGCCATATTATAGTGTTTACTGACTAACACTCATATCAGAGCCATATTATAGTGTTTACTGACTAACACTCATATCAGCCATATTATAGTGTTTACTGACTAACACTCATATCAGAGCCATATTATAGTGTTTACTGACTAACACTCATATCAGCCATATTATAGTGTTTACTGACTAACACTCATATCAGAGCCATATTATAGTGTTTACTGACTAACACTCATATCAGAGCCATATTATAGTGTTTACTGACTAACACTCATATCAGCCATATTATAGTGTTTACTGACTAACACTCATATCAGCCATATTATAGTGTTTACTGACTAACACTCATATCAGCCATATTATAGTGTTTACTGACTAACACTCATATCAGCCATATTATAGTGTTTACTGACTAACACTCATATCAGCCATATTATAGTGTTCACTGACTAACACTCATATCAGCCATATTATAGTGTTTACTGACTAACACTCATATCAGCCATATTATAGTGTTTACTGACTAACACTCATATCAGCCATATTATAGTGTTTACTGACTAACACTCATATCAGAGCCATATTATAGTGTTTACTGACTAACACTCATATCAGAGCCATATTATAGTGTTTACTGACTAACACTCATATCAGCCATATTATAGTGTTTACTGACTAACACTCATATCAGTCATATTATAGTGTTTACTGACTAACACTCATATCAGCCATATTATAGTGTTTACTGACTAACACTCATATCAGCCATATTATAGTGTTTACTGACTAACACTCATATCAGCCATATTATAGTGTTTACTGACTAACACTCATATCAGCCATATTATAGTGTTCACTGACTAACACTCATATCAGAGCCATATTATAGTGTTTACTGACTAACACTCATATCAGCCATATTATAGTGTTTACTGACTAACACTCATATCAGAGCCATATTATAGTGTTTACTGACTAACACTCATATCAGCCATATTATAGTGTTTACTGACTAACACTCATATCAGCCATATTATAGTGTTTACTGACTAACACTCATATCAGCCATATTATAGTGTTTACTGACTAACACTCATATCAGCCATATTATAGTGTTTACTGACTAACACTCATATCAGCCATATTATAGTGTTCACTGACTAACACTCATATCAGCCATATTATAGTGTTTACTGACTAACACTCATATCAGCCATATTATAGTGTTTACTGACTAACACTCATATCAGCCATATTATAGTGTTTACTGACTAACACTCATATCAGAGCCATATTATAGTGTTTACTGACTAACACTCATATCAGAGCCATATTATAGTGTTTACTGACTAACACTCATATCAGCCATATTATAGTGTTTACTGACTAACACTCATATCAGCCATATTATAGTGTTTACTGACTAACACTCATATCAGCCATATTATAGTGTTTACTGACTAACACTCATATCAGAGCCATATTATAGTGTTTACTGACTAACACTCATATCAGAGCCATATTATAGTGTTTACTGACTAACACTCATATCAGCCATATTATAGTGTTTACTGACTAACACTCATATCAGCCATATTATAGTGTTTACTGACTAACACTCATATCAGCCATATTATAGTGTTTACTGACTAACACTCATATCAGCCATATTATAGTGTTTACTGACTAACACTCATATCAGAGCCATATTATAGTGTTTACTGACTAACACTCATATCAGCCATATTATAGTGTTCACTGACTAACACTCATATCAGCCATATTATAGTGTTTACTGACTAACACTCATATCAGCCATATTATAGTGTTTACTGACTAACACTCATATCAGCCATATTATAGTGTTCACTGACTAACACTCATATCAGCCATATTATAGTGTTTACTGACTAACACTCATATCAGCCATATTATAGTGTTTACTGACTAACACTCATATCAGCCATATTATAGTGTTTACTGACTAACACTCATATCAGCCATATTATAGTGTTTACTGACTAACACTCATATCAGCCATATTATAGTGTTTACTGACTAACACTCATATCAGCCATATTATAGTGTTTACTGACTAACACTCATATCAGCCATATTATAGTGTTTACTGACTAACACTCATATCAGCCATATTATAGTGTTTACTGACTAACACTCATATCAGCCATATTATAGTGTTTACTGACTAACACTCATATCAGCCATATTATAGTGTTTACTGACTAACACTCATATCAGCCATATTATAGTGTTTACTGACTAACACTCATATCAGCCATATTATAGTGTTTACTGACTAACACTCATATCAGCCATATTATAGTGTTTACTGACTAACACTCATATCAGAGCCATATTATAGTGTTTACTGACTAACACTCATATCAGCCATATTATAGTGTTTACTGACTAACACTCATATCAGCCATATTATAGTGTTTACTGACTAACACTCATATCAGCCATATTATAGTGTTTACTGACTAACACTCATATCAGCCATATTATAGTGTTTACTGACTAACACTCATATCAGCCATATTATAGTGTTTACTGACTAACACTCATATCAGAGCCATATTATAGTGTTTACTGACTAACACTCATATCAGCCATATTATAGTGTTTACTGACTAACACTCATATCAGCCATATTATAGTGTTTACTGACTAACACTCATATCAGCCATATTATAGTGTTTACTGACTAACACTCATATCAGCCATATTATAGTGTTTACTGACTAACACTCATATCAGCCATATTATAGTGTTTACTGACTAACACTCATATCAGCCATATTATAGTGTTTATTGACTAACACTCATATCAGCCATATTATAGTGTTTACTGACTAACACTCATATCAGCCATATTATAGTGTTTACTGACTAACACTCATATCAGCCATATTATAGTGTTTATTGACTAACACTCATATCAGCCATATTATAGTGTTTATTGACTAACACTCATATCAGCCATATTATAGTGTTTACTGACTAACACTCATATCAGCCATATTATAGTGTTTACTGACTAACACTCATATCAGCCATATTATAGTGTTTACTGACTAACACTCATATCAGCCATATTATAGTGTTTACTGACTAACACTCATATCAGCCATATTATAGTGTTTACTGACTAACACTCATATCAGCCATATTATAGTGTTTACTGACTAACACTCATATCAGCCATATTATAGTGTTTACTGACTAACACTCATATCAGCCATATTATAGTGTTCACTGACTAACACTCATATCAGCCATATTATAGTGTTTACTGACTAACACTCATATCAGCCATATTATAGTGTTTACTGACTAACACTCATATCAGCCATATTATAGTGTTTACTGACTAACACTCATATCAGAGCCATATTATAGTGTTTACTGACTAACACTCATATCAGAGCCATATTATAGTGTTTACTGACTAACACTCATATCAGCCATATTATAGTGTTTATTGACTAACACTCATATCAGCCATATTATAGTGTTTATTGACTAACACTCATATCAGCCATATTATAGTGTTTACTGACTAACACTCATATCAGCCATATTATAGTGTTTACTGACTAACACTCATATCAGCCATATTATAGTGTTTACTGACTAACACTCATATCAGCCATATTATAGTGTTTACTGACTAACACTCATATCAGCCATATTATAGTGTTTACTGACTAACACTCATATCAGCCATATTATAGTGTTTACTGACTAACACTCATATCAGCCATATTATAGTGTTTACTGACTAACACTCATATCAGCCATATTATAGTGTTCACTGACTAACACTCATATCAGCCATATTATAGTGTTTACTGACTAACACTCATATCAGCCATATTATAGTGTTTACTGACTAACACTCATATCAGCCATATTATAGTGTTTACTGACTAACACTCATATCAGAGCCATATTATAGTGTTTACTGACTAACACTCATATCAGAGCCATATTATAGTGTTTACTGACTAACACTCATATCAGCCATATTATAGTGTTTACTGACTAACACTCATATCAGCCATATTATAGTGTTTACTGACTAACACTCATATCAGCCATATTAGAGGAAGAGGTTCGTCAAGCCTCGCGGACCCATCCTGTTCCGCCTAACTGCCCTAGCCACTGCCTCTTCGTCCAACCTCACCTGCGCTTCAAGGTCCTTCAGTTATGCCATGTCTCTCGCCTATCAGTTCATCCGGTGGTACATCTCCGCCTGCTCCTCCTGCTCAAGGGTAAAAACATCCAACCTACCTCCTGCCAGCCTTCTATGGTCCCTCCCAATTCCGAGGAGGCCATGGTCCCACGTCGCAATGGACTTCGTCACAGGTCTACCTCCATCCAAGGGTAAGACAGTCATTCCCCACACATAACAGTTGCTTACATTAAATGCTACAATATGTTTGGTAGAGTACATGAAACTTTGGATATAATGCACTGGTTGCTAAAAACCAGGGATCTTCAGATCTTCAGTCTCATCAGAGCTTTTCAGAGCCATAAGTTCCCATCTGAGCTGTTTCAGCAGCTGGTGGTGGTGGAAAGCAGCAACTCTCAGCTTCTCAGTGTCGATGGAACTAAAGTAACGTTTCCCTGGTGTCACAGTGAGGAACTACTCCCTGTCGAACCCTGGTCTTCTGCGTGACAGGCTGGGAAACTGACCTCTTTGCTTTGTCTGCGGTGACATAGATACAACACTGTAACGAATCAGTCGGGAGCTCACGTCTTCTTCGTTGGTTTTGTTCTCAGCTAGTGTCCCTCCATGTCCCACGTCCCCGACCTCCAGCCTTGGTAACGTACAGTAAGTCTGAGGATCACTGCTAGTTCCTGCGTGTGCAGCGTCTTCAGTTCATAGTTTTTTTGCTAATCTGCTGCGATTGTCTTCTTAGTTATTGTCAAACTTTTGAGCTTTTCAGCTGATAAATCTCAGTAGCTCCTGCTGTGGCAGCGTTTTATGTTCATAGGGTTTAAAATTAGTTTTGGTTCCTTGTGCCTCTGCTGAGTTTTCTGTCATTTAATTCAATTGTCTGTAAAGATCTCTTCAAAATACGTCAGCATCCTGCCCTACAAGTGCGGCGAAGATGTGAGTCACGTAGCTCGATTAGCTGATAGGAAGCAGCTGCTTCACGAGACCCCTCCACTAACTACGACTCACACCAACACACAGCAGTTAACGAGTCTGAGCCGTCGTTTATTCACACAGTTCCCTTAAATGCATTTATGATCGCACACACTGACCAGGACAGACACATAAAGACTCTCTGGACACTCAACACCCACCACAGAACCGACACATAGACGCCACCAGGGTCAGAGAGTCCCTGTAGGAATGACGGCCCACGTCAGCCCGGACTGGATTTAAAGCTACTGGTGCTGTTGTTGAGGTGAAGATGAGACAGGTGAGATTTTCTGTAGAAATCTTCCATTCACCAAAGAGAAACCTGAGAAGGTTCTAACATCTGTGTCACGTTGCTGAGTGATGTTACTGAGCATCACACAGAACATCAGACTCACACTCACGTCCTGTTGGTTTGCTTTCAAAACTAAAATATATTAAATACTTTTACAGGCAAAAGTGACATAAATTGTCATTAAGTAGAGAACTAATTTTGTCCCATAGGTGATTTTATTGTCTTCATCAACACATTGAAACATTTTAGGAGTTACAGTGAGACCTTACCTTAAAATGAGCAGATCACACGTCTTCTTCCTGTACGACTGTCTCACACTTTAACCGCTGCAGAGACTCGATAATGTGCAGAGAAGGGAAGTTGTTGGTAAAAACTAAATGAGCACTGAAGGCAAGTGGTGACTGGGGTAAAATGAAGATTTAGTTTCTGCTCAGAATTATTCACATGGAAGCTAGTGGAGATTCCCTGAAGACCTGCTGTCGTCTCAGACAGAGCCGAGCGTCCAGGCCTCCTCATGTATCTCTGCATCCGTCACAACATGAAAAACTTTAGCATGTTCTGCTGCAAGGAACAGGAAACTGGCTGGATGCTTAACGCTGAGGCAGATAATCAGTGGCTCAGTAAATAACTGTTCCTGATGCTGCACCTAGAGTCAAACCAACGTCACAGATCAAACTTATGGTGAAATATGAACCTATGGAGCATTTTTAAGCTCTAGGTCCTATGTTTGTCGAGCCTGAGCCTGGTTCAAACTAACAAGGTTACAGTTTTAACGAGCCGACAAACGCATGGATTAACAAACGGACTTAAACAGCTGACAAGACAGGAAGTGTGAAGCTAAAAAACAGGAAATGACATCACAGAACACAGACAAGACAGAAACACAACGAACTGTTACAAGAATATAATGAACACTCAGGGCATCTAAGGGCAGCTCTCAGGACCTGTGGCCCAGATGGGCCTTCAACAAGAGGATGAACCAGCATAGGAGGAACAACACATCAGGACCAGTATCTGCCGTGTGTCTCCACTTAAAAGACAAAGGCCACTGAAGACAACAACGTTCACATTCTGGACAGAGAAGACAGGTGGTTTGAACGAGGTGTCAGAGAAGCTTTACATGTCCAGGTGAACAGCCCCTCTCTCAACAGAGGTGGAGGCCTCAGACACAACTTGTCTACATCTACCTGCTGCCCTTTCAACTATGTCCAGGAAGATCAAGACCACTTCACACGTCCCCACAAAGGAGACACTTAACGACCCTGTAATGGTTGGAGGAGTCACGGTAGTTGAGGTTTCACCTACTCACTACCCTCACACCCCCTCTGTTCACATAACGAACCCATTCTACACAGTGTGAAGTGAAACCAAACACCAACTTCCCACAGACTGAAGAAGCCTCCTGGATAGATGGAGAAACGTTTCTACTAACTAGAAGAATCCAGTTGCCATGACTCAACCTTCAGACAAGGTCCAGGTGAAGCCGATCGGCAATCAGATGAAGTTGGCGAGAGACAGGAAAGCAGATCTGGGATTGGCCTTCAAAATAAGGCTCCAACCCGGAAGTGAGGTTGCTGATCGTGACAGCTTAATCAACTGCATTTATCCCTGGTATTAAAAGGCCTCACGAGAGTCTGCAGCCCAGACGCCTCTTTACTCTACAACAACCAACAAATTAGGTGAAGGAAGAAACTGTTTATTCTGAAATGAGTGTTTAATGGTTCATACAAAATTAAAATCAACCAACAAATATTATCCAGCGCATATTTAATTTCCATGCAAACAACAAAATAATACAGCAACCAACACATCATCCCTTCTACTGATGCTGATCCAAGGATGAGCATGAACTAAGGAATATGGCTCATGTTTGAATATGGTTTATGTACATTTGCTGAAGTGTGAATCATGATCTGGAGGAAGTTAATTATTGTTGAGTTATTAGCACTTCTGTGCTTTCTTCTAGCTTTCGCTTCCTCCGTCTTCTTACACAGAGCTGTCTGCTCTCTCTTCATTCACTGCTGAGCTACGTGTGTCATTACTTTCTGTTGTGCGACGGCAGCAAGAGACCAGAAGCTTCTGATTGGTCCGTTTGTTCAGGAAGACACACAGAAACACGTCAGCAAGCGGACTGAGCTGAAGAGCAACAACCAGCACATAAAAGGCGACACTATGTAATGAAAACCCTGTCATTAAGAAAACAGCGAAGGGCAAGAAAAGCAGCAAGTAGATGAGCAGCAGCAGAAACACACTTCCCACAACGCTGCGTTTGTCATCGGGGGGTTCGCCGCTGGATGCACACAGAGATTTAAGGGACAGGCCCAGAGAGAAGATGAGGAAGGGACATGGAAGAAGCAAGAAGACGCCAAAGATGATTTCAGTCATCGGGGAAGGAGAAGAGAAAAAGACACGGAAGAAGACGCAAAGAGGAACCAACCACACAATGGAACAAACCAATGCACTGATTTTCAAAGCTTGTCTGAAGCAGGAGCCCTGTGGGCAGGAGACGACCGAACACCTGCAACACAAGTTCAAGGATGAGGCAACATACAGCGAAATAAAGTCAAACACAGAGTGTTATAGACAAATGCCTACCTTTCCAAGGCAATGACCACCCTGAAGCCAAGCCCGACCACCAGACTGAAGACGTAGAAATAAAGGAAGAATTCACTGTGGAACAATAGTGCAGCCATCAGGGACCAGAGCTGAAGCAGGTCAGAAACCAGGAGGTTGATGACGTAGGTCCGAGCAACGTTGTCCTTTGGTTCCTGTAGGAGAACAGAACCAAGCAGTGTTCTGACCTTCAGCGCCACAACAACCAGAGCAACACAACCCGTATGGAGACAAATTCCCTGCATGGACAGAGCGTGAAGCAGCACTAACCCTTCCTTCATTACACCCACCTGACAGGAAGTAGCATAGATGGCTGCTCCGTTCAACGGGAGGCTGATAGAGATGATGAACCACGTCACCATGTATGAAATGAACATAACCTGCTGCAAATATGCCTCATGGTAATAGATGACATCCGTGTCACTGAACGGCTCCTCTGTGAACTCCATGGAGTCCATGTAGTAGTTATATTCGTCAAGATAACTCCTCAGAACAGAAACCTGTCGTTCAGGAGATAAAAGTATCAGATTAAACCTGATGAACTGATGCAGAAACTTCGATGGTGCTCAGAAACATTTTCCAAATCTAAGTAAAAACCAGCCTGTTGGATGTGCTCACACAAACAACCAGCAGCTGCAGATGTGCTGACACAGCAAAGCTCAAGGTCAAACACCAAACCTTCCTGCTTTTCACGCTATCGATACATTAGAACTTGTTACCAATAGTAATGAAGACAGACATGTGCAGTTGTTTTGTCCTTAAAGTGGGAACTTCCTGTATAATACTTAAACATGAGAGTAAGACCAACGTCACATTGTCTTAGTGAGACATACAGACATACATCATGGACCTTGGTGCATTTCAGTCACTTACCTTTTAGTTCGGTGGCTAAAATCGTCAGCGACCTGAGGCTGAGAAACAGAGTCTGGATCCGCTGAGATGCTCAGCACTAAAGAAAGAGCAACGTAGTTGTGGTTGGTGACAGAGGAAGGGGCGATGCTTTAACGCAGAAGAGGAAGTGACTCCTCCAGGACAGGACACATCAGAAAGTTAACAAAATAATAACTAATGTCAGGTGAAGCTGAGATGGAGACTCGCTGCTGTGACTCACTGACTAACCCTAACCCATGGATATACATACATTGACAATCATACATGAGCAGAAAACAGGAAACTCTCTGTAGGTCACTAACCCAAAACTGCACCTTCTCTTTCTAGCAAGCAACAGTTTCTACATGTGGATGTGATCTGAACTATACACAGAAACAGAGAAACGTATCACCTCTGGGTGATAGGTGTCAGGTTTCAAGGTGTTGCATTTAGCAGCAAGTCACAGCAACTTTCCACCGATGGTGTTCAGAGCAAACCTCCATCACTAAAGACGTTTTCTGATCCTCTGGACACAGATGGATGCGACTACAAAGAATCATCTAACTGACACATGCTCTGAGGTGAAACCATCTAAACTAATTTATGGGACGTTGGGCTGAGAGACGGTTAAATTAGTATCAATAGAAACATGATTTACGCGTTTCTCATGTCAGTCGGGTCTTTGTGTCATGTGCTCATTGTGTTTTTATCGTGACCTCCTGCTTAGAATGAACTGCAGGCTGGCTACTTGTTCTGCTGAAGGAACCAGCAGTGTCACTTAGGGTCACTGCTCCATGATGGTGGACTCGTGTGTATTTCAGTGACCTCAGTTAAATATACTGGCTCATGATAAGACAACCCCACCTCACTGCAGAGGCCTTCTCATAAGTTATGTGGAACAGGCTTCTAGTAACACATTCTATACACACATTGCCACAATCCTCCCTTTGTTGTCTTTTAACCAGAACCATACAACATACAGGAATGTGCTTGAACACTGTTGAAGGTTTTTACACCAGCTGAGCTCCCTCCTGTACGATGACATCACTCTGAGTTCTTACTCACCTTTAAGGGTTGAATACAGCTGCAAGAAAGTCTGTGAACCTCTGGCATCACATGGTTTTCTGCATAAATTGGTTCTGATCTTCATCAGTCACAACAATATTAAAACAGTCTGCTTAAACTAATGCTGCACAAACATGATATGTTCTCATGTTTTTGTTCAATATAACATGTGAACATTCTCAGAGCAGGGAGGAAAAAGTACAGTGGCAGCACTTGTCTGTTTTAGTTCCATCTGCAGGCAAAATAATTAACTTCTGTTCACTGCAAAGTGATAATCGCAGAAAAGAAAGAACGACCAACCTCCATTTCTTCAGCTTTTTATGTGTCTTGAAAGGCTTTAAAGACGTCTCCTAAAATATGTTCACACACTGTATCACGTCTGCTGTGATATAAAATCTCCACATGTTTCTGTGACCATAGGCCACGATGTAGTTAATAGTTGATACATTTCCAGTTTTACAAAATGTGATAGAACTAGATATTGTCATAATTTCTGCTGGTCAGTCAACTTCACCATATTGTTTTTCTCTTGTAGAGAACAAACGACGCTTCATATAGAAACTAAAACCATAAAACACTATTTATGTATGAAGCCTTCTCTATAGTAAATAATTCATCACTGCTGTTTAGATACAGTGAGTGAAAACTGGGAAAGTTTGATCACATGGCTTCCCCCACTTTACATCAGATGTGTTCACATGCTGATGGTCACTTCTCACCTTGGCTTCAGCCGCCAAGTGTTACAGGAGCCTCCCTGGTCTGGAAACTGCAGCATCGTCAAAACACGAACAGTTAATAAGGTAAAATAAGGTCAGATAAACCTTTATTGATCCCACGGAAACTCAATTACAACAGCTGCAAAGGATACAAAAGATAGATGGTGCAAAAGGATGAACTGAGCAAATTTACAAGATTTACAAACAGAGAGTGTGTCAAAATTCTGCTGACACAATCTCAGGAGGAAGTGCCAGCGACAGCAAGGATCAGGATCCGAGCTTCCAACCAAGGAGTTTGATTGAAATGAGGTGGAGCGTAGCAGGGCGCACAGAAACAAAGGTGCCAGATCCGGCAGAGCCACAAACCACAAAAGGCAAAACGCCGTCAGCCGGCGAACCTCCAGACATGAGGCGCTGAATAGTTCAACAGAGGACTGACTGTAGCATCCAGTCAGAAATTCACAGCTTTACTGGTGGTCTGACGAGTCTTTATTTCCTTGGTGTCCAACCAACGTGAGAGCTGGACAGGAACTGAACATGGTGCTGTACCAACGCAAACACTTCGCCCAGTTAGCAGCACATTAAACACATTGAATGCTTATAAATCAGACCTTGCTACCGCTTCCAAGCTTTAAACTAAATAACCGCCCTTATGTTCTTATTATTCCTTTCGTGCACGTGCCCTGCACAGCCTCACTTCGCCGTATTTCCCTCCTTGGCTGATGTGTCTCGTCTTCCGTCTTGAAGTCCATTCAAAATAAAAGCCCTTCACCGAACAAACTAATTACATACAAATGCAGGAGAAACAACTTCTCAGACAGTACACTAACAGTGAAGTTGAAGGATTTGCAGAAGACCGGTCCTTGGTGAGTCCAAATCAAACAAGGGTTCGATGCCTGAGTTCATGGCGACCCGACGCCCTGGTGTCTGTGAAGCCGGCCGAGAAATATGTAGAAATTTGAGGGTTATGACAACAGACTTGTTATGTATAATTATTAAATGCACATGCTTTGAGTGAAGGGAACAAACCACAGGACTGTCTGACACGGGGAGTAGATGCTGCGTTAACAAGGAAGCTCGATGCACAACATTCACCACTTTTACATGTGTGTCTGCTAAAGCGTATGTAAAGCGGGAGGTTGTGTGGAGTTGATTTATTTAAGGCGTCTGTGCAACCAACCAACTGATGCACGATGCCCAAAAGAGGAGAGACATTCTGCTACAGACATTCCCGTTGGAACCACGCTCCTTTTTTGTGGGTGTGGGTCGAGGGACAGACAGGGTCAGTCAGACTTCGTGCCCTGACTATATGCTGTATGGTACACAACACCCGCAGGCCCTGATTCTCATCTCTGGGGACGTGAATCATGCTGCTGTCCCCCTCTCTGCCACACTCCCCCACTTCAACCAGTACGTAAACTGCCACACCAGGGAAAACAAAACGCTAGACCTTTTGTATGCAAACGTAAAGGATGCATACACCGCCGGTCAGAGGAGGCAGGTGAGCGGCTGAGGGACTGCTTCCACACCACGGACTGGGACACTCTCTGCAGTCCTCACGGGGAGGACATTGATAGTCTCACAGACTGTGTCACGGACTACATTAATTTCTGTGTGGAAAACATCGTGCCATCGAGGACAATACGGTGTTTTCCCAACAACAAGCCCTGGGTGACCCCTGAACTGAAAGCCCTCCTGAATGAGAAGAAGCGGGCTTTCTTCTCAGGAGATAAGGAGGAGCTGAAAAGAGTCCAGCGGGAGCTGAAGTATGGGATCAGGAGAGGCAAGGACAGCTACAGAAGAAAGCTGGAACAACACATGGAGCAGAGCAAACCGCGAGAGGTATGGAGGGGACTGAGCCAGATCTCAGGCCATGGACAAAGGGGGGCTGGTCAACAGGTTGAAGGAGACCGGGCCTGGGCAAACGAACTGAATCTGTTTTTTAACAGATTCGATTCTGCTGGCTCACCAACCCGGTCAAACCTCCCCCCGTCTTCACACCTCTCCGCTACAATTGACTCTCGCCAGCTGCAGCTGTTCACACCTCATCCACCCGATGACTACTCTGCCCCCCCTCCCACTGAGGACCCTGCTCAGGCCACAGTTTCGGACCAGTCACCACCCACCCCCCTCTGCCTCTCTCTGGACCAGGTAAAGGGGAGAGCTAAGGAAGAACAAGGCCAGGAAGGCCACAGGCCCTGACAACATCAGCTCCAGGCTCCTCAGGGAGTGTCCAGACCAGCTCAGTGAGGTGGTCCTGTACATGTTCAACCTGAGTCTGAGCCTGGAGAGGGTCCCGGCTCTGTGGAAGACGTCGTGTGTGGTTCCGGTTCCAAAGATACCACATCCCAGGGAGCCGAACCACTACAGACCCGTGGCCTTGACCTCCCACCTGATGAAGACCATGGAGAGGACTGTCCTCAGCTACCTCCGCACCCAGGTGAGCTCAGCGCCGGACCCGCTGCAGTTTGCCTACCAGGCGGGCATCGGGGTGGATGATGCCTTTATCTACCTGCAGCATCGGGCACTATCTCACCTGGAATCCCCCGGAAGCACTGTGAGGGTCATGTTCTTTGACTTCTCCAGTGCTTTCAACACCATTCAACCAGCACTGCTGAGGGGGAAGCTGGAGGTTGCAGGCGTGGACCAACACCTGGCGGCTTGGTCCATCAACTACCTCACAGACAGACCACAGTTTGGCTCTGTCCTGGGCTGCCCACTGGAGACCATCGAGGTGGTGGCCAATAGAAGGACACGGGCGAAACTGTCGTCCATCATGGCCAACCCCTCCCACCCCCTGCACCAAACCGTGGAGGACCAACGCAGCTCACACAGCGCGGGACTGCTGCACCTGAAGTGCAGGACTGAGCTACCGGAGGTCCTTCATACCCACGGCAATAACACATCAACATGACTGTAAAGCATGTTTTCATGGTGTGATGTGTGCTATGCGGTGTCCATGTTGTATGTTATTTTTTATTTTGTTTTCTCTTCTTTTTTTTTCATTTGGCACTTTGCACTTTTTATGTTTATGTTTTAGATATGTACATCTTCTTTTTAGTATATAATGTGTAACATATTTTACTCTTTTTTATTGTAACTATTACTACTACTACTTTTTGTATTTTCTTATTTTCCAACTGTTCTTTGCTGCTGCTGGGTCACCAGAATTTCCCCTCTGCGGGATAAATAAAGTATTATCTTATCTTATCTTATAGGGACAGACTGACCAGGCCTGTAAATTATTATTCTTGAAGTTTGAAATAAAAGCAAGATTGAATTTATGAGAAGTTTCTCCTCATCATTCAACGAACGCGCAGCAGAGCTGGGATTGGGAGAACAGCTCAACAAACTTGGTGACCCCGACGTGATGGTGAAGGAGAGACAGATTTGGAACAAGAACTGAGGACCTGTTCGTGACACTGTAGCCCAGGCAAAAAACAAGGTAAGCACAACGTAAGAAATAAGTTAAAGAGTAAAAAGGATAAGAGGTCAGTTGTACATTGACTGATTGGCTGACTGACGGTAAGCGTATCGCGTCACTTCCTGTCACCGAGGTTTCCTGCTGGTCTGTTACTGGTCGCAGCAGCGTTTTTTGCTAAACAACTCTCCTCACTTTTATCTCTTTACTGTTGTTTTTCTAACTTACTTCGAGGCCTAAGCGTCGCACGCTTGTAATACTCAAGCACCTTATTCCCCTTTCATTAAAAGCACTGCTAATTTTGTAGCTTTCTGGTCTTTTCAGCTAAGCTAGCTTAACTTTCTGCTATGGCTTTTCTGTCTCCTTCTGCTACTTTCTCTTGCTCGGTGCCTTAGGAATGGAACAGGCTGGATCGGGTACCAAGGTTTTGAATTTAACAACGAGTTTATTTGATAATTGGTTTGCGAGGATAAGCAGAGTCGTGGCGACCGCAGGACTACCGGACTCGTCCGGATCTGGGGGACAGAGAGACAGGTCAGTAAAGGTCAGGGGCAGATCAGGATGTGGTCACGTTACCTTTAGCGTCGCCACACGGGCCGTACGAAATTATCCGGAGACAGTCACAGGAGGGATGAAAGCTACTTTGAAGAATTGTCCAGGCAAAAAAAGGAGAGGAGGATGGGAGCGTGTCCAGGGGATTATGGAGGAATCGGTGAAGCTCGTCAGGAGCAGCTAGGAGATGTGGTTAACTCGGGAGTCGCAGAGTGGGTACTGCCCACCGAACCCCCGAGGATAGGGGTCTAGAGTCCAGAACTGTTGACAGTTGAACACTGACAAGACAGGCTCCTCCTGTGACTGAGAGCGGTAACGAGAGCAGAGCAGGCTGACAAAGACAAGGTCGGTTCCATGATGACAGCAGTTCATAAACAGGGAAAGCAAAACGAGCCGAACCGGCCGATAGTTATTCAAAAACAAAAACAAGGTTCCAGAGGCGCTAGAGCGCTCGTAGTAGTCTGTTACGAGGAGATCTCCCCTCTTAGCGCTGTCGTTCACTCGATTGAGAGTAGCATAGCCACTGACGTTTAAGAATGAGCAGCGATCAATACAACTCACCCGGTCGCTGAATCATGATGTAGCGAACGTCGGGATGGATGCTAAAGGGGTTAGCCGAGGGACAACACACTCACGGGATCCGTGGTCGGAGCGTCTGCCGAGCCGAGGGAAGCCATGGTCGAGAATCAATCCGTGGTCGAGAAACAATCCGTGGTCGAGAAACAAGCTGGACGAGGTCTAGAGTGCGTGAGTGACGATCAGACAATGAGAAGCCTGGGCGGAGAGATTAAGAAGACAGGTAATGAACCAGAGGACTGGAGGAAACCGGTTTGAGTCGAGAGACGTGGAATGTGGGATGTATCCTGAGGTTCTTGGGTAGGCGCAGGCGAACGGCGGCCGGGTTGACGATTTTGGAGATGGAGAACGGACCTATGAACCTGGGGGCGAGTTTGGGAGAGCGTACCTTCAGTGGAATGTCTCGGGTGGAAAGCCAAACCTTCTGTCCCACCGAGTATCGAGGGGCCGGCCTCCGATGGTGGTTTCCTCGATGTTCGTAAGACGACACAGAGTTGATCAGGGCGCGTCTGGCTTGCCTCCAGGCCAACTGACACCGGCCTGGAGGCACCTGCCGCCGATGGGACGGCGGCTTGACCGAACTGTGGCTCGAACAGGGGAGGTTGGTAACCATAACAAACAAAAAATGGAGAATAGCGTAGCGAGGATGTGAGTGAATTATGGGCATACTCCACCCATATCAGTTCTTCTGCCCAGGAAGTGGGGTTGTTGGCGGCGAGGTGCCGCAGGCTGACCTCCATCTCCTGGTTCAGCCTCTCCGTTTGTCCATTGGTCTGAGGATGGTATCCGGAGGAGAGCCTGACCTTGATCCCTAGGATCCTACAAAACTCAGACCAGTATCTTGCAGTGAATTGAGGACCTCTGTCGGAGACGAGGTCTTCCGGAATTCCGTGTAGCCAAATGACATGATCAATGAGGAGCCGGGCTGTTTCAGGAGCAGAAGGCAATTTGGAGAGAGGGACGAATTGTGAAAACGAAAAACGATCAATAATAGACAAGACGACTGTCTTACCCTTGGACGGAGGGAGACCCGTGACAAAATCCATGGCGATATGGGACCAAGGCCTTTTTGGATCGGAAGGGGATGCAGGAGGCCAGCCGGAGGTAAGTTTGGTGTCTTGACCGTTGAGCAGGAAGAGCAGGCTGCGACGTAAGCCCGAGTATCCGACTGGACCGAGGGCCACCAGAACCGCTGGGATAAAACCTGCAGAGTGCGGGTGACTCCGGGATGTTTTGCCAGGCGAGAGTCATGGCAGAGCTGCAGGACCTTAGAACGAAGATAGGACGGAACAAAGAGACAGTGACTAGGGCACCTGGAAGGGGTGGCGTGGTTCTGTGTAGCTCGTCGCACCTCCTCCTCCAGGGCTAACCGAGCCGCACCCAAACGAACTGTTGCGGGGAGAATGAATTTCTCTTGTCCGGGGTCATGACCTGAGGAGAACAGCCTGGATAAGGCGTCAGCCTGTTCTCCGTTCCTGGGTGAAAAGAAAGCACAAATGAAAACCGTTCGAAGAATATAGCCCATATAATATATATAATATATAATAATATAATATAATATAGGCTTGCCAGGAGTTGAGCCTCTTGGCCGACTTGAGGTCCTCCAGGTTTTTATGGTCAGTCAGGACCGTGAATGGGTGATCGGAGCCCTCAAGCCAGTGTCTCCACTCCTCTAAGGCTAGTTTGACCGCCAACAACTCCCGGTTCCCGACATCATAATTCCTTTCAGCATCGGATAACTTCCTTGAGAAGAAGGCGCATGGGTGGAGCTTGCAGATGCTCCTGGATCTCTGTGATAGCACGGCCCCCACCCCGCATTCTGAAGCGTCTACCTCTACCAAGAAGGGGATGTCCGGGTCCGGGATAGTGAGGATCGGCGCAGAAGTAAACAGCTCTTTGAGATGAGCAAAGGACTCCTCTGCTTGCGGGTTCCAGAGAAACTGGTTCTTAGAAGAGGTGAGGAGATGAAGTGGGGCTGCAATGGTGCTGTGATTCCGAATGAAGCGTCTGTAGAAATTTGTGAAACCTAGGAAACGTTGTAGTTGTTTTCTTGATTGTGGGGTCGGCCAAGTCTTTACTGCGCGCAGCTTGTCTGGGTCCATGGATATGCGATCTGGCTGGATGATAAACCCGAGGAAGGTGGTAGTGGTGACGTGGAAGTCGCATTTCTCAGCTTTGCAGAAAAGTTGGTTCTGAAGTAACCTTTGCAGAACGGCCTGAACGTGCGTGATGTGCTCCTTCTCAGTCTGTGAAAAAATTAAAATGTCGTCCAAGTAGACAAAAACAAAGCGGTTTAGCATATCACCAAGGATATCATTGACCATATTCTGGAATACCGCGGGTGCATTGGTGAGCCCAAATGGCATCACCAGATATTCGAAGTGTCCAGCCGGGGTATTGAATGCTGTCTTCCACTCGTCACCTTTCCTGATGCGGATCAAATGATAAGCGTTCCGTAGGTCCAATCTGGAAAATATCTTGGCTCCCTTGAGAAGTTCAAAAGCAGAAGAGATTAGAGGAAGCGGATAACGGTTCTTGACGGTTACCTGATTCAGACCACGGTAGTCAATGCAGGGCCTAAGTCCTCCATCCTTCTTCTTTACAAAGAAGAACCCTGCCCCAGCTGGGGATGTTGAAGGGCGAATTATCCCAGAGTCCAAGGATTCTTGGATGTAGAGTTCCATAGCCTTGCGCTCAGGTCCTGCTAGGGAAAATAGCCTTCCTATGGGTGGAGTGGCGCCTGGAAGCAGCTCGATGGAGCAATCGTAGTGCCGATGAGGTGGCAAGGAGGTAGCACGACTCTTAGTAAATACTGTTTTGAGGTCGTGATAGTGTCTGGGTACCTTAGTGAGGTCTGGAGGATCCTCCGTCATCGGGGTTGTCTCTGGGACCGGAGGTCTGGCGGAGCGAAGACAGGTGAGAGAACAGGTGGGTCCCCAACCCAGCACTCGGCCCGAGATCCAGTCGATGTGCAGGTTATGGTGTTGGAGCCAGGAGATCCCTAGCACCACTGGTGAACTGGTTGTTTCCACGACATGGAATACCGACTGATCTCTGTGGTTCTCTAAGAATACGGTGATAGGTAACGTGACGGATTCAATGGTATGCAAGAGAGTATTATTTAATGACCAAACCTTGACTGGATTTGACAGACGCGTGGTGGGAAGCTGAAGTTCGTGGACAAGGGACATGGCTATGAAATTGGCGTCAGCTCCCGAGTCGATCAGAGCAGGCACTTTCTGACAGTGTGGAGGGGTCCCGATGGTTACTGTGATGAGTGGTCGGTCCGCGGAGGCTTTCGTGAGTGACCGGCTCAGAAGCACCCCCGCCGAGGCTACTGAGCCGTTCCTTTTACTGGGCAGTGAGCCACCAGATGTCCTCGTCCCCCGCAGTAGAAGCAGAGGCCCTGATTCCGGCGCTTGAGCCGTTCCTTGTTTGAGACGTTGCCGACCCAGTTGCATAGGTTCCGGGGTGGCTTGGACCGGGGAAATGGTGGGTCCTACCCGAAGGCCGTGGAGAACCCCGACCACGCTGCCTCTCCAGGAAACGCTGCTCTGCCCTGGTGGCCAGGTCAATTAATTGATCCAGAGAGTTCGGTTCTGCCTGGTATGAAAGAGCTTCTTTGATCCGGTCGTCCAGTCCGACGTAGAACTGGTCTTGTAGAGCAGGCTCATTCCAGGTGCTGTCAGCTGCCAAAGTTCGGAACTCGACGACATAATCCACCAGAGGACGATTCCTTTGAGTGAGAGACGTTAAACCCCTCCTGGCCTCGGCCTGTGGGCGCACAGGGTCGAATACTCGAGAGAGTTGATCGCCGAATTTCTTAAACGTTTGGCAGTATGACTCCTTCCGACGCCAAGCGGCAGTTGGCCACACCGCAGCCCGTCCTCCCAATAATGACAGCACATAGGCAACCTTTACTGCGTGGAAAGTCGCTGGCTGGACCGTAAACATGACCTCGCACTGAGTGAGGAAAGAGCGACTAAGTCCAGGCTCCCCACTGTAGCGGGACGGTGGAGCCAGTCTGGGCTCTGGGGCTGAAGCTGAGGTCCTGGGTGGTGAAGCGGGCAGCGGCACAGTGGGTGCCTCTAGTGATGAGGAGGGTAAATGACTGGTTAGCTGATTGAGGACACCCGACATTTGAGATAACCGGGCATTCAGATCTTTGAGGGCGATTTCAATGCTAGCAGGCCAAGATAGGGGTACCGATCCAGCGGGTTCCATGGTGGTCTGATCGTACTGTCACGTTTTGCCGATGGAGATGAGAGGAAAGGAATGGAACAGGCTGGATCGGGTTCCAAGGTTTTAATTTAACAACGAGTTTATTTGATAATTGGTTTGCGAGGATGAGCAGAGTCGTGGCGACCGCAGGACTACCGGACTCGTCCGGATCTGGGGGACAGAGAGACAGGTCAGTACAGGTCAGGGGCAGATGAGGATGTGGTCACGTTACCTTTAGCGTTCCGTGATGATAGCAGTTCATAAACAGGGAAAGCAAAACGAGCCGTACCGGCCGATAGTTATTCAAAAACAAAAACAAGGTTCCAGAGGCGCTAGAGCGCTCGTAGTAGTCTGTTACGAGGAGGTCTCCCCTCTTAGCGATGTCGTTCACTCGATCGAGAGTAGCATAGCCACTGACGTTTAAGAATTAGCAGCGATCGATACAACTCACCCGGTCGCTGAGTCATGATGTAGCGAATTCGGGATGGATGCTAAAGGGGTTAGCCGAGGGACAACACACTCACGGGATCCGTGGTCGGAGCATCTGCCGAGCCGAAGCAAGCTGTGTTCGAGAATCCATCCGTGGTCGAGAAACAAGCTGTGGATGAGGTCTAGAGTGCGTGAGTGACGACTGACGATCAGACAATGAGAAGCCTGGGCGGAGGGATTAAGAAGACAGGTAATGAACCTGGTGTAGGCAATCAGACAGGTGAGTGGTGAGAGTCTCCGCCAGAGCCCTTCAAAGTAAAAAGCTTCGGCAGACCTGTATGGATCGTGACAGTTCTAGGCAGTCGCCCACGGCTCACCACCCACCGCTTCACGTGACAGATTTTCCCCACTCAGCGACTCACCCGCTGAGAAACCCAGCCTGATCATTGGTGACTCCATAGTCAGAAACGTGAAGTTAGAGACTCCAGCGTCATAGTTAAGTGGTTTCCTCGGGCGACATCCAGTCTCGGTTACGCCAATCGGAAGTCACTAAAACTAACATTGAGTCGGTGTGTTCTTCGGACTCTGGTTCCTCCCCAATGTGACCAGCGATTACATGTTTAGCCGCCTGTCGTCGCTTCACTGCTGGCTGTAGGTGGTGTCCAGCAAACGATGTGGGAAGAGACGGCGTCCATCCCACTTTGGATGGAGTATCTGCTCTCTAGTAACATGGCCAAGTTGATTAGACTCCCTAAACCATGACCCAGAGTGGAGCCCAAGACTCAGAGTCGCAGTCTTACAGCCTCTCTGCAGACTCTGAGCCGCCACCCGCTCATAGCTGTAACACTCCCATCGAGACTGTGTCAGTCTATTTGATGGGGAGAGACTTGTTGGTTCGACTGGGCGTTTCAATTCTTTGTTCACCTGACGGTGTGATTGTATCGTTTCCCAATGGTGAATCCACTAATTGCCATATGTCTCCCCAACCGACCCTGACCATGTTACACTATTTTATGACAGGGAACAGACAGATTGGTACCAGCATATGATCAAGGATCAAGGAGTTTATTGTCATGTTACATGTACAACGAAATTATAAAAGTGTCAAGCAGCCAGTGCAGTTTAATCATAAAAGATAAGTAAAATAAATAAAATAGAAAAAATAAAAATTTTAAATGAAATCTGACAACATTCATTCGTTTTCATAAAACTATCTATCTAAAATACTATCTAAAACCTCTATCTGAACCCTCAGGAACGGAAGCCATGCACTCTCTCCACACAGTCCCCACAGTATGTTTTAGGACAAACTACAAGGACATCAATGGAAGATTTCCACTAATGCTATTCTGATTGGTCCAGAAGGAGTAGTGGGCAGTGTACAGTTGACAGCAGATCAGGCTGCAGGGTATGAGATGGTGCGGAGGCGGTGCCTCATGTCTCGTTGGCAATACATCCCGGACACCAAGCTAAACTGCATGGGCCCCTTTAATGTATTCGTTCATGGCTTCACGTTTGGGTTGCGTTAAGGAGAAGATGCGACCCTTGGGGGGCACTGTCCCCGGAAGCAAGTCGATGACGCAATCGTAGGGGCGATGTGGCGGGAGACAAAGACACTGCCAAGCAGGAACTAGAAAAGCTATGAACAAACTAACTAAACTTTCTATGATGATTAGAGCCAGAGGTCGGTGACGAGGGAGAGCAACAAGACAAGCGAACTAGGAAAGACACACCAGCGGGGAATGAGAGTCTGTATGGGGTTTATGAAGTCCAGGGTGGTAGGTGATGGAAAACAGGTGTGTGTGAGGACGGCAGGTATGGAGGCTGACGTGGGACAAAGACAAAGTCCAAATAGCTCCCCCTGGTGGGGAAGCAAAGTCCAACTGTCACAAACTCAATGGCAAACTGGGACTCAAACGTAAATATTTAAGTTGGTAACGATTGTTTCAGAAAACTGTAGTACTTTACAGCCAGATAATAATAATAAGTAATAATAATAATAATATTAAAAGTAATAATATTAAGTAATATTAAATATGATATTAAATAAATATTAAAGTAGTAAGTGAGAAAATTAAACAATATAAATATCTGTATTTAGAATCTAGGTCATTCTTTTATAATGAAAACAGTTTGAGATGTGTTTGAGTCACTGTCATGACTCAGCATAATCACCACAGAACCACCTGTTACTATGGTGTTTGCTCCAATATGTTCAATACTTTATGCCTTTATTTACTGTTATATCACTTTGATGTTTGACTGTCAGCAAACAGTTACTGTTACACTGAAATATTACCTATTCATTATTGTGATATTATTACTATTATTTTGCAGCTAGCTCCATTATTGTTATAATTTCTGAAATCATACCATTGTTACTTTGTATCGAGCTGTAAATTGTTGCATTACCAACACTATTAAAATTCATGAGCTAAGGTTTTATCATGTGCTTTATAGTTGCTGTCATGATCCACGCTCTATGTCCGCCGGGGCTTTTACGTTGAAAGGCTCCGGTGGAGACGCTCACCACGCCCTTCCAGCCATACCTCATCAATCTGATTATGTTCACCTGGTTTCCTGATCTTCTCAGGCTCTCTCCACAGTTTACTCGACGTCAGACCGTCAACTTTTTCTCGACACGCACAATCTCCGACGGACCTCGCTTCTCGCCACTCGCCAGCCGTGAGTTTTTCGCTTCTGTTTGTTTTCCACGACACTCTCGGCACCGGTGGTTTTTCTGCCTGGTTCAGACGCCAGAACCTCAGCTCTCCCGTCTCTGAGTCCCTGTGGCGTTTGCCACTCTTGCTTGTTACGGCAGACCTAGGTCTTTGGTGCGCCGTCTTTATAGACCTGGATCGAACACTGCTCGCTGGAGCTGACTACGAGCGTCTTTGGTGCGCTGTCTTTACTTTCCCAGTAATTCAGGATTCTACATCTACTGATGTTCTTCCTTGTTGGTCTTTGTTTTTCGTCCATTTCCTGTTTGCCATCATTGATTTCACCTGTTCGTCATTTCCTGTTTGAGTTTGTATTTAAGTTCCTCCCTGTGTCTTGTTAGTTGCTGGCTCGTCATTCGTTACTACTTGCATTAGCATTATCGAGATTTCTGTTCCCTAGAGAGTTGTAGTAAGTGTTTGGTTTGTTGGTGTTTGTATGGGTCTCTTTGGTTTTTGATTAATGTTGTGGTATGTTGATTTCCGTCGAGGTTTGTTTGCATTGTCCTGTTTAGTTTGGTTAAGTTTTCTATGTCTGGTCCTAGTTTGGTATTTCGTGTAGTCACTTTGTCTTTGTGGGGTTTCGTTCTGTTAGTGTGTGTATTTGTCACTGTTCTGTTGTATCGACAACCATAGAGATCAGACCATTTTCCATGTCGTGGAATCAGCCAATCCCCCCGTGGTACTAGGGATCTTTTGGCTTCAACTCCAGTCCTGGGATGGGGGGCGACTTGCTCGCTCACCTGTCTTCGATCCGCTCGCCCTCCAGTCTCTGAAGTGTCCTCCAGGACGGCGGATCCCCTAGACCTGTCAAAGGTACTCGCTCACTACCATGACCTTAAGACAGTGTTCAGCAAAGCCCATGCTATCTCCTTGCCCCCACACTGTCCTTACGATTGCCCCATTGAGCTCCTTCCCGGAACCACGCCGCCCAGGGGGCGGTTATACTCGCTGTCGGGACCAGACTTTTGGTATTTAGTCATGCCATTTGGACTCACGAATGCCCGGCTATATTTCAAAACATGATTAATGACATACTGGGGGACATGTTAAACCGCTTCGTTTTTGTGTATTTAGACAACATCTTGATTTCACATCAACCATTGGCAGTTCTTCAGCGACTCCTACAGAACCAGTTATTAGTGTGAATGTCACGTTTCCACCACCACCTTCCTTGGCTTCATCGTTCAGCCAAGACCGCATCTCCATGGACCCAGACAAGGTGCCTGCTGTCAGGACCTGGCCTTCTCCTCATACCAGGAGACCGTTGCAGCGATTCGTGAATTTCTATCGACGGTTCATTAGGGGATACAGCATCATCGCCGCCCGCTTCACAGCCTGACCTCCACCAAGACCCAGTTCTGTTGGGGACCCCGAGCAGAGGAGGCGTTTTCTCGCCTCAAGGTCATCTTAACTTCCGCACCCATTGTAACCCTTCCCAGGGTTAACCCAGGTTCCGAGAATAGCAAGGCAGACGCACTCTCAAAGCTCTTCTCTTCAACCAGCGATCCGGTCCAGGACAAATTCATCCTCCCTGCATCCGTTCGTTTTGGAGCAGCTCGACTGGCCCTAGAGGAAGAGGTTCGTCAAGTCTCGCGGACCCATCCTGTTCCGCCTAACTGCCCTAGCCACTGCCTCTTCGTCCAACCTCACCTGCGCTTCAAGGTACTTCAGTTATGCCACGTCTCTCGCCTATCAGTTCATCCGGGGGTTACCCTGCAGGTTCTGGTCTATCCAACCAGACACCAGAGCATACATCTCCGCCTGCTCCTCCTGCTCAAGGGTAAAAACATCCAACCTACCTCCTGCCAGCCTTCTATGGTCCCTCCCAATTCCGAGGAGGCCATGGTCCCACGTCGCAATGGACTTCGTCAGTTCCCATCTGAGCTGTTTCAGCAGCTGGTGGTGGTGGAAAGCAGCAACTCTCAGCTTCTCAGTGTCGATGGAACTAAAGTAACGTTTCCCTGGTGTCAAAGTGAGGAACTACTCCCTGTCGAACCCTGGTCTTCTGCGTGACAGGCTGGGAAACTGACCTCTTTGCTTTGTCTGCGGTGACATAGGTACAACACTGTAACGAATCAGTCGGGAGCTCACGTCTTCTTCGTTGGTTTTGTTCTCAGCTAGTGTCCCTCCATGTCCCACGTCCCCGACCTCCAGCCTTGGTAACGTACAGTAAGTCTGAGGATCACTGCTAGTTCCTGCGTGTGCAGCGTCTTCAGTTCATAGTTTTTTTGCTAATCTGCTGCGATTGTCTTCTTAGTTATTGTCAAACTTTTGAGCTTTTCAGCTGATAAATCTCAGTAGCTCCTGCTGTGGCAGCGTTTTATGTTCATAGGGTTTAAAATTAGTTTTGGTTCCTTGTGCCTCTGCTGAGTTTTCTGTCATTTAATTCAATTGTCTGTAAAGATCTCTTCAAAATACGTCGGCATCCTGCCCTACAAGTGCGGCGAAGATGTGAGTCACGTAGCTCGATTAGCTGATAGGAAGCAGCTGCTTCACGAGACCCCTCCACTAACTACGACTCACACCAACACACAGCAGTTAACGAGTCTGAGCCGTCGTTTATTCACACAGTTCCCTTAAATGCATTTATGATCGCACACACTGACCAGGACAGACACATAAAGACTCTCTGGACACTCAACACCCACCACAGAACCGACACATAGACGCCACCAGGGTCAGAGAGTCCCTGTAGGAATGACGGCCCACGTCAGCCCGGACTGGATTTAAAGCTACTGGTGCTGTTGTTGAGGTGAAGATGAGACAGGTGAGATTTTCTGTAGAAATCTTCCATTCACCAAAGAGAAACCTGAGATGTTCTAACATCTGTGTCACGTTGCTGAGTGATGTTACTGAGCATCACACAGAACATCAGACTCACACTCACGTCCTGTTGGTTTGCTTTCAAAACTAAAATATATTAAATACTTTTACAGGCAAAAGTGACATAAATTGTCATTAATTAGAGAATTAATTTTGTCCCATAGGTGATTTTATTGTCTTCATCAACACATTGAAACATTTTAGGAGTTACAGTGAGACCTTACCTTAAAATGAGCAGATCACACGTCTTCTTCCTGTACGACTGTCTCACACTTTAACCGCTGCAGAGACTCGATAATGTGCAGAGAAGGGAAGTTGTTGGTAAAAACTAAATGAGCACTGAAGGCAAGTGGTGACTGGGGTAAAATGAAGATTTAGTTTCTGCTCAGAATTATTCACATGGAAGCTAGTGGAGATTCCCTGAAGACCTGCTGTCGTCTCAGACAGAGCCGAGCGTCCAGGCCTCCTCATGTATCTCTGCATCCGTCACAACATGAAAAACTTTAGCATGTTCTGCTGCAAGGAACAGGAAACTGGCTGGATGCTTAACGCTGAGGCAGATAATCAGTGGCTCAGTAAATAACTGTTCCTGATGCTGCACCTAGAGTCAAACCAACGTCACAGATCAAACTTATGGTGAAATATGAACCTATGGAGCATTTTTAAGCTCTAGGTCCTATGTTTGTCTCTGTCGCCTTTGTGACATAACTTAACGAAGGCTTGTCTGCTTTTTAGTCTGGATCTGAACGTCCCACAGGATCTTGTGTTGGGGTTTGCTGCTGTATCCTACTATAACCTTTGGCTTCTCCCCAGATGTTCCTGTAGATCACACCAGCAGCAATGGGCACTGAAATAACTGGAAACTGACAAGAGAAGTAGTAAATACAAATTTATTGAATTGTGCTTCAAAAGAGTCAATTTAAAAAAAAACAGTCCTGAACAAACCTGATGGTGCAGATTCTATTGTTACAAATGACAACATACAAGCTTCAAGTCAAGACAGAGCTAATTCTAGAACTTACTAGAATTAATTGGCCACCACTCGGTGGTTGTCCCACACAGGGAAGGCCAAACTAAAGGCTGCTGAACTTAGAGCCTTAACCCAACCAAGTGAATGACAGAACCAAAAAATGCAAGAGAGGAGAAAGCAAACAGGGAACAAACAAGGAAACACAGACATGACATTAACCTAAATACTAAGAAATAAATATGAACAAAAGATCACTAAATATAAAATAAATTAGAACAAAGGATCATTGCTCAGCAGGAGAAAACTAATGACCAAGACTTGCTTAACAATATAAACTAGTACTCAGAATCAAAAGGTCCAAAGCTAAACGCATGGAGTAACAAAGGGACTTAAACAGCTGACAAGACAGGAAGCGTGAAGCTAAAAACCAGGAAATGACATCACAGAACACAGACAAGACGGAAACACAGCGTCCCTAAGGACCGAACTGTTACAAGAATATAATGAAGGATCATTTGGACCTGATGTGCGTAATGGACTCAACTGACTTTCTGTCTGATCACTGGTGTGAGCGAGAGCCGCTGACGTCGTCGCTTTGCATCCTGCAGCAGCACAGACTCACCAGCACCTTGTCCACGGTGCCTTTCCGAAGCAGAACGTACAGAAAAGCATCTGCAAGAGGACTGAACTGCACAATAACAAAAGACAATTCCACAAAGGTGTCGTCTTCTCTCGCCTTTTCTACCAACGACCAAATGATGCTGGGTACAAACAGCAGCGTGTAATTAAGCAGCACCAGAACCAAAAGGGCCACGATTCGTCGCTTTTCCTCTGGGAGGACGGTGTTGGGTCCAGACAGAGCTCTGACGGTCCCAGCCAAGAAGAAAACGAGCAGAGGAAACGGAAGCAGGAGGAAGACGGCGTAGATGGTTTCTACCACAGTAAAAGCCACGTCAAAATACCAAGGGAGGACATAGAACAAAGGAAGCAGCCAGACCAACACACAGACCGTCGCTGAGGCCTTGATGGTCCGTCTGAAGCGGTACCACAGCGGCCAGGCGATGACCAGGTACCTGGAACAGGAGACGTATTGGAGCAGCACTAGAACAGTCTCTAGCAGCTACACACACTTCAGACAGTTACTGTACCTCTCCAGGGAGACACACACCATGAAGCCGACGCCGGCCATCACACTGAAGTAGTACACGTAGTCAGTGATCCGACACGTGTCTTCAGTCACACCGTCTATGACCCACACGGTCATGGAGCAGAGCTGGATGACGTCACAGAGGAGAAGGTTGACGACGTAGAGCGGAGCCACGTTGTCCTTCTGCACCTGCAGCACAGTGAGTGTTGGTGATGACTTTCTGACTGAACTGAGACAGAGAAAGCTCGTGTTCCTTCCAGCTGAATGTGGACCAGGAAGTGTGAGCGCTGGGACACGCACCAGAGAAAACACCGCGTAGATGGACGTCAGGCTGAGCGGGAGGCCCACAGCGATGGCTACGCAGGTCAACGCGTACGGCGCCGAGCCCGGTTCGTAGCCACAGAGGAAGCCGTCCGTGCCGTTGCTCTCGTTCATTCTCCACAGTCCTAAAAGGAAGACGCTTCGTCGTGTGACCAGCGGAACCTGCTGGAGGCCACAGATGCACCTGGAGGATTTCCAGCCTCTGACCCCAACATAAAGCAGCAACACTTCACACTTAAACACACTCACTGGTTGCTGAAGCCTTCGTTTGCAGTTCATTCATACTCAGCCTTTAAAGGTCCCACCTGAATGTCCTGATGTTCTGTCCTGTGTCCAGTCTGGGAACCACACGTGTAACTACGCAGCAAGTTCCTGTCACCTGTCTCCTACTGGGAAGAGAAGCCGAGCGTCGTCAGGCCTGAAGATGGAAAACCAGCCACAGCTGCCTTTTAAAAGTGATGTCACTGAACTCAGGGATTAGAACTCAGCAGATACAGGATCTGGTCAAAATGCAGCAGTCAGCCCCTGTAGACCAGCTGCTTCCTTACTGTGCTCTGAGCCTCAACGTGTAGTTGCTTCTTCTACTTGGTGCATTAGTCCTTTAAATATTTGCATTCATTCCAACTATCCAACCATCTTATCGTGGACGGTGTTTTGCATGTTTCTTCTGCTTCAGAGCTGAAAACATGTGGATGAGAACATTAGTGACGCTGGTTGGTTTCCACTGCTGAGATGCTTCAGCTTCACTCACGTTGTTGACGTCCTCACGTCTTTGTTCTTCTTAACTTCTGTGCTCCAGTAAATTGTGGTCTTTCATTTAAAGACAAGGTGAAAAACATAAATGCAAACCGTCATATTTGTTTGCGTTTGGTTTCCCGTCGCTACGTAGCAGGACTGAACATTTACATTTTAATGAACAGTCCATAATCCAGAGATGACGAACTGCAGCATTTTGATTTCAGCTCAATCAACTGCATTTATACCTGGAAGGATTAAAAGGCCTCACGAGAGTCTGCAGCCCAGACGCCTCTTTACTCTACAACAACCAACCAATTAGGTGAAGGAAGAAACTGTTTATTCTGAAATGAGTGTTTAATGGTTCATACAAAATTAAAATCAATCAACAAATATTATCCAGCGGATATTTAATTTCCATGCAAACAACAAAATAATACAGCAACCAAAACATCATCCCTTCTACTGATACTGATCCAAGGATGAGCATGAACTAAGGAATATGGCTCATGTTTGAATATGGTTTATGTACATTTGCTGAAGTGTGAATCATGATCTGGAGGAAGTTAAATATTGTTGAGTTATTACCACTTCTGTGCTTTCTTCTAGCTTTCGCTTCCTCCGTCTGTTCTCCGTGAGTCTTCTTACACAGAGCTGTCTGCTCTCTCTTCATTCACTGCTGAGCTACGTGTGTCATTACTTTCTGTTGTGCGACGGCAGCAAGAGGCCAGAAGTTTCTGATTGGTCCGTTTGTTCAGGAAGACACACAGAAACACGTCAGCAAGCGGACTGAGCTGAAGAGCAACAATCAGCACATAAAAGGCGACACTATGTAATGAAAACCCTGTCAGTAAGAAAACAGCGAAGGGCAAGAAAAGCAGCAAGTAGATGAGCAGCAGCAGAAACACACTTCCCACAACCCTGCGTTTGTCATCGGGGGGTTCGCTGCTGGATGCACACAGAGATTTAAGGGACAGGCCCAGAGAGAAGATGAGGAAGGGACATGGAAGAAGAAAGAAGACGGCAAAGAGGATGAATGTTTGGGGCATCGGGGAAGGAGAAGAGAAAAAGACACGGAAGAAGACGCAAAGAGGAACCAACCACACAATGGAACAAACCAATGCACTGATTTTCAAAGCTTGTCTGAAGCAGGAGCCCTGTGGGCAGGAGACGACCGAACACCTGCAACACAAGATCAAGGATGAGGCAACATACAGCGAAATAAAGTCAAACACAGAGTGTTATAGACAAATGCCTACCTTTCCAAGGCAATGACCACCCTGAAGCCAAGCCCGACCACCAGACTGAAGACGTAGAAATAAAGGAAGAATTCACTGTGGAACAATAGTGCAGCCATCAGGGACCAGAGCTGAAGCAGGTCAGAAACCAGGAGGTTGATGACGTAGGTCCGAGCAACGTTGTCCTTTGGTTCCTGTAGGAGAACAGAACCAAGCAGTGTTCTGACCTTCAGCGCCACAACAACCAGAGCAACACAACCCGTATGGAGACAAATTCCCTGCATGGACAGAGCGTGAAGCAGCACTAACCCTTCCTCCATTACACCCACCTGACAGGAAGTAGCATAGATGGCTGCTCCGTTCAACGGGAGGCTGATAGAGATGATGATCCACGTCACAATGTGTGAAATGAACACAACCTGCTGCAAATATGCCTCATGGTAATAGATGACGTCCATGTCACTGAACGACGTGAACTCCATGGAGTCCATGTAGTAGTTATATTCGTTATAGTCAAGATAATCTATCCTCAGAAACCTGTCGTTCAGGAGAAGAGAGCATCAGATTAAACCTGATGAAACTTCGATGGTGCTCAGAAACATTTTCCAAATCTAAGTAAAAACCAGCCTGTTGGATGTGCTCACACAAACAACCAGCAGCTGCAGATGTGCTGACACAGCAAAGCTCAAGGTCAAACACCAAACCTTCCTGCTTTTCACGCTATCGATACATTAAATCTTGTTACCAATAGTAATGAAGACAGACGTGTGCAGTTGTTTTGTCCTTAAAGTGGGAACTTCCTGTATAATACTTAAACATGAGAGTAAGACCAACGTCACATTGTCTTAGTGAGACATACAGACATACATCATGGACCTTGGTGCATTTCAGTCACTTACCTTTTAGTTCGGTGGCTAAAATCGTCAGCGACCTGAGGCTGAGAAACAGAGTCTGGATCCGCTGAGATGCTCAGCACTAAAGAAAGAGCGACGTAGTTGTGGTTGGTGACAGAGGAAGGGGCGATGCTTTAACGCAGAAGAGGAAGTGACTCCTCCAGGACAGGACACATCAGAAAGTTAACAAAATAATAACTAATGTCAGGTGAAGCTGAGATGGAGACTCGCTGCTGTGACTCACTGACTTTGTGTCTGATGTGCGATGGACACGTGAATCAGTGGCAGGAGGAGGAGCTGGGAACGGAACCAGCTACTAGCGGTGGATGACCTTTGACCCCAGCCCTGCCTCCCTCCCTAACCTCTGCTCACTGCTGCATCAGGTGTGTTCCTTCAGTCAGAGCTGGATGGAATCGCTCGGTGCTGGGTCTGTTCACGCAGCACAAACCTAAGTAACATCAGGAGTAAACTTCCTACCAGCAGCCACTTGTGGAGGAACGTTTACAGCAGGAAGAGGCTGCTGGAGCTTTTCTACATCAATGACTAAGAAACGATTAATGGGCTGATCCAGATCCAAACATGTTGATGAAAATCATTTTATCAATAAGACTGATGAACAAATCACAAAGCTGTGTTTGTGGTTTTACTTTTTACAAGCAGTCATGGGAAGTTGTACAAACGTTCTCTCTTCTGCATGGACATATATACACTGACAATCATACATGAGCAGAAAACAGGAAACTCTCTGTAGGCCACTAACCCAAAACTGCACCTTCTCTTTCTAGCAAGCAACAGTTTCTACATGTGGATGTGATCTGAACTATACACAGAAAAAGGGAAACATGAGTCACCTCTGGGTGATATTCTGAATAAATGATTTCAGTGTTGCATTTAGCAGAAATGACACTTCACGGTATAAATGTCTTGCTGAGCTCAAGAAAACATGACATCAAGTCACAGCAACTTTCCACCGATGGTGTTCAGAGCAAACCTCCATCACTAAAGACGTTTTCTGATCCTCTGGACACAGATGGATGCGACTACAAAGAATAATGTAACTGACACATGCTCTGAGGTGAAACCATCTAAACTAATTTATGGGACGTTGGGCTGAGAGATGGTTAAATTAGTATCAATAGAAACATGATTTACGCGTTTCTCATGTCAGTCGGGTCTTTGTGTCATGTGCTCATTGTGTTTTTATCGTGACCTCCTGCTTAGAATGAACTGCAGGCTGGCTACTTGTTCTGCTGAAGGAACCAGCAGTGTCACTTAGGGTCACTGCTCCATGATGGTGGACTCGTGTGTATTTCAATGACCTCAGTTAAATATACTGGCTCATGATAAGACAACCCCACCTCACTGCAGAGGCCTTCTCATAAGTTATGTGGAACAGGCTTCTAGTAACACATTCTATACACACATTGCCACAATCCTCCCTTTGTTGTCTTTTAACCAGAACCATACAACATACAGGAATGTGCTTGAACACTGTTGAAGGTTTTTACACCAGCTGAGCTCCCTCCTGTACGATGACATCACTCTGAGTTCTTACTCACCTTTAAGGGTTGAATACAGCTGCAAGAAAGTCTGTGAACCTCTGGCTGTCGTGATCCGCGAATCCACTTCCGTTTCGACTTTTACTTTGAAGAGACCCCACGATGCCCTTCCTACACCCCGGTCTTCTTGATTACTGATTACCGTCACCCGTGTCTCTCCACTAACCAGCCTTTTTAAACTCTCCTCGCAGGCTCATTCGTCGTCGGACCGTCAACGTCGCCAGACCGACACCTGTGATCGTCACCTTACCCGTTGGTGAGTTTTCCGTCTTGTGTCTGGATCCTGAACCCTGTTGGTAAAACCGTTTGTGTCCTGCTGCTCTCGCTGCAAGTCGCCCAGCGAGTAGAGGAGCATTGTTGCCGCTGGCAGCGACGCTGACCAAACCAGACTCGTCTCGAGCTGTTACGTCGGGCTGCGTCGCCACATCTCGTTTGGTTTTCTGCGTTCAGGTCAAGTGGATTACAGCCGATTTGGTTCGCTTTCAGTCCAAACGTTTGTGGATTTCCTGGGCCGTCGTATGTTTTGGTTTCCCCGTGTGTTCCCTGTTTCTCGCCCCTGTGCACCCGTACCCACCTGAGGCTTCTCCCCAGCTCTCTCCCGACCACGACCGCTCCTTCTCCGTGAGCCCTTGTGATTCATTCCCACTTTCTCAGCCCTTCCATCGCCTTCTCCTTCTCCCGAGACTCCTTTGCCCTCATTGACTGGCGGGTACCGTCAGTCTCGCCTCCTCCTTGTCTGGTTTTGATTCGAGCTCGGATTAACCTCCCTGTCTTCCAGATTCCTGACGCCACCTCATAGGAGGACTGACGGTCACTAACTTTGATCTCATCGGTTTATCAATAAATGTACCTAAACTTGAGCAGTTGGTTCTGTCTGGTCTTTTACGTAGTCGCACTCCCCTGAGTGTCAGAGAAACGTGACGTGGTCATCACATGGTTTTCTGCATGAATTGGTCATAAATGTTCTGATCAGCACTTGTCTGTTCTCACTGTGTGTTTGCTTCGCTGACTAAGTGTTTTAGTTCCAGCTGCAGGCAAAATAAAATCTTGGTGCTCGTCTCTGTTCAACCACCAGGCGTCGCAGCGTTGTTTCCATTTCTCCAGTTCAGAGAGGCCTGTTACTGCAGAGGCTGATTATTGTAAACATGCAAAAGTTCCAAATGTATTTATTATATAGTATCTGATGAACCATACCTACAATTACACGACAGGATGGAGATTAAACAGTCTGTCATCATTGACTTATAACAATCAGGGGAGTTTATGTGGGTTGAATCTATTTCCTTTGTGCTTCATTCGTTCAGATGGTTGGTTGCAGACAGACTTGTGTTCTGGTCAAATGTGGTGATTATTAAGCATGAAACCTCCTGGTCAAATAAAAATCCTTGTCTGTGTCACCGTCGCCTCTGAGCGTTTCTGTGAATGAGTAGTTGTCTAACATTTGGGGAAGGTTAATGCTTGTTCCTTCCGGTAATACAGTGGTAAACGTGCAAGACTTTAAATGCACCACTCAATAGAGTTAGATTCCCACTCACTGCCTTTTTATTGTAGTGGAAGAGACCCTGCATGTTTGTAGTGGAATATATATTTAGCACATGTACATTCAGTTCAGGCTAAAGGGTTTAGAGTAGAGCAGAACAGACTCTGGGCTTTGCAGGCTCGCTGGCCTTGGGTTCCAGGACAATCTGGCCTGTAGACAAAACAGCCTGAGCTGTTGAACAAAAGAATTTGGACGAACAATTGTTGGTATGAAATCTCCACATTCTGACACAGGTTGAGGGTTTAAACCTGCTCCCTAGGATGAGAGGGGGGATGTGAGCTGGGAGACACAGCCAGCGTCTCCCTGCAGGAGAGAGGAGACTTCGTTTGCCTTCCTTAGCATGTTTCTAATCTCACCACTGAGAATAAATTCATGTTTGATTATTTGAACCTATTGCTGCCTCGTCTTGAATTCTTCTGAGTTTGGACGTCTCTGACCACTACAGAGATTTGTGGAGTCACGAACAGGATTAAAAAAGGAGCCAAACTGAGGACAATGTTCTTCCATCCTGGACGCAGACGACTGTCATTTGTAAAATTAATGACAATGTTGTGAGAGTTTGACGTTAGGCTGAAGCAGATAAAGAGCAGGAACAGGAGTGTGGTGACACAAATAACAGTGGAGGATGTGAGAGAGGCTGGAGCAGCTGGAGACGACGAGAGGATGAGAGATCTCCCACTGGGAGGAAAGTAGTTTCTGTAGCCATTGATCTTCTTGAACCCCAACCACAACACCAGTCATGGCTGAGCTCCAGGTGATATACAGCCAACCAGGATGGTGGACAGGACCTACAAGGATGAGGAGGGTTTGCTACAGATCAGACGAGGACGGACAGGAGCTGTGAGGTGTTACAGCTGTGGAAGACTTGGACATGTAAGAAACCTGAATGAATGAGACCAAGACAGGGACCCTGACGAGCTGGAGCTGAGGATACTGGCTGTCATCAGCATCAGCCCAGGGCCAGTAGTCGTTGCTGGCAGGACTGAACACCGTCACTGGTTAATTTAAAAAAAAAACAAAAAAAAAAAACGGGGAAGATGTTATCAAATGACTATGAAAAAAAGAATATTGTAGCTTTCCAGGAATTCAAGAGTTGGCACATTATCCTATTATTATCCTATTGGCAGACTACGAGCGGACCGTTAAAAAGAAAGAAAAGCCAGCATAGATCGATGAGGGCAGAGCCCCCTTAGAGAACAAGCTGAGGCTCCAAACGTTCTCCCTGATGCTCAGTGGTTCACTGGTTGACCCGTGTTCTGCTTTTTCAGGGTGGATACAGTTGACACCGGTTTCATTCACATGTGTTGATGAGTGTTCACCTGGCCTGAAACGTGTCAGAAGGATTCCATCACTTTGTTGACGCTGCTGGCTGAGAGAGACCAAGCTGTGTCCAAGGCTGCCAAACCGCCCACAGTCCGGGAAATGCTGACGCGTTCAGTGCAGAATGTACAGATGTCAAAGCAGAGGGGCTGGAAATTTACAGGGGAAACGCATGTGGACCAGAGGGTCACGTAGCATTTGAAACCTTTAAGATGTTGTTGCAGCTGCTTTGGCTCCCAGACTGAGAAACGTTACTAGTGCATGTTTGCTGGAATGTGGGGAGGCTGCTTGAAGTTGACTTCCCACCCTGTTACATTCAGCTGATGAGGAGGCCTCTGCAGTGACGAGGGATCATATTGTCAAGAGCCAATGGATTTAATTTGAATCTGACGTTTCATTAACTATTACAGCAACTAACTAAGACGCGTGACTGAGCAGGTTTTTACTTTATGAAGGGAGAAACGTGGAAACATATTCAGGAATGTTGCTGTGGTGAGTAGTGGGCAGATCATCTGTTTAACAGGACTGAGTGTCTGATACCAATAACAACTGACTAATAACCAATGATCAGATCATTAATCAGTGTTTGCATAGAGACCAGAGGAGATCCAGAGTCTACTGCCCTCAGTGACACTGCTGATTCCTCTGGACCCACCAGATGCTCTGAACCACACCAACAGAACCAACCTCTGGATGCGTCTAGTTCCAAAAGGTGACCAGTCCGTCACAGAGGGAACGTGTGGTCAGGAACCAGTGAAGGAAACACTGACTGAGGTTTTAGGGCGACACCAGTCTGACGCGATACAGGAAGAGAGGAGACGACCTCAGATCACAGACACAGAACTAGAAGAGTGGGGGCGACACATGGAACAGAGGCTGCATGGACACATTCCAGACACAGGATCTGACCTATCAGAAAAGCAGGAAACGCTGGAGTAGACTTGTGCAGTTTGAGGCCTGAGAGCTGCAGAGATGGAAACCGTGCCTCCAAGCTGACTCGGTCAGAGAAGCATGTTTGTGTGGTCTACAGGAACCTCATGCAGGCAGACGGTCTGGAGCACAGGTGCAGACTATGGGTTCAAATGTGAGGCCAGGATGACTTTTAGATGACGGTCTAATATAAAGAAAAAACACGTGTGACAAACTCTTAATCACGTTAGAGAGTCTTAACATAAATACAGACCAACGCTGATTCACTGTAGGAGGAGACCTACAAGGTGCAGATCCTATAGGTCATTTATTCATCAAGACTGAGCCAATAATATATTATCATACTTCACCATTGACGTTAAAGACTGAATACGTCATTGCACTGATCAAGACTATGTTGTGTTTAGGTAACAAGCAGGATCATGTAAGACAATGACTTTATTGTACTCACCAGTTAAGAGAAATGTTTGGCTGATAGTATCAACAGGACGACTGACACTAAGTTTCTCTGCATCGTGGCTTGTGTTCACTGCACCAGTAGGACGGACCAGCGGTGGTTGTTTCATTCCACCCGAGATTTTACGGATCCGTCCAGAAACTCCAGGAGCAACATCCCTATGAAGCAAACCAGTAACGAGACGCCAGACACAGGCCTGACATGTGTCAGGACAGAAGAACCAACACAGCTACAGGCCGTGGGCGCATCGCACAAAACACATGACTAGTCTGCACCAACACACACCTGTTATGTCAGGTGCAACGCTGACCTTCACGACGTCTCTCACACTCTGGGTTTTGTGGGTTAATGGACATTGTGTTTGTGAAAGAGTCGTCTTTCTTCGCCTGCAGGGTTTGGTTGTAAACAAGTTACATGAATGTTCAAATGTTCATTATTTGTCTTTTAGCTGTTTCCATTTAATGTGACTTTCATTGGTTCTTTCAAGCTAAGGATAAAGGTAAGTGGCCAACGTTGTATTGATTGTGATCATTTTGTTGTGTGTCTAGTTGATTAGTGGGTGTTTCAGTTGGGAACTGAATAGTTAATACTGCAGGTGTTGGGTCGTCTTGCTGAATGTGTTACTACGTGATGTTGTGTTTCGCAGGGTTGAGCGAGCGCCGTTGGCTTTAATGTGTTGCCAGCTGATTAGACCTTCACATAAACCGAGCCTTTCTGTGTGACTGCTGCTAGTGTGTCTCCTCATGTCATGTGGTTTCCTGACTCCACTCCCTCATTCCGACCTCTGGCTCTTGGGATCCGTGTATAGTAGGTGTTTGTTGGGAATAGTTAGTAGCTTGGTTTAGCTCCTGCTCCTGCAGCGTTTTGATTTGGTTTCTTAGTCGTTAGTTAATTTCTTGCAGTGCAGTAGTTTTGTTTCTCACACACCAAAGTAAGAGTTTGTTTGCTTTGCCAGCGTTGCTGAGACTTCATAGTACTACTTAGTACTTCATAGAGTACTTTCAGTGGAAGTATCAACTTATTTTACTGTATACATTTTGAGTAATCCACTACTCAAGACTTAAGCCTTGAACAAACCCTGTTTCTCCAGTTAGTAGAACTGATGCAGGGAGCTTTGCTGAACGTTCGTGACTTTGTGGAGCCTCGTTCATCTGTTATGTGCTGGTGCAGCAGCTCTTTTCTTCCTGCTGCTCTCAGACTTTACAATCAGAGCATCAGGCATTTAATAAGTACATATAAACTGTATTTATTAATTATTCCCATTATGCTAAATAGTCAATATTACATAAACAGCCAGAATGCAGAATAGTAGTATAAGAGACGTGGCAATAGGTGAACTAAGTCATTAAGTCACCTATTGCACTGAACAATATTCTCATGAACAAAACATTAATTCTTTAGTTTGTATTTGTCAATTGGTTTCATAAAGTTTGTGATTTTTTTTTTTTTTTAAAATATTAACATAATAATAAACACATTTGTGCTTTCAAACAGATACAATGCGACAGCTGAGAGCAATAGTTCCTCACTATTCTTGGCTATTATTTTTCATTTGAAATCATTTATCTTAGAGTTTTTGCTCTGATTGTAAAGTCTGAGAGCAGCAGGAGGAAAAGATCTGCTGCACCAGCACATAACAGATGAACGAGGCTCCACAAAGTCACGAACGTTCAGCAAAGCTCCCTGCATCAGTTCAACTAGATACGTTTTCTTAATCCATTTCATTAGTGAATATTTCTAAACGCACACAGCCAATTGTATCCTGTTATAATTTGCATCATTAGTGACATGATCACATTCATCGTCAGCTCTAACATCTGTTACATTGTAGTTTCGGTCTCTCTCCTCTTACAAGCGATCGCAACACTGTTACCGTAATTATTGCACGAATCTCGCACTTAAAATCCAGTGAGGGTTGATTTGACCATGGAGAGGTGAACAGCGGCTCAGTGACCGCAGTCCATGAAGCTCCAGAGGAGGGACTGTAGTGGAAAAGACCCTGCATGTTTATAGTGGAATATATATTTAGCACATTCAGTTCAGGCTAAAGGGTTTAGAATAGTGTAGATCAGACTCTGTCTGGGCTTTGCAGACTCGCTGGCCTTGGGTTCCAGGACAATCTGAACTGTAGACAAATCAGTCTGAGCTGTTGAACAAAAGAATTTGAACCTAATGCTGCCTCGGCTTCAATTCTTCTGAGTTGGGACGTCTCTGACCACGACATTATTCAAGAAGCTTGTGTCTTGTGTCTTATAATTAACTTCTGTTCACTGCAAAGTGATAATCGCAGAAAAGAAAGAACGACCAACCTCCATTTCTTCAGCTTTTTATGTGTCTTGAAAGGCTTTAAAGACGTCTCCTAAAATATGTTCACACACTGTATCACGTCTGCTGTGATATGAAATCTCCACATGTTTCTGTGACCATAGGCCACGATGTAGTTAATAGTTGATACATTTCCAGTTTTACAAAATGTGATAGAACTAGATATTGTCATAATTTCTGCTGGTCAGTCAACTTCACCATATTGTTTTTCTCTTGTAGAGAACAAACGACACTTCATATAGAAACAAAAACCATAAAACATTACTTATGTATGAAGCCTTCTCTATAGTAAATAATCCATCACTGCTGTTTAGATACAGTGAGTGAAAACTGGGAAAGTTTGATCACATGGCTTCCCCCACTTTACATCAGATGTGTTCACATGCTGATGGTCACTTCTCACCTTGGCTTCAGCCGCCAAGTGTTACAGGAGCCTCCCTGGTCTGGAAACTGCAGCATCGTCAAATCAGTCATTAGGTGAAGCTGGTGACAACCGGGACCGAGCAGATCCGGGCATGACCTTCACAATAAAGGTTCACACCCGGAAGTCAAGTTGCAGATCGTGACACAGTGTAAGGTTTTACAAACTCTACATTTTGGGGTAATGCTCCTCAGTCAAGCTGCACCATCACTGTTACCGTAAACATTGTATTAGTTGTCCACCTAAGGTATAGCGAAGGCTGATCGTCGGCTCAATGACTGATCATCTTGTTCTGGCTGGTGATAATTTGCGCTTCCTCCAATAATAGTCACTAATAAATAATAAGGGGCCTAAAGGTTGTGGTTTTCAACTGGCCTTTCAGTCCTTGGCTGCTGGAGGTTTCTTCCTCTATTGAGTTTTTCCACTGTTGCTATTAAAATGTACATTTTATTCATTGATGCAATTCAAAGCTGCTCCATGTGGGAATTGTTTGGTTCAGTTGTGTCAGGTCTTAAACCTCACAGGCCTTGAGATAACTGCTGTTGTGAATTGGCACTATATAAATAAAATTGAACTATAAACTTAATTAAATCAAGAAATATGTAGAAATTTGAGGGTTATGACAACAGACGTTATGTATAATTATTAAATGCACATGATTTGACACCAGGCAGCGAGGATCAGAGTGAAGGGAACAAACCACAGGACTGTCTGACACGGGGAGTAGATGCTGCGTTAACAAGGAAGCTCGACGCACAACATTCACCACTTTTACATGTGTGTCTGCTACAACGTATGTAAAGCGGGAGGTTGTGTGGAGTTGATTTGTTTAAGGCGTCTGTGCAACCAACCAACTGATGCATGACGCCCAAAAGAGGAGAGAAGTTCTCCTACAGACATTCCCGTTGGAACCACGCTCCTTTTTTCAATAAGTCTATATTTCAACAGTAAGATCACATTTCTTGTCTGCTGTGTTCCAACACCACGACCAGACTAGCGATGGACGATTTGGAGAGAGGCCAGCAAAGCATGAAGATAGCAAAACCGTGATTAGTAGCTCCCACATCTCTGATGGTGCAGAACCGTACGGCCTTGGATATGTTGCTGGCGGAAAAGGGGGGAGTGTGTCTCTATGTTTGGTGAGTAATGCTGTACGTTCCTTGACCCACGAACATTGATCCTCTCTTGGACTGATCGGGAACTAGAACCCGCCCCTGAGATTACATCGCAACGCTCTGGAGGCACGGATCATCTGTTCCCACTCGCTCGGAAAGACCACCGGCTGGACCGGTGCGCCCTAAGTTAAGTTTCGCCCTGGTGCATGTCTGGACTCTATTGTTTTGTGCCGTGTGTTTCTGCTCCTTTCCATTGTAGGAGAAAACCAGGCTCTGTTTGCCCTATGAACCTCTGCACCTTCACCATAACCTTCCGGACGTCAACCCACCCCAATGCCCGTCTGCCAGCCGTTCTGTTCCTGCGTTTCCTCTGCCATTTTGCCATTTTGCCATTTTGCCTTGCCTTGATCATGTTCATCTAATAAACTCACTCCAAATTAACCTCACTGTGTCAATTCAGCCTGTTCCATCCCTCTGTCACACGTGGTATTCATACACGTGACAGTCACCAAAGCATTAGAGGGACTACGGACACTATCTAAGGAAATGCATGAAAAACTCTTGATGATTGGATGAATAGAACGTTTGGAAAATGGAAAAACATGATTTTGTCTGTATTTCTCTGCTTAGTAGGATGGTGACGGCTCTAATCTTGTGCGGATGCTGCTGTATTCCCTGCATCCGAGCTTTGTGTCAGCATGTAATAGTGGCTGAAATAGAAGGCAGAGATGCTCCTGCTACACAGATGCCACTGCTTAGAGGAGGACGAACAGGAAGACATAGGAGTCATGTCAGTGTTGTAAGTGGTCTCTCGGATGAGAGACCAAAAGGGGGAATTGAAGGAAAGTAAATAATAGAAGGAATGTGCTTAAATCCATAGGTTATGGGGCCACACAGCAACGGAGCAGATAAGACACCAATAAACCAGCCATGGAGACGAACACCAGACCACGGCATCAGGATCCTGTTACACCACAGAAAGATGCTCTGTCCAGCATAAAAGTGTGGGTCGAGGGACAGACAGTGTCAGTCAGACTTCGTGCCCTGACTATATGCTGTATAGTATAGGGACAGAGGACCTGTTCATGACACAGTAGCCCAGGCAAAAAACAAGGTAAGAAATAAGTTAAAGAGTAAAAAGGATAAGAGGTCAGTTGTACATTGACTGATTGACTGACTGACGGTCAGCGTCACTTCCTGTTACCGAGGTTTGTTGCTGGTTGCAGCAGCGTTTTGTTAACGACTTGTCTCCTCACTTTTATCTCTTTACTGTTGTTTTTCTAACTTACTTCGAGGCCTAAGCGTCGCACGCTTGTAATACTCAAGCACCTTATTCCCCTTTCATTAAAAGCACTGCTAATTTTGTAGCTTTCTGGTCTTTTCAGCTAAGCTAGCTTAACTTTCTGCTATGGCTTCCCTGTCTCCTTCTGCTACTTTCTCTTGCTCGGTGCCTTATGTTTAGCTCGTCCTCTGCCTCCATTAGTGTTAATGGTATCTGTAATAAGTGTGAGATAGTGGCAGCGCTGGAGGCGACTCTGACTGATTTGGAATCTCGGCTCCGCACTGTGGAAAACCTCTTAGCTGCTACTCGTCCCTCAGCCGGGATGTGACTGGGTGACGGTTCGTAGGAGTCGTAGTTCTAGGCAGTCGCCCACGGTTCACCACCAGCCGCTTCACGTTTCAAACAGATTTTCCCCACTCAGCGACTCACCCGCTGAGAAACCACCTGATCATTGGCTCCATAGTCAGAAACGTAAGGTTAGAGACGCCAGCGGTCATAGTTAAGTGCATCCCTGGGGCCAGAGCAGCGACATCCAGTCTTACCTGAAGCTCCTGCATAAGGATAAGCGTAAATACAGTAAGATCGTAATACACGCAGGAACTAATGACCCGGTTACGCCAATCGGAAGTCACTAAAACTAACATTGAGTCGGTGTGTTCGTTTGCCAAAACGATGTCGGACTCCGTAGTTTTATCTGGTTCCTCCCAATCTGACCAGCGACGACATGTTTAGCCGCCTGTCGTCGCGTCACCGCTGGCTGTCTAGGTGGTGTCCAGCAAACGATGTGGGCTTCGTAGACAATTGGAGCAGTTTTTGGGGAAAACCTGGGCTGATTAGAAGAGACGGCGTCCATCCCACTTTGGATGGAGTCTCTGCTCTCTAGTGACATGGCCAAGTTTATTAGACTCCCTAAACCATGACCCAGAGTGGAGCCAGGACGCAGAGTCTCAGTCTTTCAGCCTCTCTGCAGACTCTCAGCCGCCACCCGCTCGTAGCTGTAACACTCCCATCGAGACTGTGTCTGCTCCCCGACCACCTAAATTATATAAATCACAAATAAATAAAAGAGGAGAGATTCTCAGGAATCTAATAAACATCAAGACAGAACAAAGTAACAATAAAATAATTAAATGTGGTCTATTAAATATCAGATCTCTCTCTTCTAAATCTCTGTTAATAAATGACTTGATCAGTGACCATCACATAGATTTATTTAGTCTCACTGAAACCTGGCTGCAGCAGGATGAATACATTCGTCTGAATGAGTCAACTCCAACCAGTCACATCAACCATCATATTCCTAGAAGTTCAGGTAGAGGAGTAGCAGCAATATATAACTCAGATTTATTAATTATTCCTAGCCCTAAACATAACTATAATTCTTTTGAGAGCCTCACTCTGAGCCTTTCTCACTCAGACTGTAAAACCCAGAAACCAGTTGTGTTCTGTGTCGTCTACCGTCCTCCTGGTCCATATTCAGAGTTCTTAACTGAATTCTCAGAGTTTTTATCTAACTTAGTTCTCAGCACAGATAAAGTGATTGTAGTGGGCGACTTCAACATTCATGTAGATGTTGACAGTAACTGTCTCAACATTGCATTTAATTCACTACTGGATTCTATTGGTTTTAGTCAGCATGTGAATGAACCCACTCACTGTCTTAATCATACTCTCGATCTTGTCCTGACTTATGGGTTGAGATGGATCATTTAAAAGTTCTCCCTCAAAACCCTCTGTTATCTGACCATTTCTTAATAACGTTTGAATTTACCATAACAGACCTGACAACAGTTGGAAATAAGTTCTATTACAGCAGATGTTTATCTGATGATGCTGTTGTTAGATTTAAGGAAATGATTCCATCATCTTTTGTCTCATTCTCTCTACACAGAGGAGAGCAATCATCTGAATCATGAGCAGGTAGATTGTCTTGTTGATGATGCTGCAGCTTCACTGCGTACAATTTTAGACACTGTCGCTCCTCTGAAGAAGAAGCCAGTGAATCAGAGGAGGTTGCTTACCCTGTACTTGTGTTTTGTGCACCAATGAACAAACAGTATCTACTAAACACTGACTGCTCCTGTGGTTACTTAGTGTTAGGGCCTCCTCCTCCCACTAGACCGAGCCAGACTGAGAGGGGGCGTAACAGACCCGGTAAGACCGCAGGCTGACCCTCTCTCACCCCTCTCTCCCAGGGGAACCGGCCGCTAGTGGATTATGTCATTGAGTTCCGAACACTAGCGGCCGACAGTTCTTGGAACGAACCAGCCCTTTAGGATCAGTTCTATGCCTGGATGAAAGAATCAAGGACGCTCTCTCGTATCAGGCGGAGCCCTCGTCCTTGGATGAGCTGATCGACCTGGCCACCAGGGCCGAGCAGCGTTTCTTGGAGCGACAGCGATGCTGAGGTGGTCCATGGTGAATGCTCCTCGCTTCTCCACTAATTCTGCCTACGCCCACAGACAGAGCCACACCTGAACCTATGCAGCTTGGCAGACACCTCAGACGCCGGAACCTCGGGCTCTGTTTCTACTGTGGGACCAAGGGACTGATTGCCCGCTACTAAGCAAAAGGAACGGCTCAGTAGCCCCATCGGGGGTCCTCCTGAGCCGATCTCTGGCCAAATCCCCCGCGACGCGCTCCCTCACCTCGTTGACCATCGGGACCCCGCCACACTGCCGGTCCATCCCGGCACTGATTGACTCTAGAGCCGATAACTTCATTTCCATCGCTCTTGTCGGTGACCTGCAACTTCCCACCAGACGTCTGCCTAACCCGGTCCAGGTATGATCCCTCAATGACACACTACTGCAATTTATGTGCTCACAACCCTGCCTGTTTCAGTCCTTATCGACAACTATAGAGATCAGACCATTTTCCATGTCGTGGAATCAGCCAATCCTCCCGTGGTACTAGGGATCTCCTGGCTTCAACTCCACAACCCCCACATAGACTGGACCTCAGGACGAGTCCTGGGATGGGGGGCGACTTGCTCGCTCACCTGTCTTCGATCCGCTCGCCCTCCAGTCTCTGAAGTGTCCCCCAGGACGGCGGATCCCCTAGACCTGTCAAAGGTACCCGCTCACTACCACGACCTTAAGACAGTGTTCAGCAAAGCCCGTGCTATCTCCTTGCTACGATTGCCCCATTAAGCTCTTTCCCGGAACCACGCCGCCCAGGGGCCGGTTATACTCCCTGTCAGGACCAGACTTTGGGTATTTAGTCATGCCATTTGGACTCACGAATGCCCCGGCTATATTTCAAAACATGATTAATGACATACTGGGGGACATGTTAAATGCATTTATGATGGCACACATCGCAGACTGGACAAGCGTGAATCAGCGAACTGACCAGCACAGACACATAAAGACTCTCTGGACACTGTGGCATCCTCTGCCATCAACACCCACCACAGAACCGACTCACGTTGTTGACGTCCTCAAGTCTTTGTTCTTCTTAACTTCTGTGCTCCAGTAAATTGTGGTTTTCCATTTAAGGACGAGGTGAAAAACATAAATGCAAACCGTCAGTTTGCATATTTATTTGCGTTTGGTTTCCCGTCGCTACGTAGCAGGACTGAACATTTACATTTTAATGAACAGTCCATAATCCAGAGATGATGAACTGCAGCATTTTGATTTCAGCTTAATCAACTGCATTTATACCTGGAAGGAAAGACCATCACTGTACGGGCCAACCAGAAGCTGTGGATGACGGGGGAGGTCTACAGACTCCTGAAGACGCGTAACGCTGCCTTCAGAGCTGGAGATGAGGTTGGCCTGAGAACAGCCAGGGCCAACCTGTCCCGCGGCATCAGACAGGCCCAGAGACAGTACTCCAGGAGGATAGCCCTCAAATTCAGCGACAGCAGAGACACTAGGAGCCTGTGGCAGGGGATACAGACCATTACGGACTACAGGCCCCCACCACGGACCTGTGACAGCAACATCTCTCTGCTGAACGAGGTGAACGCCTTCTTCGCTCGCTTCGAGAAACAAAATGGCTCCACTGCACAGAAGATCCAACCTCCTCCCGGAGACCAGGTGATGTCACTGTCCCCAGACAGTGTGAGGAGGTCCTTCAGCAGGATCAACGCTCGCAAAGCTCCGGGTCCTGACAACATTCCTGGGCGTGTACTGAGAGACTGTGCAACAGAACTCACTGATGTCTTCACAGACATCTTCAACATGTCACTAAGTCGAGCTGTTGTCCCCACATGCCTCAAAGCCACCATCATCATTCCAGTCCCGAAGAAACCATCTCCATCCTCCCTGAATGACACCGTCCAGTCGCACTTACTCCTGTCATCATGAAGTGCTTTGAACGGCTGGTCATGCACCACATCAAGTCTGCCCTCCCTGGATCCCTTCCAGTTTGCGTATCGGTCTAACCGCTCGACCGAGGATGCCATCACAGCTGCCGTCCACCCAGCTCTCACACATCTAGACAGTAAAGACACATACGTCAGAATGCTGTTCATAGACACGCCCAGCACGCTCCTCTAACCATCAACGGTGTGGAGAAGTTCCTGGGCGTGCACATCACAGAGGACGTCTCCTGGACCGTCAACTCTGCAGCACTGGCCAAGAAATCACAACAGCGTCTCTACTTCCTCCGCAAACTGAGAAGAGCCAGAGGCTCCCATCATGTCACCTTCTACAGAGGCACCATCGAGAGCATCATGACGAGCTGCATCACGGTGTGATGTGGAGCCTGCAACGCCTCCTGCTGGAAGTCCCTACAACGCATAGTGAGAGCAGCTGAAAAGGTCATTGGTGTCTCTCTCCTCCAGGACATTTATGAAGCCCGTCTCACCCGCAAAGCTCTCTGCATCGCAGGTGATCCCACTGTGGAGGCAAAAACCTGTTAGGAACCTGGTGAATGAATCAAAAACCAATCAAAGTTGTCTTTCTGTTGTCTTTAATTCTTGCAAGAAGAGAAGTACACAGAGTCAGTGCAAAACTGTCCTGCCTGAGTGTAGTTCTGAAGTCATCTACCTCCGTGCCTACCTAAATACCTCCTTCGTTGCGAGGGAGTAAAGATGTATCTTCTCATTAGCTCAGTCTCAAACAAAAACAGTCCACAAGAGTCTTATCAGCCCACAACTCAGGGTCAGTCACTTCCTTGCGCCAGGTGGAAAGTGTAACAGAAACAAAGTACATCAAAGTTCTTCTACCATGCTCTCATGGCCATGGTCCATGCTGTAAAACAATTTAACTAAACAGTCTCTCCCTAGCTCCCTTTCCCATGGGAAAGAGAAGGCTCACTATTCTAAAATATTTCTGTAAGCAAGTATATAACTCATTCTATGATTACTTTGCTTAGTACAGATACATATGAGAATATATCAAGTAATATGAATCAGAGTTCTGTCACAAGTGAAAATACCCATATAGTAAAATTTCCATTACACCCACTCACCCATCACACAGCTTCTTCAGTCGGCTGCCATCAGGGAGGAGACTGTGAAGTCTACAGGCCAGGACCAGCAGACTAAAGGACGGCTTCATCCACCAGGCTGTCAGGAAGCTGAACTCACTCCAGAACCTGCCCCCCCTCCCCTCTCCTGCTCCAGGCACCTCAGAACCATGACGATGACTCAACAGAACACGACCTCATCAAGACAGAACTGATAATCATTCAACCACCTCTACAGTTTAGCCACTTTAATCAGCCTATATAAGCTCTCTGCACTACAATCCTTTTACCTGCACTGTATGTTCACTTTGTTGGATGCACTATACCTGCCCTGCTTACTTTTTCTTTTACTTAAACTAAATGTTCACTTTTAATGAACAGTTGTATTTTATGTTGTATAATGATATAGTTCTCTCTTAGAGACTATATTGTGTTAAATGTATGCACCATGGGGTTGAGAGTAACCCAGTTTCATTTCTCCATATGTATGCACTGACAATGAAGAAAGACTTGACTTGACTTAAAAGTCCTCACGAGAGTCTGCAGCCCAGACGCCTCTTTACTCTACAACAACCAACCAATTAGGTGAAGGAAGAAACAGTTTATTCTGAAATGAATGTTTAATGGTTCATACAAAATTAAAGTCAATCAACAAATATTATCCAGCGGATATTTAATTTCCATGCAAACAACAAAATAATACAGCAACCAACACATCATCCCTTCTACTGATGCTGATCCAAGGATGAGCATGAACTAAGGAATATGGCTCATGTTTGAATATGGTTTATGTACATTTGCTGAAGTGTGAATCAAGATCTGGAGGAAGTTAATTATTGTTGAGTTATTACCACTTCTGTGCTTTCTTCTAGCTTTCGCTTCCTCCGTCTGTTCTCCGTGAGTCTTCTTACACAGAGCTGTCTGCTCTCTCTTCATTCACTGCTGAGCTACGTGTGTCATTACTTTCTGTTGTGCGACGGCAGCAAGAGGGCAGAAGCTTCTGATTGGTCCGTTTGTTCAGGAAGACACACAGAAACACGTCAGCAAGCGGACTGAGCTGAAGAGCAACAACCAGCACATAAAAGGCGACACTATGTAATGAAAACTCCGTCAGTGAGAAAACAGCGAAGGGCAAGAAAAGCAGCAAGTAGATGAGCAGCAGCAGAAACACACTTCCCACAACCCTGCGTTTGTCATCGGAGGGTTCGCCGCTGGATGCACACAGAGATTTAAGGGACAGGCCCAGAGAGAAGATGAGGAAGGGACATGGAAGAAGAAAGAAGACGCCAAAGGTGATTGTTTCCGTCATCGGGGAAGGAGAAGAGAAAAAGACACGGAAGCTGACGCAAAGAGGAACCAACCACACAATGGAACAAACCAATGCACTGATTTTCAAAGCTTGTCTGAAGCAGGAGCCCTGTGGGCAGGAGACGACCGAACACCTGCAACACAAGATCAAGGATGAGGCAACATACAGCGAAATAAAGTCAAACACAGAGTGTTATAGACAAATGCCCACCTTTCCAAGGCAATGACCACCCTGAACGCAAGACCGACCATCACATTAAAGTAGTGGAAATAAAGCAAGAGTCCATTCTGGAGCAATAGTGCAGCCATCAGGGACCAGAGCTGAAGCAGGTCAGAAACCAGGAGGTTGATGACGTAGGTCCGAGCAACGTTGTCCTTTGGTTCCTGTAGGAGAACAGAACCAAGCAGTGTTCTGACCTTCAGCGCCACAACAACCAGAGCAACACAACCCGTATGGAGACAAATTCCCTGCATGGACAGAGCGTGAAGCAGCACTAACCCTTCCTTCATTACACCCACCTGACAGGAAGTAGCATAGATGGCTGCTCCGTTCAACGGGAGGCTGATAGAGATGATGATCCACGTCACAATGTTTGAAATTACCTCAGCCTGGGGATCCATTCTGTCGTTCAGAAAAAGAGAGCATTAGATTAAACCTGATGAACTGATGCAGAAACTTCGATGGTGCTCAGAAACATTTTCCAAATCTAAGTAAAAACCAGCCTGTTGGATGTGCTCACACAAACAACCAGCAGCTGCAGATGTGCTGACACAGCAAAGCTCAAGGTCAAACACCAAACCTTCCTGCTTTTCACGCTATCGATACATTAGAACTTGTTACCAATAGTAATGAAGACAGACGTGTGCAGTCGTTTTGTCCTTAAAGTGGGAACTTCCTGTATAATACTTAAACATGAGAGTAAGACCAACGTCACATTGTCTTAGTGAGACATACAGACACACATCATGGACCTTGGTGCATTTCAGTCACTTACCTTTTAGTTCGGTGGCTAAAATCGTCAGCGACCTGAGGCTGAGAAACAGAGTCTGGATCCGCTGAGATGCTCAGCACTAAAGAAAGAGCAACGTAGTTGTGGTTGGTGACAGAGGAAGGGGCGATGCTTCAACGCAGAAGAGGAAGTGACTCCTCCAGGACAGGACACATCAGAAAGTTAACAAAATAATAACTAATGTCAGGTGAAGCTGAGATGGAGACTCGCTGCTGTGACTCACTGTCTTTGTGTCTGATGTGCGATGGACACGTGAATCAGTGGCAGGAGGAGGAGCTGGGAACGGAACCAGCTACTAGCGGTGGATGACCTTTGACCCCAGCCCTGCCTCCCTCCCTAACCTCTGCTCACTGCTGCATCAGGTGTGTTCCTTCAGTCAGAGCTGGATGGAATCGCTCGGTGCTGGGTCTGTTCACGCAGCACAAACCTAAGTAACATCAGGAGTAAACTTCCTACCAGCAGCCACGTGTGGAGGAACGTTTACAGCAGGAAGAGGCTGCTGGAGCTTTTCTACATCAATGACTAAGAAACGATTAATGGGCTGATCCAGATCCAAACATGTTGATGAAAATCATTTTATCAATAAGACTGATGAACAAATCACAAAGCTGTGTTTGTGGTTTTACTTTTTACAAGCAGTCATGGGAAGTTGTACAAACGTTCTCTCTTCTGCATGGACATATATACACTGACAATCATACATGAGCAGAAAACAGGAAACTCTCTGTAGGCCACTAACCCAAAACTGCACCTTCTCTTTCTAGCAAGCAACAGTTTCTACATGTGGATGTGATCTGAACTATACACAGAAACAGAGAAACGTATCACCTCTGGGTGATAGGTGTCAGGTTTCAAGGTGTTGCATTTAGCAGCAAGTCACAGCAACTTTCCACCGATGGTGTTCAGAGCAAACCTCCATCACTAAAGACGTTTTCTGATCCTCTGGACACAGATGGATGCGACTACAAAGAATAATCTAACTGACACATGCTCTGAGGTGAAACCATCTAAACTAATTTATGGGACGTTGGGCTGAGAGACGGTTAAATTAGTATCAATAGAAACATGATTTACACGTTTCTCATGTCAGTCGGGTCTTTGTGTCATGTGCTCATTGTGTTTTTATCGTGGCCTCCTGCTTAGAATGAACTGCAGGCTGGCTACTTGTTCTGCTGAAGGAACCAGCAGTGTCACTTAGGGTCACTGCTCCATGATGGTGGACTCGTGTGTATTTCAATGACCTCAGTTAAATATACTGGCTCATGATAAGTAAACCCCACCTCACTGCAGAGGCCTTCTCATAAGTTATGTGGAACAGGCTTCTAGTAACACATTCTATACACACATTGCCACAATCCTCCCTTTGTTGTCTTTTAACCAGAACCATACAACATACAGGAATGTGCTTGAACACTGTTGAAGGTTTTTACACCAGCTGAGCTCCCTCCTGTACGATGACATCACTCTGAGTTCTTACTCACCTTTAAGGGTTGAATACAGCTGCAAGAAAGTCTGTGAACCTCTGGCATCACATGGTTTTCTGCATAAATTGGTCATAAATGTTCTGATCTTCATCAAAGTCACAACAATATTAAAACAGTCTGCTTAAACTAATGCTGCACAAACATGATATGTTCTCATGTTTTTGTTCAATATAACATGTGAACATGCTCAGAGCAGGGAGGAAAAAGTACAGTGGCAGCACTTGTCTGTTTTAGTTCCATCTGCAGGCAAAATAATTAACTTCTGTTCACTGCAAAGTGATAATTGCAGAAAAGAAAGAACGACCAACCTCCATTTCTTCAGCTTTTTATGTGCCTTGAAAGGCTTTAAAGACGTCTCCTAAAATATGTTCACACACTGTATCACGTCTGCTGTGATATAAAATCTCCACATGTTTCTGTGACCATGGGCCACGATGTAGTTAATAGTTGATACATTTCCAGTTTTACAAAATGTGATAGAACTAGATATTGTCATAATTTCTGCTGGTCAGTCAACTTCACCATATTGTTTTTCTCTTGTAGAGAACAAACGACACTTCATATAGAAACTAAAACCATAAAACACTATTTATGTATGAAGCCTTCTCTATAGTAAATAATTCATCACTGCTGTTTAGATACAGTGAGTGAAAACTGGGAAAGTTTGATCACATGGCTTCCCCCACTTTACATCAGATGTGTTCACATGCTGATGGTCACTTCTCACCTTGGCTTCAGCCGCCAAGTGTTACAGGAGCCTCCCTGGTCTGGAAACTGCAGCATTGTCAAAACACGAACAGTTAATAAGGTAAAATAAGGTCAGATAAACCTTTATTGATCCCACGGAAACTCAATTACAACAGCTGCAAAGGATACAAAAGATAGATGGTGCAAAAGGATGAACTGAGCAAATTTACAAGATTTACAAGATTTACAAACAGAGAGTGTCTCAAGATTCTGCTGACACAATCTCAGGAGGAAGTGCCAGCGACAGCAAGGATCAGGATCCGAGCTTCCAACCAAGGAGTTTGATTGAAATGAGGTGGAGCGTAGCAGGGCGCACAGAAACAAAGGTGCCAGATCCGGCAGAGCCACAAACCACAAAAGGCAAAACCTCCGTCAGCCGGCGAACCTCCAGACATGAGGCGCTCAACAGTTCAACAGAGGACTGACTGTAGCATCCAGTCAGAAATTCACAGCTTTACTGGTGGTCTGACGAGTCTTTATTTCCTTGGTGTCCAACCAACGTGAGAGCTGGACAGGAACTGAACATGGTGCTGTACCAACGCAAACACTTCGCCCAGTTAGCAGCACATTAAACACATTGAATGCTTATAAATCAGACCTTGCTACCGCTTCCAAGCTTTAAACTAAATAACCGCCCTTATGTTCTTATTATTCCTTTCGTGCAGGTGCCCTGCACAGCCTCACTTCGCCGTATTTCCCTCCTTGGCTGATGTGTCTCGTCTTCCGTCTTCAAGTCCATTCAAAATAAAAGTCCTTCACCGAACAAACTAATTACATACAAATGCAGGAGAAACAACTTCTCCGACATTACACTAACAGTGAAGTTGAAGGATTTGCAGTTGGTGAGTCCAAATCAAAGCAAGGGTTTGATGCCTGAGTTCATGGCGACCCGACGCCCTGGTGTCTGTGAAGCCGGCCGAGAAATATGTAGAAATTTGAGGGTTATGACAACAGACGTTATGTATAATTATTAAATGCACATGATTTGACACCAGGCAGCGAGGATCAGAGTGAAGGGAACAAACCACAGGACTGTCTGACACGGGGAGTAGATGCTGCGTTAACAAGGAAGCTCGACGCACAACATTCACCACTTTTACATGTGTGTCTGCTAAAGCGTATGTAAAGCGGGAGGTTGTGTGGAGTTGATTTATTTAAGGCGTCTGTGCAACCAACCAACTAATGCATGACGCCCAAAAGAGGAGAGACATTCTCCTACAGACATTCCCGTTGGAACCACGCTCCTTTTTTCAATAAGTCTATATTTCAACAGTAAGATCACATTTCTTGTCTGCTGTGTTCCAACACCACGACCAGACTAGCGAAGGACGATTTGGACAGAGGCCAGCAAAGCATGAAGACAGCAAAACCGTGATTAAGTGTCTAATAAACCATTACATACCAAGTCATGGGTTTCCCAGAAAAGTCAGGTCGGACAACGCTACACATTTTAAGAATGAAGAAGGTTGAACAGATGTTGGGATTGAAACATTCGTTTGGAACAGTGTCTCATCCTCAGTCACTGGGAAAAGTGGAGAGAATGATCTGGCCCATCTGGGGTAGCCACAGGTCTCAGGACCTGTGGCTACCCCAGATGGGCCTTCAACAAAGCTGCGTCACGTCCCAGAACAAGGACAACAGAACAGCCGGACACCCAAAGCCAACGGAAGAACCTGGTCATTCCTTACATGGCCGGAGTGTCCGAAAAGCTTAAAAGGATTTTTAGAAACTACAACATACCCGTCTACTTCAAACCCACCAACACCCTCAGACAGAAGCTTGTACATCCAAAGGACCCGACACCAAAACACAAGAGGAGCAACATAGTATATGCAGTTCAATGCAGTGAAGAGTCTCTGAACTATACATTGGTGAAACCAAACAGCCATTACATAAGAGGATGAACCAGCATAGGAGGAACAACACATCAGGACCAGTATCTGCCGTGTATCTCCACTTAAAAGACAAAGGCCACTCATTTGATGACAACAACGTTCACATTCTGGACAGAGAAGACAGGTGGTTTGAACGAGGCGTCAGAGAAGCCGTACATGTCCAGGTAAACAGCCCCTCTCTCAACAGAGGTGGGGGCCTCAGACACAATTTGTCTCCCATTTACCATGCTGCCCTTTCAACTATGCCCAGGAAGATCAAGGCCACTTCACACGTCCCCCACAAAGGAGACACTTAACGACCCTGTAATGGTTGTAGGAGGAGTCACGGTAGTTGAGGATTCACACCTACTCACTACCCTCACACCCCCCTCTGTTCGCATAACGAGCCCATTCTTCACAGGTGTTAAGTGAAACCCAACTGGAGGATAAATTAGTGGTCTTCACCAACTTCCCACAGACTGAAGAAGCCACCTGGATAGGTGGTGAAACGTTTCTACTAACTAGAAGAAGTCCAGTTGCCATGACTCAACCTTCAGTTAAGACTAAATTGGCAAAACCTGTGCACAGACTAAATTGAACGGGGTTCAGGCTTTACCAGTGGCTCAGATTGTTACAAACACACACTGTAGAACTCTAATAAATTTGCAGTTCCAGGGGTAGGAACGCCTGAGTCCCTGGTACTACCTCTAATTGCCACCCGAGGGCGCCAAACTAACAAGACGGGAAGCTCCACCTAGAGCATAATCTCCTGATCCCAAGACTCGAAAATATTAAACTCTAGAAAACTAACTGGGGAGGACCCAATCGCACAACCACAGAAACAGAAGGAATATTAAATAATAATTTAATTTAAAGACAAGAAGACAAACATGAACAAACACGGGTGACTAAGGACTAAATAACCAAACATGAACACGACGCTACAAACTTTAACATTAAACTACAAACGAACACAGTTACTAATAACAAAACCTGGAGCTATAAAACTTAACATCAAACCAAACTTGAACATGACACAATACTAAATAAAGGTAACAATCAAGAACCATACGCAATGCAACATACAAACCAAATAACAGTCAGTAACCAGCCAGCAAAGCATGAAGGGACAAGCGGGAACTTAAATACAAACAAAACAGGAAATAACAAACAGGTGAAATCAATAATGAGCCAAACCAGGAAGTAACAAAAACAAAGAAGAAGAAAGTGGAACCACGGCGCCCTCCAGCGGTTGGAGGACCGAACTGTTACACTGATGAGTGTCAGGGCGTCAGTTAATAGGATAACACAGTTCACACCTCATGAACATAACAGGGAGACCTTTCCTGGGACTGGAGTTAACTGTGATGCCCCGTAGAGGGTACAAAGCATGTCATGACCAACTAACAGCTCTCGTTGCAGAATTCTCCACACAGGTTACGGGAGCCAAATGATCTCCAGAGTCCAGGAAACCACATACGGCTGAGTGGGTCCTTTGAAAGTGATAAAGAGGAAGTGGTCTGAGCCACGGTGGACAGGACCGTTCTAAGAGACGGAGTGAACGTCCCATGCAGTGAGACTGAAGGTGACGTATGGTTCCACTGGAGCATGTGAGCTCCAACAGATGAGCCAGAGACGTAAGAAGTACGGAGACAGACCTCCTGGCTCTAGAAAGTTCCTCTGTAACCCCATGAGAAGGTCAAAAGCTTTTTCACTAAAGGCTGTGAGTGAAATATATATAAAAAAAGGGAGGCAGTAGAAGTTCTGGCAAACCAAGTAGCTCCCACATCTCTGATGGTGCAGAACCGTATGGCCTTGGATATGTTGCTGGTGGAAAAGGGGGGAGTGTGTCTCTATGTTTGGTGAACAATGCTGTACGTTCATTCCTAACAGTACGGCTCCTGATGGCTCCGTCACCAAAGCATTAGAGGGACTACGGACATTATCTAAGGACATGCATGAAAAACTATTGATGATTGGATGAATAGAACGTTTGGAAAATGGAAATACATGATGTAGGAGCCATTTGAGTTGTTTGTGTGTGTATTGTAATTAACCTTTGAATCCACTAGGGGTCGGTGTTGGTAATTGGGGATACACTATAAAGGTGGGAACCATTAACCGGCAACCAGGTGTTGCTACACGGAGGACAAACAGTTTTGGACCGCTATGCTACGCTACGCTACGCTACGCTCAACTCAACTCAACTCAACTCAACTCAACTCAACTCAACTCAACTCAACTCAACTCAACTCAACTTCTGAGAATAAAATAAGTCATTTCAACTGAGAAATAAGGTGGACTGTCATATATTCAAACAAAAGCGCGGAAAGTCCAAAACTGTTTGGAACGCATTGGAGGAGTTTCATTACAACAGTTTCCAGCTGATTAATCGCCGGAGATCTACGCCCGGATCGTAACCTTAGGAGGAGGTGGGAAACACCGGTCATCAGCTGGAGGACGCCGCGGACGGCAACTGGACGGCTTCAGCGTGTTTCCGTTCACCGAGGCCTCCATCACGGGCAACAAGAACGGATCTGCAAAGCCGGCATCACCTGGATCATTTCGTAGTGCCCAGCGAGGATGAGACGTACGGTATGTGTAGCGCTACCAGCTTTAAAAATGGTCATTTGAGTTTGTGCGCACACATACGCGACGCTATACTAACTCTTTGGAGGTGGAAGAGGAAGGACAATTAGCTTTTGTTACAATCCATCGCGCTGGAGTAAATTAATAAACATGGACGCATGTGAAGTTGTGGACCAGGTTGAGGCTGCTGCGCAACCAAATGGTGACAATGGAGGCACGTTAAAAGAAAAGCGTACTGTGAAATTAACTGCTAAAGCATTTGCTGAAAAGCTGGATAAGCTACAGACTGTCAGAAAAGCTAAGCTAAATAAGGCTAATGACCTAAGAAAGCAAATACATGTCTCATAGACACAAAAGAAAAAGGAAATTTACAAGATGCTTTTGGTGCTTTTGTTATTTTGTGCGATGAAGCAAAAGGTGCTCATGATTCATTAATGAGTGTTTTACCTGATGGGGAAAAGGAAAAACATGCCACTTGGTTTAAAGCAAAAATGTTGTTCTATGATGAGTTTGTTTTTGATGTGAAAACATGGGTCTCCTGTGCTGAACATGACTTATGGGGTGATATTGATAATGATGGTGATCATATTAATCCAGAGGACAGTGTTTCTAACGTTGGAAGCAGACGCTCAAGTCAGAAAAGTCTGCGCAGTGGAAGATCTAGCACCACCTCTTCTGTCAGAATCAAAGCAGAGGCAGACAGCGCTGCACTAATTGCTCGTGTTGCAGTTTTAAAAGAGAAACATGCATTGGAGGAACAGGAGCAGCAGCTTAAAGCCAGAAAGGAACAGCTGGAGCTGGAGGCAATGCTAGCTGCGTCCACTGCTAAATTAGCAGTCCTACAGGCTTCGGATGCCAGGAGTGCTTCCAAAGCATATTCTGATGGAATGAATTCTTATCTGGAGAGGGAAGCAGGAAGGACTCCCGTTTCAAAGACACTTGATTTCAAGGTCTTCAACACAACAAAATATGGAAAGTGTACTACCATCAGCTAAACCACTACCCCAAGTAGATGCTCAAGCACAACGTTTGGAATCTTCCATACCTGATGCACAGCTAACCAACGGAGGACAATTTGCAGAAATCTTCACCATAATGCACAGACAAAATGAAATAACAGCTGCCCTGGTTCAACAGCAACAGTTATGTTCATTACCTCCAAGAGACATTCCTGTATTAGATGGGGATCCACTGCAATATAACTCCTTTATAAAAGCGTTTGAGCAAGGAGTAGAGAAAAAGGCCAATAAGTGTGATTGCTTGTATTACCTGGAGCAGTTCACAAGGGGGCAGCCAAGGGAACTAGTGCATAGTCGCCAGCATATGAATCCTGATCACGGCTATGCTCAAGCAAAAAGGCTACTGAAGGAGCACTTTGGCAATGAATATAAGATCGCTTCTGCATACATGGAAAGGGCTTTAACCTGGCCCTCAATAAAGCCAGAGGATGTCAAGGCACTACAAGCTTATTCTCTTTTCCTGCGTGGTTGTTGCAATGTCATGGAAGAGTTGCAATATATGCAAGAATTGGACATGCCGACCAACATGAGAGCAGTGATGTCTAAATTGCCATTCAAGCTAAAAGAACGTTGGAGGACGACTGCATATGACATCCTGAAAGCATCTAAACGCAGAGCATTATTCCAAGATCTGGTTGCATTTATTGAAAGACATGTCGGCATCATATCAGACCCTCTCTTTGGGGATATTCGAGACTTACCATCTAGGATAACCTGTTCAAATGTTCCTAATAAGTTGAAATCACACCCTGGAGGCAGAGTTAGAGGAAACAGCTTTGCCACCACCATTGCACCAATCAAAGCATCTGAAAGGTCTGGAGATTTAAAAATACCCTTATCAACACATGGTTCTGCAATGAGGTCTAGTTGTGAAATATGCATCTGTTGCTCTCAAGGCCATTCATTGGAAGACTGTCAGCAGTTCAATAGAAGGAAGCACAGAGATAAAATTTACTTTCTGAAGGAGAAAGAACTGTGGTTCAACAACTTTGGTTGTTTAGGTGCTGGGCATAGAAGTCAGGACTGCAATAATCGTTTGATTTGCAGGATGTGTGGTCAAAATCATCCAACTGTGCTCCACATTGCTACAAGAGACATGGCAAACTCACAAGTAGAATATTCCAAGAGGCAAGTAGCATCTAAGAGTACAACATTGCATAAAACGTGTGGTCATACAGGGGCCGGAAAAGATAAATGTCTTCTCTCCATCCTACCAGTTTAAGTCAAGTCCATAAAAGGAGGCCAGATAATCCAGACATATGCTTTTCTGGATCCTGGAAGCTCTGCCACCTTTTGTTCAGAGCATCTTATGCACAGATTGAGTCTTACAGGTAAAAGAACAAATTTCCTTTTACAAACCATGGGACAAGAAAGAGTAGTCCCAGCATATTCTTTATCAGGCTTGGAAATGTCTGGTCTTGAAACAAACCACTTCTACCAACTCCCAGAAACGCTCACACAGAAGAAGATGCCTGTAAGCACAGACAACGTTGTTCACAGTGAAGATTTGGCCAGGTGGCCTTATCTGGCCGGAGTACATGTTCCACACATCGAGGCTAAAGTCGACTTGTTGATTGGAAGCAACGCTCCCAAGATATTGGAACCTTGGGAGGTCATCAATAGCCGTGGAGATGGACCCTATGCTATAAGAACAGCATTAGGATGGGTTGTCAATGGTCCTTTGGTAGGAGATGACAGCACCTTGGAAAGGCTGTGTCCTTCGGCAATTGTCAACAGGATTTCAGTGAGTAGACTAGAGGAAATGTTGATTAATCAGTACAACCATGACTTCAATGAGAGAATCACTGAGGAAAAGGGGATGTCAGTAGAAGATGTCAAATTCATGGAAATTGTAAAAGGTTCTGCTACACTTGAAGATGGCCACTATTGCTTGAAACTGCCCTTTAAACGAAGTAACATATCTCTGCCAAACAACTTTTCAGTGGCAAAGCAAAGGTTACTTGGATTGGAAAGAAAGTTCCTCAACAATGAACGGTATTATCAGGAGCATGCTGCATGTCTTAATGATGTCATTAAGAAAGGCTATGCAGAAAAGGTATCTTCACAGCAGCTGAGCTGTGAATCTGGCAAGTTGTGGTATATTCCTCATCATGGAGTGTATCATCCTAGAAAGAAGACTCTACGTGTGGTGTTTGACTGTGGAGCAGCATACAAAGGAACCTCGTTAAATCAACAGCTTTTGCAAGGTCCCATCCTCACCAGTACGTTGCTTGGAGTCTCACTTAGATTCAGACAAGGATCTGTGGCAGTTATGGGAGACATACAAGCGATGTTCCACCAGGTGAAAGTGGCAAAAGAAGACAGAGATTTCCTTCGCTTCGTGTGGTGGCCTGAGGGAGATTTGTCCAAAGAGGTGGCCCAATATCGAATGATGTTCACTTGTTTGGTGCTGTCTCTTCCCCGAGTTGTGCAAGCTTTGCACTAAGAAAAACAGCAGAGGACAATCAGCCTGACTTTCCATCAGAGGTTGCTCAAACAGTCCAGGAGAACTTCTATGTTGATAATTGTCTAAAGAGCGTAGGCTCTGAAAAAGAAGCTGTTCTTATGGTCAAAAATCTTACTGCTCTTTGTCAGAAAGGAGGCTTCACCCTGACAAAATGGACAAGCAACAGTAGGATCGTGTTGCAAAGTATTCCAGAAGAAGCTAGAGCTAAAGATCTAAAAGAACTTGATCTTGATCGGGACAAGCTTCCTGTTGAGAGAGCTCTTGGATTGCAGTGGTGTATCAAGACTGATTCATTCAAGTTTAAAATGGAGCTCAGTCCGCGGCCTCACACCAGGCGCGGATTGTTGTCAGTATCCAGCTCAGTGTACGATCCTCTTGGGTTTCTTGCACCAATTGTACTACCTGCTAAAATCATGCTGCAAGAATTATGTAGAAGAAACCTAGGTTGGGATGAGACCATACCTCATGACATCATGCATCAGTGGACCCGGTGGTTAAAGGACTTAGACATGTTGGCTGCATTTAAGGTTGAAAGATGCATTAAGCCTAAGGAGTTTGGACACCTTATACATATACAGCTGCATCATTTTTCAGATGCCAGCGAAATCGGATATGGAACAGTCACATACCTGAGGATGCAGAATGGCCAAGCTGATGTCCACATTGCATTCTTGTTAGGCAAAGCCAGAGTTACGCCATTAAAGACTATCACCATTCCTCGCTTAGAGCTGACAGCTGCTGTGCTGGCTGTTAAGGTTGACCTCATGCTTAAGGCAGAATTGCAGCTTCAGCTACAAGAGTCAGTCTTTTGGACTGATAGTACCTCTGTGTTAAAATACATAAAGAATGAGGACAAGCGTTTTCATACCTTTGTGTCTAACAGGGTGTCAACAATCAGAGGAGCAACAAGAACTTCACAATGGCGATATGTGTGTTCTAAAGATAACCCGGCGGATGTAGCATCCAGAGGTGCAAATATTGGAGACTTTATACGTAGCAACAGGTGGCTTAATGGTCCAGACTTTCTGTGGAAGCCAGAAAGGGACTGGCCAGCAAACCCAGTGGGGGCTATGAGTGAAGCGGACGACCCGGAGGTCAAGAGAGAAGCAGTGGTAAATATGATTAATGTAAAAGACTCCCTTGAAGCCACTGGACGGCTAATATCTTACTTCTCAGATTGGATGAGACTCAAGATAACTGTTGCATGGCTCCTTAAACTGAAAAAGATTCTATTGTAGAAGAGTCGGAGGAAAGGGGAAATGAAGACATCTGAAGCTGATGATCAGACACTGGATAGCTCTGATTCACAGCAAACCACACAAAGAAGTACAGTCGTTTTAAAACCGTCAGCCCTGTCTGTAGATGATCTGTTGGAGGCAGAACTGGCTATTGTTCGCTACTGCCAGCAGCAGCAATTTCAGAAGGAAATCGCTGCATTGTCATCTGGAAGATCTACAGTGAGCAGACAGAGTGTCATTTACATTCCTTACTTGGACGATGGACTCCTGAGAGTGGGAGGAAGGCTCTTTGCCAGAAGAAAGCAAACACCCACTGATACTCTCCAAGCATCAACATGTATCTTCTCTCATCTTGAAGCACATTCACCAACATCTTGGTCATAGTGGTCGAAATCACACGCTTTCCACTCTGAGAAGAAAGTACTGGATCACAAATGCCAACTCAGCAGTGAGGAAAATAATAACTGAATGTGGCTTCTGTAGACGTTACAATGGAAGAATGGGAGAGCAAAAGATGTCGGATTTGCCAAAGGAAAGGATACTTCCTGATCTCCCTCCATTTACCAACACTTGTGTTGATTATTTTGGACCTATCAAAGTAAAGAAGGGACGTGGCACTGCAAAGCGCTACGGGGTTATATTTACCTGTCTGGCAAGCAGGGCAGTCCATTTAGAAGTAGCAGATTCTTTAGATACAGACGCATGTATTAATTCTTTGAGACGTTTCATCTGCAGGAGAGGCCACGTTGATTGCATTTATTCAGACAATGGCACCAATTTTGTAGGAGCAGAGAGAGAGCTAAGGGAAGCTCTTGCATCCCTGAATCGTAGACAAATTCTAGGAGCTTTGCAAAGGGAAGGTGTCAGGTGGATTTTCAATCCTCCCGCTGGGTCTCATCATGGTGGTGTCTGGGAACGTTTAATCCGCATGGTAAGAAAGATTCTCGGTTCAGTTCTTCAACAACAGAAACTAGATGATGACAGACTTCGTACAGTTATGTGTGAAGTGGAAGCTATTTTAAATGATCGACCTCTCACAAAACTGTCTGATGATCCAAATGACCTGGAACCACTTACTCCCAATCATATTCTCCTTATGAAAGGAAGGCCAGCCTTACCACCTGGATTGTTCGAGTCACACGATTTCTATGTAAAGAGAAGATGGAGACAGGTGCAGTACATTGCTGATCTTTTTTGGAAACGATGGGTACGTGAGTACTTACCTTTATTACAGGAAAGACAAAAATGGAACCAAAAGAGAAGAAATCTTAAGCCTGGTGACATAGTGATCATAATGGACGCTACCGCGCCGCGGGGGTCCTGGCCACTTGGAAGAATCTTAGAAGTCTTCAAGTCTTTTCAGTAGCCAAACAATTAGGGGCCGGTGTGTAGGAGCCATTTGAGTTGTTTGTGTGTGTATTGTAATTAACCTTTGAATCCACTAGGGGTCGGTGTTGGTAATTGGGGATACACTATAAAGGTGGGAACCATTAACCGGCAACCAGGTGTTGCTACACGGAGGACAAACAGTTTTGGACCGCTACGCTACGCTACGCTCAACTCAACTCAACTTCTGAGAATAAAATAAGTAATTTCAACTGAGAAATAAGGTGGACTGTCATATATTCAAACAAAAGCGCGTCAACTACAGTTTCCTGTTTAGCAGCACCTCAGTGGCTTTGAGTTTTGGCTTGGCCACTATACATGATTTTGTCTGTATTTCTCTGCTTAGTAGGATGGTGACGGCTCTAATCTTGTGCGGATGCTGCTGTATTCCCTGCATCCGAGCTTTGTGTCAGCATGTAATAGTGGCTGAAATAGAAGGCAGAGATGCTCCTGCTACACAGATGCCACTGCTTAGAGGAGGACGAACAGGAAGACATAGGAGTCATGTCAGTGTTGTAAGTGGTCTCTCGGATGAGAGACCAAAAGGGGGAATTGAAGGAAAGTAAATAATAGAAGGAATGTGCTTAGATCCATAGGTTATGGGGCCACACAGCAACGGAGCAGATCAGACACCAATAAACCAGCCATGGAGACGAACACCAGACCACGACATCAGGATCCGGCTACACCACAGAAAGTGTGGGTCGAGGGACAGACAGTGTCAGTCAGACTTTCGTGCCCTGACTATATGCTGTATAGTATAGAGACAGACTGACCCAGGCCTGTACATTATTATTCAAGTTTGAAATAAAAGCAAGATTGAATTTATCAGACGTTTCTCCTCATCATTTAACGAACGCGCAGAGCTGGGATTGGGAGCAGCTCAACAAACTTGGTGACCCCGACGTGATGGTGAATGAGAGACAGATTTGGAACGAGAACTGAGGACCTGTTTGTGACACAGTAGCCTGGCCAGGATTAAAACAAGGTAAGCAGAAAACCTGTTAAGTTTCTAATTTCTGCATATTGAAAACACTAAAATAACTGTGTCATGGATAGGAATCCAGTTCTGCAAATTAAAATTTGAAGAATAATAATTAATTTTTTTTTTTAAATAAGAAAAGAGTAAAAAGGATAAGAGATAAGTTAAAAGTAAGAGTAAAAAGGATAAGAGAAGTGAAATCACGGGTGTGATGCCTATAATGTCCTGACAAGGACATTAAAATACTGAGTTGTGAACCTCTGTTGTGGTAGTGATACAACTAAAAATACGGCCACTAGTTGGAAACCTGCAGACACAAATTAAAAATTAAAAGACAAAAAACAGGGTGAAGTGTCTGAAAGATTGTTTGTTTTGTTTGCTTGTTTGTTTTTCTTTCTCACTCCTGTGAGTGAGAGAAGTGAAATCTCAGGAGGAGAAAAATGGAGAGTGAATTTGATCTAGAGTGTGTTGATGAAGGCGGCTGCAGGCCACTGACAATGTTGAATCAGTGGAAAAAAGCTTGTGAACAGTTGATAAGTGGTTTTGAAAAGAAAGATCGAGCTCGACAAAGAAAAATGTATGATGGTAAATATGAAGAATTAAATAAGGAGGGAGTTTGGAAAGATGAGGACAGAGGAGATCTAGCAGAAGTTTTAGCCAGAGAGGATGTGGCTGCATCACAGGCAACAAAAGAACAAAGAAGTAAAGGGTTTAATGGTGAAGAGAAAGTGGAAAACAGAATTAGAACAAAAAGAGGAAAACAGGTGAATAGTGCACAATATGGCAGCATGGGAAACTAAAATTATTGCAAAAAGAGGGAAAGACAAACAACAGGAACTCACTGATAGTTCAGTGAAAAAACAGGAGACAGAGTTAACGCCACACACCACAGTAGGGCAGACACGACCACAGACATATGTAAACATCCATCCTGATTTAAAGCACACATCTACACTAACTACGCTGCCTCCACCGTATAAACAGATGCCTCTGTGGAATGTGAATGTGACGAAGCGCCTGCTTGTCACCGCCGAGGGAGCGGCACCGACCTGACCGCACGCATTCACTCACCTCACCATAGGATCCGCCTCTTCTGTTTAGCCGCCGCGAGTGGGTGCACACGCTCGTACGACGGCACATGGACATTTTCATACATATACACTCAGGACAGACTGAGACGTACCACCGCCTGAAGAACCTGTACGAGCGATGGACTCGACCCAAGGAGCATTCAAAGGAGGAGATTGGCGAAGCCATAATCCTGGAGCAGCTACTGAGGATGCTGCCGTATGATGTGCGCACCTGGGTGCGAGAGCGTGAGCCAACTTCTGGGCTGGGAGCTGCAAAACTGGCTCAGCAGTATCTGAACGCTCATCATGGGAGTCCGCGCACCCAGGCATCTAAAGGTACTGGGTTTCCTCACTTTGGAGCTGAAAGGCGCCGAGCTGGACGGGCAGACCATGCCCCACGTCTGAGTCCGACAAGGGGAAAAGAAAAGGAACTGACATGTTTCTATTGTCAGCAACCGGGGCATAAAGCCGCAGTGTGTCCTGTGCGTAAAGCCAAACTGACTGGGTACTGTTATGTCCCAAGAGGAGGGGATATGAAACTGGGGACGGTCAAGGAGAATTTCTCTACCTGTCAAGTGACTGTTAATGGACACTGTCTCCAGGCTTTGTTGGACACTGGATGTTCCATGTCGATGGTGAGATCCTGCTTTGTCACAAATATTGATTATGAGAACACAGCTGCAGTTCAATGTGTGCATGGGGATGTGAAGAGGTATCCACGAGCCGAAATCCTGGTGGAAGTTCAAGATCAAACGTACCTACTCAATGTTGCAGTAGTTGATAGTTTGCCTATAGACATGATTCTAGGCCATGATTTGCCAGTGTTGAGTGACTTATTACAGGCCACTCATACTAATTCAGCAACAGTGGCCACTGTAGCACCTGTGAATCTGTCATGCCCGGCTATTACAAGGTCGCAGACCAGGGCAAGTCTTCAGCCGCTGGCAGAGCTGGATGATAGCCTGTTTCAGGGCGGGACCAAGGGCCCAACCAAGTCACGCCGACAGAGGAGGCTTGAGAAGTACCAGGGGACACCGACCCCTGAGGTTACTGCAGAGCACCTTGAAGTCAATGGTTGGCAGGTGCCAGGAAATATTGCCGAGTTACAGAGGGAGGATGTGTCACTGAAGTCTTTATATGAGAAAGCTGTGTCTGACAATCCAGCTAATCTGTGTGGTGAACAATATATGCTGGTGAATGGGATTTTGTATGTACAAGCCAGGGGTATAACTCGTCTTGTTGTGCCGACGTGTTGTCGCCCTCTCATACTTCATCTGGCACACACCATTCCATGGGCTGGTCACCTAGGCCAACAGAAGACTTATGCACGCATCAGTTCACGGTTTTCCTGGCCAACTTTGTACTCTGATGTACGAATGTACTGTAGGACATGCACCACCTGTCAAAAAACTAGCGCTGTACCCCAGCGGGGCAGAGCACCATTACAATCTCTCCCTGTGATTTCTTTTTCTTCTTTTTTACATAGGTGTAAAACAGAATGGGTTGATGCTACGGGGGAGCACCCACACTCCACTCAAATGCAAGAGGAGTTGTTCAGGCGAGCAGTGTTAAAGAGAGTCAAAAGAAGTAAGACAAAGCATGGAAGATAATTCAGATGCACTGAGGTTCCACTGAGACGTGGGAACGCCACCTGTTGCACCATTTACATAAGGCACAGCAGGAAGAGGAAGGTTCAGAAATGGAGGAATTGAAAAAACAGCTGCTTAGGTTACAGTTACAGAAGGTAAGACAAGAGACTAATGATGTTAAGAAGAAAGATAAGGTAGAAAAACAGATGTTGCAACAGGCTACACAGGTTCCTGATAACCCAGATTTATTTCCCTCTCCATCCTGGGTTCCATGGGCCATCCAATACACAAGGCTCATATTACCCACAGCAGTACAGTAGGGGTCAACCCAGGGGGGGCTATCTGGGACGGGGATCCGGGAGGGGAAGGGGCATGTCGGGGGAGTGGATATGCTACTGCTGCGGTCAGCCGGGGCATTTCGCCAGAGAATGTCCCATGACTCATGCAACCATGGGACCTGGTCCGAGGGGACGAGGACAGCGTGGAAGAGGTCGACCAAATAGAGGATCACATGTTGCACCTCACGCCAGTCTTGCACCAGGGGGTCAGTTTCCTGTGTGGGAACCAGAGGATTTCCCCCAACAATGAAGAAGCCCACAGAGAAGCCTAGACGACGGGAGGGCAGACCCGTTGTTAACCTTGACAATAAAACAGACAAGACTGCCCTTTCTGGTGGACACAGGCGCGACTTTCTCCACTATGAATGTGAGAGTAGAAAAGAAGGACCTATCATCTAAGACTGTTGAACTAGTTGGTTTCTCTGGGGAACCTGTCAAACTGCTATTAACTCAACCTCTGCCGGTCCGAGTGGCCGCCAATCCATACGGCATTGTTTTGTTGTTTCAAGTGGCCCCAGTCAATTTGATGGGGAGAGACTTGTTGGTTCGACTGGGCGTTTCAATTCTTTGTTCACCTGACGGTGTGATTGTATCGTTTCCCAACGGTGAATCCACTAATTGCTCCAAGAAAAGTTTGTCAGTGGCTGGTCAGTGGCTGATGCAGGAAGCCTCGACGAATGTGGGCGCTGACGTATACTGGGGCCGATTGGAACCGGAGGGCCCGGCAGGGGGCGGTCTTCTCTCCTTATACATGGCCTGGAAACCCTGGATCTCCCAACTGAGCCCGTATGTCTCCCCGACCGACCCTTACCATGTTACACTATTTTATGACAGGGAACAGACAGATTGGTATCAAGATATGTTTCAGGACAAACTACAAGGACATACATGGAACATTTCCACTAATGCTATTCTGATTGGTCCAGAAGGAGTAGTGGGCAGTGTCCAGTTGACAGCAGATCAGGCTGCCTGGTATGAGATGGGTGCGGAGGCGGTGCCTCATGTCTCGTTGGCAATACATTGTAACAAATCTGGCACTAAGGGCTAAGCTAAAATGGAGTCCCAGGGGTAGGAAGCAGCCTAAGGCCCTGGTGCTGACTCCAAATCGCCACCAGGTGGCGCCAAAGAAAATCTAAAGCAGGGGGCTCTGCCAGAGCCTCACTCCCTGATCCCAAGACTCTAGATTCTATAACAGTTGTCTATAACAACTCAGAAGAACACAGAACTAAGACCGAGACTTACACAGATACTTACAGACGCACAGGGCACAGAAGACAGACAAAGAGCAACAGACTAAGGACCACCAACGAGCTGTACGGAGAACAAAGGTAACACACTAGTGACAAGTAACATTCCTAAACTGAGAACCAAAAAGCGTAACATTCATGATACAAGACCACACGATTAACAAGCCAGCGACGAGGAGAAAAACTGAGGACCTTAAATACAACACAGACAGGAAATCAAAAACAGGTGAAAACAATAATGAACAGGAACTAGGACAAAACAAAAATCAACAAAGAAGAAGGGCGAACACGAGCGCCCTCCAGTGGTCGGAGGCCGAATTGTCACAGAAGCCCCCCCTCTTACGGCCGGATCCCAGACGGCCCAAGGCAACCGTGTCCTGGCAGGCAAATAAACACAAAAACGGGGGTCATACTAAGGCTCTTAGCTTGGTTCAAAACAGAAATGTCAGAGTTCAAAAAACGGATCAAAACTTAAAGTGTCCCATCAGGGCGGGCGAAGCTGAGCGTAGGCCCCTTCCAGCAGCTGCTGGGCGCAAAACAGAGCTCCTGGCTCCGAAAGAGTCTGAAAACCACCCCTGGGTGGCCGGCGGCGAAAGAGGCCCGGCCAAGCCAACGGCTTGACGATCCTGGAGGCCGGCAAGACAGGATCCCTCTCTGGATCCAGCCGGAGGGCCCACGGGCTCCGAGGCGGACGAAGAGAGGGTCTCGGCAGCGCCAAGCTTCGAGGCGGATGAGGAAAGCGTCTAGGCAGCGCCGGGGTCCGAGGCGGACGAGGAAAGTGTCTCGGCAGCGCCGGGCTCCGAGGCGGACGAGGAAAGCGTCTCGGCAGCGTCGGGCTCCAAGACAGGCGAAGTGAGCGATCCAGCAGCGCCGGGTTCCGAAGAAGAAGCGGCGAGTGATTCCGCGGCGGAAGAGATGAGTGGTTCTGCGGCGGAAGAGCAAACAACACGGTCCTTCCCCTATTGGGTCGCCGGAGCCAGAAGCAGAAGACGGACGGCCCCTCCTGGGGTTGCCGGAGCCATGAACAGAAGACGGATGACCCCTCCCGGGGTTGCCGGAACCAGAATCCAGCGCAATCCGGCGCACAGGGATCACACAAAGCCCCCGGAGTTCCTTCACCAGGCTCCGGGGCTGAGCAGGACTTATCCTGTGCGCAGTCCGGCGCACAGGAGACAAACAAAACCCCCGGAGTTCCTTCACCAGGCTCCGGGGCTGAGCAGGAAGCGTACTGAGCGCAGTCCGGCTCCCAGAGGTCACAGGGGACCCCGAAATGCTCCTCAAAAACCGCCTTAAACCTCTCCCGGGTGGACATGGTTGGAGTCGCTACCGGAGTAGCCACCCCCTGTGATTCCAGGACGAACTCCGTAGGAGCGGAGTCCGGCTGCAGACGAATGGGTGCCGGTGCACAGTCTGCAAAATACCGGGCAGGCAGAATGAAGTCCCCCAGCTCCTCCTGGTGGCGAACAGAGGCCCGCACTCGCCTCCTGGAGCGCGGCCTCTCCCGGACCGGAATGGTCTCCGCCCTCACCACCGGACTCAGCGGCTCAAAGTCTGGGGTTGGGGAGCACTGAGCCTTCAGCTCCTCCCAGATGTCTCTGGCTTCCCCCGGTGACAAGCTGGTGACCGAACAGGAAGGTTGTGGGTCGTGGGTTAACAGACGAGCGTGGCCCACACAAACAGAGACGGAGGACTCGGTGAAGCCTGACTCTGGGGGCGGAGTGCTGAGCAGGGCACGCTCCAGCAAATCCCGCTCCTCTCCTACAGCCTTACGCATCCCTCCGACCCCAGGCAAGTGTACATTGTCCCACAAAACCTCCTCCAAACTAACTAGGGCCTCCAACCTCCTCTCTAGGTCCGGGCAGTAAGCAGCAGAGTCAAGTAGGCCACTAGTTGGAAACCTGCAGACACAAATTAAAAATTAAAAGACAAAAAACAGGGTGAAGTGTCTGAAAGATTGTTTGTTTTGTTTGCTTGTTTGTTTTTCTTTCTCACTCCTGTGAGTGAGAGAAGTGAAATCTCAGGAGGAGAAAAATGGAGAGTGAATTTGATCTAGAGTGTGTTGATGAAGGCGGCTGCAGGCCACTGACAATGTTGAATCAGTGGAAAAAAGCTTGTGAACAGTTGATAAGTGGTTTTGAAAAGAAAGATCGAGCTCGACAAAGAAAAATGTATGATGGTAAATATGAAGAATTAAATAAGGAGGGAGTTTGGAAAGATGAGGACAGAGGAGATCTAGCAGAAGTTTTAGCCAGAGAGGATGTGGCTGCATCACAGGCAACAAAAGAACAAAGAAGTAAAGGGTTTAATGGTGAAGAGAAAGTGGAAAACAGAATTAGAACAAAAAGAGGAAAACAGGTGAATAGTGCACAATATGGCAGCATGGGAAACTAAAATTATTGCAAAAAGAGGGAAAGACAAACAACAGGAACTCACTGATAGTTCAGTGAAAAAACAGGAGACAGAGTTAACGCCACACACCACAGTAGGGCAGACACGACCACAGACATATGTAAACATCCATCCTGATTTAAAGCACACATCTACACTAACTACGCTGCCTCCACCGTATAAACAGATGCCTCTGTGGAATGTGAATGTGACGAAGCGCCTGCTTGTCACCGCCGAGGGAGCGGCACCGACCTGACCGCACGCATTCACTCACCTCACCATAGGATCCGCCTCTTCTGTTTAGCCGCCGCGAGTGGGTGCACACGCTCGTACGACGGCACATGGACATTTTCATACATATACACTCAGGACAGACTGAGACGTACCACCGCCTGAAGAACCTGTACGAGCGATGGACTCGACCCAAGGAGCATTCAAAGGAGGAGATTGGCGAAGCCATAATCCTGGAGCAGCTACTGAGGATGCTGCCGTATGATGTGCGCACCTGGGTGCGAGAGCGTGAGCCAACTTCTGGGCTGGGAGCTGCAAAACTGGCTCAGCAGTATCTGAACGCTCATCATGGGAGTCCGCGCACCCAGGCATCTAAAGGTACTGGGTTTCCTCACTTTGGAGCTGAAAGGCGCCGAGCTGGACGGGCAGACCATGCCCCACGTCTGAGTCCGACAAGGGGAAAAGAAAAGGAACTGACATGTTTCTATTGTCAGCAACCGGGGCATAAAGCCGCAGTGTGTCCTGTGCGTAAAGCCAAACTGACTGGGTACTGTTATGTCCCAAGAGGAGGGGATATGAAACTGGGGACGGTCAAGGAGAATTTCTCTACCTGTCAAGTGACTGTTAATGGACACTGTCTCCAGGCTTTGTTGGACACTGGATGTTCCATGTCGATGGTGAGATCCTGCTTTGTCACAAATATTGATTATGAGAACACAGCTGCAGTTCAATGTGTGCATGGGGATGTGAAGAGGTATCCACGAGCCGAAATCCTGGTGGAAGTTCAAGATCAAACGTACCTACTCAATGTTGCAGTAGTTGATAGTTTGCCTATAGACATGATTCTAGGCCATGATTTGCCAGTGTTGAGTGACTTATTACAGGCCACTCATACTAATTCAGCAACAGTGGCCACTGTAGCACCTGTGAATCTGTCATGCCCGGCTATTACAAGGTCGCAGACCAGGGCAAGTCTTCAGCCGCTGGCAGAGCTGGATGATAGCCTGTTTCAGGGCGGGACCAAGGGCCCAACCAAGTCACGCCGACAGAGGAGGCTTGAGAAGTACCAGGGGACACCGACCCCTGAGGTTACTGCAGAGCACCTTGAAGTCAATGGTTGGCAGGTGCCAGGAAATATTGCCGAGTTACAGAGGGAGGATGTGTCACTGAAGTCTTTATATGAGAAAGCTGTGTCTGACAATCCAGCTAATCTGTGTGGTGAACAATATATGCTGGTGAATGGGATTTTGTATGTACAAGCCAGGGGTATAACTCGTCTTGTTGTGCCGACGTGTTGTCGCCCTCTCATACTTCATCTGGCACACACCATTCCATGGGCTGATCACCTAGGCCAACAGAAGACTTATGCACGCATCAGTTCACGGTTTTCCTGGCCAACTTTGTACTCTGATGTACGAATGTACTGTAGGACATGCACCACCTGTCAAAAAACTAGCGCTGTACCCCAGCGGGGCAGAGCACCATTACAATCTCTCCCTGTGATTTCTTTTTCTTCTTTTTTACATAGGTGTAAAACAGAATGGGTTGATGCTACGGGGGAGCACCCACACTCCACTCAAATGCAAGAGGAGTTGTTCAGGCGAGCAGTGTTAAAGAGAGTCAAAAGAAGTAAGACAAAGCATGGAAGATAATCCAGACGCACCGGGAGGTTCCACTGAGACGTGGGAACGCCACCTGTTGCACCATTTACATAAGGCACAGCAGGAAGAGGAAGGTTCAGAAATGGAGGAATTGAAAAAACAGCTGCTTAGGTTACAGTTACAGAAGGTAAGACAAGAGACTAATGATGTTAAGAAGAAAGATAAGGTAGAAAAACAGATGTTGCAACAGGCTACACAGGTTCCTGATAACCCAGATTTATTTCCCTCTCCATCCTGGGTTCCATGGGCCATCCAATACACAAGGCTCATATTACCCACAGCAGTACAGTAGGGGTCAACCCAGGGGGGGCTATCTGGGACGGGGATCCGGGAGGGGAAGGGGCATGTCGGGGGAGTGGATATGCTACTGCTGCGGTCAGCCGGGGCATTTCGCCAGAGAATGTCCCATGACTCATGCAACCATGGGACCTGGTCCGAGGGGACGAGGACAGCGTGGAAGAGGTCGACCAAATAGAGGATCACATGTTGCACCTCACGCCAGTCTTGCACCAGGGGGTCAGTTTCCTGTGTGGGAACCAGAGGATTTCCCCCAACAATGAAGAAGCCCACAGAGAAGCCTAGACGACGGGAGGGCAGACCCGTTGTTAACCTTGACAATAAAACAGACAAGACTGCCCTTTCTGGTGGACACAGGCGCGACTTTCTCCACTATGAATGTGAGAGTAGAAAAGAAGGACCTATCATCTAAGACTGTTGAACTAGTTGGTTTCTCTGGGGAACCTGTCAAACTGCTATTAACTCAACCTCTGCCGGTCCGAGTGGCCGCCAATCCATACGGCATTGTTTTGTTGTTTCAAGTGGCCCCAGTCAATTTGATGGGGAGAGACTTGTTGGTTCGACTGGGCGTTTCAATTCTTTGTTCACCTGACGGTGTGATTGTATCGTTTCCCAACGGTGAATCCACTAATTGCTCCAAGAAAAGTTTGTCAGTGGCTGGTCAGTGGCTGATGCAGGAAGCCTCGACGAATGTGGGCGCTGACGAATACTGGGGCCGATTGGAACCGGAGGGCCCGGCAGGGGGCGGTCTTCTCTCCTTATACATGGCCTGGAAACCCTGGATCTCCCAACTGAGCCCGTATGTCTCCCCGACCGACCCTTACCATGTTACACTATTTTATGACAGGGAACAGACAGATTGGTATCAAGATATGTTTCAGGACAAACTACAAGGACATACATGGAACATTTCCACTAATGCTATTCTGATTGGTCCAGAAGGAGTAGTGGGCAGTGTCCAGTTGACAGCAGATCAGGCTGCCTGGTATGAGATGGGTGCGGAGGCGGTGCCTCATGTCTCGTTGGCAATACATTGTAACAAATCTGGCACTAAGGGCTAAGCTAAAATGGAGTCCCAGGGGTAGGAAGCAGCCTAAGGCCCTGGTGCTGACTCCAAATCGCCACCAGGTGGCGCCAAAGAAAATCTAAAGCAGGGGGCTCTGCCAGAGCCTCACTCCCTGATCCCAAGACTCTAGATTCTATAACAGTTGTCTATAACAACTCAGAAGAACACAGAACTAAGACCGAGACTTACACAGATACTTACAGACGCACAGGGCACAGAAGACAGACAAAGAGCAACAGACTAAGGACCACCAACGAGCTGTACGGAGAACAAAGGTAACACACTAGTGACAAGTAACATTCCTAAACTGAGAACCAAAAAGCGTAACATTCATGATACAAGACCACACGATTAACAAGCCAGCGACGAGGAGAAAAACTGAGGACCTTAAATACAACACAGACAGGAAATCAAAAACAGGTGAAAACAATAATGAACAGGAACTAGGACAAAACAAAAATCAACAAAGAAGAAGGGCGAACACGAGCGCCCTCCAGTGGTCGGAGGCCGAATTGTCACAGAAGCCCCCCCTCTTACGGCCGGATCCCAGACGGCCCAAGGCAACCGTGTCCTGGCAGGCAAATAAACACAAAAACGGGGGTAATACTAAGGCTCTTAGCTTGGTTCAAAACAGAAATGTCAGAGTTCAAAAAACGGATCAAAACTTAAAGTGTCCCATCAGGGCGGGCGAAGCTGAGCGTAGGCCCCTTCCAGCAGCTGCTGGGCGCAAAACGGAGCTCCTGGCTCCGAAAGAGTCTGAAAACCACCCCTGGGTGGCCGGCGGCGAAAGAGGCCCGGCCAAGCCAACGGCTTGACGATCCTGGAGGCCGGCAAGACAGGATCCCTCTCTGGATCCAGCCGGAGGGCCCACGGGCTCCGGGCTCCGAGGCGGACGAAGAGAGGGTCTCGGCAGCGCCAAGCTTCGAGGCGGATGAGGAAAGCGTCTAGGCAGCGGCGAGTGATTCTGCGGCGGAAGAGATGAGTGGTTCTGCGGCGGAAGAGCAAACAACACGGTCCTTCCCCTATTGGGTCGCCGGAGCCAGAAGCAGAAGACGGACGGCCCCTCCTGGGGTTGCCGGAGCCATGAACAGAAGACGGATGACCCCTCCCGGGGTTGCCGGAACCAGAATCCAGCGCAATCCGGCGCACAGGGATCACACAAAGCCCCCGGAGTTCCTTCACCAGGCTCCGGGGCTGAGCAGGACTTATCCTGTGCGCAGTCCGGCGCACAGGAGACAAACAAAACCCCCGGAGTTCCTTCACCAGGCTCCGGGGCTGAGCAGGAAGCGTACTGAGCGCAGTCCGGCTCCCAGAGGTCACAGGGGACCCCGAAATGCTCCTCAAAAACCGCCTTAAACCTCTCCCGGGTGGACATGGTTGGAGTCGCTACCGGAGTAGCCACCCCCTGTGATTCCAGGACGAACTCCGTAGGAGCGGAGTCCGGCTGCAGACGAATGGGTGCCGGTGCACAGTCTGCAAAATACCGGGCAGGCAGAATGAAGTCCCCCAGCTCCTCCTGGTGGCGAACAGAGGCCCGCACTCGCCTCCTGGAGCGCGGCCTCTCCCGGACCGGAATGGTCTCCGCCCTCACCACCGGACTCAGCGGCTCAAAGTCTGGGGTTGGGGAGCACTGAGCCTTCAGCTCCTCCCAGATGTCTCTGGCTTCCCCCGGTGACAAGCTGGTGACCGAACAGGAAGGTTGTGGGTCGTGGGTTAACAGACGAGCGTGGCCCACACAAACAGAGACGGAGGACTCGGTGAAGCCTGACTCTGGGGGCGGAGTGCTGAGCAGGGCACGCTCCAGCAAATCCCGCTCCTCTCCTACAGCCTTACGCATCCCTCCGACCCCAGGCAAGTGTACATTGTCCCACAAAACCTCCTCCAAACTAACTAGGGCCTCCAACCTCCTCTCTAGGTCCGGGCAGTAAGCAGCAGAGTCAAGTAGGCCACTAGTTGGAAACCTGCAGACACAAATTAAAAATTAAAAGACAAAAAACAGGGTGAAGTGTCTGAAAGATTGTTTGTTTTGTTTGCTTGTTTGTTTTTCTTTCTCACTCCTGTGAGTGAGAGAAGTGAAATCTCAGGAGGAGAAAAATGGAGAGTGAATTTGATCTAGAGTGTGTTGATGAAGGCGGCTGCAGGCCACTGACAATGTTGAATCAGTGGAAAAAAGCTTGTGAACAGTTGATAAGTGGTTTTGAAAAGAAAGATCGAGCTCGACAAAGAAAAATGTATGATGGTAAATATGAAGAATTAAATAAGGAGGGAGTTTGGAAAGATGAGGACAGAGGAGATCTAGCAGAAGTTTTAGCCAGAGAGGATGTGGCTGCATCACAGGCAACAAAAGAACAAAGAAGTAAAGGGTTTAATGGTGAAGAGAAAGTGGAAAACAGAATTAGAACAAAAAGAGGAAAACAGGTGAATAGTGCACAATATGGCAGCATGGGAAACTAAAATTATTGCAAAAAGAGGGAAAGACAAACAACAGGAACTCACTGATAGTTCAGTGAAAAAACAGGAGACAGAGTTAACGCCACACACCACAGTAGGGCAGACACGACCACAGACATATGTAAACATCCATCCTGATTTAAAGCACACATCTACACTAACTACGCTGCCTCCACCGTATAAACAGATGCCTCTGTGGAATGTGAATGTGACGAAGCGCCTGCTTGTCACCGCCGAGGGAGCGGCACCGACTTGACCGCACGCATTCACTCACCTCACCATAGGATCCGCCTCTTCTGTTTAGCCGCCGCGAGTGGGTGCACACGCTCGTACGACGGCACATGGACATTTTCATACATATACACTCAGGACAGACTGAGACGTACCACCGCCTGAAGAACCTGTACGAGCGATGGACTCGACCCAAGGAGCATTCAAAGGAGGAGATTGGCGAAGCCATAATCCTGGAGCAGCTACTGAGGATGCTGCCGTATGATGTGCGCACCTGGGTGCGAGAGCGTGAGCCAACTTCTGGGCTGGGAGCTGCAAAACTGGCTCAGCAGTATCTGAACGCTCATCATGGGAGTCCGCGCACCCAGGCATCTAAAGGTACTGGGTTTCCTCACTTTGGAGCTGAAAGGCGCCGAGCTGGACGGGCAGACCATGCCCCACGTCTGAGTCCGACAAAGGGGAAAAGAAAAGGAACTGACATGTTTCTATTGTCAGCAACCGGGGCATAAAGCCGCAGTGTGTCCTGTGCGTAAAGCCAAACTGACTGGGTACTGTTATGTCCCAAGAGGAGGGGATATGAAACTGGGGACGGTCAAGGAGAATTTCTCTACCTGTCAAGTGACTGTTAATGGACACTGTCTCCAGGCTTTGTTGGACACTGGATGTTCCATGTCGATGGTGAGATCCTGCTTTGTCACAAATATTGATTATGAGAACACAGCTGCAGTTCAATGTGTGCATGGGGATGTGAAGAGGTATCCACGAGCCGAAATCCTGGTGGAAGTTCAAGATCAAACGTACCTACTCAATGTTGCAGTAGTTGATAGTTTGCCTATAGACATGATTCTAGGCCATGATTTGCCAGTGTTGAGTGACTTATTACAGGCCACTCATACTAATTCAGCAACAGTGGCCACTGTAGCACCTGTGAATCTGTCATGCCCGGCTATTACAAGGTCGCAGACCAGGGCAAGTCTTCAGCCGCTGGCAGAGCTGGATGATAGCCTGTTTCAGGGCGGGACCAAGGGCCCAACCAAGTCACGCCGACAGAGGAGGCTTGAGAAGTACCAGGGGACACCGACCCCTGAGGTTACTGCAGAGCACCTTGAAGTCAATGGTTGGCAGGTGCCAGGAAATATTGCCGAGTTACAGAGGGAGGATGTGTCACTGAAGTCTTTATATGAGAAAGCTGTGTCTGACAATCCAGCTAATCTGTGTGGTGAACAATATATGCTGGTGAATGGGATTTTGTATGTACAAGCCAGGGGTATAACTCGTCTTGTTGTGCCGACGTGTTGTCGCCCTCTCATACTTCATCTGGCACACACCATTCCATGGGCTGATCACCTAGGCCAACAGAAGACTTATGCACGCATCAGTTCACGGTTTTCCTGGCCAACTTTGTACTCTGATGTACGAATGTACTGTAGGACATGCACCACCTGTCAAAAAACTAGCGCTGTACCCCAGCGGGGCAGAGCACCATTACAATCTCTCCCTGTGATTTCTTTTTCTTCTTTTTTACATAGGTGTAAAACAGAATGGGTTGATGCTACGGGGGAGCACCCACACTCCACTCAAATGCAAGAGGAGTTGTTCAGGCGAGCAGTGTTAAAGAGAGTCAAAAGAAGTAAGACAAAGCATGGAAGATAATCCAGACGCACCGGGAGGTTCCACTGAGACGTGGGAACGCCACCTGTTGCACCATTTACATAAGGCACAGCAGGAAGAGGAAGGTTCAGAAATGGAGGAATTGAAAAAACAGCTGCTTAGGTTACAGTTACAGAAGGTAAGACAAGAGACTAATGATGTTAAGAAGAAAGATAAGGTAGAAAAACAGATGTTGCAACAGGCTACACAGGTTCCTGATAACTCAGATTTATTTCCCTCTCCATCCTGGGTTCCATGGGCCATCCAATACACAAGGCTCATATTACCCACAGCAGTACAGTAGGGGTCAACCCAGGGGGGGCTATCTGGGACGGGGATCCGGGAGGGGAAGGGGCATGTCGGGGGAGTGGATATGCTACTGCTGCGGTCAGCCGGGGCATTTCGCCAGAGAATGTCCCATGACTCATGCAACCATGGGACCTGGTCCGAGGGGACGAGGACAGCGTGGAAGAGGTCGACCAAATAGAGGATCACATGTTGCACCTCACGCCAGTCTTGCACCAGGGGGTCAGTTTCCTGTGTGGGAACCAGAGGATTTCCCCCAACAATGAAGAAGCCCACAGAGAAGCCTAGACGACGGGAGGGCAGACCCGTTGTTAACCTTGACAATAAAACAGACAAGACTGCCCTTTCTGGTGGACACAGGCGCGACTTTCTCCACTATGAATGTGAGAGTAGAAAAGAAGGACCTATCATCTAAGACTGTTGAACTAGTTGGTTTCTCTGGGGAACCTGTCAAACTGCTATTAACTCAACCTCTGCCGGTCCGAGTGGCCGCCAATCCATACGGCATTGTTTTGTTGTTTCAAGTGGCCCCAGTCAATTTGATGGGGAGAGACTTGTTGGTTCGACTGGGCGTTTCAATTCTTTGTTCACCTGACGGTGTGATTGTATCGTTTCCCAACGGTGAATCCACTAATTGCTCCAAGAAAAGTTTGTCAGTGGCTGGTCAGTGGCTGATGCAGGAAGCCTCGACGAATGTGGGCGCTGACGAATACTGGGGCCGATTGGAACCGGAGGGCCCGGCAGGGGGCGGTCTTCTCTCCTTATACATGGCCTGGAAACCCTGGATCTCCCAACTGAGCCCGTATGTCTCCCCGACCGACCCTTACCATGTTACACTATTTTATGACAGGGAACAGACAGATTGGTATCAAGATATGTTTCAGGACAAACTACAAGGACATACATGGAACATTTCCACTAATGCTATTCTGATTGGTCCAGAAGGAGTAGTGGGCAGTGTCCAGTTGACAGCAGATCAGGCTGCCTGGTATGAGATGGGTGCGGAGGCGGTGCCTCATGTCTCGTTGGCAATACATTGTAACAAATCTGGCACTAAGGGCTAAGCTAAAATGGAGTCCCAGGGGTAGGAAGCAGCCTAAGGCCCTGGTGCTGACTCCAAATCGCCACCAGGTGGCGCCAAAGAAAATCTAAAGCAGGGGGCTCTGCCAGAGCCTCACTCCCTGATCCCAAGACTCTAGATTCTATAACAGTTGTCTATAACAACTCAGAAGAACACAGAACTAAGACCGAGACTTACACAGATACTTACAGACGCACAGGGCACAGAAGACAGACAAAGAGCAACAGACTAAGGACCACCAACGAGCTGTACGGAGAACAAAGGTAACACACTAGTGACAAGTAACATTCCTAAACTGAGAACCAAAAAGCGTAACATTCATGATACAAGACCACACGATTAACAAGCCAGCGACGAGGAGAAAAACTGAGGACCTTAAATACAACACAGACAGGAAATCAAAAACAGGTGAAAACAATAATGAACAGGAACTAGGACAAAACAAAAATCAACAAAGAAGAAGGGCGAACACGAGCGCCCTCCAGTGGTCGGAGGCCGAATTGTCACAGAAGCCCCCCCTCTTACGGCCGGATCCCAGACGGCCCAAGGCAACCGTGTCCTGGCAGGCAAATAAACACAAAAACGGGGGTCATACTAAGGCTCTTAGCTTGGTTCAAAACAGAAATGTCAGAGTTCAAAAAACGGATCAAAACTTAAAGTGTCCCATCAGGGCGGGCGAAGCTGAGCGTAGGCCCCTTCCAGCAGCTGCTGGGCGCAAAACGGAGCTCCTGGCTCCGAAAGAGTCTGAAAACCACCCCTGGGTGGCCGGCGGCGAAAGAGGCCCGGCCAAGCCAACGGCTTGACGATCCTGGAGGCCGGCAAGACAGGATCCCTCTCTGGATCCAGCCGGAGGGCCCACGGGCTCCGGGCTCCGAGGCGGACGAAGAGAGGGTCTCGGCAGCGCCAAGCTTCGAGGCGGATGAGGAAAGCGTCTAGGCAGCGCCGGGGTCCGAGGCGGACGAGGAAAGCGTCTCGGCAGCGTCGGGCTCCAAGACAGGCGAAGTGAGCGATCCAGCAGCGCCGGGTTCCGAAGAAGAAGCGGCGAGTGATTCTGCGGCGGAAGAGATGAGTGGTTCTGCGGCGGAAGAGCAAACAACACGGTCCTTCCCCTATTGGGTCGCCGGAGCCAGAAGCAGAAGACGGACGGCCCCTCCTGGGGTTGCCGGAGCCATGAACAGAAGACGGATGACCCCTCCCGGGGTTGCCGGAACCAGAATCCAGCGCAATCCGGCGCACAGGGATCACACAAAGCCCCCGGAGTTCCTTCACCAGGCTCCGGGGCTGAGCAGGACTTATCCTGTGCGCAGTCCGGCGCACAGGAGACAAACAAAACCCCCGGAGTTCCTTCACCAGGCTCCGGGGCTGAGCAGGAAGCGTACTGAGCGCAGTCCGGCTCCCAGAGGTCACAGGGGACCCCGAAATGCTCCTCAAAAACCGCCTTAAACCTCTCCCGGGTGGACATGGTTGGAGTCGCTACCGGAGTAGCCACCCCCTGTGATTCCAGGACGAACTCCGTAGGAGCGGAGTCCGGCTGCAGACGAATGGGTGCCGGTGCACAGTCTGCAAAATACCGGGCAGGCAGAATGAAGTCCCCCAGCTCCTCCTGGTGGCGAACAGAGGCCCGCACTCGCCTCCTGGAGCGCGGCCTCTCCCGGACCGGAATGGTCTCCACCCTCACCACCGGACTCAGCGGCTCAAAGTCTGGGGTTGGGGAGCACTGAGCCTTCAGCTCCTCCCAGATGTCTCTGGCTTCCCCCGGTGACAAGCTGGTGACCGAACAGGAAGGTTGTGGGTCGTGGGTTAACAGACGAGCGTGGCCCACACAAACAGAGACGGAGGACTCGGTGAAGCCTGACTCTGGGGGCGGAGTGCTGAGCAGGGCACGCTCCAGCAAATCCCGCTCCTCTCCTACAGCCTTACGCATCCCTCCGACCCCAGGCAAGTGTACATTGTCCCACAAAACCTCCTCCAAACTAACTAGGGCCTCCAACCTCCTCTCTAGGTCCGGGCAGTAAGCAGCAGAGTCAAGTAGAGTGCGGAGCGCCACACGAATAAACTGGGGCAACTTGCTCCTGGCCCGCTCCATAATAAAAAGAAAGAAAGAACACAAAACAAAAACTGGGTCAGCTGGGTCCAACTGGCTGGGCTGGCTCGTTCTGTAACAAATCTGGCACTAAGGGCTAAGCTAAAATGTCCCAGGGGTAGGAAGCAGCCTAAGGCCCTGGTGCTGACTCCAAATCGCCACCAGGTGGCGCCGAAGAAATCTAAAGCAGGGGGCTCTGCCAGAGCCTCACTCCCTGATCCCAAGACTCTAGATTCTATAACAGGGGCGGACCCACTCGCACGACCACAGAACAAAGGATTAAAGAATAAATGATTATTTAATTTAAGGAAAACACAAAAACAAGAACTAAATACAAAACACGGGTGACAATTAGGTGAGTGACTAGACAAGAGCGTGACGCAACTATCTCTATGGGTGAACAACAGTGTCACAAGACAGAATCAGGGGGCAACAAACCGAGACAAACAAATACACACTCTAACTACAACAACTCAGGACTACAAAACTAAGACACTGAACCAGAGGAAGAACACTACAGGAAACTAAATAACACCGACAAGACAAGTAATGAAATACCAAACTAACCAAGGGGTAACAACCAACTCAAACCTAACCTCATGCACACAGGAACACAGGCTATTACTCACAGATACACAAACTCAGAAGAACACAGAACTAAGACCGAGACTTACACAGATACTTACAGACGCACAGGGCACAGAAGACAGACAAAGAGCAACAGACTAAGGACCACCAACAAGCTGTACGGAGAACAAAGGTAACACACTAGTGACAAGTAACATTCCTAAACTGAGAACCAAAAAGCGTAACATTCATGATACAAGACCACACGATTAACAAGCCAGCGACGAGGAGAAAAACTGAGGACCTTAAATACAACACAGACAGGAAATCAAAAACAGGTGAAAACAATAATGAACAGGAACTAGGACGAAATAAAAATAAACAAAGAAGAAGGGCGAACACGAGCGCCCTCCAGTGGTCGGAGGCCGAATTGTCACATACATCCCGGACACCAAGCTAAAGATCTAGACCCGATGGCCAAACGATTGACTGAAAGTACTGATTGGGTAACAACGCAACTTCCTAATGTCCAATACTCACCTGAACACTCATCTTATAAAATTACACAAACTACATCTGATTCGGTTGTACTTGAACATCAGTTACTAACTCTGAAAAAATCTGATCATGAATAGGCTGAAGATATGTCAGACGCTCTGGCTGCACGTTGTGGTAACACACAGATGTTGGTTTTTATGGTAACCACAGTATGGACAGAAAGTTGAAGCAGAGGCAGGGATAGCAGATACTATTCATGGGTTATTACAGAGTGGTGTATTAGAACCATCGACTTCAGCGTGGAATACTCCTATACTACCTGTAGAAACAGAAAAAGAAAAACAAGGCATTGGCAAGTATAGGATGGCACATGATTTAAAGGTTCAGAGAATGAATCACACACTCTGCAGTTAACTGTGATGCCCCGTAGAGGATACAAAGTGTGTCATGAAAACTAACAGCTCTCGTTGCAGTATTCTCTACGCAGGTTACAGGAGCCAAAGGATCTACAGAGTCCAGGAAACCACATACGGCTGAGTGGGTCCTTTTGAAAGTGATAAAGAGGAAGTGGTCTGAGCCACGGTGGACAGGACCGTTCCAAGTGACATAAGAAGAACCGTATGGCCTTGGATAAGTTGCTGGTGGAAAAGGGGGAGTGTGCTCTATGTTAGTAGGAATGGTGACGGCTCTAATCTTGTGCGGATGCTGCTGTATTCCCTGCATCCGAGCTTTGTGTCAGCATTTAATAGTGACTGCAATAGAAGGCAGGGATGCTCCTGCTACACAGATGCCACTGCTTAGAGGAGGACGAACAGGAAGACATAGCAGTCATGGCGGTGTTGTAAGTGGTCTCTCGGATGAGAGACCAAAAGGGGGAATTGTAGGAATCTAAATAGTTAAGTAGTAGTTAAAATAGTAGTTGAAAGCTTAGATAGTAGGATGCAGGCAGAAAACAGAACAAGCCAAATGCATTAAAGTATAGTTTGAAACACACACATCAGGTTTAGAGAATAGTAGAGACACCAGATGCACCCAGACACGGGTCATTAAACAGCATGTGAAGAAGGGGGTCTAAGCAGAAAATCTGATAAGTAGGGAGTGAAACATGTGAATGTCTGTAGAAGGAATGTGCTTAAATCCATAGGTTATGGGACCACAAAGCAACGGAGAAGATAAGACACCAATAAACCACCATGGAGACGAACACCAGACCACGACATCAGGATCCGGTTACACCACAGAAAGATGCTCTGTCCAGCATAAAGTGTGGGTCGAGGGACAGACAGTGTCAGTCAGACTTCGTGCCCTGACTATATGCTGTATAGTATAGAGACAGACTGACCCAGGCCTGTACATTATTATTCTTCAAGTTTGAAATAAAAGCAAGACTGATTTTTATCAGACGTTTCTCCTCATCATTCAACGAACGTGCAGAGCTGGGATTGGGAGCAGCTCAACAGTAGGAGTCGTAGTTCTAGGCAGTCGCCCACGGTTCACCACCAGCCGCTTCACGTTTCAAACAGATTTTCCCCACTCAGCAACACACTGTGGAGGCAAAAACCTGTTAGGAACCTGGTGAATGAATCAAAAACCAATCAAAGTTGTCTTTCTGTTGTCTTTAATTCTTGCAAGAAGAGAAATACACAGAGTCAGTGCAAAACTGTCCTGCCTGAGTGTAGTTCTGAAGTCATCTACCTAAATACCTCCTTCGTTGCGAGGGAGTAAAGATGTATCTTCCCATTAGCTCAATCTCAAACAAAAACAGTCCACAAGAGACTTATCAGCCCACAACTCAGGGTCAGTCACTGCCTTGCGCCAGGTGGAAAGTGTAACAGAAACTGACTAACACTCATATCAGCCATATTATAGTGTTTACTGACTAACACTCATATCAGCCATATTATAGTGTTTACTGACTAACACTCATATCAGCCATATTATAGTGTTTACTGACTAACACTCATATCAGCCATATTATAGTGTTTACTGACTAACACTCATATCAGCCATATTATAGTGTTTACTGACTAACACTCATATCAGCCATATTATAGTGTTTACTGACTAACACTCATATCAGCCATATTATAGTGTTTACTGACTAACACTCATATCAGCCATATTATAGTGTTTACTGACTAACACTCATATCAGCCATATTATAGTGTTTACTGACTAACACTCATATCAGCCATATTATAGTGTTTACTGACTAACACTCATATCAGCCATATTATAGTGTTTACTGACTAACACTCATATCAGCCATATTATAGTGTTTACTGACTAACACTCATATCAGCCATATTATAGTGTTTACTGACTAACACTCATATCAGAGCCATATTATAGTGTTTACTGACTAACACTCATATCAGAGCCATATTATAGTGTTCACTGACTAACACTCATATCAGCCATATTATAGTGTTTACTGACTAACACTCATATCAGAGCCATATTATAGTGTTTACTGACTAACACTCATATCAGCCATATTATAGTGTTTACTGACTAACACTCATATCAGCCATATTATAGTGTTTACTGACTAACACTCATATCAGAGCCATATTATAGTGTTTACTGACTAACACTCATATCAGCCATATTATAGTGTTTACTGACTAACACTCATATCAGCCATATTATAGTGTTCACTGACTAACACTCATATCAGCCATATTATAGTGTTTACTGACTAACACTCATATCAGAGCCATATTATAGTGTTTACTGACTAACACTCATATCAGCCATATTATAGTGTTTACTGACTAACACTCATATCAGCCATATTATAGTGTTTACTGACTAACACTCATATCAGAGCCATATTATAGTGTTTACTGACTAACACTCATATCAGCCATATTATAGTGTTTACTGACTAACACTCATATCAGCCATATTATAGTGTTTACTGACTAACACTCATATCAGAGCCATATTATAGTGTTTACTGACTAACACTCATATCAGCCATATTATAGTGTTCACTGACTAACACTCATATCAGAGCCATATTATAGTGTTTACTGACTAACACTCATATCAGAGCCATATTATAGTGTTCACTGACTAACACTCATATCAGCCATATTATAGTGTTTACTGACTAACACTCATATCAGCCATATTATAGTGTTCACTGACTAACACTCATATCAGCCATATTATAGTGTTTACTGACTAACACTCATATCAGCCATATTATAGTGTTTACTGACTAACACTCATATCAGCCATATTATAGTGTTTACTGACTAACACTCATATCAGAGCCATATTATAGTGTTTACTGACTAACACTCATATCAGAGCCATATTATAGTGTTTACTGACTAACACTCATATCAGCCATATTATAGTGTTTACTGACTAACACTCATATCAGCCATATTATAGTGTTCACTGACTAACACTCATATCAGCCATATTATAGTGTTTACTGACTAACACTCATATCAGAGCCATATTATAGTGTTTACTGACTAACACTCATATCAGCCATATTATAGTGTTTACTGACTAACACTCATATCAGCCATATTATAGTGTTTACTGACTAACACTCATATCAGCCATATTATAGTGTTTACTGACTAACACTCATATCAGCCATATTATAGTGTTTACTGACTAACACTCATATCAGCCATATTATAGTGTTTACTGACTAACACTCATATCAGCCATATTATAGTGTTTACTGACTAACACTCATATCAGCCATATTATAGTGTTCACTGACTAACACTCATATCAGCCATATTATAGTGTTTACTGACTAACACTCATATCAGCCATATTATAGTGTTTACTGACTAACACTCATATCAGAGCCATATTATAGTGTTTACTGACTAACACTCATATCAGCCATATTATAGTGTTTACTGACTAACACTCATATCAGCCATATTATAGTGTTTACTGACTAACACTCATATCAGAGCCATATTATAGTGTTTACTGACTAACACTCATATCAGCCATATTATAGTGTTTACTGACTAACACTCATATCAGCCATATTATAGTGTTTACTGACTAACACTCATATCAGAGCCATATTATAGTGTTTACTGACTAACACTCATATCAGCCATATTATAGTGTTTACTGACTAACACTCATATCAGCCATATTATAGTGTTCACTGACTAACACTCATATCAGAGCCATATTATAGTGTTTACTGACTAACACTCATATCAGCCATATTATAGTGTTTACTGACTAACACTCATATCAGAGCCATATTATAGTGTTTACTGACTAACACTCATATCAGCCATATTATAGTGTTTACTGACTAACACTCATATCAGAGCCATATTATAGTGTTTACTGACTAACACTCATATCAGAGCCATATTATAGTGTTCACTGACTAACACTCATATCAGCCATATTATAGTGTTCACTGACTAACACTCATATCAGCCATATTATAGTGTTTACTGACTAACACTCATATCAGCCATATTATAGTGTTCACTGACTAACACTCATATCAGCCATATTATAGTGTTTACTGACTAACACTCATATCAGCCATATTATAGTGTTCACTGACTAACACTCATATCAGCCATATTATAGTGTTTACTGACTAACACTCATATCAGCCATATTATAGTGTTTACTGACTAACACTCATATCAGCCATATTATAGTGTTTACTGACTAACACTCATATCAGCCATATTATAGTGTTTACTGACTAACACTCATATCAGCCATATTATAGTGTTCACTGACTAACACTCATATCAGCCATATTATAGTGTTTACTGACTAACACTCATATCAGCCATATTATAGTGTTTACTGACTAACACTCATATCAGCCATATTATAGTGTTTACTGACTAACACTCATATCAGCCATATTATAGTGTTTACTGACTAACACTCATATCAGCCATATTATAGTGTTTACTGACTAACACTCATATCAGCCATATTATAGTGTTTACTGACTAACACTCATATCAGCCATATTATAGTGTTTACTGACTAACACTCATATCAGAGCCATATTATAGTGTTTACTGACTAACACTCATATCAGCCATATTATAGTGTTCACTGACTAACACTCATATCAGAGCCATATTATAGTGTTCACTGACTAACACTCATATCAGAGCCATATTATAGTGTTTACTGACTAACACTCATATCAGCCATATTATAGTGTTTACTGACTAACACTCATATCAGCCATATTATAGTGTTTACTGACTAACACTCATATCAGAGCCATATTATAGTGTTTACTGACTAACACTCATATCAGCCATATTATAGTGTTCACTGACTAACACTCATATCAGAGCCATATTATAGTGTTTACTGACTAACACTCATATCAGCCATATTATAGTGTTTACTGACTAACACTCATATCAGAGCCATATTATAGTGTTTACTGACTAACACTCATATCAGAGCCATATTATAGTGTTTACTGACTAACACTCATATCAGCCATATTATAGTGTTTACTGACTAACACTCATATCAGCCATATTATAGTGTTCACTGACTAACACTCATATCAGCCATATTATAGTGTTCACTGACTAACACTCATATCAGAGCCATATTATAGTGTTTACTGACTAACACTCATATCAGCCATATTATAGTGTTTACTGACTAACACTCATATCAGCCATATTATAGTGTTTACTGACTAACACTCATATCAGCCATATTATAGTGTTCACTGACTAACACTCATATCAGCCATATTATAGTGTTTACTGACTAACACTCATATCAGCCATATTATAGTGTTTACTGACTAACACTCACATCAGCCATATTATAGTGTTCACTGACTAACACTCATATCAGCCATATTATAGTGTTTACTGACTAACACTCATATCAGCCATATTATAGTGTTTACTGACTAACACTCATATCAGCCATATTATAGTGTTCACTGACTAACACTCATATCAGAGCCATATTATAGTGTTTACTGACTAACACTCATATCAGCCATATTATAGTGTTTACTGACTAACACTCATATCAGCCATATTATAGTGTTCACTGACTAACACTCATATCAGCCATATTATAGTGTTTACTGACTAACACTCATATCAGCCATATTATAGTGTTTACTGACTAACACTCATATCAGCCATATTATAGTGTTTACTGACTAACACTCATATCAGCCATATTATAGTGTTTACTGACTAACACTCATATCAGCCATATTATAGTGTTTACTGACTAACACTCATATCAGAGCCATATTATAGTGTTTACTGACTAACACTCATATCAGCCATATTATAGTGTTTACTGACTAACACTCATATCAGAGCCATATTATAGTGTTTACTGACTAACACTCATATCAGAGCCATATTATAGTGTTTACTGACTAACACTCATATCAGCCATATTATAGTGTTTACTGACTAACACTCATATCAGCCATATTATAGTGTTTACTGACTAACACTCATATCAGAGCCATATTATAGTGTTTACTGACTAACACTCATATCAGCCATATTATAGTGTTTACTGACTAACACTCATATCAGCCATATTATAGTGTTTACTGACTAACACTCATATCAGCCATATTATAGTGTTTACTGACTAACACTCATATCAGCCATATTATAGTGTTTACTGACTAACACTCATATCAGAGCCATATTATAGTGTTTACTGACTAACACTCATATCAGCCATATTATAGTGTTTACTGACTAACACTCATATCAGCCATATTATAGTGTTCACTGACTAACACTCATATCAGCCATATTATAGTGTTTACTGACTAACACTCATATCAGCCATATTATAGTGTTTACTGACTAACACTCATATCAGCCATATTATAGTGTTCACTGACTAACACTCATATCAGAGCCATATTATAGTGTTTACTGACTAACACTCATATCAGAGCCATATTATAGTGTTTACTGACTAACACTCATATCAGAGCCATATTATAGTGTTTACTGACTAACACTCATATCAGCCATATTATAGTGTTTACTGACTAACACTCATATCAGCCATATTATAGTGTTTACTGACTAACACTCATATCAGCCATATTATAGTGTTTACTGACTAACACTCATATCAGAGCCATATTATAGTGTTTACTGACTAACACTCATATCAGCCATATTATAGTGTTTACTGACTAACACTCATATCAGAGCCATATTATAGTGTTTACTGACTAACACTCATATCAGAGCCATATTATAGTGTTTATTGACTAACACTCATATCAGCCATATTATAGTGTTTACTGACTAACACTCATATCAGAGCCATATTATAGTGTTTACTGACTAACACTCATATCAGAGCCATATTATAGTGTTTATTGACTAACACTCATATCAGCCATATTATAGTGTTTACTGACTAACACTCATATCAGCCATATTATAGTGTTTACTGACTAACACTCATATCAGAGCCATATTATAGTGTTTACTGACTAACACTCATATCAGAGCCATATTATAGTGTTTATTGACTAACACTCATATCAGCCATATTATAGTGTTTACTGACTAACACTCATATCAGCCATATTATAGTGTTTACTGACTAACACTCATATCAGAGCCATATTATAGTGTTTACTGACTAACACTCATATCAGCCATATTATAGTGTTTACTGACTAACACTCATATCAGCCATATTATAGTGTTCACTGACTAACACTCATATCAGAGCCATATTATAGTGTTTACTGACTAACACTCATATCAGCCATATTATAGTGTTTACTGACTAACACTCATATCAGCCATATTATAGTGTTTACTGACTAACACTCATATCAGCCATATTATAGTGTTTACTGACTAACACTCATATCAGAGCCATATTATAGTGTTTACTGACTAACACTCATATCAGCCATATTATAGTGTTTACTGACTAACACTCATATCAGAGCCATATTATAGTGTTTACTGACTAACACTCATATCAGCCATATTATAGTGTTTACTGACTAACACTCATATCAGCCATATTATAGTGTTTACTGACTAACACTCATATCAGAGCCATATTATAGTGTTTACTGACTAACACTCATATCAGCCATATTATAGTGTTTACTAACACTCATATCAGCCATATTATAGTGTTTACTGACTAACACTCATATCAGCCATATTATAGTGTTTACTGACTAACACTCATATCAGCCATATTATAGTGTTTACTGACTAACACTCATATCAGCCATATTATAGTGTTTACTGACTAACACTCATATCAGCCATATTATAGTGTTTACTGACTAACACTCATATCAGAGCCATATTATAGTGTTCACTGACTAACACTCATATCAGAGCCATATTATAGTGTTCACTGACTAACACTCATATCAGAGCCATATTATAGTGTTTACTGACTAACACTCATATCAGCCATATTATAGTGTTTACTGACTAACACTCATATCAGCCATATTATAGTGTTTACTGACTAACACTCATATCAGCCATATTATAGTGTTTACTGACTAACACTCATATCAGCCATATTATAGTGTTTACTGACTAACACTCATATCAGCCATATTATAGTGTTTACTGACTAACACTCATATCAGAGCCATATTATAGTGTTTACTGACTAACACTCATATCAGCCATATTATAGTGTTTACTGACTAACACTCATATCAGAGCCATATTATAGTGTTTACTGACTAACACTCATATCAGCCATATTATAGTGTTTACTGACTAACACTCATATCAGCCATATTATAGTGTTTACTGACTAACACTCATATCAGCCATATTATAGTGTTTACTGACTAACACTCATATCAGCCATATTATAGTGTTTACTGACTAACACTCATATCAGCCATATTATAGTGTTTACTGACTAACACTCATATCAGAGCCATATTATAGTGTTTACTGACTAACACTCATATCAGCCATATTATAGTGTTTACTGACTAACACTCATATCAGCCATATTATAGTGTTTACTGACTAACACTCATATCAGCCATATTATAGTGTTTACTGACTAACACTCATATCAGCCATATTATAGTGTTTACTGACTAACACTCATATCAGCCATATTATAGTGTTTACTGACTAACACTCATATCAGCCATATTATAGTGTTTACTGACTAACACTCATATCAGAGCCATATTATAGTGTTTACTGACTAACACTCATATCAGCCATATTATAGTGTTTACTGACTAACACTCATATCAGCCATATTATAGTGTTTATTGACTAACACTCATATCAGCCATATTAGAGGAAGAGGTTCGTCAAGCCTCGCGGACCCATCCTGTTCCGCCTAACTGCCCTAGCCACTGCCTCTTCGTCCAACCTCACCTGCGCTTCAAGGTCCTTCAGTTATGCCATGTCTCTCGCCTATCAGTTCATCCGGTGGTACATCTCCGCCTGCTCCTCCTGCTCAAGGGTAAAAACATCCAACCTACCTCCTGCCAGCCTTCTATGGTCCCTCCCAATTCCGAGGAGGCCATGGTCCCACGTCGCAATGGACTTCGTCACAGGTCTACCTCCATCCAAGGGTAAGACAGTCATTCCCCACACATAACAGTTGCTTACATTAAATGCTACAATATGTTTGGTAGAGTACATGAAACTTTGGATATAATGCACTGGTTGCTAAAAACCAGGGATCTTCAGATCTTCAGTCTCATCAGAGCTTTTCAGAGCCATAAGTTCCCATCTGAGCTGTTTCAGCAGCTGGTGGTGGTGGAAAGCAGCAACTCTCAGCTTCTCAGTGTCGATGGAACTAAAGTAACGTTTCCCTGGTGTCACAGTGAGGAACTACTCCCTGTCGAACCCTGGTCTTCTGCGTGACAGGCTGGGAAACTGACCTCTTTGCTTTGTCTGCGGTGACATAGATACAACACTGTAACGAATCAGTCGGGAGCTCACGTCTTCTTCGTTGGTTTTGTTCTCAGCTAGTGTCCCTCCATGTCCCACGTCCCCGACCTCCAGCCTTGGTAACGTACAGTAAGTCTGAGGATCACTGCTAGTTCCTGCGTGTGCAGCGTCTTCAGTTCATAGTTTTTTTGCTAATCTGCTGCGATTGTCTTCTTAGTTATTGTCAAACTTTTGAGCTTTTCAGCTGATAAATCTCAGTAGCTCCTGCTGTGGCAGCGTTTTATGTTCATAGGGTTTAAAATTAGTTTTGGTTCCTTGTGCCTCTGCTGAGTTTTCTGTCATTTAATTCAATTGTCTGTAAAGATCTCTTCAAAATACGTCGGCATCCTGCCCTACAAGTGCGGCGAAGATGTGAGTCACGTAGCTCGATTAGCTGATAGGAGGCAGCTGCTTCACGAGACCCCTCCACTAACTACGACTCACACCAACACACAGCAGTTAACGAGTCTGAGCCGTCGTTTATTCACACAGTTCCCTTAAATGCATTTATGATCGCACACACTGACCAGGACAGACACATAAAGACTCTCTGGACACTCAACACCCACCACAGAACCGACACATAGACGCCACCAGGGTCAGAGAGTCCCTGTAGGAATGACGGCCCACGTCAGCCCGGACTGGATTTAAAGCTACTGGTGCTGTTGTTGAGGTGAAGATGAGACAGGTGAGATTTTCTGTAGAAATCTTCCATTCACCAAAGAGAAACCTGAGATGTTCTAACATCTGTGTCACGTTGCTGAGTGATGTTACTGAGCATCACACAGAACATCAGACTCACACTCACGTCCTGTTGGTTTGCTTTCAAAACTAAAATATATTAAATACTTTTACAGGCAAAAGTGACATAAATTGTCATTAAGTAGAGAACTAATTTTGTCCCATAGGTGATTTTATTGTCTTCATCAACACATTGAAACATTTTAGGAGTTACAGTGAGACCTTACCTTAAAATGAGCAGATCACACGTCTTCTTCCTGTACGACTGTCTCACACTTTAACCGCTGCAGAGACTCGATAATGTGCAGAGAAGGGAAGTTGTTGGTAAAAACTAAATGAGCACTGAAGGCAAGTGGTGACTGGGGTAAAATGAAGATTTAGTTTCTGCTCAGAATTATTCACATGGAAGCTAGTGGAGATTCCCTGAAGACCTGCTGTCGTCTCAGACAGAGCCGAGCGTCCAGGCCTCCTCATGTATCTCTGCATCCGTCACAACATGAAAAACTTTAGCATGTTCTGCTGCAAGGAACAGGAAACTGGCTGGATGCTTAACGCTGAGGCAGATAATCAGTGGCTCAGTAAATAACTGTTCCTGATGCTGCACCTAGAGTCAAACCAACGTCACAGATCAAACTTATGGTGAAATATGAACCTATGGAGCATTTTTAAGCTCTAGGTCCTATGTTTGTCGAGCCTGAGCCTGGTTCAAACTAACAAGGTTACAGTTTTAACGAGCCGACAAACGCATGGATTAACAAACGGACTTAAACAGCTGACAAGACAGGAAGTGTGAAGCTAAAAAACAGGAAATGACATCACAGAACACAGACAAGACAGAAACACAACGAACTGTTACAAGAATATAATGAACACTCAGGGCATCTAAGGGCAGCTCTCAGGACCTGTGGCCCAGATGGGCCTTCAACAAGAGGATGAACCAGCATAGGAGGAACAACACATCAGGACCAGTATCTGCCGTGTGTCTCCACTTAAAAGACAAAGGCCACTGAAGACAACAACGTTCACATTCTGGACAGAGAAGACAGGTGGTTTGAACGAGGTGTCAGAGAAGCTTTACATGTCCAGGTGAACAGCCCCTCTCTCAACAGAGGTGGAGGCCTCAGACACAACTTGTCTACATCTACCTGCTGCCCTTTCAACTATGTCCAGGAAGATCAAGACCACTTCACACGTCCCCACAAAGGAGACACTTAACGACCCTGTAATGGTTGGAGGAGTCACGGTAGTTGAGGTTTCACCTACTCACTACCCTCACACCCCCTCTGTTCACATAACGAACCCATTCTACACAGTGTGAAGTGAAACCAAACACCAACTTCCCACAGACTGAAGAAGCCTCCTGGATAGATGGAGAAACGTTTCTACTAACTAGAAGAATCCAGTTGCCATGACTCAACCTTCAGACAAGGTCCAGGTGAAGCCGATCGGCAATCAGATGAAGTTGGCGAGAGACAGGAAAGCAGATCTGGGATTGGCCTTCAAAATAAGGCTCCAACCCGGAAGTGAGGTTGCTGATCGTGACAGCTTAATCAACTGCATTTATCCCTGGTATTAAAAGGCCTCACGAGAGTCTGCAGCCCAGACGCCTCTTTACTCTACAACAACCAACAAATTAGGTGAAGGAAGAAACTGTTTATTCTGAAATGAGTGTTTAATGGTTCATACAAAATTAAAATCAACCAACAAATATTATCCAGCGCATATTTAATTTCCATGCAAACAACAAAATAATACAGCAACCAACACATCATCCCTTCTACTGATGCTGATCCAAGGATGAGCATGAACTAAGGAATATGGCTCATGTTTGAATATGGTTTATGTACATTTGCTGAAGTGTGAATCATGATCTGGAGGAAGTTAATTATTGTTGAGTTATTAGCACTTCTGTGCTTTCTTCTAGCTTTCGCTTCCTCCGTCTTCTTACACAGAGCTGTCTGCTCTCTCTTCATTCACTGCTGAGCTACGTGTGTCATTACTTTCTGTTGTGCGACGGCAGCAAGAGACCAGAAGCTTCTGATTGGTCCGTTTGTTCAGGAAGACACACAGAAACACGTCAGCAAGCGGACTGAGCTGAAGAGCAACAACCAGCACATAAAAGGCGACACTATGTAATGAAAACCCTGTCATTAAGAAAACAGCGAAGGGCAAGAAAAGCAGCAAGTAGATGAGCAGCAGCAGAAACACACTTCCCACAACGCTGCGTTTGTCATCGGGGGGTTCGCCGCTGGATGCACACAGAGATTTAAGGGACAGGCCCAGAGAGAAGATGAGGAAGGGACATGGAAGAAGCAAGAAGACGCCAAAGATGATTTCAGTCATCGGGGAAGGAGAAGAGAAAAAGACACGGAAGAAGACGCAAAGAGGAACCAACCACACAATGGAACAAACCAATGCACTGATTTTCAAAGCTTGTCTGAAGCAGGAGCCCTGTGGGCAGGAGACGACCGAACACCTGCAACACAAGTTCAAGGATGAGGCAACATACAGCGAAATAAAGTCAAACACAGAGTGTTATAGACAAATGCCTACCTTTCCAAGGCAATGACCACCCTGAAGCCAAGCCCGACCACCAGACTGAAGACGTAGAAATAAAGGAAGAATTCACTGTGGAACAATAGTGCAGCCATCAGGGACCAGAGCTGAAGCAGGTCAGAAACCAGGAGGTTGATGACGTAGGTCCGAGCAACGTTGTCCTTTGGTTCCTGTAGGAGAACAGAACCAAGCAGTGTTCTGACCTTCAGCGCCACAACAACCAGAGCAACACAACCCGTATGGAGACAAATTCCCTGCATGGACAGAGCGTGAAGCAGCACTAACCCTTCCTTCATTACACCCACCTGACAGGAAGTAGCATAGATGGCTGCTCCGTTCAACGGGAGGCTGATAGAGATGATGAACCACGTCACCATGTATGAAATGAACATAACCTGCTGCAAATATGCCTCATGGTAATAGATGACATCCGTGTCACTGAACGGCTCCTCTGTGAACTCCATGGAGTCCATGTAGTAGTTATATTCGTCAAGATAACTCCTCAGAACAGAAACCTGTCGTTCAGGAGATAAAAGTATCAGATTAAACCTGATGAACTGATGCAGAAACTTCGATGGTGCTCAGAAACATTTTCCAAATCTAAGTAAAAACCAGCCTGTTGGATGTGCTCACACAAACAACCAGCAGCTGCAGATGTGCTGACACAGCAAAGCTCAAGGTCAAACACCAAACCTTCCTGCTTTTCACGCTATCGATACATTAGAACTTGTTACCAATAGTAATGAAGACAGACATGTGCAGTTGTTTTGTCCTTAAAGTGGGAACTTCCTGTATAATACTTAAACATGAGAGTAAGACCAACGTCACATTGTCTTAGTGAGACATACAGACATACATCATGGACCTTGGTGCATTTCAGTCACTTACCTTTTAGTTCGGTGGCTAAAATCGTCAGCGACCTGAGGCTGAGAAACAGAGTCTGGATCCGCTGAGATGCTCAGCACTAAAGAAAGAGCAACGTAGTTGTGGTTGGTGACAGAGGAAGGGGCGATGCTTTAACGCAGAAGAGGAAGTGACTCCTCCAGGACAGGACACATCAGAAAGTTAACAAAATAATAACTAATGTCAGGTGAAGCTGAGATGGAGACTCGCTGCTGTGACTCACTGACTAACCCTAACCCATGGATATACATACATTGACAATCATACATGAGCAGAAAACAGGAAACTCTCTGTAGGTCACTAACCCAAAACTGCACCTTCTCTTTCTAGCAAGCAACAGTTTCTACATGTGGATGTGATCTGAACTATACACAGAAACAGAGAAACGTATCACCTCTGGGTGATAGGTGTCAGGTTTCAAGGTGTTGCATTTAGCAGCAAGTCACAGCAACTTTCCACCGATGGTGTTCAGAGCAAACCTCCATCACTAAAGACGTTTTCTGATCCTCTGGACACAGATGGATGCGACTACAAAGAATCATCTAACTGACACATGCTCTGAGGTGAAACCATCTAAACTAATTTATGGGACGTTGGGCTGAGAGACGGTTAAATTAGTATCAATAGAAACATGATTTACGCGTTTCTCATGTCAGTCGGGTCTTTGTGTCATGTGCTCATTGTGTTTTTATCGTGACCTCCTGCTTAGAATGAACTGCAGGCTGGCTACTTGTTCTGCTGAAGGAACCAGCAGTGTCACTTAGGGTCACTGCTCCATGATGGTGGACTCGTGTGTATTTCAGTGACCTCAGTTAAATATACTGGCTCATGATAAGACAACCCCACCTCACTGCAGAGGCCTTCTCATAAGTTATGTGGAACAGGCTTCTAGTAACACATTCTATACACACATTGCCACAATCCTCCCTTTGTTGTCTTTTAACCAGAACCATACAACATACAGGAATGTGCTTGAACACTGTTGAAGGTTTTTACACCAGCTGAGCTCCCTCCTGTACGATGACATCACTCTGAGTTCTTACTCACCTTTAAGGGTTGAATACAGCTGCAAGAAAGTCTGTGAACCTCTGGCATCACATGGTTTTCTGCATAAATTGGTTCTGATCTTCATCAGTCACAACAATATTAAAACAGTCTGCTTAAACTAATGCTGCACAAACATGATATGTTCTCATGTTTTTGTTCAATATAACATGTGAACATTCTCAGAGCAGGGAGGAAAAAGTACAGTGGCAGCACTTGTCTGTTTTAGTTCCATCTGCAGGCAAAATAATTAACTTCTGTTCACTGCAAAGTGATAATCGCAGAAAAGAAAGAACGACCAACCTCCATTTCTTCAGCTTTTTATGTGTCTTGAAAGGCTTTAAAGACGTCTCCTAAAATATGTTCACACACTGTATCACGTCTGCTGTGATATAAAATCTCCACATGTTTCTGTGACCATAGGCCACGATGTAGTTAATAGTTGATACATTTCCAGTTTTACAAAATGTGATAGAACTAGATATTGTCATAATTTCTGCTGGTCAGTCAACTTCACCATATTGTTTTTCTCTTGTAGAGAACAAACGACACTTCATATAGAAACTAAAACCATAAAACACTATTTATGTATGAAGCCTTCTCTATAGTAAATAATTCATCACTGCTGTTTAGATACAGTGAGTGAAAACTGGGAAAGTTTGATCACATGGCTTCCCCCACTTTACATCAGATGTGTTCACATGCTGATGGTCACTTCTCACCTTGGCTTCAGCCGCCAAGTGTTACAGGAGCCTCCCTGGTCTGGAAACTGCAGCATCGTCAAAACACGAACAGTTAATAAGGTAAAATAAGGTCAGATAAACCTTTATTGATCCCACGGAAACTCAATTACAACAGCTGCAAAGGATACAAAAGATAGATGGTGCAAAAGGATGAACTGAGCAAATTTACAAGATTTACAAACAGAGAGTGTGTCAAAATTCTGCTGACACAATCTCAGGAGGAAGTGCCAGCGACAGCAAGGATCAGGATCCGAGCTTCCAACCAAGGAGTTTGATTGAAATGAGGTGGAGCGTAGCAGGGCGCACAGAAACAAAGGTGCCAGATCCGGCAGAGCCACAAACCACAAAAGGCAAAACGCCGTCAGCCGGCGAACCTCCAGACATGAGGCGCTGAATAGTTCAACAGAGGACTGACTGTAGCATCCAGTCAGAAATTCACAGCTTTACTGGTGGTCTGACGAGTCTTTATTTCCTTGGTGTCCAACCAACGTGAGAGCTGGACAGGAACTGAACATGGTGCTGTACCAACGCAAACACTTCGCCCAGTTAGCAGCACATTAAACACATTGAATGCTTATAAATCAGACCTTGCTACCGCTTCCAAGCTTTAAACTAAATAACCGCCCTTATGTTCTTATTATTCCTTTCGTGCACGTGCCCTGCACAGCCTCACTTCGCCGTATTTCCCTCCTTGGCTGACGTGTCTCGTCTTCCGTCTTCAAGTCCATTCAAAATAAAAGCCCTTCACCTAACAAACTAATTACATACAAATGCAGGAGAAACAACTTCTCCGACATTACACTAACAGTGAAGTTAAAGGATTTGCAGAATCAGTCGGTCCTTGGCGAGTCCAAATCAAAGCAAGGGTTCGATGCCTGAGTTCATGGTGACCCGACGCCCTGGTGTCTGTGAAGCGGCTTAAATAGGAAGAGGCAGCGAAACAAGGTCCAGGCGAATCCAATCAGTCATTAGGTGAAGCTGGTGACAACCGGGATCGAGCAGATCCGGGCATGACTTTCACAATAAAGGTTCACACCCGGAAGTCAAGTTGCAGATCGTGACACAGTGTAAGGTTTTACAAACTCTACATTTTGGGGTAATGCTCCTCAGTCAAGCTGCACCATCACTGTTACCGTAAACATTGTATTAGTTGTTCACCTAAGGTATAGCGAAGGCTGATCGTCGGCTCAATGACTGATCATCTTGTTCTGGCTGGTGATAATCTGCGCGTCCTCCAATAATAGTCACTAATAAATAATAAGGGGCCTAAAGGTTGTGGTTTTCAACTGGCCTTTCAGTCCTTGGCTGCTGGAGGTTTCTTCCTCTATTGAGTTTTTCCACTGTTGCTATTAAAATGTACATTTTATTCATTGATGCAATTCAAAGCTGCTCCATGTGGGAATTGTTTGGTTCAGTTGTGTCAGGTCTTAAACCTCACAGGCCTTGAGATAACTGCTGTTGTGAACTGGCACTACATAAATAAAATTGAACTATAAACTTAATTAAATCAAGAAATGTGTAGAAATTTGAGGGTTATGACAACAGACGTTATGTATAATTATTAAATGCACATGATTTGACACCAGGCAGCGAGGATCAGAGTGAAGGGAACAAACCACAGGACTGTCTGACACGGGGAGTAGATGCTGCGTTAACAAGGAAGCTCGACGCACAACATTCACCACTGTGTGTCTGCTACAACATATATAAAGCGGGAGGTTGTGTGGAGCAACCAACTGATGCATGACGCCCAAAAGAGGAGAGAAGTTCTGCTACAGACATTCCCGTTTGAACCAAGCTCCTTTTTTCAATAAGTCTATATTTCAACAGTAAGATCACATTTCTTGTCTGCTGTGTTCCAACACCACGACCAGACTAGCGAAGGACGATTTGGACAGAGGCCAGCAAAGCATGAAGACAGCAAAACCGTGATTAAGTGTCTAATAAACCATTACATACCTAATCATGGGTTTCCCAGAAAAGTCAGGTCGGACAACGCTACACATTTTAAGAATGAAGATCTACAGAAGGTTGAACAGATGTTGGGATTGAAACATTCGTTTGGAACAGTGTCTCATCCTCAGTCACTGGGAAAAGTGGAGCGAACGTCCCATGCAGTGAGACTGAAGGGGAAAGGTGACGTATGGTATCACTGGAGCATGTGAGCTCCAACAGATGAGCTAGAGACGTAAGAAGTACGGAGACAGACCTCCTGGCTCTAGAGAGTTCCTCTGTAACCCCATGAGAAGGTCAAAAGCTTTTTCATAGTGGAGAGTGAAATATATATATAAAAAAAGGGAGGCAGTAGAAGTTCTGGCAAACCAAGTAGCTCCCACATCTCTGATGGTGCAGAACCGTATGGCCTTGGATATGTTGCTGGTGGAAAAGGGGGGAGTGTGTCTCTATGTTTGGTGAACAATGCTGCACGTTCATTCCTAACAGTACGGCTCCTGATGGCTCCGTCACCAAAGCATTAGAGGGACTACGGACATTATCTAAGGAAATGTGTGATACCCACAGGAGTGTGAATATATCTGTTAATGTATTTATGTCATTAGTGTCTCATTTTGTTGGTTATGACTCAGGCTTGTCCTGAATGCCACCAGTTTGTTTACCTTGGTCCAGGGCAGTATTTTATTTTGCCCACTAGGTGGCAGTGGAGACTGTGGGTTGTCGGGACGTGAGTTTGTTTCTGCCCTTCATAACGAAGGAGAACTCCGTAAAACACACTCACGTCTCCCGTGTCTAATAATTTATCTCCTGCATTTCAGGTTTGTGATTTGAATCGCGTTGGGTGAATTGTAAATGCAGGCGAGACAGGCCTGGGCGATGGGTTGGCACAGTGGATTGTGAGGTCCGGAAAGTAGCCGCTGACATTTGCTAGTTTTGTTAGCAAACATGCTAACTGTCGGTCTCTGAAAGAATGCTGTTCCTGTTGTGTTTATTGTTGAAATAGTTTGTAGAAATAAGTGTCTAAATAAATATAACGAAGGAGAAGTCCGTGAAACACACTCACGTCTCCCGTGTCTCATAATTTATCTCCTGCATTTCAGAACAATAAACTGGCCACAGGTGCTGTAGCCCAGTACCTGCAACAGTTTTAGGGGCTCGTCCGGGATCACTCCTGATGTGTCATTGGGAGCTGATCCAGTTAACTCGAAACCGTGCAGAAGAAATACCACAGTATTAACGACCTGGAGCATTCAGACTCCACACTGACTCTCTGTCCGCGACCAGAGAGGAAGCTGCGGATCCACATGCAGGTTGAATGTGGGAGCCCCAGGTCCTCCAGCTTGGCCACCAGCTTGTGTGGGAGGATGGTGTTGAAAGCCGAGCTGTAATCCACAAAGAGCATCCTCACGTAGCTGCCCTGCTGCTCCAGGTGTGACAGAGCAGCATGTAGCGCTGTTGCTATGGCTCCTCTGTGGATCGGTTTGCTCTGTAAGCAAACTGGTGTGGGTCGAGTCTTGAGGGCAGAGCTGCTGTGATGTGGCTACGGACCAGTTTTTCAAAGCACTTCATCACGACTGGGGTGAGTGCTATTGGTCTGTAGTCATTGGAGATGTGGGGCTTCTTGGGCAGGGGGACTATGGTGGAGGACTTCAGGCAAGGTGGGACAGTGGACTGTGCCAGGGATTGATTGAAGATCTGTTACGTCCCCGTCTAGGTAGGCACGTAACACGCGATTTGTGTCTCAGTCCTCACCAAAAACCCACGCCCCAAACAGTACACACCATGTATACACACAACCCTGAGTGACAATATATATATATAGTGTACAATGCAAATCTCTTCAGGGTGAGCCAAGGCCAAAACAACAAACAAAACAGTGTCTGAGGTCCCACAAGCTAGCTAAGCCCTAATCGAAAACAAAAGAACAGAAAGACAGTTAGCTAGCCCTGACTCCCTGAGCGATAAACAGGAGAAAACGCAATACAAAGAAAATGGCAGCTCACCCCTACTTTGCAAACAATCGGAACGTAATAATACATTGGCACAAGGCCGCACAGGAGTTTTTTTTAGAACACAAATGGGAATATCGCTGTCGCTGTGGCTGGTGTCAAAAGACGGGCGCCGCGACCACTGTCACCGCTGTCTCTTTTAAAAGGGAAACCCAGCCAATCAGAACACTGCTGCTCCCGCTCCGCCAATCGGACGACGTTCCGGTGATCTGCCGGTTACACATGCACACACACATACACATACACAGCAGCGAACCCACACATGACCACATACACTAGGCCTTGGGCCGTAACACCCCCCCTCCTAAAAAAACAAACCTTTCCTCAAAAAGGTTTGACTACCACGAACGAGAGAGCGCGTCGGCCAACACATGACACACGACTCCCTGCCCACCCTCAGGGGAATACTGAATCGGAGAAGACGGACTTGGGACGATAGTGGCTATGACAACTGGCCCACCTGACTTCCTATCAGCAGTCATCCTCTCTCTACGGGCAACATACTTCTTCAGCATTTTAATATGGCAACCACGTGATTTTCTTTTTCGATCCGTGGTGGACACCACTGGTCGGACCGACTTCCAGCCTAAATCATCGGACAGAGGAGGATGCCAGTGGCGCATCAACACTCCGTTCTCCCGGTAGTACACACTACTACCTGTCCTGCCAGCATCGGCCGTAGTGACAGAGCAAGGGCCTAAAGTCGAGTCGGTCAGTTGTTCCTGAATGAACTCAGCTCGGTTTACCTCAAAACATACGTCTGCTCCAAGCGGCAACGGTTTAGTGGCGGTGGACTCGCTCTTGGAAGGTTTGCTTAAACTCTCTGCGGCGTCTGCGCACAGGAAACAATCAGTCCGTTCAACAACTTCGCCGAACTTACGGGCTTGTGCACTAGTAACAGCGCAAACGTCGAACACAGCAGGGGAAACGGTAACATCAGCAGGCAGAGGTGAATCTGCAGCAGGGCCATCTGCCACCTCTGGAACGGGAAACACTTTATCACCCGCTAGATCGTTTCCTAGTATGAGAGCAACCCCAGCGACCGGTAAATGTGGCAGGACGCCAACTTTAACAGGACCAGACACCAACGGACAGCTCAAAAACACGTTGTGCAGCGGGGCTCGCAAAGTACGCCTTTCCGCTCCCCAAACTAATGCATCGGATCCACAATAGGAGGCACAACTAAAAGGTAGGACACTCTGTAAGATGAGAGACTGTGCCGCTCCGGTGTCCCGTAGCACAGTGATCAGCTCTTGATCCTTAACGTCTCCGGTGAGGGACACAGAACCCTGAAGCATAAACGGACGATAGGTTTCATCGGCCAAATCTACCGGGGCTCCTGTATAGGATGACTCTGGGACAGACTGAGACGTAGCAGGCCGAATGAACCCAACGCTCTTCGGACTCCTCTGCCCGTTCTTTTGCTCCTTTCTCCGGAGTACGGGACAGTTAGCGATCAGGTGCCCCCTCTCATGGCAATAGAAACACTCCCGCCTCTCAGAGGAAACAGACCTGGTGTAAGGCTGTGTCCTCAGCGACTGTGTCCTCTCAGGGCTCACACACAGCTTATCCTCTCGCCGTTCTGTAGTGAACACGACCCGATGAGTGAGCACAAATTCATCAGCCAGCACCGCAGCCTTAGCCAACGACTCTACCTTCTGTTCATTCAGATAGACTACAATTTTATCCGGGAGACACACTTTAAACTCTTCCAGTAACATCAGTTCGCGTAACTGATCGAGCTTTGTGACTTTACTAGCGGCGCACCATTTATCAAACAGGGTCGCCTTCTCACGGGCAAACTCCACGTACGTTTGATTGACAGCTCTCTCACCGCTTCGAAACTTCTGCCGATAAGCCTCAGGAACAAGCTCATAGGCCCGCAGCACTGTAGCCTTCACCGTGTCGTAGTCCATGCTGTCATCTATAGACAGAGCCGAACACACTTCCTGAGCTTTCCCCACTAGTTTGCACTGCAGCAACAAACTCCACATTTCTCGTGGCCACTTTAGGGTGGACGCAATACGTTCAAACGCACGAAAGTAGCTGTCCACCTCACTCTCCCTGAAGGGAGGAACTAAGCCAATATGCCTGCTAACATCGAACAGATCCGAGGGAGCGGGGCGCACACTGACCGGGGTGGAGGTTCGGTGCTCCGCAGCGCTCTCCATCTCCATAGCCCGGATTCGAAGGTGCATAAGCTCAACCTCACGGGTCTTCGTCTGCAACTCCACCTCTTTTAGCCGAAAAGCCAACTCTAATTCACTCATCTCCTCCACAGCCTGTGATCGGACGGATGAGGAGTCCTTCCCAGCCGGAGAACTAGTGGAAACCTTCACTTTCACCGCCGCCGGTTTGCTAGGAGCCGGCGGGACATCGGCAGCCTCTGCGCCCTTACCGACTTGCAACTCCCGCGGGGTCTCAACTTCAACAGCCGGCTTTTTAACAATGCCTCCCTCCACCAACTGCTCTGCTAGCGCGGTTTTAACCTCGGCCTTCCTAGCTTTTAGAGGAACGGAAATATCGAAGAAATTAGCAATGAGCAGCAGGTCGGCCTTGGTGCACCGGTTTAGTTTCTCCAGCGTGGGATTGCACGCAAACTCATCTAGATTAAACTCCATCCTCACGCTAATGGACGAGCCCCCAAATATGTTACGTCCCCGTCTAGGTAGGCACGTAACACGCGATTTGTGTCTCAGTCCTCACCAAAAACCCACGCCCCAAACAGTACACACCATGTATACACACAACCCTGAGTGACAATATATATATATAGTGTACAATGCAAATCTCTTCAGGGTGAGCCAAGGCCAAAACAACAAACAAAACAGTGTCTGAGGTCCCACAAGCTAGCTAAGCCCTAATCGAAAACAAAAGAACAGAAAGACAGTTAGCTAGCCCTGACTCCCTGAGCGATAAACAGGAGAAAACGCAATACAAAGAAAATGGCAGCTCAGCCCTACTTTGCAAACAATCGGAACGTAATAATACATTGGCACAAGGCCGCACAGGAGTTTTTTTTAGAACACAAATGGGAATATCGCTGTCGCTGTGGCTGGTGTCAAAAGACGGGCGCCGCGACCACTGTCACCGCTGTCTCTTTTAAAAGGGAAACCCAGCCAATCAGAACACTGCTGCTCCCGCTCCGCCAATCGGACGACGTTCCGGTGATCTGCCGGTTACACATGCACACACACATACACATACACAGCAGCGAACCCACACATGACCACATACACTAGGCCTTGGGCCGTAACAAGATCTTTGTGAAGACCTCAGTCAGCTGGTCTGCACAGTCCTTCAGCACTTGTCCTGGGACGCCATTAGGACCAGTCTCCAGACTGAGGATCATGCTGCTGTGCACCGTGTGGTGTAGCTGTGTGGTCAGTTCCTCTGCCAGCGTGAGGTCACCTTCAGCAGCTTTGATGTTGGTCCTGTAGTTGGTGAGGTGCTGGACCTTCACATCATTTTATATTGAACCTTTTGTGTCCCCTGTAATCCTGACGTGCAGGAGAGTCGGGGAGGAAACAGACTCATTGTTGTTACGAAACGCACTACTAGAGTACCAGGGGTAGGAACACCTGAGTCCCTGGTACTACCACTGGGTGACGCTAAAGCTAACTAACGGAGAAGCTCAACCTAGAGCCTGATCCCCAATCACAAGACTCAAAATACAAACAGGGGCTGCTCGACCTGGAGCCTTGGCCCACACTACAAACTGACAAGGGAAGGACCCAATTGCACGACCCACAGACACGGAAGAAGGATAAACTAATATTTTAATACACAATTTCAGGGCACAAAATAAACTTAACAAATACTAACAAACCAAAACCTTCAAACAGAACAGAGACAGGAATCTAGACAAGAACAAAGTAACTACACTTAACACGAAACGAGACCCAGACATAGAACACTAACCGAACTGAACGGGACAGAACAAAACTTTAACACGAAACAAACCTTAACAAGGCACAAACATACTTTAACAATAACCAAAACCCGAATCTACAAAATACACATACAAATACCAATAATCCAAATACCAAGAAACACTTACTACATACGTATGAGAGCAGCAAAGACAAAAACACAGGGAGGAACTTAAATACAAACTAAAGAGGAAATAACAAACAGGTGAAATCAATAACAGGAAATGGACAAACACAAAGTGAGCAAACAGAAAACAACAAAGAAGAACGGGGAACAAGGGCACCCTCCAGTGGTTGGAGGGCCAAACCATTGGCCATCACAATTGTAAGGGCTTCCATGATTATTAGTTGAACTCAGACCGGTGGCAGGAGACACGAGATGGCAACAGGTAGTCAGGAGTGTGAGTGAGGGGAGACCAGTGGAAACCAGACGGACGTGTAGTTGGGTTTAAGGCAGAGGTGCTTGACGCGTCACATTTTCTGGAGAGGTCAGCAGTTCAGTGTTAGCTCCACCTTTGGGTGAACTTAATGTGTGAGAAGAAACAGCACAGGCACAATATCTGAATAAGAACAGTTCTGCATGTGAGGGCTTCACTTCCTTCCTCTCTCATCTCTAGACACTCGATTCTCAAATGTTTCAGGTTGCCTGAGGTTTATGTGTCACTGTCCGGGACGCTAACGCCACTAGCGCATGGTTGGTGATACAGATGTGAAGGGAGCCAGAAACCTCTGTTGTCGTAGTGTCTGTGTAGAAGCGGTGACAGAACCACAGGTTAAAAGCTGAGACTGGAGAACTAAACCGTCTTCAAATCCTGCCGTGCTGATCTTATCAGCTCAGCAGAGAGGAGTGTCAGCGCTAGAGAGGCAGAGGTTGTTTTTAACCGCATACCGGCACCTGTCGAGCAGGTTGGATCGGATAAACCTGAGGAGGGAGGGTCCGCAGAACAATAACAGAGAGATGGGGAAAATGCAGACAGGAGAAAGCCTGCAGACGCTGAGAGGACATCCTGGGAATACTCAGTACTAGCACAGAATCGTTTCTTCCGTCTTCAGAACAGGTAGGAAATGTTCAAATATTTGATTATTCCCTACCAGACATTTTAAAGAACGTGTGAAACTATTTGTACATAGCTTCATAGAGTTTTACAAATCATTCACTCATATTTTCTATTCCGTTTTTTGGATGAGGGGAGTCCTCTGACCCCTGATGGGGTTAGAGTTAGCTTTACAAATAGGGTTAAGTGACGTAAAGAGCTGTAACATCACTGTAGTAGTAGTAATTATACGCTGCCCACATTCAGAGCCTGCATTTCAGAAGACATGTCCATAGCAGGTACCTGTGCACTAATCAGGTTGTGGCTCTGATGTAGTAGTAGGTGGAAAAGTCTAAGTCGGTTTACTCTAGTGCAGCTACACTGTGGTTAGTGAACCCTTATATAATCCCACAATGGGGAAATCTGTGCTTTTAACTCATGCTGAAGCGAATACACAGCAGTGAAACACACACAGTCAGACCTGCCAAACGTATTAGAGATGGAGCAACAGTAACATTCTGCTGTGTCACGACAGGAAACGCCGATGACTTGCTCTGCTGAATATGTTTAACATCCTGACGCTGCCCCTGGTGAACATTCCACCAAGCCTGAATTTCCTGATGGTGTGGAACTAGTAATTGTCAGTGTGGGTGTGTCTAATGACTGGAAGCAGCGCCGCTCAGGGTTTACAGCAGAGTGTGTCTACGTGCCAGACAAACAGCTGTTTGGCCGTTTGTGCTACGTGATACGAAGAGAAAACAGGTTTTACCTCCAAGCCCACATCGTACTAGTTATGTCACGGCATCCCCAACGTATCGACCCTGGGAATGTACAGTTACATGAAAAAGTACGTGAACCCTTCAGGATCACATGGATTTCTGCATAAACTGGTCATAAATTGTATTCTGATCTTCATCTACATCACACAACAGTGCAGCAATGTTCTTGGATGTCTGGTGTGAATCGTCTCTTCAGGTCCTGCCACAGCATCTCAGTCGGTTTTTGAATTCAATTGAATTCAACTTTATTTCTATAGCTCACTCAGGCAGGATGGCATGGAGGCATGTTAGTGGATACAAAAAACCGAAAAGAGCTCAGTGAATGAAGGACGTCCCCCAACAGTCTAAATCTATAGCAGCTGAACTAAGAGATGGATCAGAGGAACCAGAACCATCTGGAACCATCAGCTTTGTCAGAAAGGAAGGTTTCAGCCTAGTTTTAAAGCAGAGAGGGCGTCTGCTGCTAGAACCTGAACTGGAAGCTGGTTCCACATAGAGGAGCTTGGAGCTAAAGGCTCTGCCTCCCGTTCTACAGGTAGAAACTCTAGGAACCACCAGTAGACCAGCTCTGAGAAGCAAGGTTCTGTTGGAGCAGAAGGAGCCATGAGGTCTAAGACAAGATGGAGCTTTATTATGAAGAGCAGGACAGAGAAGCTAATGTAGGAGAAATGTGACGTCTCTTCCTGAGTCCAGTCAGACTCTGCTGCAGCATTTGAATTAACTGGAGGCTTTTAAAGAGTCACTGGTTCAAACTATGAGCAGGGAGACACAGTCGTCCAGCCTGGAGGAACTAATGCAGGGATTCATGTTTCAGCATCACTCTGTAAATTGTCTACATGCTGCCCACTAGTAGTCAGAGGTTGTCATTCACAACCAAGTCTGACAACTGCTTTAGTCCTTGAGCCACAGCAGCAAAATATCTGTGAATATCTGTGATGTTTCATGGAGGTAACCTCTCCTACTCTGTGTTTGAGTCGTAGCAGAGCAACTTCTCGTGCTCAGCAGGCTCTGAAGTCATGTTTGCCAGAGGAAAGCGTTTCTGTCTTCATTTGCTTCGAGACGCTCCAGCAGAAGCCAGAAAAACAAGAAGATTAAAGGAAGTCAACGCAGACGAGACGAGTCCTGCACTGAAAGAAAACACCTGAAATGACTCATTCACTTTTCAGACAAAACAAACATATTTAATTCCTTTGGTTTCCAGGGCGTCATCCAAACTACCAATTCAAATCAGTGAAGTCTCTAAACATTTTCAATTTCCTTATCAAAATAACAAAACGGCCACAAAGAATCACGTTTCCAACACTAAATGTTAAATGGTTGGCCACGTACGGAAGTAGGACAACTTAATAACTTGTGGTTTTTGTGGGTATTTTTGTGACAATTAAGAAGAAAATAATGAACTTTTACTTTTAATAAATCTGACGGTAGTTGTGACTTTGCAGACGTATTGTTCTGCGTCACCTTCTGTTCACATATGCAGTAAATGCTTAAGATTTATATACAGTAACAGGTTTGATGTAAATTCATATATTTCTAACATTATTAGATCGGGGAAGGAGCTTGTATCAGGAAAATCACGTCATGTTCAGGTGGGGTCAACGTCTTTCTCTCCTTCTCGCTCCAGACTAACGGTGAAGGACGATGGCGCTGCCGGCTGCCTTTCTGTCTGAGGACCAGTTCACCTGCTCCATCTGTCTGGACGTGTTTACCAATCCGGTCTCGACACCTTGCGGCCACAGCTTCTGTCAGTCCTGCATCTCCTCCTACTGGGACACACAAGGCGGTGCGAAGGTTTTCCAGTGCCCTCTTTGTAAGGAGTCCTTCCGCAAGCGCCCAGAGCTCCACGTGAACCTGACCCTGAAGGAAATCACTGAACAGTTTAAGCAGATGGCCACTGCAGGGACACCAACGCATGGAGGTGGTGGGATGGAGACTCTCAACACGCATCTTCATTACCCTCAGCACCCAACGCAGCCTGTGCCTCCGAGGCCCGGGGAGATGCCAGGGAGCGTCTTTGCTGAGATGATAACTCGATTTCAGCAGCTGCAGACTCCTGGGTCAACACCAGCCTCACTCGCTCATGCTAGTGACCTTCACCTGCATAGACCCAGTCAGTTCAGTACCCAAGTGGCCCTGGCCCCCCCTCCACCCTACTCCTCTCTCCGCAGGTAACAACTGGGCTCATTAAGATGGCTTCATCCACACGGTGACCTAAAACTAACCCTTCTTTAAAATACTGCTTTTCTCCAGATACCTTTTGTCACAGTACCTGGTGGGAACCATGTGGCTACAGCTATTGTACATGTTCTCCGTTTTCTTTAACACGTGATTTCATCGCTATGGTTACAGGTATACTCTGAGCGGCCCGAGTGAAACCTCCCCCAAACTGCCTCCATGTCCCATTCACATGCAGGGTCTGGAGTTGTTCTGTCGCACGGACAACACCTGTGTGTGCAGTGTGTGCTTTGAGACGGTGCATAAAGGTCACACCATCGTCCCAGCCAAAAGGGAATGGCTCATCAAGAAGGTAGAGGAAGCCTGAATGAAACAGTGGCTGATGATGTGTTCACTGTCTCTCTCAGCCACAAACTGAAACTCACACTCACTGCCAGGATTAGTAGAACATTTAAAAACTCTCAGCTGATCAGTTCAACGCTTTAAAGCAGGTCACATGTAATTATACAAAAAACATGTGAACTAACATCGTTTTCAGATTCGTTTCTTGAAAAGCTGTTTATGCAAAGTGAAACAGGTGACAACAGTAGTTGAGGGTTGCTCCACTAACACTGTGTGAGGGGGTATCACAGTGACGCTTAGATCTCTTAGTGTCTCTTAAGCAGGGACTCACCACAGGTAGGATTACTGCTGGTCTGACTTCACTGTGAGGGAGGTGAATATGCTGAAATGTGTGAGTGTATCTTCATTGTAACCGTCTAAAAACAGGCGACAATGTGAAAAATCCCAAATGCACATCAGTGTCAAGCTCACGATGCATCTTCTCTCCAGTCTCAGTTAGGAACTGAAGATATGAAGCTGAAGGAGTTAATCAGTGTGAGGGAGAGGAAAGCAGAGGAAATACAGAAGTCCTTAGAACAGATCCAGGTGAGTGTCATTCTTTGACTTCCTGCTCGGTTTATGCCTGTAGAGACTTTTAATAACAGTGGTCTATGAACATAACAACAGACCTTGAAACCTGGGTTGTTCACTTTGTCGTAGGCAGATGGTGCATCTACAGTCATAACCTTAAAACAACCCCAGAGTCAAGTCACGATCGTTAATCCTATCACACGTTTCTGTTGCTGTACTTAGGTTGCTGCTAAAAGAGAGACAGAAGGAGTCGTCAGTACGTTTTCCAGCATGGTCTCTGCTGCAGAGCACTGCAAAACTGAAATCCTGGAGGTAAACAACACTGACACATAGGAGGCATCGGTCTGTGTTCACTGAAATGAAAAGGGCTCCCTTCACGGCAAGGCTTTACTTTAAACCTACCAGGTGATAGACAGGACCCGTCGGACAGCTGAGCACCGAGCCCAGAGCCTGCTGAGAGAGCTGGAGGAGGAGATAGCGGAGCTGCAGAAGAAAAGTGCAGCCCTGAGCCAGCTGGCGCTGTCCGAAGACTACATCCTGTTTCTGAAGGTAGACGACAGCGTCCACGTGTTGAACCCGTGTTGGCCCTGAATACAAACATTCACTGGCCAGAGATACACACGTGTAAACGTCTCTACGCACCACGGCTATAATGCCTGTACACACAACACACCTCCATCGCTGCTCATGCATAGACATAAACATGATTCAGCATTTTAATCTGCTTAGGAGCCTTTTTCTCTTCTTGAAAACAGTTTCAAATAAACACCTGTTTCCATCTTCTATTCTTCTTCTTCTTCACAATAAAAGTCTTTCTTTCAAAACAGACCCTCAAATATTATAAAAGGGGCCAAATATTTATCCAGATTTTACAATTAAAACTACTAATTAGTTAAGAAATATAATAATAATCCATAAAATGTGTTTTTATCTAAAAAGAGTCAGCATGAAAAACTCAGTTGTCTTTGCACATTTATTCGAGGTCCTGAGGTACAGATTCATGCAGAGTATGGGTACAAAGCACTTTTCCCTCTGCACAGACATTTATACTGAAATCTCCTTATGCAGAAACAAAACCTTACAAAACGCTGCCTGTGGACCATTCACAGCAGCCTGGACTGAAGCTAAACATCCCTCATCAAATCCTCTCATTTATCTACTACATCTTTACTACAAGTGCAAATCTGGAGATACGAGGATCTGAATACAACAGTTGTTATTTACGGTAGTTTCTGTACATGTGGCTCAGCAGCAGTGTGAAGGTTCTTATGCCAGCGACGGTAATAATATGTTGGTGTCGCTGCAGGCGTATCCTGCTGTGGCCGCTCCTCCGCAAACCAAGAACTGGTCTGACGTCTCAATGGCAGCTGAGCTGAACTCAGGGGGGATTCTCCCGACTGTCAGTCAAATAATGGAGCGATTTCAGGAAGAGATGCGAAAACTGACAGAACTTTGTAAGTAAAGAAAAACTAGAAAATCTCATTCAGTGTTAATCAAGAAGCTCTCATATATCTTCTCTAGGTACCTTTATATCTTTCCTATACTAGCGTTAGTATATTATATTTGACTTATGTTTTTAATAACAGGTCAGCGATCCTCGTTGGACCAATCTGTACCCAGGACCAATCCAAGTAAGACTTGAGGTTTTTATCATACAGTTGTGATCAGTGAAGCAAAAAAGGGCAAAATACGTCAAAGTAATTTCATTCAATTAGGAAAAAATGCTCTTTTTTGTCTACAGGAGTTAGGAGGGTTCAGGAATATGCAGGTAAGAGTTGTCATACAAATCCATTTGACCCTCATCGGTCTGTTTAACCAACAACCATTTGGTTCTCTCTTAACTGGGCAGAGGAGATCACACTGGACCCCAACACAGCTCACCCACGTCTGGTGATCTCAGTGGATGGAAAACAGGTGCACTGTGGTGACCGCCATCAGCTCCTCCAGGACAACCCCGAACGCTTCGACCGGGTGGTGTGTGCGCTGGCTCGCCAGGGCTTCAGCTCAGGACGACATTACTGGGAGGTGGGAGGCTCTGAATTCCATCCCATACAGGCTGAACACAGCACAGACCCGTGTCGCCATTCATGTACAGTCAGACTAGGAAAATGCTGTACAACCAAGCAGATTCACCAGTGGCACCACTAAACCCAGCAAACCCACATAGAGCAGCTTTGAATTGGAGCCAGTCAATAAATTGTACATTTTAATAGCAACCTCCAGCAAACCCAGGATCAGTGTGAGAACATCTGCCTTGACGGGTTGGAGTGAAGGGATAGAGAAGAGAGAAAACAACAACAACAACAACAACACAAGCAGCAACAGACTCAGGCAGGATGGTTGGACCAGCAGCTGAACACTGAGACACACGACTCTGAGTCTGACGATACCTGGAGATGAGAATAGAGAGAGAAAGAGAGAAACACAACTAGGAGAGAACAGAGACAAAGTTAGTCACATGTGGACATGGAGGCATGTTAGTGGATGGAATAGATAGAAAACCAGAGGAGCTCAGTGAATGAAGGAGGTTCCAGCATCTAAGCCTGTAGCAGCTGAACTAAGAGATGGATCAGAGGAACCAGAACCATCTGGAACCATCAGCTTTGTCAGAAAGGAAGGTTTCAGCCTAGTTTTAAAGCAGAGAGGGCGTCTGCTGCTAGAACCTGAACTGGAAGCTGGTTCCACATAGAGGAGCTTGGAGCTAAAGGCTCTGCCTCTCGTTCTACAGGTAGAAACTCTAGAACCACCAGTAGATCAGCTCTGAGAAGCAAGGTTCTGTTGGAGCAGAAGGAGCCATGAGGTCTAAGACCAGATGGAGCTTTATTATGAAGAGCTGTGGAAGAGGAGAAGAATTTAATTCTATCCTAGATTTGACAGGACAGAGAAGCTAATGTAGGAGAAATGTGACGTCTCTTCCTGAGTCCAGTCAGACTCTGCTGCAGCATTTGAATTAACTGGAGGCTTTTTAAAGAGTCATTGGTTCAAACTTTGAGCAGGGAGACACAGTCGTCCAGCCTGGAGGAACTAATGCAGGGATTCATGTTTCAGATCCAGATGAAAATAGAACGTGCGCTATTATAAACCATATATACGGGATATAATGGTGCCAATCCACAAAATCACAACTACAGGTTTTCATAGACACAGTGAAAAGTCCTCTCAATCAGATAACATCATAATGGGATGTACTTCCAGCCTCTCAGCACAGCTTGTTGATCTGATGCTCTGTGTTCGCATTGTCCAGGTGGAGGTTGGAGGGAAGACAGACTGGGACCTGGGGGTAGCAAGCTGGTCTGTCACTCGGAAGGGCAAGATCACTGTGAGCCCAGCCCACGGTTACTGGTTCCTCAGCCTGCGGGACCAGAATGACTATGCCTTCCGAACGGAGCCCTCAACCAGCCTGACAGTCAGGCCCAGGCCTTCGCGTGTTGGAATCTTTGTAGACTGTGACAAGGGACTGGTGTCCTTCTACAATGTGGAGGCCAGAGTGCTCATCTATACGTTCACAGATAGCTTTCCTGACACCATCCATCCGTTCTTCAGTCCCTGTACTAATAAATCAGGAAAAAATGAGGCTCCACTAATCATTTGCCCTGTTACAATGTCAGAGTGAAATCAGTGAAATCACACAGACCAGAACTAGTCACAGCTTCCTTTAATGCGAGTCACAGCCAAAGCTCTTAGACTGAAGTCAGTGCTCGTCTTTCACACCGTTGGACTATTGTAGTATTAAAGTGTAGATAACACTGTGTTTAATATTTAGTAAATCTAAGTTCGAAGCAGAGCCCAGAACTGTTTACTGGACTCTGAAGGCACCTCAAGCTTCCACCTTGTTGGGACTCGTGACATGCATTTAGAATCATTGTGAAACTGAGATAAGGTTGACTGGAGGCGGGTGACTCAGAACTAATGCTGTTGTAGAAGAATTCCACATTTTATAACATTAGAAACACGACCTGGACTTGCCGTAAATAAATGAAATTTATCATATGATAGAAGTGCTTTGTTCCTGTCTGTCAGCTGAAAAGCCTTTAAATATCTCTGTATTTTACCACAGCCAAAGAATGTGTTGAATAAATAAAGGTCCTAAGTGACGCTGAAAGCTTTAAGCTGTTGCGTGTTTCTCTGTCTGTCTGCACCGTGGGAGTGATTTCACTTCTAGCTTTCCACTACATAGTCACAACGTTTCCCAGTTAAACACGTTAAACACATATTCAAACCGTGATGATCAGAGATCAGAGAAAAATAGCATTAACATGTACCAAACTGAGAAAACCACATCAATATTTTTTGATTAGGTTTTTGGGTTCTTTGAGAAATAGCATCTGTTCTCTGGCCCAGGTGGGACGGATGTTCTGCTGACTGGTCTCGGTGGAGAGGCAGGGAAAGTCCTGCTCCATCAAATGGGAGACTGCGGATCAGCAGACACTTCATTCAGCTTAACAAGTGAACATTTCTTTTCTTAGTAGTGGTTTACTGTAGTTGACAGCACTGCTGGGCCTGGGACGGTTTCCCATCAGAAGTGAAAAAGCGCCATCTATTGACTTGAAGGTGCTATTACACCACTGTGATCTGTTCACAGGTAAGAAAATTGAGGAAGGCCTTGTGTTATTTTCATCCTACTACACGCTCACCTAGTTTAGCACAATGCCTTCACATGAAACATTGGTTCCTTTGAGCAGAGCTCTTGCATCCAACAAACCCATTTGCAGGCATACTCGTGTCTGGACTTGTTTCTATCTGTAGCCCAGCTGGACAGTCTAGTTTGTAGAACATATGTTCTGTCCTGTTCTTAGCATTGTCTTGTTTTTCCTGCCAGTACCATGAGCTGTTGTTTCGGTCTTGTCTGCCTTGTCCTGTTCAGGTCGTAGATCAGCCTGGAATCCATCACCTCCTTGCAGTTGTAAGCATTGGAAATATGGGGCATAGACTGACACAGACTTCATCTCCTACTGTGTAACGCAAAGCATCTGTAGATGGCTTCAATGTGGGAAACTGAGCAGGTCACCCTGTAGGCTGGGTGATTACAATGTAGACGACTGGAGCTGCAACATAGTAATATCAACAGGTGATAATGTGGTGCTAAGCTGGGAATCATATGAATGGCTGCTTGTGTTTCTCTTTTACATATGTATACATTGTGTGTGAACAGTAAAATGTCCTCTATTAGTAAAAATCCTTCCAGCGGAGGCAACAACAAGAGAGTCTTGTTGTTGATAAGTTACCACAATGATGATCACTCACTTTTTCCACTTTGTCCTGCTGGAGCCTCTCCTAGATGTCACCTAGAGAACCCAGAGAACCCAACACCCAGACTCTAACAGGTGACAGTAACCACTACACCATGATGTCAAAGCATCCTTTTTGTTTTTCAAAGACAGAATTTAATAAAAAAATATTTCTACTGGTGTTTTGATGTAAAGACATTTACTTATGAGTGATACTTTCTGTTTCATTTGATGTTTACTCATTCATTCATCTTCGACAGCTTCTTCCCCGTAGCGGTCGCTGTGCTGTGTCCCAGCTGTCTATGGGCGAGAGGCAGGTTCGCCCTGGACAGGTCGTCAGTCTGTCTCAGGGCCACACATAGACGCACACACTCACACCGACGGGCCATGTAGAGCTTCCTGCATGTGTTTGCAGCCTCTCCTGCAGCCCTTTGCACTGTGGGAGGAAGCCGGAGACCCGGGGAGAACATGCAAACTCCACACAGGAAGACCCGGTCGCCTCCGGGAATCGACTAACCACCACACTACCGTCCTGCCCTTGAAGTTCACTGTGGATCTGTAAAACGTGCTTCGGGAACATGGGACTACACAACAAGTACAACTCTTTTAATTAAGTGTAACAGGCCTGTTTGAAAGTAAGGATTTATAAAAGAAAACTAGACCAATATCAACAAAATACCTTTTCAAATGTGGATCCTTTATTGTGAGCCTATGTCATAGTCTGTATCCAGCAAACCACATGAACATACGAAGGTCAGAGAGTTAGAGTCTACTCCAGGCAAACTACTGAACTTAGTTCCTGGGCATTGTCAGTTGTCAGATTAATGGATTTACAGCCCATCTGTACTGTACCAACAGTTTCCTCTCAGGCAGGTGTGACAGCTGTGGGCTGCTCCTGACTGATGGGACTGGTTTGCATCTGGATGCTGAGTGAGCAACATTCCTTATTAGGGATTTTTGATTTATTGTTATGAATATCTATCAAAATGATAAACATGTACTTCACTGTTCTGAAGATATGGGTATATGAATAATAAGGATTATAGTGAAGAAGAGATCATCAGTTTATTCAAGTCTTTTTATTGCCAATACACAGTTCTTCATCTGTACAGTTTCCACTTGTGCCTCTTAACTGAACAACAAAACCAATTAGCAGATACTAAAACGAGAGGACGGGACACAAGTCTAATCTACTCCAATCTGAAAATCCGGACCTTTTGTTAGAAAGACAACACGAGAGAGCAACACCAAACGACACAAGAGGAAATGATTCAGTCAGGACCTTGACAGCCACGTTGACCTGGAGCCAGGTTTGGACATCACAATGTCTTTGTGGTCTTCAAATATTTCTAGGAAAGAAACAATTGGAAAGTGATTTAGAACAACTCATCGTGTATGTGGACATGTGCGTGAACATCATCCAACCTCCCCAACAGGAGATTTGACTAAAAATGGTCGACTGATGACGATCGCTCCTGAATGTTGTTCATGCCCTCAGACCCTGAGTAAAAGTCAGTCTGTCAGCTGTTAGAAAAACATTTGTGCATATCGGACGTTGATCTATGGAGCTGGATTCTAAATGGCCAGACTAGATGCGTGTGGTTTCACTACCTTTAGGTTCTCATAGTGTTTGAACGTTTTGCAGTGGTTGATCTCTGCTTCTTTGTTTCCGCTGAAGAACCGATTACACGCCTTACAGAAGAACCCCGTCTTTGGCACCAGGAACTCCATACCTGTAGGGACACACATGCACAGTGGTAAACCATCCTCTAGTATCACAGGTGTGGTAACATGAACAAAACACAGGTGAGTGTCTGACCAACTGGGCTGCTAGGGTCAAAAGGAGGCAGGAAGGAATCCGTGCTCGGAGACGCTTCTGTCTTTAATTCCCTCTTGTTCACACACTTGTCTCCAACGTGAGATTGGTCTTCGAACTCTTCTTGATTTCCTGCACGACACAGAGACCTCATTAAAATCTCAAATGTGCATTCTAGTGTAAACATTGTTATACAATTGCAAGAAACAGTCTGTGAACCTCTGGCATCACATGGTTTTCTGCATAAATTGGTCATAAATGATTTTCATCTAAGTCACAACAATAGAAAAACACAGTCTGCTTAAACTAATGCTGCACTAACATCATATGTTTTCATGTTTTATTGAACATAACATATTGAAAAAGTATGTGAAGCTTTGGCCTTAACAACTGGTCGACCCTCCTTTAGCAACAAGCTCAACCAAACGTTTCCTGTAGCTGCAGATCAGACCTGTTAATGGTCTGGAGGAATTTTGGACGTTTCCTCTTTACTGAACTGTTTCAGGGCATCAATGTTCTTGGACGTCTGGTGTGAATCATCTCTTCAGGTCCTGCCACAGCATCTCAGTCGGGTTGAGGTCCGGACTCTGACTGGTCCAGTCCAGAAGGAGGATGTTCTCTGTTGAAGCCATTCTGTTGCTGATTTGCTTCTATGCTTTGGGTCGTTGTCCTGTTGCGTCACCATCCTCTGTGGAGCTTCAGTGGACAGATGATCTGAAGTTTTCCTGCTAAATGTCTCCATAAACCTTCATGAATTCATTTTTCTGTCAATGCGTCCAGGCCCTGAGGCAGCAAAGCCCCAAACCATGATGCTCCTCCACCACGTTTCCAGTGGGGATGAGGTGTTGATGTTGGTGATCTGGGCCTTTTTTCTCCACCATAGTGTTGTGTGTTCTGTTCTCTGTCATCATGTGTCAGAGATTCCTGTGAGTCTTAGCTGACGCTCTAGGATTCTTCTTCCCTCATTGGTTGCTGTGTCTCAGTCATCTTTCCAGGACGACCAGGTCCAGGGAGAGTAGCTACAGAGCTGAGCTTCCTCCATTTGTAGTCAGTCTGTCTCAGCGTGGACACGTGAACATCAAGGCTTTTACAGATGCTGTTGTGAACCTTTCCAGCTTCGTGCTTCTTGGTCGTAGGTCTTCTCAGAGTCTTTGTGTGAGGCTTGGTTCACATCAATGCTTCTAGAGAACAGTAAACTCAAACTGGTGTGTTTTTATAGGCAGGACAGCTTTAACCAACACATCCAACCTCATCACATTGACTGGACTCCAGGTTGGTTGACTCCTGGCTCCAAGTTGGAGAATCATCAGCTGAGGGTTCACATACTTTTGAGAATGTTTACATGTAAAAACATGAAAACATAGAATGTTTGTGCAGCATTAGTTTAAGCAGACTGTGTTTTTCTATTGTTTTTATGCAGACATCCATGTAATGCCAGAGGTTCACAGACTTTTTCTTGCAGCTGTAAGCTTTGTGGTTAATGTACCCGTCTCTGCAGCGGAAGCTATCACCCCTATGTCCTCGTCATCCTGCGTCATCCGTTCTTCTGTTTTGGTAGACATCAGCATCTCCTCCTCAGTTTGCCTGCTGCTCACACCGCTGCCCTCCTTCTCATCTATTGCTATTTGCAGTGGTGGCCCACTATGTGCAGTGACCCCTGTTTCTGGGCAGTTTGTAGAGTCCTCGGGAGCAGCTTCAGGGGGTTCACCTGAGGTTGTGAGGGCAGCGTGTGGTGTGGAGTCTAGAGTAGCTACGGTTCCTACAAACAAACACAGTGAGTTCAGCCACATGCATAATAAGTTGTAGCCATAATTCAGGTTCATAGTATATCCAAAATGTTCAGTGAATGAAGGTACCTGTCTGACATGTGAGCTCACTCTCAGCTGCTTCTGGTTGACAGGCTGACAAATGTGTTTGCCTGAAACACACCTGCTCAGGCGTCTCCAGGTTTTCTGATGTCTGAGCTATTGGTGCGTTCACAGTCTGACTCTCTGACACTTGCTTGTCAGTTTCCTCCAGAACCTCTGTGGCACCTGATGCTGTTTCTGTGATGACCTCTGTGAGCGTGTTCTAGAACAAATAAATACATTTATACTAAATTATACTGTGGAAATACAAGTCACTTCAGCATATATTTATGTTGTGTCTGTGTGATGTAAATGGCTGTCTCCATGTCAGCCCAGGGAGTCCCCCTCCCCTCTTATCTAATGGAAGTACTGTGCACTAAAGGCCTGCAGTTTTTGATATTTAGGCATAAATACGCCAACGTGTTGGCATTTTAAGAATCTAATTTTGTCTGAAATACTATTTGGTGGTTTCTGCTTGAGAGGAAACAATCATTTACTTTTCTTGATGAAATATGTAAATGTTAACTAAGACGCTAACCTCAATCAATGCTATTCAGTAGTTTACATAAATGTTCAATTCAATATCCCACTAAAGCAACACTGCCTCAGTCATCCCAGTAGTTACTTAAAGGAAATATAAGTACACAAGCTAAAAGTACCCCGGATGTGTCCGGATGTTCACATGTAGAAGCATCCCCCCCTTCCTCTACGGTTTCCATGGGAACAGGGGAAGGAAGGTCAGTCACATCTCCTACTTCATCTACAGTCACAAAGTCACTCATATTGAATGGGAAGTCCTCCTCCTCCTCCTCCTCCTCCTCCTTATGGCGGAACAGAAAAGAACAGTGAAAAACATGGAATGAAGACATTTGAATGTTTCATTTCTGCCCCTTGGGCCCAACACGGTCTTCTCACCACTTTGACCTCAGCCTTTGGGCTGTTGTTGTGTTCATCTCTGCAGGAGCTCTGCTTGTATTCCTGAGACCTGAAGGTCTTTGATCCTGGAAGACCTTCACCATACGCTCTCTTCCTCTCCCTCCTCTCTCGTTCTCTTCTCTCCCACTCCCTCTTCTCCCGCTCTCTCCTGATTCTTTCATCCCTCTTGGCTCGCTCTTCCTTCTCCCAGGTCCTCCTCTCCTTCTCTCTTCTCTCCCTCTCCCTCGCCTCCTTCTCCTTTCTCGCTTGTTTCACTTTCTTCTCCTTGTCCGGTTTCTTTTCCTCCTCCGGGTGTGTCTTGGCCTGCTCTTTTGTCTCCTCATTAGCCTTTTCACTCTGCTCTCGATCTGTTTGTATTTCTTGTTGTTCTCTGCAGGAGGGAACTGTTGTCCTGGTCTGGCTGCCAAATCTTGTTTGACACTCTAGAAGCAGTGCATTAACCATTTCTTGAGTAACCTGCTGCAAAAGGAATCAAAATCAGTGTAAGCTGCTGAGAAACACAGTCTGGCATTAGGATACATTAGGATGTTCTACCTTCTGGATTGCTGGTGTGACCGTCTCCCCAGAAGCTGCTTCCGCATTAGAGACACATGGCTTTGTCTCTTCACCAGCTAGAGTTGTATGTGTGGCTTCAGATGCACAACCTTCTTTATTCTCTTCTGATGTCTCCACAACATTTGCCATGTCCTTCATGTCCACACCCACATCTCTTTCTAGCCTGGCATCAGAAGGTGCCAAACAGTTGGAAACATCCTTTGTTAGCTTGATGTTTCTTGCCTCATCATTGTTGCTCCCATTTTCTCCCAGAGTTTCAGCACCAGTCATCGCATCGCTGTTCTTTATTTTCTCTTCATTCCCATCAGCATCTTTTCCCAGTTCCTCTTTGTGTGCAGCTGCTGCAGTTTGGCTTCCTTTACCGCCTGTAGGTGTATCCTGTGACCAGACAAAGGGTTCGTTAAATCAAGGGCAGACTTACGCCAGGAGGAGGTTAAAGAGACAATCTGCCAGTTTAAGTTTCTAACCTCAGATGAATCAACATATGCAGCAATGACTTTTGTTTGTGCCTTGGAGTCCGGCTTGCGGGAGAAGAAGAGGGGGTTGTTCTGAATGATGCAAGGGAACGTCTGGAAGCGTTTGTACACAGACAGGGCCATGGCGGCCGTTGCCATTTCGCAAATGACCTGAGCAGAATCACAGAATGAGAAAGAAACAGCTGTTTTTGAGGACATAACCTCGTCATTAACAGGAATTAACATATTTGCAGCGGCACAGACAAACAATTCTCACCATGTTGTTGAGCACTAGAGTCTTAATAACGGTACCAAAGCGTCGCACCAGCTTCTGAACCTCAGAGGAGGCTGATGGCGTGTTGGGAACATTACTGATCACCAGCAGGCTGCTCCAGCTAACTGGAGCAGGACTCTCCTGTAGGACGCAAGTACACTGAATATTCAAGTAGAAAAATATTACACAATAATGTTAAATACAGATACAAATGTTCTGATGTTCCAATGCTGCTTTACAGTATCACTTTCAGGCTGTGGTGTTGTGCGGTCACTTAATTAGGGCTGATAAACACAAACAAGCAGTTTTAAACGATCAGTTCCTTCATCACTGTGTAAGGAACAATACATAAAGAAATATGTTGCAAGAAAAAGTCTGTGAACCTCTGGCATCACATGGATCTGCATTAATTGGTCATAAATGTGTCCTGATCTTCATCTAAGTCACAACAACAGAAAAACACAGTCTGTTTAAACCAATACTGCACAAACATGATATGTTTTCATATCATAACATAACATAACATACAGAAAAACTTAATAACTGGTCGACCCTCCTTTAGCAACAACCTCAACCAAACGTTTCCAGTAGCTGCAGATCAGACCTGCTCAACGGTCTGGAGGAACTGTGGTTCATTCCTCTTTACTACATGAACAAAACATGAAAACATATGATATTTATGCAGTAATGGTTTAAGCAGACTGTGTTTTTCTATTGTTGTGACTTAGATAAAGATCAGAACATGTTTATGACCAATTTCTGCAGAAATCCATGTGATCCCAGAGGGTTCACAGACTGTATAAACCAAACAAACCACACACTGGTAGAAATACTCACTGCTGCGTCCACTGATCCCATCAGTATGTTGTAGAGTGCCACCTGTGCAAAGAGGTATTTTATTATTAATGCACTACTTTCATTAACACACAAAGGGTAACAAAGACAATGGGTTTGTCTATACGCTATATATATTTCCCCTGAACAATTGCCTGACATGGCAAAAACATTAGGCAGCTACAGAGGCAGAAAATGACAACATAGTGTTTCTGAATGGAGTCATACCGGAGTGCCGAGGCCAACGCGCTGTTTCAGGTGCATCATCTTGACCTCCTTGTCTTTAATCTTGGCGGGCTTGAAAGCGTTGACTTTCACGACCTCTTGAGCGGTCTCAAGGTCCGGCACGGACACCAGTACCTAACAGACATAAAGGTTGATGTCAGCCAAGTCCTGAAACAATGAAAACAACCTAGGATGCAAGTAGACAATTCTTCGCCAGAGGCCTGACCTTTCCGATTTGTGCTGCCATGATGATGTCAGAGGGAGTTCCAAAGCCCTGGACAAGCGTGATTATGTCGCTTTCTGACCAGCCACTCTCAGGAAGTCCAGTCATCAACACCATGCCCTTCTACATGGGACATAAGGAAGGGCCTCAGTACTGACCATATTATGAATATAGACAGATCAACAACTAAACATCTATGTTATGCTGTGTTACAATGTGTGGATGTGGCTGATGCACCTCATCAGACGTCTTCTGCTCAGCTTCACCTCCTGCAGTTGAAGGAGAATGTAACCAGCTACACATTTACATTCATCAACACGATAACTCGGATGACATCACATACGAGGCTCTTGTTTCCCTACCTGAATCTTCTCCAGCACCACCCTTGTCCTCCCTTAGAAGAGGTTTGCTGTAATGGCAGGAACATTTCAAACAGTGAGTGGGGGAGGTGGGTGGTGGGTGGACACAGAATTGGCAGGATTAGTGTATGGAACTGGTCTCAAACCTGTTGCTGGCGTCAGAACAAAGTCCGCCTTCGGGTTTCTGAAAGCAGTAAAATGGTTCAGTACGTGAGGCTGCATACTTAAAATAGTACACTGTGTGTGAATGCATCCAGCCTTCTATAAGTCTGAGTATGAGTGGGGGTAAACAGGGCATGTTATCCACGTGTGTGATCTCCACACGCTACCTTGGCCACTGAAGCAGTGATCTGCTGGCCCCTAATGGAGAGGGTTGTGGAGGTAGCCAGTGTCTGGGCCTCTTTAGCCTTCACCATGCATACAGATGCCTGCAAAAAGGAAAGGTGACGCGTTGACGTGGGGCCATCCGGCAGTAAGTGTAACTCAGCACACAATGCAGTTCGTTCATAACCATTATGTCACCTTTTGTCCCACAGACTCCTCGCTCTCTTCCCCAGAGCACGGCATGAGGATAACGTTGTTGATCTTGCCAAAGGACCCGACCAAGTCTGTAACTTCCTGTTCTGAGGCATCATTTGGAATGCCAGTCAGATAAATCAGGCGATCTGCTACAGACCAGTCCTGGGAAGGTTGACTCACTGTTTTCTTCTTCTTCTTGGCTGGGGGAGACTTGGCGGACTACAAGTCAGAAGTGAACATATTCGGTTAGGTGAAGGAGAAAACATCAGTTCAAGAACATGTTCATCCAACCGTTCATCTAGATGCAGCGTGTTGTGATTTATCGTCTGTCTGCGGCTGTTTTTGATGCTCACACGTCTATAAATTAAACTGGTCATTGTAGTCACCTTGGGTCCGGGCTTTGTTGTGCTCTTAACAGCTCTGGTGTTTGACTTTGCAGGTTGTTTAGAGGTTTTGGTGGAGTACCTCACTGCATCATCGTGTGGACGCTTCACACCACTTCGAGAGGAATTTCCTTCAAAAACAGGAAACACAGGAGAGAAGAAAGAAGCGTCAATGTGTAAATGGGACTTACACATCACTTCAATGATATTAGATTAGGAGTCTAAATTAAATAAGAGATATTATTATGGGGTATTTAAACACATCTGTGCAGCACAGGCATGCGCTGATAACCAAAGGGCATTGTGAAATAATGTGGCAACCCTACATACATACTGACTTACCAGTCGCTTCCCTGCTCCTCTTCTCAGGGTGATGATCTCTGGTATATGAGGCCTGATGCAGGTGGGGCGGACTGCGTGTGAAGTGGAATTCAAACCTGTGGTCTAAAAACAGCAAATGAAATGGCAACCAGTCATTTTGACTTGAACAGCTCTGGAAATCTGGGCGGTAGCAGTTAGAGCTGTCGCCTCACAGCAACAAGCAAAACCTAGATGTGATAGATGTTTGATGCCAGTGTTTCTGTGTGAAGTTTGCGTTTCAGCTGCTTATTGTCGTGGTGTCCAGGTACTTTGGCTTCCTCCCACAGTCCAAAGACCTGCAGTCAGGTTAAGGGGCCAATCTACCTTGTGAGTATTCATGAGTCTGTCTGTACGTGTGGCCCTGTGACGGTGAATCCTGCCTCTCACCCAGCTGACAGCTGGGATAGGCTCCATCCTCATAGGCCTGAAGGACACGAGCACCTATGAAATGATATTGTCTGTTCAAGGAAGTGTGTGATAGTGTCCATACATGATGTTGACTAGAACAACCTTTCTTCATTCGTAGCACAAAGTATTTGGCTACATTCTGGTCACAATGGAAACTGCTTTGTTTAGAAGGAACAGAATGTTGCATCTGACCTTCAGTTCCAAAGCATACAATGCACAAAGATAAGAAAAGAAGGCTACGAGAGAAATGAGTATGTCCACACACAACTTCTGGAAACTGCTTTTGAACATCATTACTATTTTTTAAATGTGTTTATTTTCGGCCTTTAAGCATTTTAAGCATGGCCTACCTGCGCATTGGTGGCGAGGATGACCGTGAGGGGAGTAAGACCTCCCGTGTAGTCTAGGGGGGACCCCCCGGTGTTTGCTGCGGGGAGGACTTGAGGAAAGAGAAGAAGACCGTGATCGAGACATGGAATGTGATGGAGAGCCATCCTTGGGATCCCACAGAGCCCGGCTGCCATATCGCCCACTTCGACTGGACAAAATATAATCAGTCACAACACTGATAACAATGCAGTAGTCAAAATGTAAAAGATTTCAGGATTCTGAAACATGCAGCTGCTGCTAAATGGTAACTACCTAATTATGCTGAAATAAACAAGAAGATTATTTATGATTATGTTAAAACATGGACGTGAACTACACTATCACTGTTACACAACCTAACATCCTTTCAAAAGGTTAACTAAAGGTTATCCACAATGTTTGTAGCAATAACTGATTACTGCAAGCAAACAAGGATGAGTGCAACTGACCTTGGTAGGTTTGGTTTCCACCTAGGATACCTTTAGACAGACACACAGATATAATGTAAAAGTCTTTTAACAGCCTCCTTCTTATCATCATGATCATATTTTGATGTTGTAAGTTGACAGATGATGGCTTAGAGTATCAGGCCCAGACAGAATTAACACTGTACTTCACTACACCCTCACGATGATAAAAATAATAATAACACTGCGCAGTGCATAAGCAGCACATTAACCATATCCTCACCTGTTGCGAAGGTCTCTGCAGGCAGCCGTGTGGTTGACAGTGTTAACGTGAGCAACCCAGTCCTGAAGAAAAACGACACATCGTGTCACTGATAGAACAGAAACAAAGCTCAACATGACCGAAGACAAAAACCACGAGCTAAAATCGAACGTGTGTTAAACCTACATTCATGCTGAATTACGCTACACTCACTAACACAACGGCTGAATACTTCACCTACTTCACAAAAACACTCTCAGCAACTAAACTTATGATTTTAGTCATGTAGTTGATTTACTGAGTTACATTTGAAGAAGAATGGATGGTGTTTGCTATTCATGAATGTTTCATTTCATTATACTATGATACTATTCATTCTTTGAGCTGCATTTGCCTTATTTTGCTAATCATAAAGTGTAGGAAACAAATTCATTTCAATTAAAAAAATGATGATTTATATATATATATAATATTAAAGTTATGGCACATAAAAGTTCAAACCAAGATAAGGATATGAATGAACAGTTAATCACAAAACCCTCTGAGAACATAAGAAACTCCAAACACAAGAGTTTATTCATGTCATCTGCAGAACAGAATCATATTCCTTAACAATTCCTCTACTCTATTTTAGTTTTCCTAAACATTTCTACCAAATTAACCATCTTTTTGAAACGAATAACTCCTGATTACTTGTTCGTAGATATTAGAGCCTTCCGTTAATAAATCCTGTGCTAGCACACAACATGACACGATTTGATGCATTTCATGGTTAACGGGGCTGGTAGTGACACCGGAAACATCAAAGGAATATCAGTGAAAAACGGAACAATAACCAGAACATCAGCCCTGGTTCAGATGCAGCACGAAGTTTGTTGAAATCAAGAGTTAAGTGAATCATCTGTGTTTTATAAAGAAAGTTACTTGTTTCAGTGCTGTGGTACAATGAGCCAACAACAACCTGCCTACGCTGGTGTGGATAAGCCAATCAAATCAACCACATCTATTACACATTTCATTTGATATTTTCAGTAGAATCATTATTCCAATGTGAAAAAAAAAACACAAAAAATGTCATTATTTCATTTTGTATTTTTATAGTTAATTTTGTAGAAATTTGTAGCATTGTAAAAGCACATCACACAAGCAGCTTAGTAACCCTACAGTAATAGTTTTGTAACCCTTTAGTAACAATATAATAGGTTTGTAACCCTATAGCGAGCCTTTAATAATAATATAGCCACCCTATAGTAACAATATAATAGGTTTGTAACCCTATAGCGAGCCTTTAATAATAATATAGCCACCCTATAGTAACAATAGCTTAGTAAACCTACAGTGGTCGTAATATGTAGGACCTCGGGCCTGCACAGGGTTACATTTAAAGAAGATCGAGAGAACAAAATATGTTGTTTTTTCAAGGAGTCCAAGTATTGAACGGTTTCAGGCTCTAACTCTTTAAATTTGAATCACTAGTCTTGACAACAAGCTTCCAGATGATTATTTCACTCAGGAAGGTTTGTGGACATTGGTACAAGGACATGTTGACACTTACCTTTTCCTGATCGCACTGTGTGTGGCACAGGGAGCAGGTATGGGGATACTCCTTGGGAGCCACAGCTGAGAAATCACTGATCATGGTTGGAGTAGGAAACGTCTTGCTTGTGTTGACTGGTTTTGAGTCTGATGAAGATGAGAGAGACCGTCTTGAGGAATCCTCACTTCTAATCTCAGATGAGGGCCTTGGTTTATGTCTTTCCCGTCTGTAGTCTTGGTCTAAATTACGAGTTTTTGACGATGGTGGAAATTCTCTGCCAGGCGATCGACGGTTCTTGCAGTGTTCGGCACTTGTCCTGCGATAATCTTTGTCGCCGTGCTTACTTGGTTCAGTGTGCTCCAAATGAACCGGTCGCCTCTCAGTTTTATCCACTTTTGGAGTTGACGGCGATGACGAAGATGGGTACATTTTAACGGTATGTTCACTTGACAACGGCTCTCTTTTGAAAGTCTCTCTGGTACCACTTTCATCATTTGCTCGACTGGCATGACCATAGTCAATAACTTTACCTGCTGTCTGTGTGACAGTAAGAAGGCTGGGAACCTCTGGGGACTGTGAGCGTGTCATTGATAAGGAGTGAGAAGTAGATGGTGGGATGTCACGGACGCCGGGTGAAAATGATGCTGAAGTGGAGGCCACTGTTTTTAGGTTTCCTGACTTGTTGATTTGGATGTCCCGCAGAATGAATGGCAAGGTGTCTGGGGTTAGCTGATCATCAGGGTAGTGACTCAGCACTTCCAAGTCCTCATTTGAAAGTCCAAAACTTGCCAGGATACTTCCTGCACTCTCTGGTGTGTACAAACCCTGACCCTCTCCACCACCACTTGCACCACCAACAGAGTGACGAGCTTGAGTCAGTGGTGCAGCACTGGCAGGGCCAGTCCAACTTGGGATGTTTGGTCCAGCATGGCTGCTCTGAGGCTGCTGTTGTGACTGTTGGCCAGCAGTAGGTGGAGGACTGGCAAACAATTTATTTGGAGGTTGGTAGCTCGACCAGTCAACTCCTTGTTGGTGGGCAGACTGGTTATCTGATGAGACGGTTACTGGATTAGCGCCATAACTCCCAGGTTGACTGATCCCAGAACCTGAGTCTTGGTTGTGATGTTGGTTTTGCTGACTCATGTGGTCAATAAGGCGATGGTCCATGTCTCTGGCACCCCGGATGGCCAGGGCAGACTCCAGTTCATCAGGCAACTGAGTAGGACGAGGAAACTGGAAACCCATAACCTGTGACAACATATCAGAGGGAGTCCGATTCTGATGTTGATTTGGAGGTGGCTGGTGATGAGGAGGCCTGGAACCATTCGAGAAAGGCTGTGGCCCCTGTTGCTGGGACTGATGGTGGTACATGGTAGGAGGAAAGCGAGGTTGTGCAGTTTTGTATGATTTGCTTGTTGTTTCAATGTTAAACCCAAATCGAGACCATTTGTCTATTGACAAAATTCAAGTGGGCTGTGTGACAAGCCAAATGTCTGTCTGTTGTTGTGACACCCGTGGGTAAAAGTTGTGCTTGCTACAGCAGCAAGCTACTGCACGGCAACATGTGCCTGAGCCTCAATCAGGTCAGTCAAAGGTCCAAATATGAAATGAGTTCTTCTGGCGCTGTCAGCAGACAATGATGCACTGGGGTCCAAACGAAGGGTTGGGAAAAGATGTGAGCTGCTGTCTGTTTACGCAGCAAGACTGTGAGGTGGAAAGCAAAAATATATCGTTACAAATTAGTTTTAGTTTAGTGAAAAGTAGCTTAGTGGTAGTAGTCCTTTCTCCTCCATCAAGTTGACTCAGTCCTCATTTGGTTGCCTTTAAACGCTTTCAGAGAATAAACGATGTACTCAGGTTTAAGAATTCTTCTTGTGGTCAAATGTTCCCAGTCAAGCTTCAGGATGGAAAACAAAGCAATATTATGCCTCAACAATGAATCAGTGAAAATCACCATGGACTAAAAAGGCAAATACATCAAACTATGTGGATGTCTAAAGGAAATGTGTAACTGAGCTCCTGAAGAAACCGTCCTCTGCACAAACACCCGCTCACTGGACTATCAACAGTCTCACACTTTACCACCTCCTTGAATGCATTCAAAGCAACAGACTTAACCAGAGTAACATAGGTACACGTTTTTCTAAATGCACTACTTTCACTGAAATTTCAGTCCATTGTTCTTCATCCAGTGCATAATCCAACCAGAACTACCTGGCAATCCTTCAGCCTTCTTTTTGCTCCATTAAATGTTGTGCTGTGGTAACTTTGCTTTTTCTATTTAAACAATGAGTGAACCCAGCTCAGTGGACAGAATGGTATGGCACTAATGGTTCACATAAGCAGACAGTTACATTTACAGAACTGCTTGCACACAACTGGCTAAATGCATGAGGTCAACGCCAAGAAGGTTTAAAGTAGACCGATAATACAGATGCGTCCTTGGTTGTTCAGACTGTTCTCAGTACTTTTACTACTACAGACGTTTTACAATTATTATTGTTTGATCCTGTAAATTGTACCTACTGCTGCTAGAAACACAGAATTCCCCCCCTGTGGGATTAATAAAGTCTTATCTTCTCTGAGACACAGCCTGCCCAGAGTATGGAAACATTCATATGCACCAAATGTGGAATTATGTCATACAAGTGATCATACCACCAGACCACATTTGTCTGTTCAGTTGTGACCTTTCTTGCCTTCAGTTGCCTGCATAGGTGGGTAGACAGTCTGTCATTTTATCCATAAGTCACATTCATCACGAGTATCGATTATTACACATTTTCATGGGAAGGCTAGTAGCAGTTATTCAAATAATCTACGTTTAGACCTTCAACCTTTAAGCGTCTGTGTTGCAAACAAGCTTCACTCAGTCACAAAGCACCGCAGGGGAAGGTTAGCAAACTAATGGTAACTTGTAACAGTTGGATTGGTTTTGGCTGCGTACACAGAGTGGGATCATTTTGGCTTCCATGATAATGATGGCAAAGAGGAAACCGAACACACAGAGAGGCTGTCTGCAGAATATGCTACGTAAAAATGTAATTTACAGGGAACGAATGAATGGAATGCACCAAATGAAAGGATCCTTCGAATTAACCCAGTACAATAACTCTTGATCTACTTGAAGCGTGACTAAGTGCCATAACGCTGGAGCCTGGTCACACCACACCCTCCTGGTGCTGCCAACACATCACTGACACTGCCCAAGTCCTACAAGCCAGTAAAAGCAAACCGTGTAGAACCCTGGGACTGTGAACGCAGATCTCATTCGTCTGCACGGTTCTATGCTCCTTATTTGATCTGATACACTTCCATAAACACATGCAAGGTCAACACTATGAACTTGTGCAAACAGCAGAATAATGAAACGGAAGCGTAACCGCACTGCATTTTAAGATAGACCATCTGAAGATCTGACACAACAAATTAACAACAGTACCCGATGACAAAAACACCCCTTTACGCACAGGCATCTCCAGTGACCTACCGACCTCCGGTTTTACTGAGAAGTCAGCTGCTGCATTTGAACCAGCCATAATAGTTCAAAGACTCACATAATGTATCTATTCGAAAAATTCTTTCTATCCACTATGCAGTTGCGCTGGATCATGTATATGAAATCGATCATAGTTTACAGCTGTTAAATCTCCTCTGTTGTCTGTGCTATGAAATGTGCTGCATTATATGGAAAACTACTTGGTTTTACACATTTCAGATTCTATGTTGAAGAATCAAAAACATGTCCTGTTTGGTTTACTAAATAATTCCACATATTATTTCATGGTTTTCAGTAACATACAATGATAAAAATAGGGCTAAAACACTGAAAGAGTGTAGATGTGTTTACCAGCAAGGGACAAAGCACACATTAAAATTATAGGAAGGAAAAGGTTAATATTAACAGATCCAAAATGCAGAATTTCAACATAAAAGCAGGGAAAACGTGTATTGGTTGCTACACAGGAAAAGCTATAGGACTAGTGCTAGGTACTTTGAAGAGTCCTTCAAGATTTATGGACCTGACAAACATTCTGAGGTGTGGAACGTTGCTTTTCACTTTTAATGAGACCTTCAGGTTTTCTTTTTGCCACATTTTTCTAATAATACTTCTAACATATGCAGATTTTCTCAGTTACAGTCAAAACACAAGTTTACAGTATGATGTGCATTAATATGCAAAGCAATGCTTCACACAGAGCATGTTTAACAAAGGTTTGAACGCTGTTATCTGTCTTCTCTATCCTGTCCAGACTGTTTCTACCTTTCAGTTCACCCCCATCATAGGCTAGGACTCGTACTTTTAAAGTGAATAATCTGAAAAAAGTCTAAAAGAGTGGTTAAGTCAGTCATCCTTACCAAGGCGGGTGGGCACTGGTGCTTGCAGTTACCAAAACAGATGCTCTGACTGAGAACGTTTTAAACATCAGGGAATTATGATATGATAAATACTATAAATATAAAAAGGTTTGTGTTGCACTATTTTAATATTGAGGTAAAATAGCCCACAAATGAAAAATGGTAATTAAAAGGTCTTGAATCAAGCTGCAGCGTTTGCTGCGTATTTGACCATATGCTGCAGGAAACAGCTGTTCACACAGTGACAGCACAGAAAACGTGATGAAGCATGAGGCTGACTGTTAATAAGGGTCTCTGAGCAAAGACTTGTTGCAGCACAAGTTAATGCACTTGTGCAGTAATTGCAGCTTTTTACTCATAATAAACGCTGCCAATGCCTAAAAGTTACAGTTAAAGTTTCAGGTAAAGGACAAGTTTTTATTAGACTTCAAACCTGTGGCTATTTCAGTCTCGTCGTGTCATGTGGGAGTGAATTTCCGTTCAATTTTCTCCAAATATCTGCAGTAAGACCAGTAAGAAATGTTTCATTTCATTTTTAATTTTGTATATCAGTAGTACTAGTCACTATTAATGCACTGAAAGTTTCGGGTAACCCTGAAATGAACGACTTTATTAAAAGCCAAGCACGAGGGCTTTAATGTAGGTTGTGATGACGTAGGGAATAACGTCCCATCATTCTCTGGGCGGACACGCACCTATTAGCGCGTGCGTCCATGGAAACCAGCAGCCACTAGACGCTCAGAGCATCCGCCCACCGACGCAGCTGCGTCCTGCGCTGTTGGTTAGCGAGTTATCGCTGCGTTACCCAACCCGTTGCAGCGGATCCTGTTCTGTCCAAGGCCGAAAACATGTGTTGAACACTGACTCCTGCAACAACCAGCCATGCAGACGCTGCTTCCACTAGTCCGCTAGTCGACATCTTCTGACGACTCACGATAGCGATTTATTATTTATTATCTTACAACGCCCCACTGCGTTTACTCTATTACCATAATACCGACAAACGATGCGCAACAAAGCCCGAGCAGGCGACCCTGACCAGAACTCCCCTCATCGACCCGGTTCTTCTGATCCAGACTCTACGGCACCGATCTGACATTTAGCTTTGTTCACTTGCAGTCAGGCAAACGGAGCAAATTCACACAGCAGAGCCTCCGGCCACACGCATGTACTCTCAGAAGCATGTGATAGAACTACGTGCTAGTTTGGAAAACCTAACATTACCCGTGAAACACTGTCCCGCCCTACGAAGCCACCCGAACCGGCCATTTTGCTGTGAAGTACCACGATAGCGATGCCGCCCAGACGCGCGGCGTGGACACACACATCGCCGCCAGCGCTACCGCTGCGCCTCCACGGTTCAGTATATACCTTCCACAGTGAGTATCTCTGCGCGAAAACCGCCGTTTTCAGTCCATCGTCACCTAAGAAACGTCCACGACTCCGCCATTTTCACGCACGGAACGCACTTCCTCCTCGGGCTTTTCACAATAAACCTCCAATGTTGTCACGTTGGAAAGTGTAGCTAATGCCGCGTTTGTTCTGCTGTGTCAGCATTAGTCGCCCGGAGCAAGTGTGGAAGCGCAGTTTGCCTTTTGCTCGAGGTTGTAGGTTCTAGGTGTTCACAATATAACGGGGCACTAAAGCCCTGTGTCCCTAATGAGCATCATTACTGCTGCTGCTGAGGACAGTAGCTTTGTTTACAGGGGGAGCAGTGTGTGTGTAGGAGAGGAGCAGCTGACTCCTTCACAGAAAGGCCTGAGAAACCGAAACACCTGACAGGTGAAGAGCGAACTGATCTGCTGAGAACAGGCAACCGTGATGCTGAGCCACGGTTGATACAGGTCGGCTGCAAGGCTGCCGCTGGGAATGTAAAGTGCTCTCCAGTCAGCGCATCATTCAGTAATACTAATAATAAATTAAGTGCTAAAATGACTAAAATAAGAGTAAATATACCTAAAACCATCACATAAAGGGCATTAACACGCGTTCGTGCCCACTCGTACGTCCATCACTGCATCCATGCAGCTACAGACTTGAGTTTTGTGCATCGCTTCTTAGCAGCATTCAGAGCCGTTATTGCAGTTGGGTATAAACTGTGCTGAGCCTGTTCGTCTTTGTTTAACCTGCTCCTCTGCCTGAAGGCAACGGTTCAGGACGTGTTCAGGGTGACGTGTCTGTCATAATGCTCTCCAGCCTGGGCAGAGGCAGCCAACGACCTTTGGAGCTTCCCTCTGAGCTGAGCAGCCGGTGAACCAGGCGCATGTGCAACGTGTTGGATGCTTTCTGTGGTAGAAGGACCAGCAGCCGTGTGTGGTGTCCAGTCTCAGCCGGGCCTTTGTCAGCAGCTCAGGTGTTGGCTCCAGGACAGACTCTGCTCTGTGTGGACTCCCAGGAAGCGGAAGCATCATCTCTGCAGGCAGACTGGTCCCCGTCAGAAATGAGCCCCACCACCGTAGCGTCGTCCTTTCCGGTGGTGTAGCTGTGATGCCAGGGCTGCAGCCGTGTGAAGAGTAGAGCAGCGGACTCAGCTCAGCGCTGGGGGAACCTTGTACAGTTATGCAGTCTGCAAAGGAACCACGAGAGAAAGACGGCATCTGTTATGCTATGCTGTCCCACTGGAGGACAGATGACTTCTTTTAAAGTTAAAAGACAAAACATCACATTTCTGAAATCTGGTTGATTCACTGGATTCTTTTAACTATAGACCTACAATGGTTGCATCACAATTAGGACAGAATGGAACAACTGATGATGAAAGATGAACCGTTTCTATTAACGTAAAGGCCTTTGTTGGTAACTATGCACATCTGGGATAGTGTTTGTGTGGTGCTGTGAGGAAGGATGGTTGCTGTGCCTAACTAAACTAAGCTTTAGTGATGGAGGAGTTACCACCACCCTGTGGTTTTGTTGTTTTATGGAGACGGGGTTTACCTTTTATCATCACTGGGCCAGTCAGATACTTTGGGATTTGTTGGATTTTTTATATAATTCTATTTAGCTGGATTTTTGAATCCTGTAAGATCTTAAACCATCCAACCTTTGTGCCCTGTGTCTTCAGATACATTTAGTTGTGAACTGGAGCTATATAAATAAAACACAACTGAAATTCTGCATATTTTTTCTATAACAGCTCCATCCATTTTCATAATCCAGTCCAGGTCATGGGCATTATTATGTTTGTTTATGTATCTACAGTACTGTGCAAACGTTTTAGGTAGGTGTGGAAAAAATGTTGTAAACAAAGAATGTTTTCAAAAATGAACGTGTTAAACATTTATTTTCATGAATGAACAGCAGAGAATCTAAATCTCATCAGTATTTGCTGTGTCCACCCTTTGCCTTCAAACGGCAGCAGTTTTTCCAGGTTCACAGTGTTTGAGGGAACTGGGCTGTAGGTTGTTCAAACATCTAGAGAACCAACCACAGATCTTCTGTGGATGCAGGGTTTCTACATCTTTCTGTCTCTGCATCATCCCAGACTCACATGATGCTGAGACCAGGGCTCTGTGGGGCCAAGCATCACTTCCAGTACTGTAGTAACCAAAGATTGATTTGATTTGATTAAGATTTTTCTTTTGTTCGCTCACTTTGCATTTTGTCATTTGACAAAAATAAACAATCATTATTTATATTTGCTTAAAGCTTTCTTTGTTTACAGCATTTTTCACACCTGCCTAAAACTTTTCCACAGCACTGTAAATCTATATTTATTTCTACATGTATATTTTCTGTATTTGTATCTGCGTATGTTCATTTATTTTTCCATAGATTTATGTATTCATACTTTTGTTTATTTATTTCTGTATTTAGTTCTACAAAGGAGAAAACGGAGCTAATATTAACATAGAACAAAACCAGAATTGTTGTATGATCTGTAACATTTAATTGCTTATCTCAAACACAAACAGCATCAGTAGAGAGAATAGTTTTTTTAATTTATTTATTTAAGCTGCGTTTTACCAGCCAGAGATTCTCTGCTGCGGAATCTAAAACGATGTCTATAAAACCTCCCGACCAAATAAAGTAGCTAAGGGTTACAATTCAAAGAGAGATCAACGTAGGGAGAAGTAAAGAAAACGAGAGTAAATGTGGATTTACAGGCGAGAACCAAATCCCAAGACGAGCAAAGACGGCAGCGCGGGACGGGCCGGACGTGTTTGGAGGAAAACCCAAGATGGCGACGCCCACAGCACTTACGACATACTTCACTTTTTTCGCTCCTAAACACTGTGCGCAGCAGTTCTGCGCACATCCGGAAAAACATGATACCACGTGTGGAGGACATGATGGTTGAAGCAAATTAGTTTTAGCTTGTACGAAGAGATTCGAAATAGTTTTGTGGACTAAGGTTACGTTTCCTCCACAGTATTTATTTAAATACGACACAAAGCGTTGGCGTTGAAGAATAGGTAAGGAAACAGTTCAGTTCTTTGTCTGGAGCGAGTAAACCAGCGTCCCATGAGTTTTTCGCGGCACGGATTGAATAGCTTGACCAACAAACAGGTAAAGCGATGACAGCTGCTTATACTCGTGTTTGGGGTGAGGGAGTTGTTGGGTCCATTCAAACTCGAGCTTGTCATGGACGCGTTATTTACTAAAGCTAATGATATTTACCCCACGTGAACTCAGCTTCTCAGAATTAGATCATCCTCGTACAGTGGTTAACGTTTGGGTCAGAGACGTGAAGGTCGGAACCGTTGTTCTGAATGAATGTCTGGATGTCTGGACCATAAACTAGTGACTCCACTGAGTGAGTAGAAGAGACGCGTGGTCGCGCAAATGGCGAGTAAAATACATCAGCTCTTAAGATACATGGATGGTTTTACAAACGTCACTGCTGAATTGAAAAGTAGAGATGAACGTTAACTAGACTCGTGTGTTGACACAAACATGGACTAATTAGCTTAGTTTATTAAAATGTAAAAGCTAAGTTTAACTAAACTTGACCAAGTTTTTTGGTCTGCCAAATATCTATTGCAACCAGTAGTTATGAATGACATTAAGGTAGATGATGGAGAAACGCCTGCATTAGCTAAGTTTATAGTAGGAACTTTTAGTTTAGTAACTTTCAATGCAGACATGACATCAGACACACAAACACACGAGAGGGGGGGGGTCGACAGCACCAACACTTTCTTTAGCCAAAATGTGACGATGCTGACAAGTATGTATGCACTAGAGGGTAAAGTCAACTGGCATAGGAACTGTGATTTCCACGATTGTTCAAAATAAATGTTCACATGCACCGAATTGCAAAACGTGTGTGAACTGTGGTGGAGCAAAGAAAACTACCCCTGTCCTGATACCAGCCCATTAAGTGTTTTGGATGAGGTTGTTTCTCTTCATTGTCAATGTAAGTACCACTGCAGAAATTCAGTTTAATTCAGTTAAGGTTATTAATATAGCAGCAAGACTCAACAGATGTCATCTCAAGCCAGGGCACTTGTGAAAAAACACAAAATAGGTGGTCATGCATGTGCCTGGATTAGTTGGGTTGAGGGGATGAAGAAGGGAGAAAGGAACAAAAAGCGCCAGAACAACATATGTTGATGCTGTGACACCTGAACTGTTCTCTTACAAAGCGTTTAATGATCAATTAAACGCTTTGTAACAATATAACAGTAATACAGCATTTTATTCGCTGGTACAGATGTTTTCAGTCCAAACATATTTTCGTGTTTGGTTTCAGAAAACTCAAGGAGGAAGAGATGGAGGTGACTGTGGCAACACAACTAGAAAATCTCATTGTAACTCTCGACAGTGCAGACCTGTCATCGAACCTACAACAGGAGTCAGCAGACAGCGTGTGTAAGGCGGATGACTGCCATGTTGACTCGGAGCCTTCTGACAGGTACTTACCTTTTCACACTCCACAGCCTGATGAAAGAAACATGCCTTCAGCTCAGACATGCTAGAAAACCAATTACAAAATGTTTTCTGTTTTATTCCAGAAAGACGTTGCAGGAAGAGATGGAGGTTAATGTGATGACAAAGCAGGAACAGCTCACTGAAACCCCTGACAATGCAGCCACATCGTCCACTAAACAAGCAGATCCTGGCGAAACAGCAGCTCCTCATACTGCAGCAGATTTAGGTCGCGTGTGTAAGACAGAGGACTGTGATAATAACGATGACAGGTACTTACACATACATTGTTATTGTAGTTGTGTTTATGGCAAAGCATCTGTTCAGTAAAGATTGTGAGTAGTGGTCAGATCATGAAAACCAGACCAGTTTATTCAGGCTTTGTTCTGTTGGGCACATTGAACTTACCAGCGTGGAAGCTTTGTTTTTATTGAGTGTTGTAAAGTGATCACCGTCAGTAAACTAGTATTCACGCTTAATTGTTAGTGACTGGATATATAACAATCTGTGATCCTGGACCTTTTCTTCCAGCAAGCTGGTAAACTCTCTCCCTGACTCACGTGTTTGATTCCAGAAAAGATCTGCAGACACCCAACCTGGAAAAGAAGGATTTTCCTGGAGCAACACAACTAGAAAGTCCTGTTGTATCCATTCGTGGCCATGGAGACACAGTGTCAAGTACACAGACACATCCTGAGGATGGTTTAGACGGTGTGTGTAGGACAGACGACTATGATGGCGATGACTCGGAGGAGTCTGACAGGTATGTTGTATGTTAAGTAGGTTTAGGTTGTTTTTGCAGAGAATAAACTCGTCTAATGTCAGAAAACGATGACACGCTTTCTTATTTTCCTCTTCTCTTCTCAGTGACAGCTCTTCATCCTCCTCCTCTTCGTCGTCGTCCTCATCCTCATCCTCTAGTCCTTCTGCCCCTGTGTGTGATGACGATGATGTGGCTTTGAACCAACCAGTTCTCATCAAAACCAGAGATGAAGTCCTGCTTGAGGTCAGTTTGTAGAGCTTCTGTACCAGTTCTAAAGCCGAATCAAAACCAGTAGAACATGATGCAATCAATCGCAGATTATTACATTACATTTAATACAGTAGAAATCACTGCATGGGCCCATGAACACCAGTTACACACGGAAACACCTGGACAGTCTTGAATTGTTACAAACATGACCAAATTATTGTTATAGTGTGTTCTCATTCTTTCACTCCTTTATCTTTAACGTATTGTCTCGAGCACATTTTTGTCCTTGGTGCTTGTTTTCCTTTCTTCAGTTTCTAGGCTCAGAGTGAGTTACATAGATCCAAGTTCACCACAGGCTGAAGTCATGTTGTCTGTGTGTAGGAGCTGCCAGCAGTAGAGGAGGTGGCCGTGTCCCTACCAGAGGATGCAGAACTTCAGCCTGTAGGAACAGTGTCCAGTATTATAAAGCAGCTTGGTACATATATCACACACCGTTCACTGTCGTTCTCTGCAGACGCTCTGTCTGTTTTAGCTTTGGTCTCTTAACAGCTGTTTGTGTTTCTGCAGTTGTTATCCAGTCTCTGAAAGACACGCCCCCTCTCACTGATGAAAGCATCATATTTACAGCTGACAGGCTGGCCGTGGGCAAGGTAGGTGGATCAGCTCCTGTCTGACTGTGCATACGCTTCGTAGACTGACTAGTTATAATTTCCAAAAATGAAGTGATGGCCACCTTAGGGGAACATGGGGCACACAGCTGTGTTCTAGCATCAGGTTTCTCACTGCACGTCTGGGGAGGAAACTAATGTCAGTCAAAGAACAAAATATCACTGGAGAAGCTTTAGGTGTGATTGGTCCTTGACCGGCTCAGGAAAGTAGATCTGTGGAGTGACCCAAGTCGACAGACTGTGATCACCGCACTCACACACTCCTCAATCACGGCTCTGAAGTAAATGTTTGATGTTTGTTGAATTTACAAAACTTGTAAAATGACATTTCATCGTTCTGGATTCTAGAGTGTATGTTGATGAAGGTAATAAAGTTGTTAATGTTTGTATTCCTCAGGTGTTTGAAGTGTTCGGCCCGGTGTCCAGTCCTCTCTACATTTTACGTTTTAACTCTGTAGACCAGATAAGCAGCAAAGGCTTGACAGAGGGACTGACTGTGTATTATGCACCAGCCATCAAAGAGTACACAGGATACATTCTGACGCAGCAGCTCAAACTGTAAGTACACAAACATGAACTGTGTGTCTGTGTTGTCTCGCAGCGGGGACCTCTAGGAGGAGGTTCGCTGGCGTTTTCTGCTGTCAGCCTTTTAGAGTCTGGCTGCTTTAACTGCATGTTACTTCAATAAATTAACCTCATCATAAGTTGTCTGATAATATATATTATTATGATGCTACAAAAGCACTTTTCCCGAATATTTTACGGTAATATTGTAGCATCATCCTCGTAATGTACTTATAATAGTCTTTACAACTGTACTGCAATACAGCTTTAGTTTGGTTTCTCTGTCCCTGTGTAACTGCTAGAATTGCATTTCCGTTGGGTTCAGTGTGTTTTTCTTCAGTTTAAAGGGATCTGATGCTTCCTGGAAGAATGACCAAGAACCACCAGAGGAGGTGAGGACAGATGGAAGCGTCCTTTGTCACAGTTTGTTGATTCAATGCTTAAATCATGTCTGTACCTTTTAAAATGAATGAAGCTATGCAGATGTTTTGGTTCTGCCCACTTCCCTTTGCTGTTGAACTCTCTCTTTAGTTGGATGTGAACAAAAAGGTGTCACTGAATATTGATGCGTCATTGTCCAGCGTTAACTTTGAATCCTGGTCTCACTCTCTCTCCGGACCGATGGGTCGATTTAAAATATGGTCTATTAATGTTTCTCTCTCTCCAGGCTTTAGACTTTAGTGACGACGAGAAAGAGCATGAAGCAAAGAGGAGAGTGAAAAACTTCAAAAGGACAAGAGACAATAACAGTGCAGGTACGGACGAGCACACACTGCTGCCCTTTCCTTGGTGTGGGACTGATCTGAACAGACCCCCCTCTAAGCATTGGTAAAGTCTTATGGTTTTATGTTGCTTCAACGGTTCTTTTAGGTAATCCTGCCCCAAACACCATGCAGCAGCAGAAGACGCGTGATGTCACAGGCTTCTCATCAAGACGTCCTAGGTCTCCATTAAGGCACCAGAGTCCAAGGAACAAGCAGCCACCTCCCAGACACACAGATATGCCTCCCATGTACCTCCCACCTCCCTACCCTTACCCTCCTCCGCCTGCTCTGCACTTCCCCCCGCACAGCTTCCCTCTCTACCCCCCTCCTCCTTCTTTCTTCAATCCATCCTTCACCTCTCCTTTCTGGCCACCAAACTCTGTCCCTTTCTCAGACTTCCCTCCTCCTCCCCCTCCTCCTCCTCCTCCTCCTCAGTGATTTCTTCCTTTGCCTGGTGAGTTTATGCTTCGGTGTCATGAATATAGTTGTATGCTGTTAAGACTGGACAAGTAGAAACAAATGACAAAAAACCCTATAGCTGCTGCTGCCAGCTGATGTGCAAGCGCATATTGTGCAGGTGTTTAAGATTAAATGTTAGTTATAAATGTTGTGGGAACAATAATAATAATAGCATAGACAAAAAGTGTCAGTTTACACTTTTACAAAAAGTATATAAAATGACAATGACTACAGTCCTGTTTAATTAGTTTGATAACGGGCTGTTGTGGTGGGTTGATGGAGACTAAAGCCAGGGTCAGGTTGGATTTCAACACGTGAGGTGCCGTGTCTCTAATGGCAGCGTCTGAGCACCTACGGAAAACGTGTGTTTGGTGGGAGAAAGTGTGAGGTTTAACTTTCTGTTCTCTTCCTGATCTTTGCCAGTGTCAGTGGACTCACACTTAATTGCGTTAGTTTTTGTATGAAGCAGAGGCTGATTTTGATGTTATATGACTGAAAGAGTATGAAAAACATGTTGATTTCATTAATCTTATGCATTATTTCAAATGTTACTTAAAGTACAGCAGTTTTTTAGACTTGATATTTGTAGTCTACATAGTAATGATTCAGCTGTAATCATTCATGTTGGAAGCTGTATCTACATTCTTTAAATAAATGTCACTGTTTCATGTTGCCTACATCCAATTATCTGCAAACGTAACAGCCACTATACACGAGTACTATGGAGGAACTACATACTACATAGAGCTCCCAGCTTTACACAGCATGCTGTCCTTTGGACCGTTTTAATGAAGCGTCGTTACTGCTCAATGATGAAGTCTGTTAAACCAACACATGAAACAGGACATCAGTCGTGTGACTGGTGTTTGGACACACACACACACACACACACACAAGGTGCAAAGCCTCCCAATCATTTGCCCTTTTAGAATTCAGTAAGTGTCGCCCCCAGAGCTGCAAACACCAGGAGAAAGCAAACACGAGACACACCAAGCAGGTCAAAGCAGGAGAAGCTCCGTAGCAAACAGATGAGCCGACAACGGACAAACCCAGAACGTGATGCAAAGGAGGAGGCACGACGGTGGGTCACGTGTTCCAGCTGCACTGAATCTCAGAGCGGTCAAATAATCAGAGCTTCACGTTCCCTGCATGTTAGTTTAAACCCTGATTATTACTTATATATAGTTTGGTTTTATGATTTGTTGCTTATGTCACATTTTGCGCACTAGAAATGGATTCGATGAAATATGACAAGTAGGTGGCAGCACAAGCCCATAGAAAACATCTGGACGACAGTAACGGACTTGATCTTGATGACAAAGCACTTTTAGAATGTGAACTGTAAATATTTGTGAAGTACACGATTTCACAGGGTTCCTCAGGTGTGTTTACGTCAGAGCCGAGGGAAATCACAGCGACACTGCTTTCACGTGGGTTGTGTTGGGTTTTCAAATGTGTGAACGCTGTGACCTTTCACTTAGTTGAACGTCAGCTCAAGCTTCTTTCATGAAATGTATTATACCTGTAGAGTTATTTGACCTCTAATAAATATTTAGCGGGAAACTATTTGGTGAACTTAACTAATCAGTTGCCACAGTTTCCGATTTGCTCTCACAGCTCAGATCAGAAACGCTGAACCAATCAGTGTTGCTTCGAAGATAAAGTGGCTCCAACAGCTCCAGGCCACTGCATCAGCACTGGATTGTACACGAATCCCAGAAGAACCCAAACGTACTGTACTCGCACCGAAGCAGCTGAGAAATGTGCTATTGTTGTTAGCGCTGGTGAGTCACCTCAGTGGAATGGTAGAATTGTGTTGGTGTCAGAATGGCAGCGCATGGGAAGTGCACCGCCGTTAGGTCCCACCGTATTTCCTATAACAGCATTGTCTGAGCCAGGCCTCTCACTTTGATTCCCATTGTCTTATTGGACAAATAGAACACAGATTCCAAATGTGCACACTCAAAGAAAACCTTGAAATGCTTTGTTCAGCAGCACAAAAAGCAATTCAGCTCATTTCTCCTGGTGACTCTAGAGGCTCACGGATGTAATTCCCATATCTGTGACAGAAGAAATCCTGGTTTAGGATTAAATGACTAAAATGTGCAGACAAAAGCCTGTGAGCAAGCGAGTCTGAGTGTTTAGACCAAGAGCAGAGCTGCGCGTGGTAGAAGTGTTCGACGGGCAGAGGTCAGCGTGGCCGACATCTGTCAGACATTAGACTCTCTCATTGTGACCCCTGTCAACTACAACAATAAATCCACCAGGTGGCTTTGATGAAGGTGCCGTTCAGGCTGGGAGTAAGTGGCCACAGGTGAAAACCTTTACATGGCAGGAGTTCCTACTCGCTGATCATCACAGTTCTCCGTTAGATGTTCAATTCAGTTCAAATCACGAGAATAACATCAAGGAACTTTGAAGAATACGAGCATCCAGAGCCACATGCAAAGTGTTTACGACTGTGTAGCGGAACAAACACCTCACATTCATCTGTCACTGTAGTTTCTACCTTAACAATGTAGTGATTGGAAGGAAGCACCAGACGTGTGTAGAAAGAGAAATGAGTCACGACATGATTAGGCACAGTTCTAGAACGTTTAGTAGCATTTAGTACATGTAGCAACCGTGGAGGTTCTTGGTTTTGATCTAACTAGTCCTGATCATGCATTTGTTCCTTTTCCACTGTGTTTGCTGCCTTGGGCCATTTAACACATGCTCTAAGATTTTACATTAAATAATAATTCATCATTTGTTGCCGTGCTTCATTTACCAGACTCCGAACTGCGGATCAGCTGTCATAACGTACGGAAGAGGTGGGTGTCAATCACACTACTCCCTCCTCCAGCTTCACCGATGCTACGCCCACTGACTTTCTGACCGGGTGCCGATGTCGACGGGTCCCACTCTAGTCAGTGCTTCCAATGGCTCCTCTCAGAAGCAGCTTTCTGGGTTTGAAGCCATTTAGAGTCCACGGGAATGTGAGCGTATACTTTGCTGGTTTCTCCCAGAGCATTACAGACAAACATCACATAAATATTAGTCTTGAACTTGAACAATTGTGTATTCGAGCCACAAAGGTGCAGCATGATGCTTAGTAGATAATAGCCTATCTGTGCTTCATGTCAGGTGACCTATGCTGGACAAACTGTGCTGTGTCTTGACTATTCTAATGGCAAATACAAGCAGTACATAATTCTCATCAGCATTTAGACACAATTCAACTTTATGTCATGAAAACAAGATCTATCCATCTATTCAGTCTAACGCAGGGAGTCAGCAGTGAGTGAGTAGCTGTAGCATCTGAAAATCTACTTCCTGTAGCTTCATCCATCTCCACTGCTCTTGCCTAAAGTCAGTATTTAGTTTGTAGTTGTAGCGTCTGATGTGTTTCCCAGTCTCCTGCAGAGATGTTAGTCAGTTAGGGCTCGACATTACAGGAACAATACGATGGTGTTGGGGACGAGCTGCTGTTCTTGACGCACAAGCTGCCTGAGGTCCACTGAGCTCATCGGACATTTATGCGTCGCACACGGTCTCTGCCTGCAGCGTTCACAGCACAGCCTGGGGCACGTAGCTGGTAGTGGAGCCACAGAAAACAGCTTACAACAAGTCCGGGCACAAACACTGAAACTCCATCACATCTATAACTCTGCAAAAACACACAACTAGTTTCAACATCTGACCAAACCAAAGCGAGGCCATTATTTTCATATCAGCTCAAATTCCATAGACATAGCAATTAGAGAACACACACACACACACTCGGAGGCAGACAGCAGTTGGTCCTCAGTGTGTGAAACCTTGACCTGTTATTAGTGGGGGGTCTGAGATCTGCCTGTGTTTCTGTGTGTGTTTGTGTAATTAATATCCCGACTAGAAGGTCAGTGTTGACCAGAGCATTTATTGTTTATGTAACCCAGGGCTGGAGCGAAGGACACAGCAACGTTACTGCGCTGGAACGTTCATTTGTCTTCCACAGAATGTGTGACAGTTTGATTTACCCCAAGACATTTATATATATAAGACTTAAAATAACACAACAGCCGCATATTAAATATGAACTCACTGCTTACAAGTAGGTCCAAGACTCACATCAGTTCATTCACGAGTCCAAAAATCCGAATAAACAAAATAAATTAATAAGTAAAAGTGAAGAGAAACTGAGAACTGAACACACTGATATAAGTCAATGAGCAAGTGGAACCTTGGTCTGTAACCTCACTGCGGTGGAGAAATGTGTTTGCTCCAGTCGCCCTAGGAGCTATGTTCGACCCAAATGTCACCTCACTGGGCAGGAAGGAGCCTCAGCCAGTGTCTGTTGTGGTGTCGAGCCTGGTTGGCTCAGCTCCTGAGGCAGCTGATGGGAACCAACTGTTACAGGAACTGACCAACATTTCCTTTCACTGAAGTACAGACTCACTAGGTCGACCTAACTAACAAGAACCCAGGACTAACAAAGATGAAAGTATGATTAACGAAAGGTTGGGCAAACACCTTATCAGGCAAAAGAACAAGAAGTAAAAACCCCTGCAGGGGGGAGCACTGCAGGAAAACTATTCTAGACAAAACGCAATGAATAAAATCCCTGCACACGCAGAGGAACCACCATGAGAAACGGCTGAGGCCTGATCAGACAGCTTTACTATTCACACGTGATCTTTACATACATTCACATCATTTAAGCATCAAATATTTGTAAAATTACAAATGTAATTTTGTCATCTCGCACAAATGTACTGCCTCCAAAAACAATAACAATTATTAGATTAGCAGATGGTAGCACACTGTAAAACAGCCCGTTTCTATATGACGGTGAAGCTTGATTCAGGAAAACAGACGAAGCTGCTGCTGTCACCCAAGCGCTTTGTCTCATAGTATGAACACGCATGTATCAACAGAGCTGGGACAGTTGTTTTAGTGACTGCGGTGCTGTGTAAAGAATAATTATTAGATGTTAAACTAAATATGCGAAACATAGTCTTAATTATATATCATATACTATATGCTGGTGGTGTGAGACCTGATGGCTGAACTGTGAACCACAGGTTGAACTTCTTTTAGCTTGGTTCAGGAAGTAAATTCATTTTAGCTGGAGTATCCAGGAAATATTTGTGTGACATGTCTGTGTCTTTGTTGCGTAGACCTTTGACCTAAGATTGTCCATTAGTCCACCCCACACACACAGTACATCCATGTGCATCCATCACAAATGAAAGTGTTTAACGGCGTCACCCACTTCAGTCCAAACTTAAAGTGGACATGTTTAGCTCTGTGTGTGTTGTAATACTTTGGAATCAGGGCCCAGCTGAAAGAACCGACATTCACTAAATATCTCTGAAGTGGCTCCTCAGAAACACGTGTAAGTACAGAGTCGTGGCTGTGGCGCAGTGACGAGAGACCCCCTGCGGAGTCTGTGTGTTCAGCATGTTCAACTTATTCCAGCAGAGCCAGCTCACACCGGCTGCACCTCAGCACTTCCACTCTTAAAGAGTCAACGCGGCCTCTTCCCATGTTATGTCCTGTAGCAGTCGTGCAGAATGTGTCGTTTTTTGACATAATAACTGAGATGCTTCAAAATGATTTGCACTTTTAAAAATTTGGCATAAAATTAACACACAAAACGATGAAACAATTACAAAATCCATCATTTGTTTGAATAGAGCAGAAACACATTTACAGAAGAGGAAATATATCTATTATACTTTCAACATTTATGCTATAGTTCAACTCTAAATACACTATTGTTATTTTTCCGTATTACAACATCCAAGGAGGAGCAGGGGAGTCGAACCCAGATACTTGGTTTGAATAATGTTTAGCACAAAGCTTTAAATTTGGAAAAAATGCTCACACACATAAACTCACTTCAAAAGGCAGGAGCTAAACAGATGGATAACATAAAAACATCCGTCCAGAAGCAGCAGCTGACAGTTGACGTTGAGACTGACTCCGTACTTCCAGACAATCCACTGATCACTGTGTCATTATTCTGTGAACATGATGTTTACGATCAACTGGTTTATTTTTGGAAAAAAAGAACTTTTGTGTCGCTTGGAATTAAGGATGGTTTTATTCAAGTTTTTAAATTGGAGGCATTGTTTTCTTTCTTCTCGAGACTTTTATTTTTCTAATGGTCAAACAACAAATGAGACATGTACCTGTAGGCTACTGTACCTTTCTCTGATGCCGCACTTTATTTCAAATCAAGTAGCCAGTAGTCAAACGTGTGCAGATATGAAGCTTGAGGATGTTTGGTTGTTGAGATTTTGTTGAGTCTGCAGCTGACACTTTGTGGTGAATATCCATTTTTCCTAAATATTAATTTACTGTTGGTAAACTGGTGACACGTAAACACGCTGCTTGCACATTTTGGCAGCAGAAATAAGATAGATCACAGCTTTTCTAGCAACGCACAGCTCTTTCCTCTGGAGGTCACAGACGCTACTGAGTGACGTCAACATGGGCAACATGTGATACATGTACATGACATCAGCAACCACCTGAGGCTTCATGCTGGACTAGGATTGTACCGGTGACGGGAGAGTTGACGAGCACGGCCTTGGACGCAGTTTCCTCTAGTTGGCAATAGAGGTCAGTAGAAAGTATCTTAGCCGACTTCATGCACCTTTCAGAAGAGGTGTGCGGCTGTAGGCTTTTATTTTGAAAGCTGCCCATCCCTCAGTTTTTGATTAATTGACGGAGACGATTCGTCATATGAGCGAGTTCACAGTCACTTGCACCAGTGTGTGGAGCAAGTGCTGAACCCAGAGAGAGATTTTATTTTGTTTTTCAACGAACTTTGTTTGTCAAAATAAACAGTTAACCAAAGAGATAAAGGACACAGATCCACATATTGGAAAATGGTCATGCTGCCAGAAAGAGAGACAGGAGAGAGTTGATTTTTCAATAAACTTTTATTTGTCATGATCAGATGACAAATATTAAACACTTAACAAGAGGGATAAAAACAGGATATGATCAAAAGGTTACAAAGAAATCAAACAATTGTCAAGTGACAAATGCATAGGTACGCACAATAAATAAGATAGATAAGAACCAGTAATAACTTTTGTTCTCACTTTAAAATGGGTTAGACGTCATTTAAAGGCGTCGTCATCCACCACAGAACAGGTGATGTCACCACTGATGTGTAAAATGGAGCAAGTTGTTGGTGAACTGGTAGAACTTAAATCCACCCACACTCTGACCCCGACTAAAGCCTGGAACATGGAAATGATGTCTAGGTTCCTCATCTGCGTAGAGAGAGACAGGAGAGAGAGGGAGAGAGACATAGAGAAACATAGAGGGAGAGAGACATAGAGAAACATATAGAAACATAGAGGGAGAGAGACATAGAGAAACTTAGAGGGAGAGAGACATAGAGAAACATAGAGAGAGAGGGAGAGAGACAGAGAAAACTTAGAGGGAGAGAGACATAGAGAAACTTAGAGGGAGAGAGACATAGAGAAAACTTAGAGGGAGAGAGACATAGAGAAACATAGAGGGAGAGAGACATAGAGAAACATAGAGAGAGAGGGAGAGAGACAGAGAAAACTTAGAGGGAGAGAGACATAGAGAAACTTAGAGGGAGAGAGACATAGAGAAAACTTAGAGGGAGAGAGACATAGAGAAACATAGAGAGAGAGGGAGAGAGACAGAGAAAACTTAGAGGGAGAGAGACATAGAGAAACATAGAGAGAGAGGGAGAGAGACATAGAGAAACATAGAGGGAGAGAGACATAGAGAAACTTAGAGAGAGAGGGAGAGAGACATAGAGAAACTTAGAGGGAGAGAGACATAGAGAGAGGGAGAGAGACATAGAGAAACTTAGAGGGAGAGGGAGAGAGACATAGAGAAACTTAGAGGGAGAGAGACATAGAGAAACTTAGAGAGAGAGGGAGAGAGACATAGAGAAACTTAGAGGGAGAGAGACATAGAGAAACTTAGAGGGAGAGAGACATAGAGAAACTTAGAGGGAGAGAGACATAGAGAGAGGGAGAGAGACATAGAGAAACTTAGAGGGAGAGAGACATAGAGAGAGGGAGAGAGACATAGAGAGAGGGAGAGAGACATAGAGAGAGGGAGAGAGAGCCTTAGCGCGTTATCAGCGGCAGACCGTGAGGGGAGCTCACCCACCAGGAGGCTTTTTTAAATAGTCTGTTCTTCTCGGACCACTCGCGGACTTTAAAGCATGCAGCCGCTGGGGATGTCGCTTCTACTGGCCTACCTGCTCCACAGCAGCCTCGCCAGCGACTACTATGATTACTACGAGCAGTCGATGGACGAGCCGGTAAGTTGGAAACTCACCGAAGCCCCAAGCCGCCACTGCGTGGCCCGGTGGAGCACGTGCTATGTGGAGCTCGAGCTTCTCCGTGGATTGTTGCGCGTGGCTGGTACGTCCACTCTCACCACAGGTGAACGTGCGGCGCAGCGCGTGCAGTGCGTTGTCGACCCACCTGCTGGGTTCGCTCCTGATGGTACTGATGGTGTCTGGGTGTAATCAGGTCCTTCAGGACAAGCTGCAGGCTTTGGTTACATACCGTGGACTGATACTGGAGTCTCTCAACAGGCTGACGTACCATAGAAAATGCACCATTCTATATTTTCCAAACAATGATCAGTTCACTCCTTGTGAGTGTAGAAGTAACTTTACTCATAACAGTCATTTGTACAAGAATAATCGTACAAACTAATATTTTTAGAGTTGTACAAATGTGTTTTACTTTTTATTATGGAGCTGCTACTTTGGTAAAGTTTGGGGTCTGGGGACACAGATGTGTCTGTTTCCAGCCTCTTGTCTCATGTTAGGTGAACGCGACAGTAACATAAGTTACTGTTGTTCCACCATAAAGCTGCAGCCTTATATCCAGAGGATGTGCTTTTAGTATAGATGTGTCCTGGTCAAGTGAGACCAAAACCTGCCCAGATATTTATCTAACTAACAGAATGTGTCTGTTCACATAGATAATGCAGACGAGTCCCCCGACACCCAGACACAGTGGCCATGTGCTTTAGTAAGTCAACTAAGCCAAACACATTCCACTAGTAATGCTTCATCTTTATGCCATATAGTCCAGGTCAAGAGGTCAAGACCAGACTGAGACATGACGTCAGTTTTCTGAAGGTAACAGTGACGTTAGCGTTTTATTTAACTAAAACTCACCATCTACCCCAAGTGCAATAATGATCATAATGATCGATACTTGGATGAGCGTATGAAACATACAGTTTGTTTCTTTAAAGCCGCGCCGGCACCGCAGAGCTGAATTGAATTAGCAGAGAAAGGAAAGGGTGAGAGAGAGCAGTGAACGGTTTCCAAGGGGGAGGATTAGACGGAGAAAAGGGCCAATGAATGCAAATGTCACATGGGTCAAGTGTGTGTGGTTGTGTGGCTTCCACAGAGCAGGGCTGTGGAGGGAGGGGGTTAGGCAGTAGCAGGCAGGCATTTGATCACAGTCCACTCTTAATTGGGATGATGAGCTTCTCTCTCAGCTCCTGCCATCAAACCTTTAAACCCTCACAGTTAAGCGAAAGAAAGAAAAGAATGAGCAGAGGAGACGCGAACTGTGCGTGAACGTGATGCCGTGTTGAGAGATGAGACCTGTCTGCTGGTACCTTGTCCTGCCTGGATACGAGCTTTAATGTTGCGCTTGGCGCCTCTTGGACGCCTCTGGCTGTGGGCGGGGCCTCGCCAGCGTTGCCCGTCAGTCAGGCTGTCCGTCATCTATATGCTGTACATGTGTCACTCGCTAGTGTGTTGTTTCCTGTACCCTGTTCGTTAGTCTGCTCCCTTATCCGGTGCCTCCGCCTTCCCCGGACCTCCAGCCTTGTTCTCTCAGTATTAGTAAGTCAGTACGTTCATGTGCTAGTTTTCCTGCTTTAACAGTGATTTGTTTTCTTGGTTTCTATTGTTTATTTCCTGCTTTAACAGTGATTTGTTTTCTTGGTTCTATTGTTTATTTCCTGCTTTAGCAGTGATTTGTTCTCTTAGTTCCTAGATTGTTGGGTTCAGTGCAGTGATTTGTCGTTTTCCATTGTGGAGTCATTTAATTCTGTGTTGCTAAATAATTTTTTCTGTACCTTCTGCATTTGAGTTCAGCACCTTTTTGTCTTGACTAGTTACAATACAATCCTATTTGTATCCTAACAGTCAGACCCTTTAAAGCTAACGGTTTCCTCTTTATCTGGATTTGCTTTAATTTGGAGGTTTTACTAACGTGTATACTCCGTCTTGTTGTTGTGGCCTGTCAGACTGAACAAGCAATGAAGCATTAATTAGAAACGGGCATAATAAGCTGACACCCATCACAAGATGAGATCAAATGGTGGAGCAACATGAACGAACACAACCCAGATATCCTACATTTTAAAGACATAACTCAGATCTGTGGACCCGCTGCAGTTATGTAAGTGTGGGTCTGATGGTTTGAGCAGACACTGTGCAGCGCCAGCATCAGTCGTTCTATCCCCACTAGCTGTTTTTCAGGGAGGTGGCACCATGTATCGACACGCACGCAAATGATGACCTGAGCTCCAGCAAAGTGTGGCGACTGCATCAGCGAGAGTTGAGATCCCGGAGGAAAGTGTCAGAACAGCACAAACAGAGGCAGACAACGAGCCACACACACAAGTTTTAATGGTTAGTGCGGGTTGAAATAGTTTCTACAGCCGTATGAGACTGCTGTCACGAAGGATCACATGTCAGGGCCCAGCTTCTCTGCATCAGAAAGTAAAGACCTGCTGCATGGACTGAAGATGGTCCCTGAGTCTAATCCAGCTGGTCCGCGACTCGTTTGACATGCAACATTTTCCTTGTTGTGAAGGAAAACGAAGCCTCTCCATTAAGCCATTTCATGCCTTTGACCCCCCCCCCATGTTTTCCTTGGCTTTCTAGTTCATGTTTTCCTGTAGACGTTTTGCCTCATTTCTTTGGAGCTTGTGTGACGGTAAACGCTATCAACCTACCAGCCACGAAGCAAATATTTCATAGTAAGTGTGTTAGTGGGCAATAATGGATCTGTGCACATCTGGAGAGCAACAGCTAGTTTTAACCACACGTGGGAGTAGAATGACAGACAAACACTAGACTAACGCAGCACAAAGACTTTGCTAATATTTGCTTTTGTTGGCAACTTAATGGCCATGTTGTATAAATCATTTCACTGTGTTCAAAGCCAGGATCTGTGGTTATCTGTATGAAACATGAACATCGCTGTGAGGTTTCAAGACTTTCAGCCTAAGATTGGGTTTTGTGTACCTCATGGTTTAGACGGACTTTCTCCAACGAGGAAGAAGAAAGACGAGAAGAGAAAAGCAGAAGACAAACTGATGAATGCTTTAACGCGGATCAGGGTCTAGTGAACATAGACTTAACACGAACCCTTCCCGAAAGGAAACAAGCCACAGTAACTGAGCAGCAGATCCGCGTTACAGCTCACATCATACCACACGGTGGCAAACAGAAGCCTGTTCCCTTCACCTATGCAGAACCAGAGTAACGGGCCTGACGTCTGGTCCAACAGGCACAGAGACGAGCTGCCTCCGCCGTTTGTGTCCAAAAAGAGCAGAAACTAGAGGAAGCAGTCAGGCTACGGTAAAGAAGAGAATGGCAGCGTTTATTATTACAACCGGGCTTTTTGTTTGCGCTGGTATTTCCATCAGCTTTTTCTAATGATGGTGATCTGCAAATGTTTGAACGTGAACTTTCCAAACAGAGGTTGAGGCTGACACGCCAGGTCTTTACATAACAACTGTTGTGTGCACAGAAGTAGTATGAAAAGATCTTTTTGGCTTTTTCCTCCAGGAAACCTTGACAGAAACTTTGGCCAAGCGCTAAGTCACAGCGCTGCTATGTTTGAAGGTCCGTGAAGCCTGCCTTCACGGACAAGCTGTGCATGTGGAGATGACGCTGAAGATGAATGTGGTGCAATACCGACACCATGTCAGCACCTACTTCATCCTGTGTCTCTGTGGGCTTCGCTTGCTACATCACTCTTACTTCATCACAGTGAAGACGGCTTAGAACAGAACACTGTCAGCGCTGGTTCTGCTTTGTTTGACCTCCAGCGTGAATCAGTGTCATAGTGTTGGCCTGGTTTTCTTGACACGGAAGACATGTAGTCAGGCTGACTGGCTGATTCTGAAGGTCCCATGGGGTGAGCGTTCGTCTATATGTGGCCCTGTGATGGACTAGAGACCTGTCCAGGCTGAACCCGCCTCTCGCTTGATTGACAGCTGGGATCGTCTGCAGGGTGCAGTACCTGAGAAGGTCTGAGTAACGGTTATCGACGCACCTCTGCCCTGATACGTGATATACAGTGACGGCTGTTCTTTTCTGGCCTGTACAGATGAATTAGCTTCATATTCTAGGAATAACCTGTTCTGCTGTGTGTATGCGTCCATCAACCAGCTGTAGATTGAAACCAGGTGGGTGTGCGTTATCCACAGCTCGTACACTTAGGACCATTTAGAGCTTCACGAGACTCTTAATCCATCCATCCATCCATCTTCTTCCGCTTTTTCCCCGAAGGGGTCGCGGGCGTGCTGGAGCCTATCCCAGCTGGCTTTGGGCGAGAGGCAGGGTACACCCTGGACAGATCGCCAGTCCATCGCAGGGCCACATATATAGACACACAATCACAGTCATACACACACTCACACCTATGGGCAATTTACGCATCCAACCAATTGACCTAACTGCATGTCTTTTGACTGTGGGAGGAAACCGGAGACCCCGGAGAAAACCCACGCAGACACGGGGAGAACATGCAAACTCCACACAGAAAGGCCCCCGGTCGCCTCCGGGAATCGAACCCGGGACCTTCTTGCTGTGAGGCGACAGCGCTAACCACCACACCACCGTGCCGCCCGAGACTCTTAATCATCTCTTTAAATTGTGTCTGTATTTCTAAGCTGTCCACACGCCAACAGAAAAAAATAAATAACTTTTATTTCTTTCTCTAGTGATGCAATCGTGTCTCCTCCTTCTGAGCCAAAAACAACCGAGTGTCTCTCAGCACCCAACCTGTCAGATTGTGATACAGTTTAGTAAAGTAATGGAAACTTTTACTGACACAGAGGCAGGTTTCATTTGAATGCTTTGATAATGTTGCTTCGCTTACTTAATGGCCGTGTGAACAACAAAGTGAAGTAAGTATTGGATTGCATCTGATTTTCCAGGTGTGATTCATAGATTGAAGCAAATCAAAGGCTCTGTCCTGTTCGTCATGGACACACGGCCCAGCAGGAAGCGGCCTGTGCGACTAATGATGCTTCTTTATTGCGTCACGCTTCTGTTGGTATGTGGAACCTCCTGAAGGTGACACTGCTGCTCTTGCTCCTCAGCATCTTACTCCAGACTCAGTCTGTTATAAAATTGCAGATCAGGTCAGATTTGTCTTGAAAACGTTAAGTAGCATTGTTGCGATTCAGGCCCCTTTAGACCCATTAGTCACTTTTAACGCATGACTCCTGATTCCAGATGCCCTTTGACCTCAGGCTATGGGAGGGTTTGACTTCTGAAGGCTAACCTGTTGGTCTCAGACCCTCTGAGGACTGACCTGCAGACCTCAGCAGCTGACATGCAGTGTTCAGGCTGTGGGCGCCTGAATGGGAGCGGTGGAAGGTGAAGGAGGGTCAGTGAGGGGAGGATGCATAATGAAGTGAGACGCTGGGAGGAGGCTGAACAGATCCAGGACTCTTACCTCACGTTTCTACATGTGGCATGTTTAACCACATTGTGTGCACTGACCCTTGATATGAATCACCCCATTCTCGATCTTAACCAGGACGCAGATAACAGTTAATGTTCATAATATTATGTCAATGATAACACAGGCATAATGAAACCAGCATCGATGCTCCAGAGGTTTGCTCCTGGAACAGCTCGAACAGCTAAAACACCAGGAGTGAACAAAGCGCAAATGTTGTGATATTTATCTGATAATTGTCAGTGGTTTGACTCCTGGTTCTGCCCGTCAGAGGAAGCCTGGACCTCTGTTCTGCCCGGCTGCCTAAGTTACTACTACAGCGGAGCAATGATTGGTATTCCTTAATTACAGAACAGTCTGGTTATATAAGCCTGTAGAATAAGCGTTTACTATATGTTCATGTATATTCATCAAAGAACAAGAGCTGATGCTGCTGATGGACACATTCCAGGTTTGTAATGGTTCCAGCTGAGTCTGTGCTACGTTTGAACCGCACGAGTCCAGCCGTCGCCTGAGTTTCCAATGTCTGCCACTAAACAGTCAGCGTTTTATTTATAGTGCTGTTAAGAGGTCGGGGCTGTAGTGTTTAATTTGAATTTCCTCTGTGTAGCACAGCCATGTGAAGGTCACCGTTCCTTCTGCAACACGGGCCCACGGATGAAGCATTGAAGCATCAGGAATATCCAAAAATCAGCCACTATGAAAAAGTGTTAGTGTTGGCCAGTCTAGATATTCCAGACTACAGTACAAGTAGCTGGGTCGTTATTTAGCACATTAACACAACTGACGTGTGAAATGGCCACAGAACAGTTTACTTTCAGTTTTCATGTGTGTCTCAGTTCGGCCCTGTTTTTGTTGTGATGTCATTTCCTGTGAAGTCATCTCCTGTTTTCTATTCTGATAATTACACCTGTTGCATGTGCAGCATATAGGACGTCCTTACGTTTTACAGTTGTCCCTCTGTTTCCTGGTTTGTGTCTCGTTTGTTTGCCTTATTATCAATCACCTAGAGTCTCTGCTCGTCATCCGTGTGTCACCATTTTGATTCTGCCTTTGCGTGTTTCTGTTTAGTGTGTCTGGTTGGATGCCTTCCTGCCCCTTCATTCTCATGAGTTTGAGCTTTTCCTGCGGTGCAGTGATTAGGTTAATGTGTATTCCCCTCAATTTCCCTGTGATCTTGATTTTATATTTTGTGTACTTTGTGAGGTTCGTGCATTTGGATCCTCCCTCTTCTCGTTCGTTAGTTCGTCCATGTTCTCCTGTTGTGCGACGCGTTTTCCCGTTGGGATCTAGTCGGCTTGTTAGTATTAGTCTAATCTAGTTTGTTTGTAGGTTGAGTGAGTTCGAGTTGGTTCGTGCCAGTTTTACAGAGTTTTTCTATTCGTGTTTTTAGCTTTAGGATAAAATATTAAAAAATGGAGATTGAATTGATAAATGCTGCGTTTACCTGCTGTAGGTGGACTTGGTGTTGTCAAATGGGGTCAACATGAAAACGGGCTCAAAGCTCAAAAACCACACAAACAGCCGCAGACAGACGATAAATCACAACACGCTTCATCTAGATGAACTTGTTCATCATAGACACGTGTTCATTGCTTGGCTGTTTAATCCAACCCTGTGTGTTTTTGAGCTTCGAGCCCCTGTTTTCATTTGTATATAGTAAATACTAGTTTACATTGGGGTCGTTTGACGTCTCGAAGGCTGCAGAGGGTTCATATGAAAGAGTCCTGATATGTCACTGTTTGATGTGTTTCTCAGTTTGATCTGTTTTCAGGCTGGTTCTCACAAACAGACCCCACAGACGCGTGAAACTGGACGTCTGTGGTTTCTAGTCTGTGGCTGAGCGGCGTAAAGGAACATCACTGCTGGTGCTCTTCATGTGGCGAGTGGTCATTCATATGCTGCAGTGATCTGCTATGAACGTCCAAGAAATGATTAACAATGATATGAAATATTAAAGAAATGTGACAGCTGTTGTTTTGTTTCTGAATAGACTACTAGAAGTTGACGGTGCACGGAGTGGAAACATGGCTTTTAGAGCAGCTTTAACACCAACAGTCTGGTGTCCTGGTGATGTTTCTGCCCCAGTCCATCACCAAGCAGATCAACCAGGGTTATGGCACAGTGGCACAATTAATAAAGGACACGGAGTAACACCATCAAGTCATTTGAATGAACTAAGAGCACAGGACGACAAAAAGGTAGAGCAACTAAATAGAGATAAATATGGCTGCGTGGTCTAGGACTTAATCTGTTTCCCTGCCCTGTGGTGTTAGTCAGTTGTAGTCATATGCTGTGATACGACGTGTAAAATTAGTTTTACTGCATCGATTCGTTTCCACCAAGCGTATCCAGTGGTGCATGCACGTACACGTGCGGCTGGATAATAATACTTATTACTGCTTTTATGTCAACTCTTAGTAAATGTCAAAGACAGAAGGTAAAGTGTCTCTGCTGTTCCCTGCGTCCTTGTCCACGTTGTTATTTGTGGGATGCAGATGATGACGGTGTAACCTTGGCTTCCGTGTCTCATTCTGACGCGTGTTTACCGTGTGCATGGGGATGTCGGTGTTCTCCGTAATAAAGATTTGACAGCCAGAGGATATCATCCAAAAGACTGACTGGGTGAATGACATGCCGGACGTCCCCACACAGACCGAGGGTCGGGTCCACTGTTTGACAGCGTGTGTTGTAATCAGCAGTTCATATTTACTTGTAACCCACATTTTTGTGGCTGACTCTAATTCATGCGCTTGTATCTAGTACTACATAGTGTCTGTATTTGCATCGTTGTCCATGGGACGAGAACCTCCTGGTTTATCCTCGTCCTGCCTAAAGTAGACATTTTGCTGTATTGTGTCCTGAAAATCTCTGATGTTCTGTTTTGGTCACGTGGCTGTGAGCGTTTTGCTGTGGGTTGACCCCAGTCTTCTGCTCCCTGGAAGAGTCCTAACGGCTGATTCAGCCTCCTCCTCAGGCTTCTTAATTATCTTTTGTCCCAGTGCGGATGAGCCTTAAACAGCCTGACGGCCTGTACTAGGACTTGAGTCAATACTGAATTTAAACTTTCATTATCATGTTGCCAGAGGAATAAATGTTAGGTAACAGTAGCAGTCTTGAACTTTTCCTGCGTGGTTTGAGCATGTGACAGGTCTTTTCCACGGCTGTTGTGTGGGATTATTTTACCATCTGTGCTACAGTGGCCTTCAGCTCTGCTCTAGAATGTTTCTGCTTCATCAGCATCCACTGTCTGTTTAGACACGGTCACCATCAGGAACAGCTTAAGAGATGTCAGCTTAGTGCTTCCCCTAAACGCTCCTAGTCTGAAGCTAATCAAGTGGAGGTAGATCACTTTAGTATGTGAAGAGACAAAAGAGGCCGCTGTGTGTTGCTTCAGCTCCCTGCCAGTCTGTTGGACTCGTCCACCTCTTCTGCAGTGGAGTCCCTCACACGTTAAACAATATTCAGACAATTTCCTGATTCCCCCTCGTGTGACACATTGTACAGAGACCCATCGCTTGCGTTTGTGAGCAGGTTCATTCAGACACATTACTGGTTGTAGCAGTGCAGCTCACTGGTCCTGGAGAAAACCCTCATGTCTGTCAAAGAACAAATCAACATAGAAAAAATCACTAGTATTCATAGTTTCTTACGTTATAAGATGCCTCATCCACCACTAAAGAAAACAAAACCTGATAAAGTTACTATTTTGAGAGGAGAGGTCAGACGTATAACTTTTGGAGTCCGTTTTGTAATTTGTCCACCCTGTGGCTCCCATTTCTGATTTAATGCTGGAGCCCCAGGCTGTAACACTATAGGCTGTGTGTGGACACAGCACAGAAGGGTTTGGGAAAGAAAGAACAGCCACTAATATAGAACAAAGATTCATGCAAGTCTTTATACCACATTTCGAAAATGCTCCCTGGCCACCGATAAGAAAAACCCACATCTATAGTATGATGAGGATTTGAGTGTGAGTGGTTCGCTGTGATGAATGAATGACCTGAAGGGTCAAACCTCTGCAACACTGATTCTCACGCTTGACTGGAATGAGGCTTGAGTGACTGGCTCCAAGTTGGGACATTTTCCTAAAACCTTATACCATGTGTTTGGAAACTGTAGCGATTTAGCACATGAGGCTAAAACACATGAAACAACACATACTACAATTATTGATGCTAATGTTTTGATTAGTCTGACAGCGTCAGCAGAAAAGAGCAGAACTGACTGACACCACTAAGCTGCAGATGCTCTGCCAGGTGACAGCAGAGATTTATTGAAACCGCTCTATTCCCATTGTTTGGTTTCTTGAAGCTGAGAAAGAAAAAGCAGTTTCCAGCATAAAGGGTCTTGTGAAAACACAAAAGGAGAAACATATGAATGAGGGGAAACGGAGGCAGGATACACACACGCACACACACACGCACACACACACACACAGATGTAGGAAACTCAGTGAGAATTTGACAGAATGTCTGCCAGTAGATGCATATATTAAAAAAATCACAAGACCTATGATGATGTCTGGATTTCTGTTTGACACGCTTCTAATACAATGTTTAGTCCGTGTGTGTGTGTGTTTGTGTGTGTGTGTTTGTCAGAGACAGCCTTGCCACAATCACACTGTTCCTGTCTGTACAATGCCGTATATTTCATTGCCTGGACTGGAAGTGAGATAACATTCACATATGCTGCACATGCATTTGTCAAAGATAAATAGTTGTATTGTGAACACGCAGCTATGAAGCTGATCCCTGACTTAGTGAGACATCATCACAGCGTCAGCTTGTTGTGCCACAGTATAAATAACCAGCTTCATGTTGTCTCAGTAGCAGTAAACAACTTCAGCAAGAAAAAACACAATACGTTTGTATATATATGAATATTTAAATATGAGTAAAGCTGAAGTACTTAAAGTGTAAGTGAAGGTACTTTTAAGCAGCGTAGTAGTTTGGTTTGATTCACATAATCTGGCAGCTCTAGCATTAGACTGTTCAAGCGTCTCACTGAATGAATATTCAATCAGACATATTCATGATGTTATATATAAACATTTCAGTTCAAACCAAATGGTTTCATTAGTAAAATGACTTTTAAACTACACAAGAAAAGAATAAGCTATATTGGAGTGTGTGTGTGTGTGTGTGTGTGTGTGTTCTGCTGTACTGTTTAACTGATGACAGCAGCCAAACGTTACTGTCGGTTTACAAAGAGAATGGAAACATGCAACGTACTGCAAATGCAGCAGGGTGAAGACATTCTGATATTTGTGTGTTTTCATGTATGGTCGTCTCCTCAACCCAACAGTATGAATGTCCGCTATTAAACATGGTAAATAACAGTTACTGACAATATCTCTGTTCGCAGATGCTGAGATGAAATCTAGGTATGTGTGAGACAGAAACATCCCCACAGTGACCTGTTCCGTCCTGTGCTACGGATGGTGATTCCTGTGTGAAATCAAATGTCGCTGACTGACAGCAGGTCACTACATGTGTGTATTTTTCAGCATTATTAGATTGTAATAAGTGAGCTGAGTCGTGAAAATGCACATGTTATTGGCTTGGGCTACTAATAAAGGTGATGTGCAGAGGAGTGATGCTATGAAAAGCTGTGATCCTTCATCACGCCGCGCTTCAATAGAATACATAATAAGGTGTAGGGGGTTAGAAAAGCGTGTGCATGGTCGTGAACCACAGGAATTTTGACATCAGGATCAGCTTTCTTCTCCCACCGCTTCTGCCTTCACACTTCAGCCACTCGGGCCCTGGGGCCTCTGCGTGTGGGCGGTTTTATGCCGGTCGATCAGATTTTTTTGATTCTTTAGAGCTTTGGAAATGAGGCAGGTCCTGGCTGCATTTAAATGCCTGTTATGGATAAGTTCATTTAGTTTATTTCTGTTTTGCCTGTTCACATACTTGAGCCAGGTTTGGGTTTGGACACATGATATAGCTATAGTCTTCATTCTGCTGGTGAAAGGCTTAGAGGAAACGGCTTGTTGCACTGCTTACATCTACTTCAGTTGTTGTCATTTGTGTCAGACTGTTTCGATGAGCTAGAAATACCTCAGCATGTTGTGAAGGTGAGGATCTACTGTATCTGAGAGCTATTCTAGCAGGTGTTGGTACAGTGACCCCCAGTCTATTGGCCGTCAGTCGCACACGAGCCTTGGTGCTATCAAGAGCAGCTGCGTTCGGCCTCAGAAACCATTACAGACCGTAAAGCGGTAGACGTGTGTAGTACCTGATGCCCAGAACAAGCGCTCACATCAAACAAAACTCAGCTGTCAACAGCTTCACGTTACTTGCACCATCTCCTCATCCTCCCAGAAAACTGCAGAGATAAGAAGAGTTTTTCATTTTTCCACATTTTTCCAGATCGATATCCAAAACAGGATACACGCCAAGACTGTAAAACACAAGGCCTCATATTTCACATCCAAGCAGTGAGCTTCCTTAGTCTGAGGAAAGTTGGTCTTCAACCAACTGGGGGGTTGTCGCCTAACAAACCTATTAGGATCAGGTGAGAGGAGAACGACCCTTGAGGATAAATTTCAGGTTTGCTTAGACTGAAGAACCTAACAGGTAAAAGGAGCCGGTGACTGATTTGACTTTATCTTATTTATATAGTATTGTTGCTGAAGATGTGTCTTGTGTTTTTCAGGACTCTCCGCCAAAGCCAGACATGGAGCAGAAGCTCCGCTCAGCCTCCAGCGTTGATGAACTGATGAGTCTCATTTATCCGTCGTACTGGGCTGCTCTCAAGTGCAGATCCAAACTCTCTGCAGCCAAACTCTCGCAGCGGCCGCGGCTTCACCAGCTGAGGCCTCCGGCTGAAACAGAGCCAACATACGCTGCTGCCTACCTCAACTTAGATGTCCTGAAAAGTAGGCGGAAACTGCACAAACACAGCAGCCCCACAATGCTTTTCCTATGTGAGCCTCTGTTTTTGTAAGACGCAGGTCACAAAATCCAACACATTTGTTCAGAGGTGTGTCGCACATGGTTGATTTAGTTTGGTTCGAAACGATGGGTTAACATGACACATACGGATGGAGATTCGAAGTCTTTACTGTGAGACGTTTACTCGCGGTACGTAATGCTGACTCTCTGTGTGTACATGTCGCAGGTATAGAGTCGGAGTGGAGGAAAACTCAGTGCATGCCCAGGGAGGTGTGTGTCGATGTGAGCAGGGAGTTCGGAGCTGCTACCAACATATTCTATAAACCGCCTTGTGTGTCCGTGTACAGATGTGGAGGATGCTGCCACTCTGAAGACAAACAGTGCAGGAATATCTCCACTGGTTACCTCAGCAAAACTGTAAGCACTGACTTTGTTTTTCATACGCTGCATGTGACATGTTGAAAAAGGTCGGAACATGAAAATTCCAGCACGGTTCAAGGTTAATAAAAAATTCAGTTCAGTTTATTGAGCTAAAACAAAAGTCATCCAACCAAACATGAAGACCTCACAGACCCCAGAAGTACGCAGACGCTAGGAACGGTGGAGAGGAAAGACCTCAGCAGCCAGGCTCAGGGTGGGCGGCCATCTGCCTCGAGGGGAAGGACAGGAGGCAGAAGAAACACAGCGAGCAAACAGCAACAGTCAGGCTGGTTGTACAAACGTACAGCAAGTCTGGCGATGCAGAGAGAGAAGAGAAGTAAACGTGAGGCAGCGGAGCAGAAGGAACATGCTCGTACTGTAGCTAGTGTGGACTGGTTTGCTACCTCAGGAGCAGATGAGGGAGCATCTAGGAAGGAAGTGCGTGCGTCTGCTGGTCTGGAGCGTGAAGACCAGGAGTTACTAGCATGTGGTTTGCTTTTTAATTGGCTTATGGTCTGGTTCACATTCCCTCTGTCAGCAGCCGTCGAACAGGACCTGCTCTTTGTCTTTTACTGGCCGGAGACGAAAAAGATCAAAATGTATGTGTCTTGATCTCATAAATAAGCCTTAATGTTTGTCCATACAAGCAAGTTCATGTTCACCGGCAGGTTAAAAGCTCTGACGCTGTCTGTGGAGGCGTGTTCTCACTATCGCGCATTTTCTAAGAACTTCCGCAGAGAACTGGGCAGGACGTGGCGTCTCATAGACCATCATCATTTTGAGGGTCCAGACTTCTGTTGGGATTCTGGGGAGTTTCAACCTTTGCCGTTCTTCAGCTCAGATCAGCTCAGTGTAAATGCACGACTGCCCCTTTTCTCTCCTTATGCTCACTAACAGACAAAGCTCTGATTACTAAATACAATAAATGAAGTGCTGCTACAGGAAGGTTTGTCCAGACACAGTGTTATGGGGTTAATTTCCAGCATCTCTGTCTAAAACAACGTGGAAAGTACAAACTGCCACTGAAGCTGATGATGCTTTGCCTAAATTAGCTGAAGCGTTGCAGCGGCTCAGTGTGATGCCTGGGAGGCGTCAAATACGTTGAGCTGTAGCGAAGACGTGTGACGTGGTCTCACAGCTGGACGAGCCGACTGGGAGGCATTAGTTCGCAGTGATACAGTGTGTTCCAGGTGGGTTCACCCGATCAGCCTTGTTTTCCAGTGTGTTTGGCCTTTTCTGCTAACTTACTTCTAATGACTATACAACTGTATGATTATCCGTTTCAGCATTATTCAGCTTGCCTGCCTTCGCTCAGGGCTCCCTGCACCGCTGTAGATGGTCTCTCCCACGGGCCAGTGCAGACTGGCGTCCTGCTTGGTGCCAGGAGGAGGAGCCGAGGTGCTTTTAGACTTATGTGACAGTCAGTTTGTCGTAACGAACGAGCGCGAGGGGCTCGATTAGTGCCGTGGTCTGACCTGACCTGCCGAGAACGGCTGGTGGAGAAGTCGGCTCCGTATTCTCCGCTGCTGTTGTGGCTGAACAAGGCTGGAGTCACAGTCTGGCAAACACATTGGCTGGGTTTTATTGGAGCGTTGTTGAGTTTTTGCCCGTTGGTGTCTGGAAGGTAATGGAAGCAGGTTAGTTAAATGAAGCCGAACAATAACACTGACTGTTGATATCAGGACGCTGGTGAGAGTCACAAGACGTGTAAAGTCCAAACTGGAACAAATGTAGAATCCCGTTCACATAGTTTAAGTTCAAAGATGCTCATCGAAATGATTAACATTGTCATTAAAAAGTGTTTGTTCCCAAAGGAATCAGTTTGAAGGCAATTAAAACCTTGTGTTCTACTGATTCTTCAACAAGATGAAGTAGGGCTAAGCCCGGCTGTCAGCGCTGAGCCCGTCGGTTTGTGGTTTTTCCTAACTGCTGTTCTTGGCTGTAATGTGAGGCTACTGGTTTGAATTTATATTTACATCCACTGCACAGACGATTTACACGTTAACTGAACGAAGTGACTGAGTGAGATTCTAAATAATGGCTCAGAAAATGATTGGATGACATAGTTTCCCTTTAACAATTTCCTGTGGTTTTGTCATTATGAGCGTTTCATTTTGCTGATTCGTTCTGAAAAAGCTGGCAGGAGTTGACAGGTTCCAGCACTTAGCAGGTAATCGACGCTGTGCTAAACTGTGTGATTTGCTTGACACTGTAAGTGTCTCAACGCCTCTGTGGAAGGGTTCAGCCGTCAGCAGATGTTCTGCTCTTCAGCATCGCACATATGATGGATTAGTTTACTATTGGCTCCACCAGCAGCAAGATCCAACAACAGACACGTCAGTGGTCCAGAACCGGAAAACTGGCAAGTAAAGGCCAGATGGGAATGAAATAGCCCTGGTTCCTACACCCTGAAGGCTGGATTTAGTAACATCATTGGGCCAAAATGTCCGTCGGTACTCAGACAGATTGATGTTATTCCAAATACGAACCCTTTCATTTATGAACAGTTAAGAATGAAAGAGGTTTAAAATTCTATAAAAAGCACAAGAGCTGGTTATGTGTAGTTATGATATGCCTTCGCTGTTTCTGACCCAAACCTTAAAGCAGGCAGTCACTGAGTCTATCCACACGGTTCGACTCTAGCTTCCAGGGCTTCTGTTCTGCCCAGCTCATCACTGGACCCTGGTCTCTGTAGAACAGGACACGGGCTCTATGGCAGAACTGCACAGTACTGGGGAAAATGCTATGATGCTATGTTGTATAGTCCCTGACCACCAGAGGAGCATGACTGGCCAGAGAACCAAAGAACCAAACCTTTTACTGCTCAGGTTCAGTGTGACAGCACTGAGGTCCAGCTTTACCGGAGTCATCGTCTGTTTGTGCTGCAGACAGAAACCCTGCATGTCTCTTTGCCACAGTTCATCTTGGAGCTCTCTCAGCCGTCCTCTCTCTCTCTGCAGCTGTTTGAGATCACGGTGCCGATCAGCCAAGGCACCAAGCCGGTGACCATCAGTGTGGCCAACCACACCCAGTGCAGCTGTCTGTCCAAGCTGGATGTTTACAAGCAGGTTCACAGCATCATCAGGAGATCGCTGCCGGAGTAAGCACCACACACACACACGCACACACACACACACACACACACACACACACACGCACGCACACGCACGTCTTTCTGGTTAGTTTGTGCTTTAGCCTGTTGGTGCATCCTGTAGATCAGACACTGGCAGCCTACAGCTCAGTTACCATGAACTCTGCACTGATCACCTCTTCTCATTCCTTTGTGAACGGTGTCCTGCATGTTGGGATGTGTGTCATTTGAATATTGTCACCTGCTTCATTTCTTAATGGCCTCTGTGCCAGCGTGACTTAATAATAATTATGTGGTGGTTCCTCCAGTCACAGAATGGATGGAGTCACTACTCCTCCATCTCCAAACGTCCATTCAAAGTTATTGCTTGTAAAGGTTGTTGTGGTGAACAGTTATCCTCAGGACGTGTACAGTAACAGTAAAGCTTTTGCCCTGAGCAGATCCAGTTCAGCTCTGCTCTGTTTAAGTTTCCTCCTCTGTGCCTCCGTCTTGTTCTGGTCCCATTTATTTGCCGTGTAAAGGAGCAGGATGATGAATGACAGTCACAGTCTGGTGCGGATGAAGCAGACGTTGTCGCATGCGTAAGTGTGTGTCTTTGTATAGCGTTAACCACGAGTCTTCAATAGTGAAATCCCCGCAGCTTAATCTGCTATAAACTATAGTCTGACTGGATTCTGAATCTCGTCACCGACATTCATGGTCGTGGATGCTATGGAAGAGAGGCATGTGCTGTAGAGAGGCGAGGACAGAGGATAGAGGATAGAGGACAGAGGAATGCTGAAAGCTCAGACATTTCCACACCTACAAATCACACACATGGATGTAAGCACGTAGAACACGCATGTTTCACATTAGGTCAAGGGAAAGAACAGCTCTTCCCCCGTAAAATCTGCGTCTCTTCCTCTCGTCATACTCTTCTTTCATGCTCAGACATCTGACTGTCTCTCTGCTTCCTTTCCTTGTGTCCTAGCCACTGGCTTCCTAAAGGCTTCATAGAGTTGACTCTGGACTGTGTGGGTCAGTGTGTGTGCTTGTATTTCAGAGAAGGTCTATTTTTCTTCAATTTGTTGAATCCAAACAAAGTATCTGGTTTCTGCAGTAATTGAGCATCAGGCAGTTTGTTTTCAGTTGTGTATTCTGTATGTTTGTCTTAGGTGAAGTTAGTCATGCTGTTAAACTACCGGCGTATCGCATTGAATAGCGTTATCGCGCAGGGCCACAGGTTGACAGATGATATATATATATATATATATATATATATATATACAGCTGACATCAAACCCAAATCAGTTCCACAGTGGAAAGGAATGAAAATATGTGAAACCCTTGGAATTACCCAGTTTGCATCGTTGGACACAAAACGTGATCCAGATTCTTGATCGAGGCTTAAGTTCATTCCACAGCATCTCTATAGGATTGAGGTCTGGGACCTGAAGGGGACGCTCCAAAGGCAAACTCATTCATACCATTCACACACTGCTCTTATAATTGGTGATGACATGAACTGTAATTGTATGTTATTACTTATCAGATCAGCATTTATTAAATCCCGATCGTCGGAGTGGTAGCGGAGTTTAGCATTTGACACAAGTCGTGTTTAATGGTCTCCACGCTGGAAAAGCCAAAAGAACCTTAGTATCTGACTCTAGTTCATGACCGACCGTAAACCGTCTGACGGCTTCACGTCAGTTTACAGTAGTTTCCATTTATAACCTGCCTCCTCCAGGGGTCAGACTGTAAATGCTGTGTTTCTGGAACAGGAAGGCAGAGAGTAACACACAGACATAAAAGAGCCTGGAACAAAGAGCGATGACTAAGGCGAACACAGATTGTGTACGGACTGAAGTCCCATGGTCAGAATGGGACACGATCCCAAAGGAGACACTGACCAAGGTGAGGTCTTGTGTCACTTCCAGATGCAGCCTGACAAATAAGCCAGTCTAACAATGGACAACCAAACCGGACATAATCGTCAAAAAGCAGGGAAACAAGGCTACAGTATTACATCCGGTGTTGCTGTCCCGAGCGTAGCGACATCAGGAAAGAAGATGAGAACTTTGAGAAACACTAAGGGCTAAGATGCTGCGTAGGACCCTGAAGCTCCGAGCCGCTGGAGACCGGATGTATTAGTTCGTAACGCTGGATAAACTGACCATTAATAAGCTTAGAATTCTTTTTATAATCCCTGAATCTTTCCCACTGACTGAAGCGAAGCCAAGAAATCCTCCTTTGATCCACACGTTTATTTGTCTAGATGGCTTCTCAGGTTAAGAGTGGCAACCACAGCCTGCATCCCCCTGAACCATCACTATTCACGCCTGTCCACATGCACGTGCTTCCAGGACGGGAAGCAGAGCAGTGGTAGCGTCACTACACGTGTAACTTCAGTAAGCTACAGCACATAGCATCAGACAATGTGCAGGTGGGAGAAACTGCAAACCCTCTGTAAATGAGCGATTCTCCCTGCACAGAGCCGAACACCCGCTTAGGATACCTGCCTAAGATCCTTCTGTCTGTACTTGTTGAAGGTGCCCGGTTGCCAATAAGACGTGTCTCCCTGGTCAGGCCTGGAGCAGCAGGCTGTGCCAGTGTGGCCCTGCCGCCAGTGTGCACCGCGACCCCCCGCTGCCACCAGCGCCGCCTTCAGGGCCGCCCCAGCACCTTGGTGAGCTTCATCTTCTTATCTCTGGTCTTGCAAATGTATACATATATATTATTAAAACATGGTGTTGCCAGAGCATTTTCCCTGCTGTATAAGTAACACACACTCTGAGCGTTATTACTGCCACTGCTACTAATAATGATGTGTTGGATCTCCTTCACACACCTCAGATGAAGCAGCCTGTCACCTAAACCCTCACTGCTGTAGCCAGGTGGCCTTCAAAGTCACAGAGTTAAACCCGAGTCAGAGAACGCGTCTCAGCGATCACCACACAGATGTAGCGGTTACTACAACGTGAAGGCAAAGCAGCCCAAGCAACCCCCAAAGAGAATTGAACCCATCACAGAAAAAGACGCATTGAATGAATCAGTTCTGGAGCAGCTGCAGCAGGCAGAGGATACTGGAAACATGTGAAAGGGTTTTACTGTTGCATGGATGTGCAACTGCTTCTTGGAGTCTTGACCAGTCAAAACATCTATTACTTCTCCAGATTTGGCCTGAAGGTATGTGGGAGACTCCACGTGAACTGGAGATCAGTGTCAGCAGGCCGAGTCGAATCAACCATGATTTAATCTCTAAAAAAATATTGGGTGAAAACATCCAAAGGTCACGAATCGTGTTTCTAGATACTGCAGTAACATCGTGGGTTGATTTATCGCTTTGTATTTTGAAGGCTGGTTGTTGCTACATGTTGATGCATTCCCCAGACCTGAATCACTGAAACACAGTTGGTTGCGTGTTCGATGCGTTCAGAGTATTCAGGGCTGCAGTACGTTTGCTGAGTCAGTGTGTGCGTGTTTGTGAGCTCCGCTGTGTGTGTTTGGCGACGAACACACTTTGGACTAAGTGTAAACAAATGAGAAACAGAAGAATGTGCAGACCCTAGAGAAGCACATTCCACAGACACACACACTAGAACAAAACACATTGTCTGTGAGCGGAGCAGGGAACATTTCCTTCGCTGCTAAATTTTAGTAAAACAATGAGGATGATGAAATAATAGTTCAAGGTAAAATAATTCCACCATTAGAACAAACCTCCAGCTGCACAAAAGAAACAAAGCAAGCGTAAGAAAAGCTTCAGCTCATGAACATGGGATGAGACAGAATGAATCAGACACGGCAGATCAAGGGCAACGAGACAGAAACCCCCACAAAAACAGACCCATTTTATGCAGGGACAGAGGAAGATGGATGATGTTGCCGTTATAAAAACGTTTAAACTTGTAATGTCAAAGAAACAAATCATCAAAGCACTTTTTAACGGGAGTAATGAGTCCAAACTCCAGGGCCTCTGTTCTTGTAGGAGCCAGTTTGGCTTCCTCCAAACAGCACATTCTGTCCTTTTATTGGTGCGCAGGATGACGCTCTACCTGTATTTGACCAGGACCCAGTAACACTCAGGTTGTCTGGATGCGAGGTTTAGGTGGACAAAGTGAAAGAAGTGACCTCTCCACCTCTGTGACTCCTCCCCCATCACAGGTGCTCAGGTGTGTCCTTCATGGGGACTGGTGAAGTGGTCTTCATCTTTCTGGGACGGATGAAAGGGCAACATGACAAATGGAGCAGATATGTGGTGCTTTTCAAACTCACCAGCCATGTAAGAAGTAACCGCTGGCTTTGTTGAAGACCCTCCTGGGGTAGACACCAGAGTCTAGGATCCACAGTAAGGACAAGATCCTTCAAGACGCTTGAGGAAACGATAAGACAGGTCCTGGAACAGAGAATAGAGCATCTTCGTCGGACATTGACGGCCTCCTCTGGACCCGACGCAGTGCTGGGATTGGTGTCCTGTCATGATGCTTTTGTTGTGTCAGTAGCGCACATGTCATCCACAACCCGTTCGATAATAATAAATTCATTTAAACAGGTGCTTGGTGTGTCAGCACTTGAGCTGTTTATTCCAGAGCTTCTGCTTCTTTGTGTTTTTCTTCGTGTTGGCAGCACTAGGCCATATGTGCTGTGTCTGAGGACAGAACACTGCGAGTCTAGAGGAGTGTTTGTTCGTCAGTGCAGTGAAGCAGCTGCCTCAGTCTTCTGTCCTAAGTGGTTGTTGTGCATGTTTAATTGAGACTGTTTCCTACTGTGGACTCTGTAGAGAATCAGTCTGTTTACTTCAGAGACGAAGCAGACGTCGACATTATTAGTTTAGGGAAGACCGCTTGAGGTTCTGTTTACCTTAGTGCAACTTAAGTTAATTTACAAGATCATCAGATCAACATTAGTATTTCTGTTGTATTACTGTTGTTTTATTATTGTATTATTTCCTGACCAGCTAAAATCTAAGGAGAGTTTAGATTTGACTTAGTTCTTCTCTCTGTGAGGCTCCGCTGAGTCGGAGTCTTTGTTTCTGCTGAGTTTTTGTTTAGTTTAGTTACCTTTTAAAAATACTGTATGTACAGTATGTAGTTGCTGCTACTGGAGGAAGAAGTCAAACCCTTTCAGCTGCCCAGAAAACTGGTTGGCTGCAAACAACTGCTTAAACCGGAGAGAAATGTGACACAGTACTGGCCGACATGTGACCTGTCTGTTATAGTTGAGTATAAAATAGGGATGAAGCAGTTGTTCATTGGACCAATTGAAGGAAATGCAGAACACATGAATATGTCCATATGTCTGTTCAATAATCAGATGATGTATAATGATTTACTAAAACTGAGGCTTCACTTCATGTTAGACCGTAATGGAGTTCAGCTCCACATACATTAGTATTTATAGATAAAAAAGGTTGCATGGTTGGTTGGTTATGCTTTGTCAGTTGGTTGGTTGGTTGGTTATGCTTGGTCAGGTGGTTGTGGTTGGTTGGTTGGTTAGTTATGCTTGGTCAGTTGGTTGTGGTTGGTTGGATGGTCATGGTTGGTTGGTTATGCTTTGTCAGTTGGTTGGTTGGTTGGTTATGCTTGGTCAGGTGGTTGTGGTTGGTTGGTTGGTTATGCTTGGTCAGTTGGTTGTGGTTGGTTGGATGGTCATAGTTGGTTGGTTATGCTTTGTCAGTTGGTTGGTTGGTTGGTTATGCTTGGTCAGTTGGTTGTGGTTGGTGGGTTTGTTGGTTTACACTGGAACTCCGAAATCCAAATGGTTCCTTTTATGGTCTTATATACCCTCAAGTGAAGGCCCACAATTCATAGACAAATGCAAATGCATCTTTTATTTCCTCTAGAATAGTTGAGTTTTAGCTCAGGCCATTTCTCCAATCTACAGAAATTCATATCCTTTGATTCCAATGCCAAACTCTTCTGTTAGATGTAACTTCTGCTGCTTTTTACTGGACTTGTAGATTCACTGCCTCTAGCCAATGTTCCCCAAATAGAAGAAAGCATTGCATTCATTAAATTCATACCTGAACCTGAACAGACAAGTGCTGAGTGGGGATTTGAAGTGTGGGAGTCAGTTGGACATTGTGATGGTCAGAATATTTTTCATTCAGCACTTTCATCCAGCTGTGTGTCCTTCTGTTTCCATCTTTACAGACATTTTCTCTGCAGACGTCTGTGGCTCAGATAAAGAACTGGATGTAGAAACCTGTCAGTGTGTGTGTCGGCGTAAGGATCACACTCACGACTGTGGTCCCAACTATTATCTGGATCGCAACACCTGCCAGTGTGTGTGCAGCGTCCCACCGGCTCCCTCCTGCCCAGTCAACCACCTCTTCAACAGAGACACCTGCCAGTGTGCGTGTGTGAGGACGTGTCCGAGGAACCAGCCACTCAACAAAACAAAGTGTTCCTGTGAATGTACCGAATCACCAAACAAGTGCTTCCTTAAAGGACGGCGGTTCCATGCAGCTACCTGCAGGTAAGCAGGGACATCAGCGAGTCAACCGAAACCCAAAGGAAACCAGTCTAGACACAAACATGACTGGAAATAACAATCTCAGCCCTTTATTCAGCTGCAAGTTAAGTAGCTGCTCTGACCTGAAGTATTAGTGAGGTTTTTAGATTCATTCACTGGGCTCTGGCCTAAACGGGTTCACATCCTGCAGGACAGATGTTTTTAGGTATGTGTTGGCTGAGACCTGATGAGATAAATGTCTTTTCATGGGTCTCCGTCTTGGGACCACTACTCTTGAATCTGTACAGGTTCAATAAGCATTTAGTAAACTGTATCACTTATGTTAAGAGCTTAGGTCTGTAACTTAATGGTACAAACAGAGACAGACCATATTTATTATTATTATATTAGTGGTAGTTAGCAGAGCTTTAGGGCATCACACACTGAAAATCTGCTCCACGTCTGCTAGTCCATAGAAAAGCACATGTCTCGACTGCAGGCCTGCTACAGCTGCTAGAAGAACCGTACGGGATGGAAGTAAGACGAGCAGGTGACGCCACCAACAACCTTAAGGAGGGTGAAGGGGTCACGATGAACCGTTCAAAAACGCTGAAACATGGAGACTATATTAAGAGAAGGATATGGGTCAAGATAGCATGAAATAATAACCAATAATGATCATTGACCATTTGGAAAAATGTATTAGACTTCAGTCTCACGCTGTGTCTGTCCAGAGGAGATCAGTGGTCCAGCAAAGGTAGGTGGTTATTAACTCGGGCCAGTGTGTAATACAAGACCTTAGTGCTAATGACTTCTCCTGGCTGTCACTTAACCATTTCCTCTCCCTGCAAAAGAAGGAAGCACACACACACACACACACACACACACACACACACACTAGTTCCATCCAGTCTTGACCCTTTGTGACCCTGCTTTAGAGTGATTTATGAGTGTACCGTTGTGGTAGGAATCTAGTGTCTGGAACCTGGTGTTCGTGTGTATTTGCTTGAAGGAGACTGTGTTTGTCTCCACTGTGGAGGTTCATGCGTCTGTTTAAGTAACCCATGATTAAATAGTCTGTCGTGACCACGTGATGCCCTGCAGCTCTGTGGTTCTGATCAAATGCATAGATGCTAGATACAGCAGAGCCTGATCCAACAACTAGACCAACATTAAGAACGAAATAAATGCTGAAAAACACGGTTCTGAAAGCTCCCATTGTTCAGCTGGGATGTAAATCACATGGATGCTCTTAAGTTTTAACTGCTGTGAAAGCGGTTATTGTTTGTCTTTGTAAGAGAGCAGAGGCTCTAATTAGTCTTCAGCGTTCTGGCGAAGTCAGTGTATCACAATCACATAAGATAGAAGGTAAAAGATTCCAGGTGGCATTAGGCGGAAGGTGGCTTTACTCTGGGCAGGTCACAGGTCTAGGACAAGGCTGACAGACACGTCATGGTGCCGTTTGTACCGTGAGGTGGCGGCAGCTTTCTCTTTTTCCGTTTCCTGGGCCTAGGGACAGATTGAATTAAGTCTCATCAGGTAAACCTCTGATTTGGGACCTGCTCACTCACTCATCACCTGAACTGCTTGTCCTCATCAGCTGCTGGAGCCGATCTCCGCCGCCAGCGAGAGGCGCAGTGCATCCCAGACAGGTCACCATCTATTACGGAGACAGACAATCACTGACGCCTACGTGCAGTTTAGAGTCTCCAGTTAACCTGACACGGGGAAGGACCCAGAGAACGACAAAGACTGTGGGTAGGAAAGGAAACAGCAACTGCACAGTGGAGATACACACCAGTCAGTTCAGGGTTTTCTAGGTGTAGATAAACGCACAAGGGGAGACGGATGGGAAAGAGACTGACAGCAGTAGCATATATAATGATTTAAATGAACATGGTCAGAGAGTCTGTGATCAGAGAAGGGAGATCCAGAGATGAGGCGGCAGAACGGCTGAGAGCTCGAACCCCCATAGACGACAGGCGAGCGCGGGGAGTTGACAACAGATGTGCTGAAGAAGAGCGAGGGGACGAGGTCTGACAGGTAGTTAATGGTAGTTAACCACGATGAGTGATTCCAGTGATTCTGGTGAGAATACGAGCAGCTGAACTGGTTTATGGTTTTATGGGACAAACATCACAACAGTCCACACGAGGACGTGATGACTAGAGGTGGAAGAGAGTGGCTTTTTCAAAGTCTAACACTTAAACTGAAATGAAAATGAATTAAATTGCTGCTCATGTGTGTAACTGAATTGTCACATGCTGTCTCACATACCTCAACCGTTCTGAACAATAATTGAGACTTATTGAGACTTGAGTGCAGGTGGATGGAGGCAGGAGGATGGATGCGCAGCGAGGGTTGTGGAGGAGGTGGTTAGTGCCAGGAGGAACGTGTTATCCGTCGTTCTTTATACTTGGTCACATGACACAGACTATGTGGTTAATACATACTGAGCCACAGGCTCGTGACTGTCTGTCCAGGTCAGGTTAGCCGTGACCTTCCTTACAGCCTGCAGCAGATCAGTGGCCTGTTTGCGTGTTCTCTAATCCAGCCCCATTTCCTCTACGGACACTTACGTAGTCATCGTTCTTCTGAAAACCTGATTCCTTGGGGGCATTTAACACCATTGCTAAGATACGTGGCCACATAATCTTTGTTGTTTCTCTAGAAATGTTGCTGTTGTGTTATTGTATTAACACTAGACCCATTTTGCTTCGTCCTAGTTGTGTCCGACCTCCCTGCGAGGTCAGAAGGCGAAGGTGTGAGCCAGGCTTGTCTTTCAGCGAGGAAGTGTGTCGCTGCGTACCGTCCCACTGGAGGCGGCTGGACTAACGGCGCCACAGTCAAAGCAGCCCAGGAGAAGTCATCACCGTCCCAGCAGACCTGCTGGTTGCGAGTATCCAGATCAGCTGTGATGGCAGCTAAGCATGTGGAGCTGGATGAGGACGTGGAAGCCGGAGTGACTGGCGTGTAGATATGGGAACCTGATGAATTGTGGGTGGGAAATGCACTGACTCTGCTCTGAGACATTTTACTGGGAGAGTGACTGAGAAGGACTAAAGCAGAGAGTCAACACTCAACACTTGTTTTAAAATGTTGTCTAAGTACTATTGTTTATGTTTTAATATTTGTTATTTTATTAATTATGTCTCTGTATTCTTATGTCAGATATGGATTATATAATTTATTAAATATTATTTTTCAACCCGTTTACTGCAGTTTCTATCTTTTTCAAGAAAAAACACCTTGATCTGTATTTTTATATCATGTAAGTACATGTGTAAAGTAAAATATACTGGGTGTTGAATATTACGTTTGTTATGCAGTGGTACAGGTTGTTCTTTTCTGCATTAGGATGAATGACGGCTGAATAAGAGTTTTACTGTTCGCAGTGATGTGCGGTTATAATATTTTTACTTTGTAAGTAAGCAGGTAACTGGCAGCTTGGTTGCTTAGGGGTCTGTCCATCCACCAGTAGACCAGAGCTCTGAGGGAGGTGAGATGGAGGCTGATCATGAAGTGGATATGGATTATTAATATATAACATAGTTTTAGCTCAACCTTTGTTTATACAACTGCAACGAAAGGTTGGTCAGAGCGAGGTTTGGTTTCTATGCGGAGGCAGTGATTGCATTGTACCACATCTGCTCAAAAAATCCCCCCATTTCAAACATGAAGTGCACAGGGTTCAAGTCATTCTGGCATCAACACACAAGTATAACTACACAGTCTGATTCTGAACGCTTCAAAATGTCTTTCACTTGAACAAGGCCAAAGCCCCTTAGTGATCATGATTAACTACAGCTGGTAATTATTGGTGCCAACATAAAAGACTGTTGGACTCGCTGGAAAGACCAGCAGACAGGACAACCAGAGAGTTTACCTGAGAGGAGCAGGACAGGAAGCAGGGACCGAGTTACTGCGTGACTGGATGCATTTACCTGAGCTGACCGACAGGTAGAGCAGCTCCCGTAACGCAGCAGACAGGCTGTGGTCCAGACAGCGTTTCACCAGAGGCAAAGCTCAGGGTCACTTACTGAATGTAGTCCGTAACTGTGCTCATGTGACTGTGTCACTGTCTGAAAACCAAAAGGTAAGTGTGTCATAGATGTTCTTTTCTAACGTTCATCTAACTTCACTTCCACTAACTTCAGCAGCTCAATGGGAATATTTTAGGCCGAGCCCTAATCTCAGACTCACACACAAACGCACACGTACACGAGGCGGCGAGACGTCCTAGCGGTGCAGCGACTATTATTCTACATCTGGAGTGGATTATAAGCACCAGCAGCACGTTCTCACACACACTGCTCTGTCTAGCTTTTATATTTTAATCCGTCATGTTCATTTTCTGTTGTTTTCTTTTGTTTCAATCTCCAGGAAGTAACGGCCACTACAACTACCCCACCCAAGGCCCCTCTGCACACACACACACACACACACACACACACACACAGTATGTAAACACACCTTTATTCCTGGGAAGGAAGCTTCAGACCTACCCAGGTCTGCTGATCAGAAGATAAGATATTGGCACAAGCGTGTGCGTGTGAGACAGAGAGGGAAAGAGAAGATGTCAAGATAAGGCTCAGTGGCAGAGAAAGTAGTTCACACCATATTTTACAGTAGTAAGTCCGGTATTAACAGTCCACTCCCTTCCTGCCATTGAAACACTTATTGACATGTGACCTACGCAGTTCTAAGCGCGACAGAGCAACAGAGAGCGCAGCATTATACGCTTCGCATCCACCAGCTTGTCTATTTATATACAGGAAATGATGTAAGGTGAGTGAAACTCAAGCACCATAACACCAAACCACAATGTTCCTCTATAGGTGAGGAATAAACGCAATAGACATCATAGTAAAACCAGCCTGTCTGGAAGGAGATTTCATGTTCTGGGTCCTCCCACAGGCCTCAGACGTGCAGTCAGGACAGGAGATTGGACACTGAGTGAGAGAGATGGACTGGACGCCCAGGCAGGTGTGTCCCGCCTCCCCCTGACTGACAGCTGTGGTGGGATAGAGGTGAGAGAGTATGCGCCTCAAACCGTTACATCTAGGAACATAATGCTTCTGCCAATGCCTCTCATAGTGACAGGACCAGAACTTCCTCCAAATACTACAAAATAAAAGCCTTCACGACAGATGTCAAGGTCTTTAAATGAAAGGTGCTTAAACTAACATTTTTTTAAATATTACATTTAAATAAAACTGTTTTCTTTTTATTTCTCATCAGGTTTTGTGTGGGAACGTTTAACTAAATGTCAGGATTCCAGTTAGTCAGAATTACTGAGCTGGAAAAAGATAAAAATAAAAAGATAAGACATGACAACAGACATGAGCAAGTTTAGCAGCAGTGATCGACTGGTTGAGGCAGCGCTGGTTAGTAGATCTGCTCTGACACCATGAATGCGTCGTTGTAACCCATTTTGTCATTTGTGAAAAATGTAAATTTGTATAATACATCATCTTTTTGTACACTTTCATTCTGTTGAACATTACAAATCGTTTGGGGGATCAATAAAGAATCATCTTATCTTAGCTCATAGATGAATTAATACATTTCTATTTTGGATTATTTTCCATGCGAAACGTTCTATTCCTGAACTACAACCACATCATCACCTGTGGTGCTTTACACTAACAACAGATTTAGAGACGTGATGTTACTGATGCTGTTTCCACCTCACTGGATGTGAGCACAGATGCTGGAAAGTTGTAAAACGGCCTCACTTGGTTTTGTCTCCGCCTCCTGCTGCTGCCTGCTCTCAGTCCGTCTTAAATGAGCCCATTTTCCACAGACTGTCGGCTTTGGACACATGGCCGCTCGGTCTGAGCCTGGTCCTGCTGAAGCTGCCTTCCATCAAAGGGATTTTGTCTTTGTTGGCATTCGTGGTTTTCTCTCTATTGAGATCTTGACCCTAATATGTGAAGTACTGTGAAGGGATTATGATGTAATAAAACACATACCCAAACATACACAAACCATAAAACAACACTCTATAAATGTGTATACATTTCTTCTGGAAGCTAACACATAAATCACTCAAGTATAACCCAGTGTTTATCAGCTGTTGTAGGCACAGTCCTGGCTCACACACAAATAATATAAAATAATATAATATAATATAATATACAACAAGCTCAGTTATAGATGATTCTTAATGTTGTTATCGTTGTTCCCACCGTTTCGTCAGTTTGTAACACAGTGGCCGTGTTTGAAGGGTCACGCTGAGCCTGTGTGTACTTCACACCACTACACACAGTACAGTGTGTCTCTAGTGGGTCAGTAACGTTCAGTCTGTCTGCTGCCTGTGAATAATCATGACTGAAAGCAGCAGATATTAAAAACACCTGCTGGGACTCTGTCTCTCCGCTGTGTGTGTCAGGCCTGATCTTGACTTCATGTCTAAACCCACGACACAGAAGCAAACTAGCAAACAAAAGGTGAGATTGTGTTTTGTTGGATTGTGAGTGTTTCAGTCTCTACTCAGCTTCATTGTCTTCAGGTTTTTCTACTACAGGCTCTAGTAAGCGACATATTACAGCGTGTGGTAGCATCCACTCAGCCCACAGGCTCATCGATGTAAATGAATCTCTCCTTCACAGTCTGACCTTCCACTCACACCGAGCATGACGGTCAGGAGGGACGTTGCCAGTAAAAACACATTTCTGTGTAACATCTTTGAAACACTCGCTGGCTGCACAAGGAAAGAGACAGACAGACTTACTGCTCTTCTCCACTGGTTAAGAAAACACAGCGACTGCCAGCACTGGTCTAGCTAATATTAAAACACACACATTATTCTATATAAGGTTACTCAATCTGACTTCTAAACGCAGGAATGAACATGGGACCTGCATTTAATGAACATGAACCTAATTTATGGCAGATCACCCCTCACGTCATTGGAGGAATGTTTTCAGTGGGGTTTGCAGGAGTTCAGGGAGGCTGTCGCATCACACACTCGACAGCTTGATTCTGAGCATAGTGGTGCGTTTACACAACTATAGCATAGTCAAGGAAGTTTAAGCACATATACAGAAGCAGGCAATAAAAGGACGACCACCCGAGCCGTTGAGGTACAGGTGTATGAATTTATCCATTACAAATAGAAATCAAAGCGAAAGATTCACAAACACAAGACCGGAAACTTAAAACACTCATCTGCTTGAAGCTTTATGTTCTGTATGTTTATGAACCACTCAGGGCCTCCAGTTGGGATTTGATGGCCCTGATCAGTCTCACAGTGGCCAGAGTGGATGTTTCATACGGTGTGAATCTACTTTCTCAGCATATTCAGTAGGATCCCAACAGAACTTCCATGAATCAGTAATTCAGAATCATCCTTTAACAATTTTTATTTTCTTTGAATAGATCAGCATCAAACAGTCAAATACTTGACTCTATCACTGACACCTATTAAAACGACATTTTTTATTTCTAATTATTTACAGTGTAAATTGATGCAATTTAGTTCAAACACTTGAAAATTATAGTTTTTAATGTCTTTAATGAAAAAACAATAAAAAAACAGTTGTTTTGCTCCAAGTCCACTGTGCAGACAAACTGGTATTTGAAGGGTTAAAAAACTAAAAACTAATGTATATACGTGAAGATCAAAAGATCAAAAATCTACAAAATTGGTACAAAAGGGTTTTGAATTTGAACAAAGCCAGAGATTTGTATTAATGTATTTGTATTATATATGTGAATAAGTCGCAGACCCTCAGATCTCAGACCTCTGGGGATATGTTTAATCCGTCAAGGGTGTCAGGTCACTGCAGCATCCAGCTGCCAGTAGACATTAGCCACAGAAAACAAAGAAGAGCTGCTCAAACCTAAACCTGGCGCTTTCTACTAGTCTCACAACTTTGAACCTATAAAGCACCGTCGGGATTTGACTGGTCTTCCCAAAGCATGTGAGTCATCACCAAAGGTTCAAAGGTCACTGTTCATTTGCTTATGTCCCTCAGCTCGTTTTAGAAGGCAGCAATCAGAAGCAGTCAGTCAGTGGCGAAAACCTCCACAGGACACCAGTTGTCTCTGGTGCCAGCACGTTCAGAGCAGCGAAATGATGCCACCTCGTGGCCCCGTTGGGCTGTTACAACGGGACAGAGCTTCTGATGAACACGAGCATGAAGTGATTATGATGTGATATGGACACTCATATAATTACTTCTGTTACTCTCTTCACATTTTCTGATTTGATATTATATATGTACTCATGCTGCAATGATGGTATTTATGTTGTGTTCGTTTAATATTTAAAGATTTAAGCCACTATTTACATTTGTAGCAAAGATCGTAAGTTAGCTGAGTTTTCTCTTTACTCAAGCTGACAAAACCAACTAAAACTACATTGTTCTTGTTGAATTGACAGGTTTAAATAAGGGTTTTGTTTATTCCTGTCTGGTGAGGGTTTCTTCATGGTTTGACTCAAGGGGCCTACGCTACAAGCTCCTCTTCTCCTGTCTTACACTTCTTTGTCCTGATTCGGTTCTTTTTTGTGCAGCTTTACAATTTAACAACTTGCTGCTCACAGAAACACTGGTGCTTGTCTCTAACTCACCTGTCAGGACGTCGGGCACATCTGAGACACAGTAGGTAGAAGGAGTTTTTATTATTCAATTACCAAGTTGGAAAACGGTTTATTTCATTGCTTTGATAAAAACAGGAACATGACGTGAAATGAAGCTGGTGAAGCTGGTGAAGCTGGGAGAACTGGGAGAACTGGGAGCTGAGCTTTTCCCAGCCTGTCTACTCGTTGCGTTAAATGAATGTGTTGGCTCAGTGGGAGGTCAGACGTGGCTTTGGCTCATTTCCACAGATGTCACACATGCTCACACTTTTTTATTATTATACACTATTATGTTTTAGTTTTTCAGCGACGGATATAATAGATTTCAACCCTTCAAGGGCAAGATTTGTAGAACCTCTGTTGTCAGCAGAAAAACATCGATTTGACCATAATACCACTATACTGTAGCTGAGGAAACATAATATAAGCCAGAGGAGCCTACATATGAAACCACAGTACATACTGCATAAGAGTCACAGAGTGTCACAGCGCTCACACCTCAACCCATGGAGACCTCTGTGGTGCGTTTTATCCATCCTCTGCATGCTCCCGCGGTGACAGAGTCACATGCACCATTAATGCTGTGAATTCTTCCTGAAGAATGTGCGAGGAATCCACAACCGCTGAGGGCGACACAGACTGAATTGAGCAGGTGAGTCACTGCACGTGAGGCGCAATGAGGTGATCGACATATGTTTGGCGTAGTGATCTGGTGATTAGCACAGCGTCCGGGTTCACGTCCTCAGGTTGTGCAGGGGTCTTTGTATGTGGAGCTGACTGCCCCTGAGCGTTGGCCCTGTTCACCGTTCACCCATGTGAGCCTGCATTTATGAGGAAAAGTTGAACTGCAGCGCAGAGAAGCAGCTCAAATATTTTAGATTAGAAAACTCTCAGACACACAACCAATAAAACAACATCCATTGTTGCATTGTGAGGGCTGAGCTGCTTAAGGTCAGGACTGTCTGAAGGCCACAGTAACTGCTGTTAACCCGTGTATGTACAACATCAGAGATTTTAGAAAGTACAGAAAGATCAATGCAGCAAACCCGCTTGACAAATAGCCAGAGCCCAGCCCACCCACCCACCTCAGCATCAGAACCGGTGGACGGCCCGGAAAGCAGTGCTCTCTCCCCGGCTCCATCCAGTCACGTTACACCACATTTGGTTGTAGCGTCATTAGTGCGTAAGCAGAGGCGAAGCATAAACACACGCTTTGAATGGTGTTCATTCTTTTAGTAAATTAAAAGACGAACGTATCCTGTTTGGATCTGGCATCTGCAGCAGAATCTCCAAATTAAGACCAAACTATTATAAATGCAGAAAACATGAAAAGGAAACCGTCAACTCGAAGAGTGAGATTCTGCCCGAAGCGCTTGTGTGGGATCATTTTAAAGCAGCAGTGGATCGATCGCTCTCTGTCTGAGCTTGTGTAAAATCAGGGAAGCGAGTCATGTTTTCCTGCTTCCTCAACATTCCCATGCCGGAAGTTTTTGATTGATCCAGAGTACTGTCGGATCGGAAGCTCAGTGTGCAGATGGGAATGAGAAGCACCTCGTCACGGCCTGTCACTCACAACCACCACCCAAGCACACTGGTGCAAACTCTGAGCAGCTTACACACTTCATAGACTTCCTCTTCCCTCCGGGAGAATAACCACAAGAATATTTAGTTCCCCGTATGACCAACCACCCATGGACACACATAAAGACGGAAGCTCACTCATGTGGCCTGTTTTTCCCCATCTTCCCTGTCTCTTTCTTCTCTCATGTGGTAAATCCTTGAGGCTTTTGACAGGAACACAAGTCTTTTTTTCTGGGTTTCATTACCATCCTCCTAATCATGCTTTGAAACATGACGGCACACTCGATGTAAAATGTCTCCGGTTGACCCGGTGGAAAGCTCTGACCACGCAGACACCTCTGACGGGCACAGACAGCGCTGAGGCTCGAACGCAATCTCAAAGGAATGTTTCAGAATTTCTATAAGGCAGCAACTTCAATTATTAGGCAACCAACATACGTGGATACTCTGGGAGGCACAGAAAGACTAGAGCCAAACGGACGATATTTATAAAGCTGTATAGTTTGATGGGCATACGTTTTTATTTATAAATATTATATTTCGTTGTATGTTGTCTAGGAGCCATTTAGAGTATGTTAGTATGTAGTTGTACCTGTGAAGCACTGATGCTTTCAACTTCAACTTAGTTCACTCAAGAGCAAAAGCTCCACTTGGCCTGTAGTGGTCAAAATGATGATGTGACATTTTGAAGTTACAATGGTGGAAATAAAAAACTACTGATGGAGGGCAGTGAATGTGCAGTGAAGCATTCATTTCACTGAGAAATAATCATTTCTCTACGCCTCAGCATGAGCAAAGTTGTTTTATCCAAGTTCTCTGGAACGGAACCGAAGGGGACAGACACCAGAGTCCAGAGCTCAAAGCAGTTAACCAGGCCAAACACTTTGCAAAGAGAAAAGAAATGACAAATTCAGACAAATTGTGCTTCAATATGGCCAGTGTTTTTGGGGCATGCATGTATTATTATTATTTTTTAAATCAATACAAACATGTATTATAAAGCCAGTGTTGTTAGATTATTATTATTGTTGTTTATTTATTGTTCTCTAATCATATTGACACAGTACGTAGTAAACACAAACATTTCTGATAATTAGCATCGTTTTCTCCGGTCCACCCCTGATGTCATCGGTCCAGGTGAAACACACTTGTCTGCTGTGTTGTTCCATACTGGTATGATTTCCTGTGTTGTCTAAATTGTCCTGTATTCAGTTGTTCTGGTGTAAAGTCCGACCAAGAATATTTGTCAGTTTTACTTATTACAAGATGAAAAACACTTGAGATACTTGTTAAGCAATGATGTCTAATTTCAGGTGCAATGAGAAGATCTGACTAGAAATTAGACAAGTCTTTGTAGTGTAGGCCTTTACTAGCGTCGCTAATGTGTATGGAGGTCAAAAACAGTATTTCTCTGTTATTTCTGATGATTTTCATAAGCATAAGACTTGAAACACTGCCAAACCGACTACGACCGGTTCGGGCAGATTTGGTATTAACTATGCACAAGGCCGTCACTTTATGGCAGCTGATCAGTGCCAGACTCATCTCTACTTGCACTGCACCAATTAACACCAAATCAGTAAAGACACGTGTGAAAAGGCTTTTCACTGGAATAAAATATAGAGAATTGCTCAGAAAACACGACCGATCTCTCAAACAGCACTAAGCGATAGATAAGACTCAGTTTAAACACGGGTTGGGGTGAACACAGCTGCTGCTCGTTTCATCACCGCGCTGCGTATGTCAGTGAGGAAGGACGTCTAGAGACGAAACAGAGCTTTGCAGGGTTTCCTCTGGGTGTGTGTCTACACAGTCCAGACATTTTACTTGTGTGTTCAGGTCTAATGCTTCTAATTTAAGCACGACTGGACCAGAGGTTCCATTAAGTGATATGTACTGATGTTATTTTACGTCAGGCTAAATACATTTCAGGCATCTGATGATGACTTTATGTGCATCAGCTGTATCACCCTTGTCTATTTAAAATACAGATGAGATACGATGTCTGATAAGAACGTAACCTTGTCTCAGTTCATCAAACACAAAGTGTCTTTTCACCATTTGACTCATGCAAATGTGCACAAACGAGTCTAAACCGTCTCGATACACAGAACAAATTGGGAGATTGTCAAGGATTAAAGTCACAAACAGGTTTTTCCGTGTGGTCCAACCATCCAGCCGCGCACGCAGGCAGCCATGCAAACTGAACACGTGCCCGGCTGTGTTCTCCTTGTCCAACGGTATATTGACCCTTGTGAGACCCCAGACGAACTCTGCGCTGCTGGGTGTCGGCACAAAGCAGACACCAGCTGAGTTGGTATATTTTCACGTGTCATCGTCAGCTCCCCAGATAACAGACTTCCTCTGACTAAACTTCCTCAGCGCTGCTCTGAGGCATGGAAAGTTCAGAAGAGTGAGTGATTCTCTGTGACTGCAGAAAACTTCAAATGACTTGCTGTTAACTGGCCTTGTTCGCTCACATTGCTTATTAGACAGCACATCACAGACTCTGGACTTATTCAGCTGTGTCACTCCTGCTAGGAAAGCCACTTATCCTGTCAACCCCCCCATACTCAGTGGACATGGCAGGGCCCTTATTAACAGGCAAAGCTCTATTGGGTTGTACCAAACCCCCCATGGGGTGGTGGTCATCAACACCGTGCCGCTGCGCTGCTGAGTGACAGTTGAACTGCTTAAAATGTCCCTTTGAATAGGAAGCAGGCCACAAACTGACTCATGCAGGGATTTACAGACTTAAATGTGCACACACATGCCGACTCTAGCACGACTTCTATTAATATTTGAACAGATGACATTTATGCTTCTGTAGCGGTCGGCCAAGAAGTCTCTCATTTATTGATCGCAAACAGTCCGAGAAATTAGTAAAACAAAACCCTTAATTGAAAAAGTTAAGTGGAGAAAATAAGGTGACTCTACTGAATGTATGGCTGCTCAGCAGACACGAGAAGGTTCTGCATCCACACGGATCTCACACCTCTGCTTGATAATACGTGTCACTTACTGACCTTTGGTTGAATCAATCTGCTGAAAAAACATGATTCGAGCAAGTTGACCTGAAGTTACATTTGCAAGAAAACGTGTGTGAACCTCTGGCATCAGATGGTTTTCTGCATAAATAAATTGTCATAAATTTGCTCTGACCTTCAAGTCGCAACAATAGAAAAACACAGTCTGCTTAAACTAATGCTGGACAAACATCATATGTTTTCATGTTTCTATTGAACATAACATTCAGGGCATCAATGTTCTTGGACGTCTGGTGTGAATCTCTCTCTTCAGGTCCTGCCACAGCATCTCAGTCGGGTTGAGGTCCGGACTCTGACTGGTCCAGTCCAGAAGGAGGATGTTCTCTGTTGAAGCCATTCTGTTGCTGATTTGCTTCTATGCTTTGGGTCGTTGTCCTGTTGCGTCACCATCCTCTGTGGAGCTTCAGCTGACAGATGATCTGAAGTTTTCCTGCTAAATGTCTCCATAAACCTTCATGGATCATCCAGCTGCTCGTCTGCTAACTTCAAACGTGCTGCAGTATTTTTTTGGCCAGCAGTGTCTTCCTCCGTGGTTCCTCCCATATTCTCCATTCTGGTTTATTGCTTTACTTATTGTAGGTTTGTCAACATAAATGTCATCATGTGTCAGAGATTCCTGTGAGTCTTAGCTGACGCTCTATGATTCTTCTTCCCTCATTGGTTGCTGTGTCTCAGTCATCTTTCCAGGACGACCAGGTCCAGGGAGAGTAGCTACAGAGCTGAGCTTCCTCCATTTGTAGTCAGTCTGTCTCAGCGTGGACACGTGAACATCAAGGCTTTTACAGATGCTGTTGTGAACCTTTCCAGCTTCGTGCTTCTTGGTCGTAGGTCTTCTCAGAGTCTTTGTGTGAGGCTTGGTTCACATCAATGCTTCTAGAGAACAGTAAACTCAAACTGGTGTGTTTTTATAGGCAGGACAGCTTTAACCAACACATCCAACCTCATCACATTGACTCCAGGTTGGTTGACTCCTGGCTCCAAGTTGGAGAATCATCAGTCGAGGGTTCACATACTTTACCACCTGCTCTGAGAATGTTCACATGTTATGTTCAATAAAAACATGAAAACGTACAATGTTTGTGCAGCATTAGGTTAAGCAGACTGTGTTTTTCTATTTTTGTGACTTAGATGAAGATCAGAAAACATTTATTAAACATTATTCTCATCTCAACATCTTATTATTATTATTATTATTATAAACTCCTGTTTCGTCTCCATCCTGTTACGCAGCAGTTGTGTAGTTGCAGGTTACAGTCCATCAGAGACTATATCATAAAACCTTTCTATATTTACAGTAATCAGCCTCTGCAGTAACAGGCCTCTGTGAACTGGAGAAATGGAAACAACGTTGTGACGCCTGGTGGTTGAACAGAGACGAGCACCAAGATTTTATTTTGCCTGCAGCAGGAACTAAAATACTTAGTCTGCGACGCAAACGTAAAGCAGTGAAAACGGACGACAAGTGCTGGACGCACCTCTTCACCTCACTGACTGGTTCTTGCCGTGAATTTTAACAGTTGTCAAATAGGTTTATCAGCTGCAAACCAACCTGACGTCTGCACTTCAATGGTCCCAACCACATAAGGCAAGAAATTCCACGACGAGGCACCTGTGGAATGAAAACCATTTCAGGTGAAGCTCGGGAAGCTCATGGACAGAACGCAGAGAGCGAGCAAAGCACTAATCAAAGCAAAGGGAAGAATCTAAAATCATTCATATTCATATGTGTTCATCCATAGTGTTGATGGCTACAATGTAAATAATCATGAAAATAAAGAAAACTAATGCAAACCGTCAGAAAGGAGTCATTTTATATTGTGTGCATGCTTGTGTGTGTGTGTGTGTAAATGAGTTTGCTGCAAAACTGAGCCTGCAAAGTCAAATAATCAATTATATTTCATATTGAGATGAAAAATAAATAGCTCAATCTATCAGTGTCACACAAATCCATCTCCTTCAGGTAATGCTCACACACACACTTGTACTTCCATCTCTGTGAGGACAGTCATTGACCTGATGCCGCCCCGAGTCCCTTACTCTGACCATTAAAGTAAAGGCAACGTCTAACCCTCGCTCTAGTCCCAGCAAAAACCTAATTAGCCTTGAAACCACATCTTGAGCCTCAAACGGCCCTTCAGCGTTGTGAGGATCGGCCAAAATGTCCTCACTTATGTAGGAAAAGAGAAACAAGAACAAGAACACGCGCACGAAAATGCTTTAAATCCTGTTTTCTGCCCTTGATTGAAACAACCAGTTTTTCTTCCAGACTCGTTCCTCAGACATTCAATCACTCTCATTGAGCTTAGTTTACTGTAGCACACACACACCAGTGGTAGCTGCCAAGTAGCTGAACGCACAGAGGCGAATGAAGCCAGATGCTGGAACAATGAGCAGCCCCCCCCACAGGCCGAGCAGGGAAGAACAGGCAAGAACAGGCAAGAACAGGCAAGAACAGGCAAGAACAGGGTGGACAGCACAAGCACAAATACGAGCCCAGCAATTACTGCGACAATGCTGTATGCGCACACATTCGAATGACTTCACCTTTGAGGACATGCACAGCGAGAAGGAAGCTGAGGAACAGTGAATGGCCCAAAGAGAGAGTCAATTAAAACCCAGATGTTTGGACAAAGAGACAGCGAGTTTTAAACTGTTAAACAGATGGTGGTTATTACAATGCGAGGGCTGTCATTACTATAATAATGGTGAAGGAGGAACGAGCTCATTCACTCACACAGCTGACGACTCAGGGAAGCCACAATTCCAAACTAATTGCTTTGCATTCTAGTCGTACAACCAGGAATCAACCATTAACAGACACAGGAGTTTGATTACACATAAAGACAATCACAAAAACATTATGCAGGTGAACGTCAAACTAAATCCTGCCACGAATTTGACCGAGGCTTCGTTTGAATGTCAGTGAAGGGAACGTGGTCTCTCCGGAGAAGCATCAGTGACATATGCAAACTTCTTTACATATATGGTAACAGTCTCAAAGAATGTGAATCATGGGCTCTGGCAACGTTGAAGCCAGAGTCTGGATGAACAGACTTTCACAAAGCAGCAAGACATTTCTCTGTGGTTATTAATTTATTAATGCTGCTGTAGGTGTTGACGAATGTAACAAGGATTTCATTTAAGCTGTAAACAGTGCTTCGCGATAATAAATAAATTGTTTTGCCCAGACAGCTAGTTCCTAGTTCTGTTAGTAACACGGCGCCATCAGCCGACGTACTGCATCCTCCTGCCTACCGGTGTGTGGTAGCTACTCCTGAACCCACAGGCAGCACCTCTAGTCACCACTGGGTGTCAAACCTCCTACACAAGGAGAGACTAACAAGCTTGATGCCCACTCACAGACTGACAAGAGGACCCAAGTGCACAACCCACAGGCACATAGAAGGTTCAATAATAAAGGCCATGATAACAAGCTGATGCATAAACATGAACTAAATACTAACACAGATGACGAAGTCTAACAAAGTCTAAGGAGGAACAGTCATGCATCCATTAAAGAACCAGCAAAGGATAAAGGTATAACATTGAACTTAATAATGAAACTCTCTCAACCGACTCTGTTGTTCTACTGGGGGCAACGACCTGAAACCTGAGAGTTGTGATTGGGAACAACCGCTTCCCCGATCAAATTCAAGTTACTGGACTTTATGACATATCACCCTCGGCCAGAGGTCGATGATCAACCTGTTGTTATTGTCTGCACTCGTAAAGCGCTTTGTAGCTGTCTTACCAAGGACACTTCAGCACATGACTGGGGAAGCCAGGAGTCGGGGCAACAGCTCTACCTCTGAGCCACTGCCTCTTGTTGCTGTTGTGTCATCTCATCTTGACATTTAGTGCAAAATGGGGCTGACTGTCAACCGGTCCCCAGCTGGTGGCATTGGATCAGCTGGTATATAGGCCAGACAGACCTGTTGTAAGGGACTGTTGGGAACATCTGGTTAAATCCCGTCAGGCTGAAATCCCATCTCCAAGAAAGCATCAACCTCAACCCAACAGCACACAGCTCCAGAGCAGTCATCGCCAGCCTCCCTCTGCCTCACTGTGGACCCAGTTAGCAGTTAAACAAGCGGTAGGAAGGCCACAGGCCCTGGACCACATCACACCTGATGGAGGCCATGGAGAGAGTCGTCCTTGGCTGCGTCCGTAGCTGCATCCGTCTCTCACCTGGAGTCCCCTGGGAGTAATGATTCCTCCAGTGCTTTCACCACCACCCAGCCATCACTGCTGAGGGGGAAGCTGGAGCTGGCAGGCGCGGACCAACACCTGGCTGCATGGACATCAACTACCACATAGACAGGCCACGGTTCGTGAGGCTGGTGGTCTGCAGCAGGCCGGTGCTTCCTCGCTGTCCGTTGACCGTGTGCATGTCAGGCCCCAATGCCACCTGCAGAAGTTCTTCCTGTGTGGGTTCACGCTGGCTTCTCCTGCTTCCTCCCACACTCCAAAGACACGTCAGGTAAACTGGAGGCTTTAAAATGTCTGTAGATGAGAGACTGGCAACCTGTTCAGGGTAAAACCCTCCTCTCGCCCAAATGACGGCTGGGATAGGCTCTAGCAGACTCGCAAGAAAAAGAGGGAGAGAAGATGAAAGAGTGAGTGAGGGCAGCGTTACCGTCAGCGTGATGTTTAAGGTCCACGCACGGTCAAAGCAACTGACACAGATTGAGAGCTACTACATTAGCAGCCTTCTGCTCCCTGTAAGTCCTAATGTCTGACTCTGCTGAGGCTCGAACTGGAGCTGATCAATATTTTCCCCAGTGTTTCAAAGCGGCGGCACCCCTTCCCCGCCTACAGCCAACAACTGGACTTGCACAGGCACCTTTGTGTCTCATGAGAGTTCTTGTCCAAAACAACTCAGTCACTGACATCACACAATATGTTGGAATTGTGTGTGTGTGTGTGTGTGTGTGTGCATGAGTGAAATAGGTGAATGTGTCTGAATAATAATGTGTTTTTCTCCTGAGGGTCTCCACTAAGCCAGAAGAAATAAAATATTAATGATCAATCACTGGTTTGGGACCACAGATACACAGACACACACACACACACACAAAACACAGAGATAGACAGGCAGGCACACAGACTTGATATTGTTACAGTATATTTGTGAGGAGTCCCTTGACAATATAGTGTCTCTAACCAGTTGTAAGCAGATACTGTTTGCCTGGAATTTAGAGAAGCAGTGGCGAGTGGAAGGTTGTCAGTCAAACCCAGAGCTGAGAAAGGATTGAAAGTGATTAACTCCATTGGTTTCACTGACTCGGTCTTCATTCACATTCAAACAGGCCACATTCATCCTGTCTACTGAGATCATTAGTAAAACAGGATTGTTTGTGAGTATTTGTGTTCAACATCAGCTGATTTGAGAAAACTAGTCTCCCCTTCAATTGTTACTAATTAAACACACAACGTTTTACAGTAGTGGTGTGATTAGAAACTTTTTTCCGAGACTGTTCCTGATTCCTACTTTGGTTATTGGTCCCTGGAAACTGTGGTGGCTGTAATTAACTTGATTATTTAAACAGTCAGTTATAGACAAGCTATAATAATGACCAACTACTAACAGTGCTGTTAACTAACCCGCAGCCAGAGGGTCTGCAGGACGTGGCCTGCGCTGTCAGGACAGATCATTTAGGACCAGCAGGCTGAAGTAGCTCCTGGGTCGGGGCTGCGCAGACCTGTGGCAAAGATCTTAGCCAATTAATTCCATGAGTAATTGTTCACTTAATAAATACATTTCCATCGCTTCTTCGTCTCTTCATGTGAAGTTCCCACCATCAGCCAACTTCTGGGTCACAGCAAAGAAATTAAATAAAAATCAAGAAACTAAGTTTCTACAAAAATAAATTAATTTCTAGTTTTCTTCTACAAATAAATTTTATGAAAAGCGGACAATAACTTAATTTAATTTAAAAAAAATGTTTGTTATTTTTTTTGGTTCCCGATTCGTAAATGAAAGTCAGGAACGTGCAGTTACGTGGAGCTGGAAAAGCTGTGTGTTGTTCTTTCATCCTGCTCATCAGCAGCAACATTCTCGTCACTACTTTATAGTTAATTCCTCATAATTGTTAATATTCTCTCAGGGGCAAACCAAGGCCCTCAGGCATGTGGGCACAGACACACACAGACAGTACAACAAGACAGAGTGGAGCTCACCTATTACCACCATTATTACCCCTTCACTGCTGTCCCCTTTGGGGAATAGACTGGTCCCTTGTCACCGGCTGACATACCTCCCATGGGTCCCTAATGGTCCACACACTCCCCATTCGCTGTCTCTTTCACTTTCTCTCTCTCTCTCACACACACACACCTGGATCCCTAAAAACAATTCCCAGGGAGCGGTCGGACTATCATTGGCCAAAGACCAGAGGCATCCATGTGAGTATTATGTGTTTGTGTGCCTCCGTGTATGTTTGTGTTGTGGAAGCGTGAGGCAGTGCCCTTGTGTCATGTCTTGATCCCTGTGACATTCACAGGTGGACGTGGTTTTGGTAAAAATTAAAATAAATAAAAACACATTTCTATTCATTTGTCTGGCTGCTGATATGATTGGCAGGCCTCGGGGGAACAGAAACCAGTCCCAGCTCGCCACTGTGGGAGTGTGGCGTGATGGACACATGTCCTCAAGGCATTATCGGCAGTTCTAATCTTAATGACGTGAGTTTAGCTAAAAGAAAAATGTCACGACCCTCAAGCCGAATTAACTTTAATTAAAACATAAGTGGTTCTAAAGCCAATTCTTCAAATTAAAGAATTAACTGTTAAACTAACTAACTGTTAAAACTAAAAGAGACATTTCTCATCATCATAAGATCCACATTTTATATTTATATACAATAGACAATTCATATATGATACATTTTAAATCCAGTACATACAGTTTTGTCATGAGACATGGTCATATTTTAGACAAATTAATTTATACATAGTATCCACATATAAGTTGTGGACGATCCATATTTAATAATTACAAGATTTTTTTACCTGGGAATTTTTTGAATACAAAATAAAACTACAAGGTACATGTAGCCCAACGAACCACATAGTTACAAAATGCACATCCCATAAAAGAGCAGCTCATATAGGGGTGGTTTTTGTAAAATACAAATTAATTAATACTATTTACAATAAATCATAAAAAATATGATTATACTACAGATACAATTGCAATATATATATTTTGAATATATACTGAATTAATAAAATACATATTTAATAATAACAGATATCTGATTATCATGTAACGTATCTATTACTACCCTTCTACTAGTACTACTAATGATACCAATAATAAAATGGTAACTGTGCCTCTGGTTGTCATTTCTGCCATTTTTAAACATTATTACACCTTTTCAACCCAGTGCGGTTAAATCTCCTAGTTCGTAGTGTTTCTATACACACGCTTTTCTCTGTGGTTACAATTTGTAACAAGGAACAATTATACTTTCTGACAAAAGACACATGTACAAGCAGCAAAGATAAAGCACTAACTTATGTTACCTTACTTGCAAAGTGCCTTGAGATAACTGCTGCTGTGAATTGGAGCAAATACAAATAAAACTGAAGTCATCTGAATTGATTGGAATTAAAATACACATAAACCATTTGTCAAATCTTTGTTGTGACTAATTAAAGTCTTTCTTCGACTTCAGTAGTAGTAGTAGGACCTAACTGACAGTTAACCCCATTCAGAGACTGACTGGACACATTTCGACTGAAAGGAAACATTAATCTTATTTGTGATGCACATACGTGTGATCATTGAGCAGTGTTGTTTAGTGTAAAGTTGTGTAATCTTGTTGCAGAGATTGTCAGTTCTTTTTTCTGCTGTGTTGGCCGGATGAGGTGCTCTCTGCTTTTAACGGTGCACAGAGATACTCAATGCAGTAGCAGCATATTCTTTAACCCTCTGCAGCCTTTCAGGGGTCAAAACGACTCCGCTGTGAACTAGGGGGCACCACAGGTTGAACACACACCAGGGTTGGATCAAACAGCCTTCGTGGGTGTTACATCCAAGCAATGAACACGTGGGTCTATGATGAACAAGTTCATCCAACCGTTCATCTAGATGTTGTGATTTATCGTCTGTCCCTTGTGTGGTTGTTGAGCTTAGCCCTGTTTTCATTTTGACCCCTCGAAGGCTGCACGAGGGTTAAACATGTAAAGAGTAGAAACAGCAGTAGAAGTAGTAGAAACGAGGCTAAATGAACCCAACACTTGTGTGTCTTCAAGAGTCAAATGTAAAGAAACGCTGTTGGAGAACAGCAGAGAGCAGTTTAACATGCCAAAAGTGAATGATTCACTGATCTACTATTAAGTAGTAGCTGTAAACCTCTTTCTTTTTAATGCTCTTATGTTATTTTTTATTGATAAAACATTCTGCCTCGACTTTTTAGAAATGTTCTGCAAGCACTTAGACCTTGCATTGTCAAATTAGTCAATTCTTTGTTGAATGGTTGAGTCCCAGCTTTCAGACATGCTGTGGTTCGGCTCATCAATCTTGACCTACTGTGTAATTTTAGGCCAATCTCAAAACGTACATTTCCTTCAAAGGTCTGAGAGAAAGAAACTATAATGAACTTGAGTCTGAGCCTGGCTGTAAACAGCAGCACCGCACTGAAGCGGCTCTTTTAAACTGACCTGCTTTTGTCTGGTGATCCAGGTAAAGGTCTTTGTGTTTTCACATCAGCAGCAGCATTGGACACAGTCGATCATATCGTTCCTTAATTAAAATGGGCCTTGGACAGGAACAGACCTGTAGAAGTTTCAGTTGAACCTGATCTATTGGAGTTTCTCTGTACATTTATCCGCTGTGGGGTCCCTCAAGGATCTATGTTGGGCCTAAACCTTTCTTTCCTTTTACTGGTTTGCAGAGGACATTGTGACATAACTCCCTGTAACCCCACAGTGCTGGAAGTGACTTCTACAGCCCTTACTCCTGCCAGAGCTCGAAAGTCTGCAGACCAGTTCCTCTGGTTGTTCTCAATGATGGGCCTGCATTGAGAAGAGAGAGAACTTTCTTAGAGATCTCTAAACCTTAAAACTATTTCTGGAGTATCATCACAGGGAGCATGACGTGGTTTTCATGTAGGGTGGTCCAGGTGGAGGGCATAGAAAGCTGAGGGCTTCTGGGTCAACAGAGGATTCAATGGTGTTTCATCCTAAAACAACTACAACACTGACCGTAAATAAAAAATAAAAACCCAAACCAAGAAAAAAAAGCCAAACTAAAAAGGCCTCGTGTTACTTTGAGCCAGTTCTTGTCTATGTCTCTGACATATTATATTATTATTAGTAGTATTATTGTTTTGACTGTGCTCCATCAAGGTCTTCAAGAAGGCAGAAGGATCAAGATGACTGGTTGGCTGTTGGCTCAGTGGTCAGAACATGGACACAACCTAAAGGTTTAACCACACGGTTAAGTCTACATGTACAGGAGTTAACGTCAAAGGGAATAAAGCAGAGAACACAGAGGCACAGCACTGTCTACGTAATCACTAAACCCTGGTTTTATGTCAGTGAGCAATACTAAAACTGCTCGTTTTGTCATGTCGGAAGTTTAAAGAGATTTCCTTAGTGTTTGGTAGCAGTTTTGTGCCTTTTTATACGTTTGTGGATTCAAACTACTGTATATATGCAAAGCATAGAAGACAAGAGAACACGAGAACTGAGATGGAGAAAGGAGACTATGACAGCACAAATATGAAAAAGATGAGCTGAGAAGGTACCAGAGAGAGATAAACCATATCAAGCCACCTTTGACTAAATATGAACGAGCCCAGGGTGAAATGATCGGTGTCTGTAACCAGCACAGTGTGGTTCGCATAGTGTGAAACATTTCAGAAGACTCATTTATTTTCCCTCATCCTTGAAAAACAGTCTAAGAAAAATCCTTAACTAGTTTAACATTCCACCTGGAACAAGGGCAACACATCACCGGTCATATCAGCCTGGCTTTGTGTGAAGGCAGCTGCCCGTTGATCTGGCTGGTGGCTTGTAAAGAGCCTTGAGATCACTGATGTTGTAACGCCCAGAAAACTGAATTAATATTGAAATGACTGCGCTCTTCTTCCACTGATAACTGGGTAACACTGACACCTTCAAAGCCTGAACGCAACAGAACCAGCTCAAAGGAGAAACAGATTCTTACGTGTCTGCTCCTGCATGAGCAGTGATTTTGATCCTTGTACTTCATAATGTTTCGTTTTCGTGCTTTACCTGTGAACTGTTAACATCCTGGGTCTGAGCATTTGGCTCCACACCTGTTTGTCTGAGCCGATGTGCCTGCAGCCCTGGTTTGTCCCAGACCAGAGAACTTGTTAGTAAGTCTTGTAACAGAATTAGTTTGTTACAATTTGTAACAATTTGTATTTGCCAGGAGGAGGAATTTAGGAAAGTAATGAACAGTAGAGGCTACAGGACATTTGGATGAATTGTTTTCTAGTGAGCCCTAATAAAACTATGTGACTTTACAACTTTACCAGTAGGTACCCATCTGTTTAAATGGCCCTGCAGCCACGTGTTGAGGATTATGTTAAGGCTTCAGTAACATCTGTTCACTTTTGGAGAGAATCCACAGCGATTTAAAGATGACTTCATGCATGTATGTAGAAAAAAGCAAATGATTTTAAGGTAAAGAATCAGGGTAATGCTACAAAAAGGGAAATAAAAATGCCTCAGACAGGAAGAGAAGTCTACAGACCGGCTGAAAAAAAGGGGCAGGCTTTCAAACACTGACTGATGACTAAATGGGAAACAATTATAGCAGAGATTTGGGCTGGGTGGCGGAGAAGTGATCCTATTAAGGCTTTCAGGAGAAACGTGTCATTTCATCGACAGTGACAGTGACACCAGATGTCATTTTAATTGACACTGTGCCATAGGAGAAGAGAGGAGGAGAGAGAGAGAGACAGCCAGAGCTAGAGAGTTCTACTTCCCCCAGGGCGATCTTAATTGGTAAAGTTAGGAATATAAGCTATGAAATATTTAATGTATAAAAGTAGAATATATTCATTCAGTGTTGGAGCCTATTCAGTCAACACGGGCCTTTGTATAGAGCCGCATATAATAGGCAAAGCTGGTAAATACGTCTATTTTTCCATATGCCAGTGAAAAACGACACCCACGTGCATTATATAGGGATAAACAGCAGGCTGGTACATTACAGGAGGGCAGAACCAACTGTGTGGTCACTTGGTACCTACACGGCGAATGTAGACACACGCAAAGACAGAAGTTCATTAAGGCCTTTTACATTTTCCAGTTTTCAAAGAACCAGCAAGAAAACAAGTCAAACTGTGAAACGCTTTTCTGACTAGAAGCTAACACTGTTCTCTAATGAACTGACTACCGAGCTCACCAAGCAAGAGCTAGAGGTGGGAGAGCAAGACCCGACGAACTGGGAACGAAACGCTAGCACAGTGGGGACGGTACACAAACAGCCAGACATGAAAAACACCCGGTGGAAGTAGGCCTGGTAGGGAGACGAGGCTTCTGCTGAACCAACCAAAGCACTAGTGCAGGGAGGACGCGAGTTCACCAGTGAGGCCCGGCCACTGCACCTGCTTTTAACTGAAATTAACCCATGGTTTGTTGATGGAGCTTCCTGTCACAAACTCACACACAGAGTTTGAACGAAAGACCAGAAACAGAATTGGGAACTAAAGTGATATTTATCAAGAGAAAATCCCAGTAGGGCTGGAGAACTGCACAAACATTAGATTTGGATGAATACTAAAACAGAAAACGCTGCGAGAAGCAGGATCTAATAGATTCGAGTCTAATAAAGAAACAACAGCGGACGATCTAGAAACTAAAATTCACTGCTCAGAGGCAGGATGCAAACATATCAAGTAGGAATCTCTACAAACAGTAGTCGGACGAGATGCTTACTGGCAAGAGCTAGAGGTCGGGGCAAGTGGCACGACAGACCAGGAACGTGATGAGTGACAGAACTAAATACCAACAGTGATGGACATCAGAAGAAGAAACCAAACTCAATGCTGCTGCCTGGCAGCAGGAACGCTGGTTTGTTACACGTCCACTCAAATCACTCTAAGAAGCAAATTTAGTTTTCTTTGAGACAAGTATTGCCAATAAAGGAAACTAAAATGCTAACTGGTTTCCATGTTCTGCAACTAAGACCTGCAGGAACCTCAGCAGTAACATGTGTGTTTAGAAGCATCACTCCCAGTTTGAACTGGTTTGAAATGTGGAGCACAATGGAAAGTTTCATCCCAGCGTGAACACAGAGAACAGGGTGAAAAAGCTGCTCCACTGTGTTATTCTGTTTGTGAACAAGACAGGAGTCAACCAGTGTTTGCACAACTTTCCTTTGAATGGCTCAAAATCTTTCAAACCTCTACCAGACCGATGGAGAGTTATGGAGACCAACAGAGATGGAGCTGGAGCCCAAATGGACACCAGCGAGCGGAGGCCAGTTCCTGCATCTCGACGGTCTTCATTGTGTAGCAAGGGGCCGCTGGCTTTGGTGCAAACGCAAATAAATGATCAAAGTGGGGAACGGCCGCAAACTGTACAAGTGACAATCATTTACAGTCGTGGTATTAGGGTCGTGGTTGGGTGTAACCTGGCCCTTAGTTTTCTGCCCAACTTCATTCCAACTTTCTCTGGCGTGATGTAAACCTTGGTAATGACAAACTGGTGAGAGTGTGAGCGAGGACCTGCAGGTCATCTGCATCTACTGGAGGACATCATACCAGGAATTCTCACCAGATCAACCATCTGACTGGTTTAGGTGCTGGATCAACAACATGACTATTTTCTATTGTACATCCTCAGTAGAAATTATTGTTACTGGGGTTTATTATAACTTTTCTGGGCTCAGCAGAATAAGTAAATAAATAAATAAATAAAAATACTTCTGCAGAAGACAAAACCGTCTATTGTTAAAACAACCAGCTAAGAGCAACATATGATTCCTGCTTTTGTGCTTTACATCCTCACCACAAGGAAAAAACATCCTCATGCTGCAGACGCTGTAAATTGTTACTAGGCAGAAAATGATGTGTAGCTTGAGTCCATAGGCAGCGTCCTGCTATTGTCTCTGTAGCCTCCTGGTGTGAAGAAATGCTGTAAACAAGAAAGCTTTCAGAAATATAAATAATGATTGGTTATTTTCTCAATTTACAAAATGCAAAGTGAGTGAACAAATAACAAATCGTGGTGTCTCTACGTCATTACTGGAAGTTTTGTTCATTTATGAAAATAAATGTTTAACCTGCCTAAAACTTTTGCATAGTCCTGTATAACCTGCATTTTTTTATTAGTTATGGTTGAAAACACCTTATAAACATTGTTTTAAAACCAGCATTTCCAGTGAATAGAAAAGGTGGCAGTGGTGGAGGGATTCTGGCGTCAGACAAAGGGATGTGACACCACTTCCTCACATCCACGTCCTCCTCACGATGCTGAAAAACTTCACTGGCATTTGACGAACGTCCGCCTTTGTCAGACGTATTCAAGCTTCTTAGAGAGGAATCATGTTCACTTTCGTCCTCTGCAAGAGACATCTAACAGTAATTTGTGAAGTAAAGCGATAAAAAAAGACGCGAGTGTATGGAAATTATTGACGCACTGGACTACGAGCGGTAAAAACGCTCCCGTGAGATGCTTGACAGCAGGAAAGGACGAGTGGAGACGTCTATAGCTGTTTTTGGAGTTTCAGAGTCTGGATGTGATGACATGTCCAGGCTGGAATAGTGCACTTGGCATCTACAAGTATTTTCTTTTAACTGAGGAGGGGGACCCAAATTCACGACCCGGCAGTGGCTCAGAGGCAGAGCTGTCGTCCACCGATCGTACGATCTGTAAATCGATTCCTGGCTTCCCCATGTGATGTCATGTCATGTGCTGAAGTGCCCCTGGGCAAGACACTGACCACTGGTGAGTGAATGTGTGTGTGTGTTTGTGTGTGTTGAGTACTGATAGTTAGAAAGTGCAGAACATTTACCATATAATTCACTGATATTGTAATGATGAACATACAGGGAGGACAAAACACAAGCTGGGACACTGAATACTAATACAACAGAACATGGCAGCCATTACGGAACTAACTGAGACAATGAGATAAGAAAAATTGACCCAAGGAAAACCAGAAACAGACCCAGGTCACTCTAACAAGGGGTTAACACAGTCTAACAAAATCCAACACAACTAACAAAGTCTAACACAAACTAACAAGGCCTAACAGAACCTAACATTACTAATAAAGCCTAACATCAAACAGACCTTCACACAGTAGACCACACAAACCAGACAACGCTGCAAATGGGGAACTTAGATACCAACACACAGAACAAGGAAGTACAAGAAACCAACAAAGAAGCCAGGGAACCAGAGCGACCTCCAGGGGTTGGAGGGCCGAGCTGTCACTGCTTCCTTTTTCATCTCTGATGTCGTTAAGGAACTGGACTTGTTTCATGTCCTGCTTAAACACCAGCCTTGCGTTGTTGACCAGTGTGATGTGGACGCAAACGCTTTACGGAGACTATATTTAACACAAATGAATGAAACAGCATCTAACAGCACAGTCTGTGGCTAAATGAATTTAGAAAGCTACTAATTGTGCCAACCAGCACACACAGGAAAAGACGACTGCAGAACTGGGCACAGTCCAAATGTGCTTCCAGGAACAGAGCACATTACTGAATTCACTAATACTTGCTTAGAAGCAGATGCATTTCTTAAGACAATTATTTAAGTCAAATTAAGGCTTGCAGTCAATTAGAATATGTGGCTGTTAAAATAAATAAGTGTAATCACTGCCCTTGTTTACAACGGTTGTTGGCTAATAATTATTCAGGGCAACTGCTTTAGCTTTAGCTCCGTATTGAGGCCGTTTGTGTTGCACTGTTTTAGGCCAACATCGATGAACAAGCTGCGTAGTTACACATTCACAAATTTAATTTTGCTTGAAAGTTAATGAGAACTGGTGATTTCCATCAGCGTGAACGTGCTAAACAGCTGGAAACGGGACACGCATGTTTACATGTATACACTCAAACAGCTGTGAACAACACAGAATGTTGGTCTCCAGTGTGATGTGATGGATGATTGATCGGTGTATGTAGGAAATTGAATCAGCATTGCTGGGTTTGCCTTTGGGAAATATTGTCAAAGTCCCCACAGTTCAAAATGCTTTTGGAGAACCAGAAAATATTCTGTTTCAGTGTATTAATGACATGTTTTCTTTGAACCACACACATACAGTTTTTATTTATGAATTGTATTCAAATGATGACTGAGTGGACGCCAGTGTTATGTAAAGTGCAGAACACAGACACAGGCCTTGTATAGTTCAGCAGTTTTAATATTTATTCCAACATGGTCTCATCCTGCATATAATTACAGAACCAGATCATCGCTGCTTGACGGCATTATGACGTCAGGGTTACCTGCCTCATCCCACAGTAAAGTTTGTGGGTGTTTTCACCCATGGACTGGGAGGCAGCTCCTTTGTCACAGTAGCACAGACTGGCCTGGTCAAATTAATCATTCAAAACTTGAAAGGTAACAGAACTAAGAAGTCTGAAAATGACACCGAGACCTTTTGCTGGATTCTCTTTTAAATTTTTGAATTCTGTGCTTATTGACATTTTACACAGCCACCCAGTGGTTCACCTGTCTGTGTAAAGCTGGAGTTGTCCGTTAGAACTGGGTTCTGTTCTGGTCCGTGTGTTTCAGGATCCGTTCCGCCATCCGTCTTCGCTGCTTCTCCTACAATCAATCATGCCACTCTTTCAAATTGAATTCCTCTCTACCTCCACACGCTTTTCTGCTCACTCTTCCCATCACCATTGGCTGATTCTCCATGTCGATGTCCTGTCTGTGTATCTGTCAGTCCTGCTGTTAACTATTCATCTATTCTTTCTTTAGGCTTTTTAGTCTTTTTCCTGCTCTCAGAAATCATGGACTGATCCTGATGGAGAAATTTGTCCTGATAAAATGTCACTCACACACACACTCATGCAAACTCAGCCTCCTAAAAACTGAAGCGCACACACGCATCCACCCACACAAATATACACATGCACGCATCCAAAAAGCCTGTATTTGTCCTAATAAAACGTCAAGCCGGCAGCAAAATGAACTGTAATGACTTTCAGGCTGTACTAATGGCCAATAAATCCTGGATTAGAAAGCTCGCACACATTCCCTCTCTCCCTCACAGACACACACAGACACACACACAGGGTCATGTTTCATGGCGTGCTGCGCTGGGTTCATTCAGGAGTCAGATGGGTAAAGTTTTAAGCTGTTTTCTGCTGTTAATGACTGTTGTGCTGACTTTTATAATAACAGCATGGAAGGGAATCAGCAGGAATTAGCATGCTAGGATCATTTAAAGCAATGATTCATGGTGACTGGGGCTGGGAGCCATACATACACATACATGCATGTACACATACACATACGCAGATAAAACATTCACACACAAGTGTTTCCATCAGAGAGTTTCACTTTATGACAGTTCAGAGTCATTTTCTGGCTAAATGTACAAAATAAAATCCCGGAAGCAGTGTCTCCGTCGTCTTCCATTATCAGCCCAGTGATGGATGCACTTCATTGCTTTATTTTAGAGAGATTCAGCAGGATAAACTGCAAATGAGAGAGAAAATTGTGTGTTGGGGATTTTAGGGGGAATTCCTGCATGTGGAGAATGATCAGCGCGATTATGCTCAGAGGGATGATGTCACAAAGGTCATCAGCAGGGAAACCTATAGCATCACTGCAACTTGGATTTTAAATCAGTCAATAGAAAGCGACATTATGTTTAGTATGTTTGACCTTAATTCAGGTTTCGTGTTATGTCACAACTTTAGAGGATGGACAATCCTCTAAAATACTTTTCATTTCGCTATTGTACATTCCATAGTACAGGACACGTAGCACGACACTGCCCGTTGCATAAATGATGACATGATACAGACTCAAACGTTAAGGATAAAACAGGGCAGTAGGAAAGACTCATATCTTTACTATGTGATAGGAAACACTACACACTGGAATTATAAACTAATAAATAAATATAGTGACATTTCTAAAAGTGAACAGAGGTGAAAAATATTACTTAAATAAAATCAATAAATGAATAGATCAATTAAAATACATAAATAAACACAGTAGAATAACATATAAAAATGTATTCGGTTTTGCCTGGTAGACTCCTTGAGGATAGTCAGTGAAGGCCGGATCCCAGACGCACGACCAGAGCAACCAGAGGGGAAGCAGACAGAGACAGGGAATGTGTCCATGAATACAGTGTCCAAATATGTTCAGAAGTCGCTTCATGGTAAGGTGGACAACAAACAAAATAATCCCTCACCCAGCCGACCAAACAAAAGTCCACTGACCGGTTTTGAATCCACTGTCACATAGGTAGGTGGCCTATGGCAAAACAAGCCAGAACCTTGTAGAAGCTGATGACTCCGCTGCGGAGGCCTACGCAGAAAGAGGCTGCACCACTGTGAGGGGCTAACCCCCAGACCAGGGGTCTGACAACGTTATTACATCATTAACGGACAAAAGATGATGAATCATCTCCTTAAATCTGACAACAGCATCATCAGACAAACATCTGCTGTAGTAGAACTTATTTCCTGTTATGGTCAATTCAACAGTTAGTGAGAAATGGTCAGATAACAGGGTTTTGAGGGAGAACTGTTAAATCATCTCAACCCATAGGTCAGGACCAGATCCAGAGGACGATGAAGACAGTGAGTGGGTTCATTCACATGCTGACTAAAACCAACAGAGTCCAGTATTGAGTTAAACGCAGTGTTGAGACAGTTACTGTCAACATCTACATGAATGTTGAAGTCGCCCACTACAGTCACTTTATCTGTGCTGAGAACTAAGTTAGATAAAAACTGTGAACATTCAGTGCAGAACTGTGAACATGGACCAGGAGGACGGTGACGATGGCTCTAATGAATTCTAGCTGTTCAGGCCTAGGAGTCATTAATAAATCTGAGCTATAGATGCTGCTGCTCCTCTACCTGAGCTTCTAGGAACATGATGGTTGATGTGGTGGGAAAACAATAACTGGTGGGAATTTCTAAAACTGGCACTAGAGGCATGACGCATTTCAAACATATGTTCTAATGTCCAATGACATAATTACTAGCACTAGGTTTTTAGAACAGCAGCAACTCAAGACCATGTCAAAAAACATGTCTGTACAATAGAACAATTTATCAGAACATCACCTGCAAAGGTATCAAAACAATTATAATAAAATCCAAACAGAACGGCACCGTGTGGCTCCTTCTCCTAATGGCCACCAGATTTGGGCATCGCCACTTGTCTGCAAGTGTGTTATATTAATACAGTACGTTACTGTGGGAATCTGGCTGTTTTGCATGCACATGTTTAAATTCACTCCAAAAAGCTTACAGCTCATACAACGTCTGCAGGGTCGGACCTGAGGAGCTTACATCCGCCTAGAGCTGTGAGGGGCGTCAGGGAGTCGGAGGCAGGGCTGCTCAACGGCACAGCGTCACCTGGAGCTGAATTCCCTCCAGTGTAGATGGCATTAAACATCGTGACCTGGGGCTGGTGGATGCGTTCTCCTTCTTCTCAGGGGGGGCCTCCCTTCAGTGTTCAAATATAGATTTTTTTAATATATGAGAAAATGACTTTACTTGCTTTAGTTTTCACTGTGCTAATGTTTTATATTCCTGTTGCCGTGTCCCAGGGGAACAGGGGAAAGATAGTGTGGAGAAGTAATTCTGCTCTGATTCTTGAAGTATACAGGCCCCAAAAAACAGCCGAAAGCCACAACTCAGCCTTAAAGATATTTTTATTAAGAAAGATTGAAGAGGCTGCAACTGGTGGATACTGTTTGATTTTTTGTTTGACCATTAGACGTATCCTCAGTCAGGGATTATTAAGAGCAGAGTAACTAACTATAGCGCAGACGAGTGGAACAAGAAACACCTCCAACAGAAAGAGTGAAATAATAACCAAACTGTGGAGCTGCAAAGGAGTCTGGGAACAAACATTTCCAAAGAGCACATGACAAGAAAATCCTCCTTGGCCAGGCCAGAACACTCCTGGCAGCAGTTTACACACTTACTCCTCGCTTCCAGGTCCCGTCCAAGCAAATAAATCAGATCCTGTTCCTTGTTCCTTAATCTAGACCAGAACAGAAGGTTCGTCGCTCTTTCTTTAATCAAGGTGTAGCTTCCTCTTGGTCAAACATGGTCATAATAAAATAGCCTTATTTGAAGGCAAATGGCGAAAACACCGACTTCATCTTACTAGGTCCAGGTAAACTAGAAGGTGAGGAAATTATTCCGGTGACTTACTGGCAGGAGCCTAATTACAGAGATGGAGAGAGAAGAGGTGTCACTCGTTAGATGAGTCAAGCTGCTGAGAGGGTGGACAATCGACACGGACCTCAAACCACGGCCTGAACAGGGTGTAAGCAGATGAACGCACCTCGGTGTCTCCACAGCCAACAGGCCGAGCCTGATGAATAAGAGTAAGAGATCATTATTTTTTTATTCAGCTTATGAGAGTAGTTGTGTATTTTGCTTCTATATGCTTCTAAATATCTTGTATCCAGATTAAACCGCTCAAAAGAACATCTTGGCAGAAGTTCTGTTTATTTCCACGACAGTTTAACTTGGCCCTGGTGCAGGTTTAACTACCTCGTAGATACCTGGGGCCTGGGGGCGTTGCCTGGGAGACACTGGCTGTCAGCCAATGGTGGTGCTCCTGGACATGGCCTCCATTTTGATGCATTCTAACGTTCCACATAGCCAGATAGACTCTGCAGCGCGGAGTGTCGCACCGTTCCTTGCCTTCTCCATTGGGGTAGCAGTGGTTGCAGGGGGCCACGGGCCTTGCCTCGGGTCATGCAGGTCTGGTCCACCCCGTGTGCACGAGTCTGCGAGTATCTGTGGGAGTGTGGGAGTAAAGACGCGTGTGTGGTGTAGGTGGGCCTGACCTCGCCCTCTCTGGGGCTGGATGTGGTTACCCTGCATGACCTCTGACCTCACGTCCCAGAGGGTGGGTCTCTTGCTAGCAGCCGTGTCCGTGTCACTCTGGCATATTAACATACACACTGGAGGAGTTAAGGACCTTCATCCTATTCCACCTGGATAAAAACACACCACAAGGCGTCTGGAGCAGTACTGCACGCTGTCTGCTGATCTGCTGGACAGGACACTAAAAAATAATGTTTTTTAATATTAGTAGGGTAGCTGCACACTCTAAATGTCCAGGATGTGTCCTGCCTCTCGCCTGAATGACTGCGTCAGGCTCCCTCCACCTTTACCAGGATAAAGCGGTTCAGAAAATGTTCTTTTCACTGAGAGAATCCAAATGTTTTAGTAGCCTGTTAAAGTCAGTTCACATTCAAGTGTGGACAGCTTTAAAGAGCAACAATAAAACAGTATAAAAGGAGAAAATGCACCGTACTCGTATAAAAAAAGGTCATTGGATGAAAACAAGATGTTAAAGAATTTGCATCCGCTGAAATTCAGCCGTTGAGGCAGCTGTTGTTCTGTGGCATGATATCAACCTGTATGTGGCTTTGTGAAATGCTGAAAGGATGTCCACGGTTTTCCATTTGCATTTGCATTACATTACAGCCAGTGTTTCATGACTACGTCTGTGGCTGTGAGCACACGCTAACAGCAGCGCGTGAGGCGGAGGAGGCCCCTTTCACTCGGCCCAACAGGGTGGATGTAGGAAGGTGGCTTTGCACAAACCCGCTTCCCTGTTTGCTGTTGCAGGAGTCTTTTAGATGTTGGTCTAAAATGATGTAAAACACATTGATCGATTGCTGAGCTGTCAGTCTGACGTTGCTTTTCTTCTATCATCACATTTGCTCTGTTAACCAGCAGCTACCAGCAGGACCAGAAAGAGACCGATTAGTACATTTTCCTAATTCGTTCGTTTTTTTAAACAGCGACCTTTGGTTTTATCAGGAAGGATACGAGTTTTTTAACAGTCAAGTTATTTAATTAAATTAGTAAGTTAAGCTAGTTAATTAAATTAAATATTTGTTGCTTATATCTCAAAGTATTTTTCAAATTAAGGTTCAAAACTTTACAGTTATCTGGAAAACCCAACAAAATATGGGAACACTGCAATTTTTATTTCTGTCCTGTCTGCAGCATGTCTTGGCTGGATGCTGTATAGTGATGGACAGTTGGCTTTTTCAGGAGGTAAATTAACTATGAAGATCTGTGTACGCTTTGATATGGTCCATCACAATTATGCTAGTTCCCATTAATGAGGACAGTAAGTCTCCGACCCGGGACCCGTGTGGCCCCAGGCAGGACCCGGCACCTCTAGAGCCGTCGCCCCCTGCCCCAACCCGAGGAGGAGCAGGGAGACAGTGTGGGAGGAAAATGGGGGAGGAGTCCAGGAGCAGAACCGCTGGCTGACGGTTGTGTCTCCTGAAGGGAACACTCCAATAACTTTTTGTTTTAGGGTGAGATTTATAAGTCCCTGATTTTAGTCTTTAGAGGCTGCAACAACTCTCCACATCCATTTCCTCTTGGTTTCAGTTGCACCTTGGGAACCAACAAAGACCTTTAAGACAACGTCCAGTTACATGCAGGCTCCTGTGGGATTGAAAGGTCTCAAATATACAGTAGCACAGAAAAAGGCCATGAAATATTAACAAGACGCCTAAACAGATGGAATATGAACTTCTGCACGTCTCACAGTTGACTTCTGCACCGTCTGGCTCCTATAATAATATAATAATAATGTTAAATAATATTTGTCAAATATAAAGTCTTTGACTAAAGAAAGCAAAACAGATCATTTCAGTACTCAGAGTGTGAGAAGCAATTAAAGATGAAACAAACCAGGGAATACAAACAACCAGACAAAGACAAAAACAGAGATTGTAACACATCAGATAATAGAAAGAATAAATGAGAAACGACTTTTGAAGACACACAAATGTTTTAAATGATGTTAATGTTTTTTGTTTTATGGAGTCTCAGACTATCCAGAGCACGTAATCCAGTTTACAAGAAAGTCGTACAAGTCTTCATCACCATTTCATTTCGTCTCAGTCAGAGGACAAATAGAGCAGCACTGCCGCTGCATATGTTGCTGGAGCATTTGAAAAGTGCAGGAGGATTTTTAACAAACACACTAACACGCAGCTTCTCAAACGACAACACAAAGGACACGATTCAGCTGTTTATGAAGGGCCAGAAAACGATCAAAACAACAACTACAACAAACTGACAAGGTGAACTGACACTGAGTTGATCTTCCTGGACACAATAATCCCATGACATGCCAAAAATGCTCAGAACAAGAAATGGAATAGTGTAATAATGCTTTCACCGTTTTATGTTGCCTTCAGGAGAATTGTATATTTCTTCGTTGCTTGGCTTTATCACACTCTGGCCTTCTCTGATATTATCATGTCCTATTGTTTATATTATCTATGATTCCTATCTTGCACTGAGACCAAGAGGAACAACATGTTTAGTCCGTCTGCTCGTGCAAATGAAAATGCAAGCTGAGAAGAATTAGAAGACAAATACTTTATGTTCTCAACAACCAACCGGTCCTGAAAATACACATGACTGACCCATGGTTAGTGTTTTCTGATTCCTTCTCTCCTTCAGTCACACACTAAAAGGTTTAGACAGTTTCCACATTGCACTGTGTCATGTAACATCACGCCACTGGGCCAGATGGGAACCTCAGCATGTTCACGTCTCCCAGCAGCTCCTACAGAATGACATCCGGTGTTAATTAAACACAATGCCATTTAATTCCACCATGACCAATTTAATGCGGTATGTCTGGATGGAAGGTAACAATGCTTTGTCACAAGGGAACTGTCTGTCTGAAGGCTTGGCATCCAGGGGGACAACAGCGGCAGACGGACCAGCTAAGAATAGCAAAGTCAGACTGACTGATGGGTGGATGGAGAACAAATTCATGCCTGGGCTCAACAGCACACAGAAACAAATGTATCTACAGTACTGTGTTATATTATTTTAAGAAAAATGTCTTAGGAATGTTTTATAAAGAAATAGATAAATAAATGCAAAGAAATGAATTTAAATTTGACGAATGAGGCAGTAACTGAGTCGGTTTAATTTAAGTCCATGAGTGTTTAGCGTTCTTATACACTGACATTAGCCCAGATGCAGACGATTGTGACGATTAGTCCAGAAAACCAGTAGATTAGAAAAAGTGTGTGACCAGAAAAAACAATGAACCAAACAACAGCAGCTCTGCAGAACTTTCCATTTTCCTCTGAGCAAACTTAAAAATGCTACAAATTATTCAGGTTAAATGTTATTATGAACTGACTGCACACTTAGCTAATATCAGTTACGTAAACTAGCCAAAAGGACAAGGTACGTATTTCAGTGGGCCAGGTTGTCATGTCTCTAGTTTAAAAGTTACACACGTGTCATTTTTAGATTACCAGCTAAATGCTAAACCTGAAAGCTGCCCTTCAACCGTCATCCTGCCTTTATGTCAGCATGTTGACGATGGCTTTAGTTTCCAAACTTTTGCACATACTTCAGGTGATATTTCTGAGGGTGTGTGTAGTAGTTAGACAACATATTTCTATTTGAGGCCAGATGCTGAGATTTTCCTCACACTTTGTAATTAACCTCCTGCATCAGTCATTTTAGTGTAGATCGGGCTTTTGGAACAATAGTCAGCAGCATTTTTTCCTTGTAAAGCTTAATTTGTGTTGTGCTGCCACCTGAAGATGACGGACGGTTGAGGGGAAGGACCAATGGATCGGTCAGCTTCAGAACCATGGACAGTTGCCATGTCCACGTATTTCAAATGAATGATCATCTCTCTGTGTAAAAGCTATATATAAAATGATCAAAATACAATAGAACAGTGGATACATCTGACTGTCAGCACTATTTATGTTCTCAACGTGTGGGGATTCTCAAACTGACTGGTGTGTTTATTGATCTGTCTCACCTTTGACCCAAATGATGAGGCCCAGACACAGTTTAATGTTGGCGTTCGGGCCGTGCTGTTGGAAGCCTGACTTTAAGCTGCCTGTGAGGTAGCAGCAACTTTTGATCTTTAAAACGCTTTTGCTCATTCACACTGGCCTTAAATAAGACATCTGACAGGAGACAGGCAATAAATAAGAAGCAGAAAAACAGGCTTTAACGATACCACGTAATCAGCAGGTGCTCACTCTGCTCCAGCTGTAGCCTGTAACCGTCCAGGTGCCTCCATACCATCACCCAACAGGGATGTTTCGCTTCATACGCTGCTGCGTGACGTGTGTGATGTGTGTGTGTGTGTTTGCTTTGTGTGGACGTATCAGCACATCAGTGCGTATAAGAACAAACAGAGAGTTTGTTTGTCAGTTATGTGTTTATCTGTTTGATGATGCGATGGGGTGAATGTGAAACTGGATCAGCTGCTACTGATCAGATGTCGGCTTCATATTAGCAAAGCATTCTTGTGTGGACACTGTTTCCTCTACTCACTTTGTTTAAATCGTAGCCTTTTCCGTTTGTTTTTTACATTTGTGAAATTTTGCAAACAACACAATTTCCATGTTTTCCCAAATATTCTTTAAATATTCTTTATAATCTTTGTACTTTTACACCAATGTGCAGTAAACAGACTGGGTTTTGAAATGCACCTATAACATTGTCACTGGCAGCTGCGTGTTTGTTAATTACTTCATTGTTTGTTTCAACATTTAGCATAATAATTGTTTTGTTACAGGGGCAGTAGCCTAAACGCCACAGTCGTCCCTCTCCTCGCACACTTCTTTCGTCTCTTCTGAGGATATTTCAGTGTTGCCAGGCCGAGAGACAAATCCCTAACACGTCACCCTTCACCTTCACTTGTGCACATTACCCTGATATACTTCACCTTCACAACTCCGGCATTTGAGGCAAGAAGCCTCCTCAAGTCACCCTGTTCCGTGGCCTGAGCCCGGGAGGTGCTGATCCTCAGCTCCACTACACACTGAACGGTCTGATGAAGCAGGACAACATCATCTGCAAAATGCAGAGATGAAATCCTATGGTCCCCAGACTGGACCCCCTCCGGCACCCGGCTGCACATTTTGTCCATAAAAATGATGAACAGATCAGGTACAAAGGGCAGCTGGGACCTGCTGCTAATACCAACCAGAACCATTCTGAAGCACAAATGGAGGCTTGGGCCATGGTACTGCCGTTCTCTCCATTATAAACAGACATATGTTTAGTTTAGTAAGAAGAAGTGGAGAAATTCATCTTTCACACTCATCTCTAAGTAAAAAAAACAGATTTGTGACAGGAAGTCTTTCAGACAATCAGGAGGCTGTGTGAGTGTTTCTGGCTGGGTAAGAACAATCAGCCTTTCATCCCTGCATCTTTGAAATGGCGTGAGCTGTCTTGACAGGATGGACAGCGCTTTGTAGGAAGCTGGACAGCTGTAAGATGCTGGCCAGTTGACGAAACCACCAGCCATCAGTGGCAAAATATCTGCAGCGAGTGACGGCGGCTGTGTGGTGGAGCCCTATTTGGCTCGCTGGCTGGCAGTTGTCAGGAAGCCGGGCTGGTGTCAGGGCTGTGGGAAATGTTAGCAGACAACGTTGGCATGGGATGACAGGATTAAGTGCTGCTGCATTCAACACACACTGGGACACCACTCCGTTCGGGAGAGACAGGTCCCTGCACTGTTCAAAGCCGTTGCTTAAGAACAGGTCCCTGGACAGAGGCGCGAAGTGACCTGTGGTGAGGTGTAGCTACAAAAAAGTTTCCTTATCACACCTACGCGTGTGCAAACTGTTTCTCACGATCTACAAACAACCTGTAAAGTCACCACAACCAGTGGTAATTACTCAATAAAGACATTTCAATAGTACATGTTTATTGTCCTACTCTAACAAACCAAAGTGTGTTATTGTCTATGGAACTGAGCCATCGGTCACATATTAAGAAACGCTGAATGATTGTTGAATTTGTTGACAGAAATGACCCAAACCATCCTGGTCCAATGCTGTCTTTAAAGAGATGTCCACAAAGTTGCACTTTTATAAACTTTGCTGTGAAGTATAGACATATTGAGAACTGAGAGCGTATATAAAATATTAAGAACGATCTCTGCTCCTAATATATAAAATATTTAAATGTCAGGTCAGTCACCCCTTCCCCCATCCATGCAGCCCACGTGAGGAGGCAGCTCCACAACATGAAAGAGAAGAGAGCAGCAGCTTGGAACGGCCTCCAGACCTATGTAGAACAACTGTGTATGCTGGTCCATCACATATTTAGCCTGAGCCTGGGGCTAGAGACAGTAGCAGACGTCCTGCGTAGTGGAGCCCAGTACCGCACACCCCACACGGCCTGTACAGACCCACAGCCCTTCTCTCTATATATGCGTCCGTCCATGGACTGAGCTGCTTTTTGGGTAGAGGTAATGCTTATTTCCACTATTTGAAATTTTTATGGAGAACTGTTGAAATAAGGTCAATCTTCTATATATTTTTCTTCTCATGTTCTTTGGTAAAACCTTTCTGTTGGTGCTTATAGCAACTAATTCCTACCTTTGTTACATAAATAAAGTTCCTATTGAGATTTTGTCTTTAATGTATTTTGAATAAGACATATGAGAAATGAAAAGTAATAACTTCACTGTGTGTTCACAGCATGACCGACTGTGCTGGTATCTGGCTTCTGAAAAACACAGGAGAGCGAACATACTGTACACTTACATGTAAATATAGGGCACAATGCAGCGTTTTCTGTGTGTGTGTGTGTTGGTAAGACTAGTTAGTGATGGACTGTTTGTTGACAATTCAAAGATGGCAGCTGAGTAAAGTATGGTAATGTTATTCTCTGCTCAGTATCCAAACACAATATATTCCAAACTGTGGCTAGAGCTGTGATAATTAGCTGTGAGTGTGTGTGTGTGTGTGTGTGTGTGTCTTTGCCTTCCTGTCTGCTTTTCTGCAAAGAGAATAAAGTTTATCATGATTATCATAAGGAGTGTGTCTTATTTCTTTACACATAAGTAGCTTGGTGCTACTGATGTTTCTAGTTTTGTGTTGGTGCAGCTGTTCTGTTTTCATAGAACCTAATCTTAACTTTGGTATTTTATACATTCTCTGTCTTTGTCTTCCCTGTACTTGCATGTGTAATTGTAGTTTTCAGAAATGGTTCAAAACCATGTGAAATCATTCTTCAATAATCCCATTTGGAACTTAGAGATGTTGAAAGTGCGTTTGAGCTCTAAAAGCTTCGTTAGAGCGACTTCAGGAAGCCTGCATTGCTGAAGTGATGACCTGTTGGGACAGTGGTTCTAGATGCTACAGGCCGTTTTGTGCGGGAGCTCAGGGCATCGGAAACAAAGACCGGCTCAGTCTCTAATTATGTTTCTACTTTGAATCATTTCTTTGATGGACGCCCACTGTCAGCAGCAGGACATGAACAGGCTTGTGCTTCTTCTGCTCTCTGCCCAGAACAGCTTCAGTCAAGTCCTATCATGGTGTAGCAGCCAAGAGCATCACCCTGACAGCTCTGACAACAGGCTAACTGTCTGCTGATGTCTTCAACAGGAGCTGGAGGCTACGGCTCCGCTAGGCAGGCTGAAACGTCTGCAAAGACATATGTAACTAGATGTATTATTATTACTATCATTATTATTGTTATTATTATTATTATTACTATCATCATTATTGTTATTGTTATTATTATTACTATTATTATTGTTATTATTATTATTATTATTATTACTATCATCATTATTATTATTATTATTCACTCATCTTCTACTGCTTATTCGCGGGCGTGCTGGAGCCTGTCCCAGCTGGCTATGGGCGAGAGGCAGGGTTCACCCTGGACAGATCGCCAGTCTATCGCAGTATTATTATAATTATTATTATTATTCACACTACTACTACTACCAATAACAATAATGTTGGTTCTTGACTTGACTTCAGCTCCAAAGCTAAGACTCAAACCAGTGAATGAAACCTTTTAGAACCACCAGGTGCTGGGAGCAGAGCAGAGGATGTAGAACCGTGTGAACACAGAACACAGAGAAATAAAAATCTTAAACATCAAACTTTTTTGCACCACCAGTTGTAGCTGCTTATTTTATATATTGTTTTTTTTTTGATAATTTCTTTATTATATTGTGTTATTTCATCTATTTTTCTAATTATATTAATAATTACTTTTCCATGTTTGTCAAAGAAATTCAATAATCATTCAAATATGACTCCTAATAATTTAATAAATGTATATTTGTGTTACATTTGACTGAACACTTTTATATTTTTTGCTCTTCATGATTAAGTCGATTTGCAAATACTATAGTATGTTTATTAATGTTCTGTTTAATCAGTTTAATCAGTAATAAGAAGCAGCAATTAACCAGCACTGAACATGAAAGCAGACAGAAAAACAATTAAAATAAACAAATAAATACATAAATAAATAAACACACCTGATAATGTAATTTATTTATTTATATAATGTTAAACCTATTTGAATTAATTTTTGTAAAATCATGTGAGACAGTAAGTCTGCATTTGAATGAATAAATCATAACAGCGTACATATTATTTTTGCATACAGATAGAAAACAGTTAATAATTAATAGTCGTTCATCAGTATATTTGATGGAAATCCTTTCACCGTTGTGTGAGTGTGATAAAACTCTTCAGTTCGCTTTTTGTGTTTATGCTTTGCTGACGTGTTTATTTGACATTATATTGTACAGGAGCCGATCAGACCTAATAAAACAATAAATCACAGTTTCATGCTGTGACGCTGCTCAGTCACACAAATATGTAGGTTTGGTCACAGCAAGGAAAGTAAAATTACACCTGACAGGCAAATTGTAATTTTAATGAAAACAACCTGAACCATAACAGTGTGGTTTGTTAAAAACAGTATTATCACTAGAAACAGACAGCAGACGCTGAATCTTCCCTCTGCTCTTGTTTTACAATAAAACCAATTTAACGTCTTCCTTCATTCTGTGAAAATTATTCTAGAGACTTGACAACTTTTATCCAAAGTGACAGTTTTATGACTAACTTATATTTTGTTCTCGCTCGCTCTACAATTATATTTAAATTATATTCAAGTTTAAGTTCATCAAGTCAAGTTGTTTAAGTTCTTCTTATAAGCAGTGATCCTGGACCACGTTTACTGAATGTGTCATCAGCCTCACGTCCTAGAAATAATGCCCTGTAATTAAATAACTGATACCTTGTTGGTCAGTGACAGACTCCTCCAACAAACGAGGCAAAGAGCTGGAAGGTTGAAGCTGAAGAGCAGCAGGAACTGTCAAATACAAACTTCTAACTCTAGCATTGATTTCGCTGATTCATGAATGATAACTAAACATGAACTGTTGTGTCCTTATTAAGACATATGTTCACTTCTGATTAACATCTTTGGTAAGTGCCAAGTTCAGATGGAACACGATCCATTTTTCCTTTCAGTGTATAAACTTCTAGCCGTGCTTCCGGCTTCTGCGGCATCTTGTGAAGTAGGTAGAGTTGTGTGACATATTTGCTGCAACTGAAAACTAGTGTTGTGTCACCTGCTGAGCTGACTTTTCAAACTCCACAGAGAGTGGAACGCTAATGAAGATGAGGCTGCTGAAGAGGAAGAACGTCCACCGCTGCCCAGCGAAACTCCAGCAAAGTCTACGGTAGACGGCAGAGTTGCTGCAGTTGTTCCCAACTTAAGTCAGCTTAAGTCAAAGTGTGCCGCGCTGCCGTCAACTTCCACAGAGGAAGCCGAGGACTGTTTAGCATAGGGTGACACGGAGTAAGGGGGGTGGGGTCTCCGTCGACGGGCTAAGGCAACTACAGGGAGGGGACACTGGCAGGAGAGTCGGCCAATACCAAACCTGACAGATAATTAGAATGTACATGGCATATCTGTACACACTTACAGCGAGTGTGTGTGTGTGCTCACATTAGCTGGGGTGAGGGATGATGTGGCCTTTAATACGTCCTCACACACTCACACACCTGTCAGGGCTAATGCTGGAGGGGGTGAAGGGGGCACAGAGCAAGTTGTCAGCACTGTCATCAGACAGGCAGCGAACTGCAGCAACCACAGCGCGAGGGGGGGCAGAACGGAGAGTGTAGGAGGAAGATGGAGGTGGGAGTGAAGACGGGAGGTCAACAAAAGGAAAAGCGTTCGGCTCTGCTCAGCGTGTTGCTCTGCTGGGCCGCATGTTCACAACCTCAGACAGGAGGTTGGCCAGAGAACAGGTGATAGTTGGCGCCTGAAAACTGTCCGTCTTTCTCGTTGTCTCTCACACAATTTAAACCTGGAGGCTGAAAATGCAGTGGCTTGATTTTGCGCTGAGCGCTGACCTGACTGTGTTTGTGGAGCTGGAGCAACTTTACCTACGTTACCTAACTTCACGGTCCTGTTGCTCCAGTGTTGCTTCCTGTGAGACCTGGCCTTTCAACGAGCGAAGGCCTTTGCAGTTGGGCCATGTTCACCTTCGTCAGCTGATTTCATGGTCCTGGCACTTTGGGGTTTTGTGTGTTTTGTCCTGCATCACTATTTAATTTTCTACATGTCCAAAATATTCCTACACCTGGAAAAACACTTTAATTAAAAAGAATCCCTTTAGGGACGGCTGTACCCTAATTTATGTTTTTCAATTAAATTACTGATTTATTCATGCATTCATTTATTCATTCGTTTATTTATTATTATATTAAAATGTTGTAATAAGACTATTTTAGCCTGGATGATAACTATAGCTTGTAATATAATACCTAATTTAACTGAGTGTGAATGTTGAGAGAAAAAAAACATCTGTCCACCTACTTAATGATAGTAATAATTTCAACATACTAATTTCATTAGCATATTCTTACTTTATAAATTATACATTTTATATTTAGATGTTTATTTTTAGATTTATTCAAAATGTGCATTTCTGTGAATTATAATAAGAGGAAGACAAAAAAAGAAAAAAAAATCTTTTAAATGATCTTTGTGATTTGCATGTTTCTCAGGAAAGATAAGTTAAAAATGTATTTGGCACTGGTAACATTTTATTATTATTATTATTATTATCCATTCGCCAGAGTTTGCAATAAGATCATTGGTATCCTTCCAGCAGCACACACAGACATATACTCACGTAAATGAGACCCTGAACTTAAGAGTCATGACGTCCACCTGTGTAGGAGCCAGAACATTTATTTTAACACAGCACGTATAAGGTCCCATCATTTGTATATTATATTAAATATTTATTATAATATGGTTTATATTTATTGTTTTATTTATTATTATATTTATTTATTCAGTTATTTTGGGTTTATGTTTGTAGATTAATTTCTATTCCTTTTTTTATCATGTTTTGTTCACTACATATGTAAATGTTACAGTATCCTTAACCGATTCATTACATGGGAAGATTCACCCATAATCATAATCTGTAATATGACACAAGAAAAAAACGACTTTCCTGACACCACAAATGTGGTAGTGAATTTCTGACTGATTACCAGGATCACAAGTCCGAGACTGAAACAAGCCCAATACTCACATTTCTCTGCCTTTACATACAAACTAAATCACATAATGATACCAATGCTCATTTTTAAAAGAAGACAACAGCAAGTAAGTGCAAACAGTGAAAATACTAACTAAAACTAAAAGAATTAAAATGTGCCTTTCGTTCTTATCCACATCTTTATAATATTTTAAAATACACACTTTCTTTTATATTAAAAAAACAATCTACCTGATTCAGAAGAGAAAACTGAAAACTGAACCTCAGTGTCTCAAATGTGTTCGGTAATTCCAACAATTCCAACAAGGCTGAATGTGTAAGAGCTTGAGTCTATGAGACCTGAGGAGTTTTACATGCTACGTAGACAGCGTTCAGCCAAAGCTGAGCTGAAGCGCTGGAGCTAAGCTGGTGCACAATTAAAAACGTAAAGCCAGCCCACTGCCAAGGCCCAAACTCCAAGTAGGTTAATGAATGTGGACAAGTGCTGAAATATGTTAAGAATCACTGTAGGAATTCACCACCTCTCTGTCATGGTTCTGTAGGGAAAGATGAGTCTGACCAAGACAAACCTGCAGCAATATATAGCACAGGTGACACATTGCTGAAGGCAGGATGGCATGATGACATTCAGCCTCGTATAGCTCAGGAGTCGCTTCTTGGAATAAAAATGCAACTAAGCTACTAACTATGCAAGTCCCTCTGTCTTCACTACTGGTAAAGCTTCAGGTGCCGACATCGTAGCTGCAAAAGTGACTAAAATGAATAAAAAACAAAACATAATAATTATAATACATATTATTATTGTCAGTTGTTAAAAGAAAAGTGAAAACATTACACATGCCCGACACTTTCATAACTTCAGAGTTATTCACACTGCATGTACTCATTGTAATATTAACAAGAACAATTCACATCAAAATTTGCATCAAAAAATGATGTGACTATTGTTATTTATTTACACTAACAAACAATGTCATATTTCATTAATTTGAGCACCACATTTGTTGAGGTCTGTACATTATATGCGCTCTTTACTCATTGTATTACGGTAGTGTTACACCTAAAATGTTCTGTACCTTCTAATTACCTGTATTACGGTAAACACCTTTTTAGAGTGGAGAAGAAGAAAACTGTCATCACGTTATGACTGACCGTGTCGGATGGACAGAGCCGACAAAGCTGTTCTTTTTGCTAAATAAACGTGTGTCCAAAGAGACCAGAATGATTTTTACTTCATCTCCACACGCAGAGTGAACAAAGAGTTCCTGCGCTCAACTATATCGCTTCAGAAGCGCTCTAACCGGTTCCTGGGTCCAGCATCTGCCATACATCATACCTCATACATAACACCTCATACCTCATACCTCATACATCATACCTCATACCTCATACATCATACCTCATACATCATACCTCATACCTCATACATCATATCTCATACATCATACCTCATACATCATACCTCATATCTCATACATCATACCTCATACATAACACCTCATACATCATACCTCATACCTCATACCTCATACCTCATACATCATATCTCATACATCATACCTCATACATCATACCTCATATCTCATACATCATACCTCATACATAACACCTCATACATCATACCTCATACATCATACCTCATACCTCATACATCATATCTCATACATCATACCTCATACATCATACCTCATATCTCATACATCATACCTCATACATCATACCTCATACATCATACCTCATACGTCATACGTCATACGTCATACCTCATACGTCATACATCATACATCATACCTCATACCTCATACCTCATACCTCATACATCATACCTCATACATCATACCTCATACATCATACCTCATACGTCATACGTCATACGTCATACCTCATACGTCATACATCATACATCATACATCATACCTCATACCTCATACCTCATACATCATACCTCATACATCATACCTCATACCTCATACATCATATCTCATACATCATACCTCATACATCATACCTCATATCTCATACATCATACCTCATACATAACACCTCATACATCATACCTCATACCTCATACCTCATACCTCATACATCATATCTCATACATCATACCTCATACATCATACCTCATATCTCATACATCATACCTCATACATAACACCTCATACATCATACCTCATACATCATACCTCATACCTCATACATCATATCTCATACATCATACCTCATACATCATACCTCATATCTCATACATCATACCTCATACATCATACCTCATACATCATACCTCATACGTCATACGTCATACGTCATACCTCATACGTCATACATCATACATCATACCTCATACCTCATACCTCATACCTCATACATCATACCTCATACATCATACCTCATACATCATACCTCATACGTCATACGTCATACGTCATACCTCATACGTCATACATCATACATCATACATCATACCTCATACCTCATACCTCATACATCATACCTCATACATCATACCTCATACCTCATACATCATACATAATACCTCATACCTCATACATCATACATCATACATAATACCTCATACCTCATACATCATACATCATACCTCATAAATCATACCTCATACCTCATACCTCATACCTCATACATCATACCTCATAAATCATACATCATACCTCATACATCATACGTCATACCTCATACCTCATACCTCATACCTCATACATCCTACCTCATACCTCATACATCATACATAATACCTCATACCTCATACATCATACATCATACATAATACCTCATACCTCATACATCATACATCATACCTCATAAATCATACCTCATATCTCATACATCATACCTCATACCTCATACATCATACATCATACCTCATAAATCATACCTCATACCTCATACATCATACCTCATACCTCATACGTCATACGTCATACCTCATACGTCATACATCATACATCATACATCATACCTCATACCTCATACCTCATACATCATACCTCATACATCATACCTCATACATAATACCTCATACGTCATACATCATACATCATACCTCATACCTCATACCTCATACATCATACCTCATACATCATACCTCATACCTCATACATCATACATAATACCTCATACCTCATACATCATACATAATACCTCATACCTCATAAATCATACCTCATACCTCATACATCATACCTCATACCTCATACCTCATACATCATACCTCATACATCATACCTCATACCTCATACATCATACATCATACATAATACCTCATACCTCATACCTCATACATCATACATCATACCTCATAAATCATACCTCATATCTCATACATCATACCTCATACCTCATACATCATACATCATAAATCATACCTCATACCTCATACATCATACCTCATACCTCATACATCATACATCATACCTCATAAATCATACATCATACCTCATACATCATACATCATACCTCATACCTCATACGTCATACCTCATACCTCATACCTCATACATCGTACCTCATACATCATACCTCATACGTCATACCTCATACATCATACCTCATACCTCATACATCATACATCATAAATCATACCTCATACCTCATACATCATACCTCATACCTCATACATCATACATCATACATCATACCTCATAAATCATACATCATACCTCATACATCATACATCATACCTCATACCTCATACGTCATACCTCATACCTCATACCTCATACCTCATACCTCATACATCGTACCTCATACATCATACCTCATACATCATACCTCATACATCATACCTCATACCTCATACATCATACATCATACATAATACCTCATACCTCATACCTCATACCTCATACATCATACATCATACCTCATAAATCATACCTCATATCTCATACATCATACCTCATACCTCATACGTCATACCTCATAAATCATACCTCATACCTCATACATCATACCTCATACCTCATACATCATACATCATACATCATACCTCATAAATCATACATCATACCTCATACATCATACATCATACCTCATACCTCATACGTCATACCTCATACCTCATACCTCATACATCGTACCTCATACATCATACCTCATACGTCATACCTCATACGTCATACATCATACCTCATACGTCATACATCATACCTCATACGTCATACCTCATACATCATACCTCATACATCATACATCATACATCATACCTCATACGTCATACCTCATACATCATACCTCATACATCATACCTCATACATCATACCTCATATCTCATACATCATACCTCATACATCATACCTCATACATCATACCTCATACATCATACCTCATACATCATACCTCATATCTCATACATCATACCTCATACATCATACCTCATACGTCATACGTCATACATCATACCTCATACGTCATACCTCATACATCATACCTCATACGTCATACCTCATACATCATACCTCATACATCATACCTCATACATCATACCTCATATCTCATACATCATACCTCATACATCATACCTCATACGTCATACGTCATACATCATACATCATACCTCATACGTCATACGTCATACCTCATACATCATACCTCATACCTCATACCTCATACATCATACATCATACCTCATACATCATACCTCATACGTCATACGTCATACCTCATACGTCATACGTCATACATCATACATCATACCTCATACGTCATACATCATACATCATACATCATACCTCATACCTCATACCTCATACCTCATACATCATACCTCATACATCATACCTCATACCTCATACCTCATACCTCATACATCATACATCATACCTCATAAATCATACCTAATACCTCATACATCATCCCTCATACCTCATACATCATACATCATACCTCATAAATCATACATCATACCTCATACATCATACATCATACCTCATACCTCATACGTCATACGTCATACATCATACCTCATACCTCATACATCATACCTCATACCTCATACATCGTACCTCATACATCATACCTCATACGTCAAACCTCATACGTCATACATCATACCTCATACATCATACCTCATACGTCATACCTCATACGTCATACCTCATACCTCATACCTCATACGTCATACCTCATACGTCATACCTCATACGTCATACATCATACCTCATACGTCATACGTCATACATCATACATCATACCTCATACGTCATACCTCATACGTCATACCTCATACGTCATACATCATACCTCATACGTCATACCTCATACATCATACCTCATACATCATACCTCATACATCATACCTCATATCTCATACATCATACCTCATACATCATACCTCATACATCATACCTCATACGTCATACGTCATACATCATACCTCATACGTCATACGTCATACGTCATACCTCATACATCATACCTCATACGTCATACGTCATACATCATACATCATACCTCATACGTCATACGTCATACATAATACATCATACCTCATACGTCATACGTCATACGTATGACGTATACATCATACATCATACCTCATACCTCATACCTCATACATCATACCTCATACATCATACCTCATACCTCATACCTCATACCTCATACATCATACATCATACCTCATAAATCATACCTCATACCTCATACATCATACCTCATACCTCATACATCATACATCATACCTCATAAATCATACATCATACCTCATACCTCATACCTCATACGTCATACGTCATACGTCATACATCATACCTCATACCTCATACATCATACCTCGTACCTCATACATCATACCTCATACATCGTACCTCATACATCATACCTCGTACCTCATACATCATACCTCATACATCATACCTCATACATCATACGTCATACCTCATACGTCATACCTCATACGTCATACATCATACCTCATACCTCATACCTCATACATCATACCTCATACCTCATACATCGTACCTCATACATCATACCTCATACGTCATACATCATACATCATACATCATACCTCATACCTCATACCTCATACATCATACCTCATACATCATACCTCATACCTCATACCTCATACATCATACATAATACCTCATACCTCATACATCATACATCATACCTCATAAATCATACCTCATACCTCATACATCATACCTCATACCTCATAAATCATACATCATACCTCATACATCATACATCATACCTCATACCTCATACGTCATACGTCATACATCATACCTCATACCTCATACATCATACCTCATACCTCATACATCATACCTCATACATCGTACCTCATACATCATACCTCATACGTCATACCTCATACGTCATACATCATACCTCATACGTCATACCTCATACGTCATACCTCATACGTCATACGTCATACATCATACCTCATACCTCATACATCATACCTCATACCTCATACATCGTACCTCATACATCATACCTCATACGTCATACATCATACGTCATACCTCATACCTCATACATCATACATCATACCTCATACATCGTACCTCATACATCATACCTCATACATCATACCTCATACCTCATACATCATACCTCATACATCATACATCATACCTCATACATCATACCTCATACATCGTACCTCATACATCATACCTCATACATCATACCTCATACCTCATACATCATACCTCATACATCATACATCATACCTCATACATCGTACCTCATACATCATACCTCATACATCATACATCATACCTCATACATCGTACCTCATACATCATACCTCATACCTCATACATCGTACCTCATACGTCATACCTCATACATCATACCTCATACCTCATACATCATACCTCATACCTCATACATCATACATTATACCTCATACCTCATAAATCATACATCATACCTCATACATCATACCCCAGCGTGTGTTGGACTCTATCTGGGCTGCCCTGTGTCACCAGTTCTGTTTTATCATTTTCAATTTCTAGGCGCAGCAGGAGCCAGAGGTAATCTAGTTTGGGGACTCCAGGATTTCGCCTGTGCTTTTTGTTGTCTTGTTTGTTGTTTGGCTTCATAGAATCAGGACCTTCATTGTGTACTGGGTGATTTTCAGCTGAAGGTGAGGCAGCTGAGCTGGTAATGCCCCATCGTCCTGGAAGAACCTGAGGAAGTGTCCAGGGAGCGGGAGGTCTGGGGTTCCTTGGTTAGACCACTTCCTCGATGACATGGCCTCTATTACATAGAAGCAGGAAGCTTTCAATTTGGGAAAGGTATTCTGTAAAGGTGCAGCCAGGTATCAAGCTCTCTGAACAATATTCCTCCATGTGGGGAAATAGGTTGTAATTTTAGCCATTATGTTGCAGCAGAGTCAGAGTGGTTACACTGCATCATTACCCCTGGTCATAAAGCAACACTTTCCCCATTCATACAAATGCCAGCCCAGAAATATCATGCACACAGTGGAATATATTTGAAAGTAAGAATGTAAATAAAGAACATCTGGGGTAACCCCCTGAAAACAAACCTTACAGATGAAGGGTTAGAGTCATATTTACAGCAGGAATGAAAAGGTGTGTTTCAGTTTCCTTGTTGCCAACATTTAGGTGTATTTTCTAAATTTTTAAAAGTCAAGCTGGTGCTGCTCATCGTAGCCATCACTGGGAGCTGTGCCGGTGGAGGCCATGTGTGACAAGGGAAATGATGAGTGCAGGAGTCTCTCTCCGCTCATTTCTACCGGTTGTGGTTAAACCTTTATGTAAATGTGTTTTCCCTGAGGCGAGTCAAGATTTGTTTATTTCCATTTTCAGGATGTCAGTGCTGCTTTGCCTAAAACGTTATTTACTTTTCAACTGTGGTCACTTATGTGCCTGTGTTCTATTGCCCTAATTAGGGAACAACATGTAAATGCATTGTGGTGCATATTGTAAATGGTGTCTGGTAAGCAGTATTACAAACTGCTGCAGGGTGATCCTCCGGTTTTGGAGCGTTCCTGCTGCAGTGCTGTTTACTTGATGTGCTTCTTGCTGTTCATGTTCTTTCCAGATATCACAAACACTATTCCCCAAACTGCATCCAGCCTCGCAGCCATCTGTTTGTCACAGCCTTAGTTCAGCAGTTAGCTGATACAAGTAGTTTTAGGACATCACCGTCTCACTCCCACCTCACTAGGCAGGTCCTTTAAGGCATCTTAGTCACAGCCAGTGACAAGTAAGTGTCAGTAATGTGAAAGTACAAAAACGAAAGCATTTAATAAAGTATTTTATTGATGCCAACTGGTCGTATGTCTGGTTCTTTTCAGTACAAAGCCTGTTACTCGTTACCTAAACCACGTAGCTGTAGTAAAACTCAAACTGTCTGACAAGCTTCACTAGTTGTACTGCTGGTCATCAGGACGTGGTGACCTGCAGCCAGTCTTTGGTTTCGTACTAGAAGACTCACAGCGACTCTGAGGTTGTCACTGAGAAGGAGAGAGGGAGAAAAACACCAGTTCGGTGATGAGATCATCTAGAAATCACCATGGTGAGATTCTAGCAGGTAGTTTCCCCAAATGTTCATGCTGTGAAGCCTCCTTCGTTTTGTTCCAGACTTATTTCTAAGTAAAGCTTTTTAACAGTACTGTGGCTCAGGCGGTTTCTCTGTTTTGATGTAACCTCGCCTACACTGGAAACTGTCTTTCGTATGTAGCAGAAGGCAGTTGCATGCATAAAAACATGCAGCGCCAGCAGATACAGGTGGGAGTAGAGGCTTTTTTGGTTGCCACTGCTCCTGTGGATCTGTGGAGTAACAGGAGTCAGACTTCAGTCCAGGGCCTGTATGGAGAGAGCCAAACGGGACAGACAAGAAAGAAGGAGGACGAGCGACACACGAAACCCAATGGGTTGGGCCAGATATGTGTCCACACTGGTAATGTCTGGTATGTAAGGGTCACGTCAGCTCTTTGAGGCGTAGTGAACTCTTCACCTGTGCAAAGAACAAATCTGAGCCCAAAATAACAAGAAATGAGACAAAAATAAAAATACAAGTGCCACAAATGAACATTTGTAACATTATAGAGAGACACGAATCGGTGGGACTAGAGGTAGTCATCCATCCATCCAGCCATTTATAAGCTGGTTGAACCTCATGATTAAAGCTGTTTATCATGTGACTTTACTGAAATAAAGCTTGTAGGATTTGTTGGGCTTTCTAAAAAATTGGTTTTATGGTTGTATGTTTGAACTATGTAAATCTTTCAGATAACCTTTGTGGTGGCGCTATACAAATAAACTGAATGAAATATATCTCACTACTTTAGGTGAATCACAAAGGTAACGCTGCAGCAGATAATCCAGCTACTGTAGCAGGAGCTGAGCCTTTTCACGGTGTCAAAAGTTTCATTTTTAATAATGAAAATACTTTGCGGCTTAACTGCTTTCAGCGTAGTCATTTAGCTGACACTCACCAGTGTAGCAGTAGAAGAAAGAAGCACATTTCCCTCTGTAAGAGAGTCACAGCTGCCACAGCAGAGACAAAACGGAAACAGAATCATGCAAAATAGGAATCATTTAGCCATTCAGAGGTGTGTACAGCAAAACATGTCACATAAATAAGTAACCGGTTAACATTGTGGTAAATATGCAGGCAGACAGGTGCAAGCACAAGCATATCGTTATGTCAGTCAACCTGCGCGTTATCACGAGGAAGTGAAAGAAGCGGGACAGAGCCACGAGGAGGAGGCTACAGGTACGATGCACAGAGACACCGTGAAATACTGAGAAACCGTGGAGCGAACAGCACGAGAGAAAGGAGGGCGACGCAGAGGAGGCAAAGCTGAACGTATCCAGGAGGCAGAACAGAACGAAGAGGCAGCAAGATGTGCACACACACAACCAGTACAAATATTCTTACATTCACATTAATGCTTACATTTATAATTTTTGTTTAACCCCCCATTTTTAGAAAAAATAAGTCATTGAAATGTAAGATTTATTATGGCCCTAAAGTAAACTTTACACAGTATCAACGAACGTAAAACACAGAGAGAAGACATAAGGCCAGGAAGCAAAACAGATAAATAATGAAACGACTGGTGAGAGGAGTAAGAAGAGATAATTTAAGAGAAAAGACGCAGAGTAAGACTGAGTGAGTGATGCAGGATAAGCTTGATGGACTCTGGTGGTTGTAAATATGGTTTGATTTAGTGATTTATTCATGCTGTTGATTTATTCAGCTGCAGTGCAAAACACTGCCCTCCAACTGCTTTCTATCAATAATATAATGCTTTTGAAAACAGGCGAGTACGTGTGTGTGTGTGTGTGTGTGTGTGAGAGAGAGAGAGAGAAAACGAGCTCCATCGTCCTCACACCAATATGAGACCAGTATGGTGAAACCACCCAGAGAGCACGGGAGCCTTCATTGACAAGTACGTGTAACTTTTTTCTGGCCTTCAGCATTTTTAACTTTTAACACTTTAGCTTGTTTTCAGTAAATGTGTATGTTCTCCTTTACGTAGCCAACGCAGCGCAGCGCTAAAGAAGAGCAGGCTGTGGTTTGTGGTACTGGTTTAATAAGGTCCCCACAGTGTTCACAAAACTAAAACACAACAGTAAAACACTCGGCTGAACTGTTTCCAATATGGCTGCAGCTTGATAATCAATACATTAATAAATATGTATTAGTTAATGTCATCGTGTTTTAGATTTTAAATAAATGTTTCCAGCCCAACAAATCCGAGTGTCTGAGCTCAAACAATATGGAGTAAATAATAACAAACACAAGTACAGTTATTAAACTGCTGTAGTTATGTGCAAATCTGAGGAGCCTGCACCTTATCCTACTATTTCATATTGACTTTACTACATATTAGAAAAACATACAACTCCTCAGCTACACTGTTTATGAGCATCATTACTGGTTCCTCTGGGTGTAATGTGTCATCTTCTGCCTCTCAGCTTTCAGTAGGTCCAGAATCCGGGTTCACGCCTCACACGACCAACCCAGGACTCGCTGACCAGCACAGTCGCTGTTATTTCAATTTCATTTTGTCTTTACACAAAGAGTAGGATTAAAGGTAGAGGTACTAACCACACGACTGAGCAACAGACAGAAGGATGGGAGCAGAATAAAAAGTATGGTAAGTGCAGAACTCTACCACTTACACGAAGTTTTGGTTTTGGCATATTTTCCTTGTGACATGCTGGTTAAACCATGTGTCACTCAAATTTCACTGATGTGTGTATAAAGGAGAGAGAGCGATGGGATTATTCTTGTTATGTGGAATCAGATGTGCTCAGTTTGTCTGCTTTGTGTGAGTGGGAGAGACAGGTCCCAGTCAAACGTGGGATCAGTGTCAGGATCAGTCACAATCTCCATCCGCTATGACACACACACAACATTTGCTTTCCTGAGCTACTTAGTGAGAGGCTGCTGTGGTTGTGTGTGCTCTGCTACATACATGGACTCGGTTCTGTCTACGAGTGTGTGTGTGTGAGGCAGGAAGTACAACAGTACAACAAGTCATTATCCTCCTTAATGTTTGATTTTTTGTTGACTTCCTCCGTCCTCCGTCCGTCTCTGGTCTCGCTTCTCTTTCTGCCGTATCAGAACGAGTGCAGTGCCTCTGCGTCAGCTGTGAACCCTACGTTCCTGTGGAGGTGACCTCTTGTGTCTCGGCATCATCTTTTCTGCCTCGCTGTACTTTCTACTCTCTTTTTCTTGCCAGTGATTGCCCGTCTTTCTAGAGTCTTGCTGGGCACCAGATAAGTGCTTTTCATAGCGCAAATGACGCGAACACAGGAGGAGGCTCGTTCCATTCGCAAACAATGATGTGTAAAGGCACAGTAGATGAGTAAACATGTAAAACAAGCACAGGGCCCAGACCACCCGGGCAGACCTGGAATAGACAATTCAACGCACCACTTACCATACATTCAGAGTGAAAGAGCCCCTCCGTCAAGGTGGAGTCAGCACGTCTGAAAAGAACAAAAGTGCTTTATATGGCACATAGTTCAGGAAGCTTATAGCATATACGCAGCTCTAAACAGGTTTAAAAGTCAAAGACAAGAACTCACGACCGTGAGAGTGATGAGAGACCACCTGGTGCAACCTGACCTAGATGCCAAATGATGCAGGAACCCACAAAACTCTCAGCCCCTTGGAAGTTTGGACTTTTTATGAGCAAAAACCATCGCTGGCCAGTCTACTAACAGCTCGCTGCAACTGCTGCCCCATGAATGTGAATTAGAGGAGGTTATGTCCACGGCTCTGTGTGATCTCTCAGCCACGTCTGCAGCAGCTCCGGCCTGCCGAGGCTTCTCTGCCTTCATTCCAGTTTGTCCTCCACTCCTGGTCCACCCTTAGTGTGGCAGCGCCTCCATCCTACAGAGGACCAGCGGCTCCGTCCAGATCCCGTTTTTCACTGAATTCCAAAGAATCTTTGTTTTTGACTGTACTGTTAAAGCAATACTTGTTACGAACGCTCGAAAACTCGAGCCGAGTTTGGACCCAAGCGCAAATGACCACTAGGCGGAACTGCAGCCGATTAATAATTTAGTCAAAGAACAGGTAGAACAAAAAGTCACAGCCGTGCTGGAATAACAGTAAGAATTTTAGCAAACAAAACAGAACAAAAAACGATAGTGCCAATCACTATGAACGAACTCTAACTATGGCTTTCTAAGAAACAAAAAAAAAAGGCCCACCAGGGAGAGAAACAAAACTAACCTTAACTCTAGAAAACAAAACGCTGCCCAAGGCAGGAACTACAAAACAGCTTTGAAATACTACACTAAACTTACTCGAGCCAGAGGTCGGGGAAGAGGGAGAGCAAAACCAAGCGACGATCAGGGGTGACACACCAGCGAATAATGACCGTATGGTGACCGGTATAAGACAAGCTGAGGTGAGTGACAAATGATAAACAGGTGTGTGCAATATGGCAGGTATGGAGGCTGGCAGAGAACATGGAAAAAGAAACTCAAACAAAAACACTCCCCCTAGTGGAGAAAAGGTCCAATCTGTAACAATACTAGGTTAACCGTGAATAACTAAATAGTGGCACACGTCATGACTAACCCAAGCAACATGCAAAGGCATTTAGCTGTGTTCAAGCACGAGCCCCATGCTCCATGGGGCTCCAAGTTCATTTAATCCCATTTTTAATTTCAAGTTCAATTTTTATCGATGGATTTGCTAAGACACATTCAACATGTTGCTTGGGGACATTATTGTAGAAATAAGAGGAATAGTTACATGAGGACTCCACAGCATCCGTCAGACATTTTCCATGTGATGTGACTTGTATTTGCCAGCGTCCTACGTAACAAGCTGAGCTCTGTGATGCTAGACTACGGTTCTGTAGTGTTTCTGTCTACATACTGGGCCTTTACTCCCATGATCACACACTCTGAGAAGGCTTTGATTCCCACCTCCACTGTTCAAGCTGGCATCTTGTCCCAAACTGTGAACCTGGACTTGCTGTGTCACAGCTTCTCTTTGAGTTCCAATATCGGGTAATGAGTGACACGACAAAGAAGCCGCTGCTGTTTGAACTCAAATCACCATAAGAGCCTTGTTAGAAAGCTTGACTGCTGGCCCAAAAGTCAGAGCACACTCTGACTCTGTGCTTGCACGGTTCACAAAGTTTGCCATCAAGTGTGAATCCTGCTGAGTGTTGTCTCCGTCTTTGCCAAAGTTTAACTGTAAATCTAAATACCACCTATTTTAAAGAAGCCTGACATGCTTCCACCCTCTGGAGTTACAGGCCAGACGACCGTGCTTACTCACTTTATGCTCATTCCTGTCTGGACCCATTACACTTCATTTGCGTTGTGAACTGGACTGGTTTCCATCCTGACGTCTCTTGATGTAAAGCGTCTTATTTTAATACGGTCTATCAGAGCAGGCTCTTTGCGTGAAGCCCTGGATGCCCTGAGGCCAGTGTGAACGAGGTGTTTCTGGCCTCATGTCGTCCACCAGGTGTGTGAAGCTTATCTTTATGCTTCCACCACCAGGTAATTTTATAAAGGTTACATGTCCATGTTTTTGAAGGGCAGGACATCGTATGGAGCCAGAAAACATCCAGACACTATGGACTAAAATGTTTTAACAGGTCACAATTTGTGTGGGCTTCACCCAATGAGAGCAGCCTCCCTGAGCCAGAGCAGGCAGTCGTAGGTGTGTTGCACCGTCCTTGCACCAAACAAAGCCAAGTCAGCGGTTTGCACCGCACACATCTACAGCACTAGCAGCATTCAGCCAGAACAGCAACACTCACATCAACAATGCAAGTGGGTCAAAGGTGAGCACTGAATTCTACAGGCAACTTTCTAAATTACCTCCACACTTCTTTATTGACATATTAGGCTCTGGAGGAATAACGCTGCTTCCCTCACACAGACAGGACTTAAAAGGATAATAACATTTATTATTAAATAGCTTGAGTTAGAGTGTGAGAAAATTTATCCATATTGAAATCATGATGGGAGTGTCAGGAGGGCAATAACCTTTGACTGCTTATCTTTAGCTGTAGTAAATCGTGCTGTAGAGACAAATATTTCATTACGGTATTGAAAATCCTACAGATTTCTCACAGTCACATCCCAGCTTCAATTTAAATAATAAAATGTTTAGATTTATTGCATATTATCTTCTGGAATAGAAACAGTCAGACAGAGAACTAGGGGAATATGCTTTCACTGCTTATTTTAACGCAGTGAATAATAGTTGATGTGTCAGTGACGTTTACTAGACTCGCTTTAATGCACAAAGGCAAAGTTGAGTGAGTTTGAGGAGGATTAAAGGGACATTTACAGGAGCATTCAGCCGTTGCTGTCAGAGCTGAACTCATACAACACGTGTGTTCATATTCTTTTAGAGGCCGAGTTGCTGACGCTGTCTTTTGCAGTACTATTTATGAATCTTGACAAAATATTGAACTGAATGGTCAAAAGACATTTTTCATCCATTTCAAATTTGTGTTGCAGGAAAAGGGCTAAAGGTGAAAATCTATTTCTGTAAAAAGGGTCTTTGTAACTGCCAAACAAAAAACATTTCATTACTGTCAAACGTTTCCTGGTCGACCCAGCAAACGAGCACAGCTGCTCTGGCACCAGGGTTCATCGAGCCAAGTTCAGGTCCCAGTAGGGACCATAGCGAAGAATCAGGCTGCTGCCCTCAGCTCAGCGGGATAAAGAGGAGGAACACGGTTCAGCTCCTGTGGACGGAGTCTGTTAGCTGCCAGGTACGAGGCAGCAGGATTCCTGTCATCTATGTTACAGACCGAGCTTCATGACTTGCTTGTGTTTTCTGTTGACCCTTCATTTCTTTTGTGCGTCATGTCTTCAGGTCGTTGGTTGCAGACAGACAGACGCGTGTTGTGGTAAAATGTGGTGATAATCAAGCACCGAGCTTTCTGGTTAAATAAATATTAACATAAAAACTGGTATCTAATAATTATTTTGTAATCACTGTGTCTCAGAAAGACCCACATCACAGCATGAATGTGTTGCTTCCATTCCTTCAGCTTTTTTATGTGTCTTGAAGGCAGAGAAAGCGTCTGCTGTAATATCTGATACAATGTTTGCTCATATATCTGTGGCTTTAGGTCGTGATCCAGAGTCAGTGCAGGAAGGAGCCACAGACCCTTCATTCCACTGTTGGACTGAACAACCAACCAGTCCAACAGCCAACGAGCAGATTATCTGCTATAGTTTACTTCATTATATTTATGTACAGTATCTTGTAGTTGTGAAAATTGTACATTTGTATAAGACATAATCATTTTGCACATGTATTTGCTCCACTTTCATTCTGTCGCACCTCACAAATTGTTTGTAGCTGTGGTATCAATTGAATTTCATCACTGTGGGATCAGTAAAGAATCATCTTGTCTTATCTTATGTTGTCATAATTTGCTCTTAGAAATGTTTGGCTTGGCTGAAAGAGACAAACCTAAATGTGATGTCATGCTTTGACAGTGAGGCTTCGTGCACTAGGACGAAAGCCCATCACGAGAAAAGAGCGGAGAGCAAAACGAGAGCACGAGATAAAAATCGATTAGTGACTAGTTCTCATACATGAGAACATGAGTGATAAGAGCGAACCGGAGGAAAGGTGGCCATTAAAAGTTCCACTCTTCAAATGGCTTCATTGGTCAAACCAAACAGCTTTCTGAAGCCAGGTCGCCGCTGCAGACAGAACACCGTCTACCCCACACACTTCATTTCAGACGGTGGGTTGTGATGAGGATGTGTGTCTCCTGGGACAACGCACAGCTGCAGCCAGCTCCAGTTCCTTCACAGGCGTCTCTTGCCTCGGCGGAAGGCAGCTGCACAGGTGTTTTGACTTCGAATGAGTCTGGCTGTGTAGTTATTCTCTGCAGTGGTTTTGTCCTTTGCTAGTGCGTCAGCCCCGTTTGCCCTAAATCTCCTCTTCCCTGACCTGTAGTTCATTTCTCCAAGCTTTGTTAGTTGTTACCTTGGTAGTCAGTTTTGTTTAGTATTGTTATTTGTCGTCAGTTTGTCAGTTCCTGCCGACCTCCAGGTCAATAGATTGTAGATGATAGTTCTCCTGCTGTGCAGTGATTTGTTTTTATAGCTCATGTTTAGCATAGCAAGCATTTGTTTCCAATTAACCACAACTGTGTAAGAGTGTGGTGCGTTGAGCACATGACCCATGTTCTGTAGTTTGAATCTGCTGGTGAACAGCTGAAAAGCAGTTGTTGCTTTCTTTTCGCCATAGTTTTAAAGCTGCAGACGAGCTCCAAACACTTCACAAGCAGCAGAAGATTCCTGAGCAAACATTCATTCAAGCGGCGGAGGCAACGTGGAAAACGCATGTGGGCGAGACGGAGGCAGTTACCACAGACCTCACGCACTCACAGCCTCACAGAGACATGAGGACGTCAGGCCTGCGATCAGTTCTCCATCCGTGCACCAGGCCGTTTGACCGTGTGAACGTCAGCTGCTGGGAAAAATATGAACATAAAAACGAATCAAAACCTCTGATCTGCGAAGATGTGGAGCTTGTTTATTGTTTGAATTATTGATAATGTTTTATTTTTAACTGTTATTTAATTTCAAACATATTTTACTTGGGGAAAAAATATTATTCAATGTTTTTTTATTTTGTTGTCATTAGAAAATGAAACAAAATAAAAATCTAAATTTTATCTGAATTGTTGTTTTGTTATTTATAAACACTACATACATTTGTCTTGAGCAGTAAATTGTGAACTTGGATTCTTTTCTTGAATACACAACGTGTAGGTAAAATGGATTCGTTACCATTTTATTGTTTCTACACAAAACCTTAAAAAATTAATAAACTAGCTTCTATTTACCCATAAACATTGGTCCAAATATGTATAATACAAACAAGAAAAGCCCAAAAAAACATCATTAAAGTAAATTCAGATTTAGCAGATGATGACGCATCCACCTTAAATATTAAAAAGTGTGTGTGTGTTTAATTGGCCCTGCATCCTGTTGCGGTACAGCTCTGTAGAGAACGGGCCACGGTCGAAAAGATGAAGCTGAGAAGTGGAGAGAATGTAGTGAAGGCAGAGCTGAATATTTGAGGAGGAAAAACATTCACGAGGCCTTCAATAAAAAGCTTCAGTGAACACAGCACAAACAGACAGCTCTGATGGCTGCACACACACACACACACACACACACACACACAGCTGGGTGAGTCAGAATCAACCATGTTTATTCAAACTCTTCCTGCTCATCACAGAATCCCATCATGCATTTCACTTCTACGGTTTCGCCCTGTCAGAGTATAATAAACCCTCCGTGCCACACAGCAGCCCAGACACACACACATGCAAACACAAACACATACAGTGCATACGCCCTGAATACACAGTGGTTCTCTGTCTGCAGGTTTTCGACAAGCACACAAACAGGATACATACATATAGATATATACTTTTTATATAATAATATAAAAATGGTAATAGAAAAAGTCTACATTTATAAATGATTTACGTTATAAATGTTTAACTTCACCAATAAACTGACATCAGCATTGACAAATGGAGCGAATGGTTTATCAGCAAACAAGCTGTGAGGAAGCTGTGTCCATTGTCTACGCTGTCCAACATGAAGATGTGGCATTAACGGTGTCATGGATAAAAACCTTCACATCTGAACTGTGATATGAAAAAATCTGGGCTTTTACTTGACATTTCTGAGGGTAAATTACTACTACTATCAATTCAGAGAGGAAACGGGCTTATCACTCCGGGTAATTGCTGCTTAACTAAGCTTCTCATATCAGCTCAACACCATATTAGCTTCAGCTGGTTTGAATAATGTATTCCAGGACCACACAGGGAAATCTTTCTTGAAATGGGGGAAAGAAGAATCACATTCATCTTGTTTTTTCACTAAACGCCATTTAAAGTTAACTTCCCGAGTCGTTTGAACTGATGCAGTTTGATTTGATCGGTCGAACTTGGCTTTTTTAGTGTGAGATGAAAGTAAAAGTCATCACTGACTTAAATACAATCATACATTGTTGAATTGCTCGCACATGGTTCATTTAGTTTCATATACAGAATGTTCCTTATAGTGGACATGGGTCTGGGCTCCTATGGGTTAAGGAGGACGATCGAAAGGTCTAATGTCAAACGGGACTTGTGTAGGACAACACGCATCCAGATCAGACATAAAACTAAAACCATGTTAAGTCTGCGTCGTGGCTGAGTGGAGTGTTTGTGAATGAATGAACCTGAGGTGAGACTGACTTCTGCTGTTTTAACCTGAAACACACTGTTTGTGTCTAATAATCGTATTCAATTCACTACACAGTTATACATAGATCATGCTTTTATCAATATTTTACACTTTTCAAGTTCACCAAAATGTGATTATATCTATATCAGTCAACTTTATTTTGCTGTCAGTGATGAATCCCATTAGCGTATTGTCGACACATTTGCAATACTGCAATGTGGAAGTATGTTTTTTAATAAAGCCTAAAAATTTATATTGTATTAGCCACAACGTTTATGTTTTTAGCAACTGTAATTTACCTCAAATATGACAGAGCATATTCCATATAAGTACTAAACGGTGAGTTTTAGTCAGGTGTGAATAAAATGATGTAAACAAACAAAGCTTTCAGAAATATAAACAATGATTGTTTATGTTTTGTCAATTTACAAAATGCAAAGTGAGCGAACAAAGAAAAATGTAAATCAAATCAATGTTTGGTTTATTTCTGTATGATGCTTTATTTATTCTCTACGAGATAAAAGTTTACTTACAGCTGAATTTCTGAAGGCAGTTTAGCTATAATCACATTTTGGGAAACTGGAAAAACATAAAATATTAATAAAAGCATGATCTACGTAGGTCTTCCTTAGTCAGCGATGACACGTTTGTAGGGAATTGAACACAATTATGAGACACAAATAGTGTGGAGGTGATGCTTGGCCCCACAGAGCCCTGGTCTCAGCATCATGTGAGTCTGGGATGATGCAGAGACAGAAGGATGTAGAAACCCTGCATCCACAGAAGATCTGTGGTTGGTTCTCTAGATGCTGAACAACCTACAGCCCAGTTCCTTCAAACACTGTGAACCTGGAAGATCTGCTGCTGTTTGAAGGCAAAGGGTGGACACAGCAAACACTGATGAGATTTAGATTCTCTGCTGTTCATTCACTGCATTTATGAAAATAAATGTTCAACACATCCATTTAAAGCTTTCTGTGTTTACAGCATTTTTTCACACCTGCCTAAAACTTTTGCACAGTCCTGTAAAAATATTTTAATATATTTCAGCTGTTCCACTTAAGACGCTTTCTTCCTCCTTTCTTGTGATAAGTCTGTTTTTCCTTCTCAGTTTTCTCTGGACCAGTTTGCTTTTGATAAATACAGATCACATCAGAGAATGATTCATTGTCTTTTCTGCAGCTGGGTCTCAGTGGATCTGTAACAAAATGACTGCAGTACTTTAGCATAGTAACGTTCTGTATAATTAGTACACTTCAGGAGTTTACAGTCAAAGCTGGTTTGTGTGTGTGTGTCCACACTCATTAAGCCTCAGAAGCAGCAGAATGGGGAATTCCAATAATAATCATAAAGCCTTTTTTTCCTCACAGTTTGAGGTGAAATCCAGCCTTTTCCCCTGGCCACCACTTTCCAAGCAGCTCATCCAATCGAATTACACAAACACACACACACGCAGACACACACAGACCCTCTCGTGTGTAGTTCTGCAAGCTGGGACGAGTTATTACATGGAGTGTTGTCTGCCTTGTTACAGTTTCATTTTATGAGCTGAGAGCTTTCCACAGTCCCTCAATACTTAGTATAGAGAGCAACTTAGGCAGCGTGTGTGTGTGTGTGTGTGTGCACTTCTTATCAGATAGGCCACTGAGTACTGCACTATTAAGCAAACATAACTATTTAATAAACACAGCAGGCAAACGTGTGTGTGTGTGTGTGTGTGAGCAGAGTGGTTGTGTCTCTCTAAGGAACAGTTCAGTGCTGAGGTCTTGTATATTTCACAGAAAACACACCGTGTTGTAGTATTTATTTGACCTTCTGTGAGGCAGTTTGACTCAAATGTTAGCCATAAATACTAGACTCTGGTTAAAACAATGGAGAATGTGTCTGCTCCAAAGACAGATTAGAGAGAAATCCTTTAGCAGCTGTGTTTTGTTACAATGCTGACCTCACTCTGGTTGGTTGCTTTCTCGTGAGCATCTTAGTACCTTTTAGTTCAGACTTGTTTCTTTTGATTTTCATTTGATTCTCATCTGTACGTGCTACACTTGGCACAGCCGTGTTCAGAATCTGTCCTATGAAGGGACCGATGTCTGAACGGGTCACAACGGATCCGTTTGGTTTGAAGTCACTTGGACCATCACAGGGTTCTCACCACTGAAACCTCAATCGTTGTCTGGCTGCAGAAGTGCGTTCCACACCACCTTTGAGGGGATTTCTCAGGTCAGACATCATGCAGTGATCGTGATAATATTGAAACCATCGTGATTGTCTGCGGCGAGGGAGGAACCTCCGCATCAAAGACAGATCAAAGATTAAAACCTAAGCAAGTGATTAGTTTGTTTAATTTGGGAACATATTGCTTGATTTTCACCGGTGCGCAGCATCTTTATGTGTGTCTGCTGCTATCTGTGTCAGTGTGGGCAATAACCTAATGAGTATAATAGGGCTGTTATATTTTTAATAAACACAGCAGGCAGCTGCCGTCTGCAGAGGCTCATAGCTAAATAGATGGAGAGCCTGTCAATGACTCACCACGGTACACTTACTGCTGATTACAGAAAAGCACTGCTTGCTGCGCATATGGGCTCTGCCTGTGTGTGCACGTGTGCACGTCAACAGTCAAATTGTGTGTCTAATTGCACAAACGTGCGTTTTTTCTGCAGGAAAACTACTGTGTGCGTGTCTGTGCTTGTGAGTTACAGTTTTCATTAGTACACAATAAAAACAGTTTGTCTACTTGAGGAAATGCAGACACATTCTTAATTACAACTTTGAAGTTGTGCACACAGGTATGTGTGTGTGTGCGTGTGTGTGTGTGCGCGTGTGCGTGTGCCATTACTTCCTCTGTCTTTGTTAACTAAATGAAACCCCATCTGGGCAGTTTCTTCTTCTCAGCACCCATTTACTCTCCCAGTGCTCCCAGCACAATATTAAACATCTCCCGTAATCCCATCGTGCCTGGAAAAGCTCACCAGCCCAGAACACGCGTTTTCCTGTGTGATGTCTTTATGTCTGTCAAAAAAATATCAGCCGCAACCTCAGGTGTAAAATATGATCAGAGCACTGAAGGTGGGGGGTCTGGTAACTGTTGTATTCCAGCAGGGCAACTCATACAGAAGCACAGAGTTTTTTAATTATCAGGAACATTGTGTTTACTTAATCATGCTAATCAAGTTATATGGAACTATTGCCTTTAATAGACATATGTAGCATCAACGCCATAGAATATAATATAATGATATTATTCTGCACATGACGTCTGATTTCTATTCCAAATACAACTAATATAATAGTGTATAATACGGCTTTTACTGTTTTATTAATGCGTCGCATGCAGGGCTAGTTTATATATTTATTCTAGTCTAGTGTAGTCTTCTATTGTATGAGGATCTATTTCTATTCCAGCAGCCTGGTGGCTCACTGGGCAGAGCGTTGGACGTGGATGTAGGCGACACCAGGTGTGTCCTTGAGCAAGACACACAGCATGTGTGGCTTCAAGCGCATGGATCAAGAAAGCATATCAAATAAAAATCAATATTAAAATACGGTTGTATTTATTATAATATGAATTACATTTAAACTGTTAAAATGTAATGTTATAATCATGGGTTTTAAAAATATACTGTAGTCACAAATATGCATCAGATATTTAGCAGAAGGCAGAAACACAACCCAGGGACAGAGAAGCTGAGTCGTGGGCAGTAACACGAGAAAACCGTCTTAGCTGCTGTCCAGTTATATGTACTGTGACAAAATAAGCTCTTACCAGCAGAAGATGAGGTTTACTTTACATCCTGTCAGACTTCGCAGATACTTGATGAATATAAAGTGGCCTCGTGTCCGTGCAGTACAGTCTAGCAGTGGAATCCTAATATCTGAAAACTCGTGTCTACTTTTTTCTTTTAGCAGCAACGGACTCAGTAATTGATGAAATATTGCTGATCGATCTGAGTCTATACAACTAATGAACTATGTTTATTATAGCTCAATAAAAATGTATCTTTAATAGGATTACGTATAACTTTCATAAATAGTACAACAACAAATCAACATCCCTTCATAATATTATAAATGAAAAAACAACTAACAATTGACCCAGATGCTGAACCATTAGAAAAAGCAATAACACGTGTGTAATACACATATAAAGCATAAACATAAATATTCAACCAATAAATACCCCTGTGAGCAATATTCTATATTTGTACGTAGCTCTGTGATAATATTAATATATTCATGATGTATTCTGAGACCTCTATGACACCTGCTTAGATTTCGTTGGCCAAAAAGGACACACACACACTACTTTTATTACAGTTTAGTGTTGTCCCACAAATAAATAGTGTTGAAAGGTTCTGACACTTTGTTTGAATTTAGGTCCTGAAATCAAAATTAATATTTTAATTTCATACTGTAACATTATCATGTGTATAATATAAGATGTTCATGAAACACAGTTGATCAGGACCTGGAATAACATATGCTCCTATAATTAAAACAGAAAATTACACTGCATACATGTGAAAAATGGTTCATTTAAATATTGTAAATAAGTGAAACCATGTAAATAAAACACTGAGTGAGTTAATAGTTACTTATTAATCACTTATTATTATGCAGATTTGCACATCCCATCACATGACTTTCATCCTTGCTCGTTAAACGGAAGATGAAAAATGATTTAGATTTGACTCTTCAACACAACTTTTTGTTTAATTTCTTCTTCTGATGCTACATTTCCTGACGCAGGTGTTTTTGTCTGTTTGCCTGTTTCGCCTCCTGGGTGTTTTTTTTTTACGTCCTGCTTCCAGCTGTGTTGGGAGCAAACACATTCGTTAGAACTGTGATTTACTGTCTTCCTTGGTTTAAAAATGAAACTACAATATAGAAAACACTCAGGTGTGAACGTGTTTGGGTTTAGTGACTGAAATTCAGCTGAAACACTGTCGTCATTATTCCACAGATATGGGTCATATTAAGTTTTAAAATGTAATGAATTTAATAAGGTTACAATCGCTTTAATGTGAAAATCATGATTGTATTGTCTGTTCCTGTTTGTTCAACTGGCATCTGGAACTGGAAACATTGTGTAACTACTTCTAGTGCTTTAAATTACTAGAGTAGCTTCTAAAAGCTTCTCTAAGTTTGGCCATTATTTTTCCATTACCATTTACTTTTCACACACACAGGTTACATAAAAATAATTAATATTTAAAACATGTTTTTTATACTGAATTGAACGGTAGCAGATTATGGTGCATGGAGAGAAAAAAATAAAGATGTGAAAATAGGAAAACATAGCTGTAAATAATAATAATAATGATCAGAATGAATTATAATAATGACCGGCCCTTCGCCCAAATGACAACCCTAATAATAATAATAATAATAATAATAATAATAATAATAATAATAATAATAATAATAATAATAATAATAATAATAATAATAATAATAATAATAATAATAATAATAATAATAATGCGCACTGCTCATGTGTCGTGGTCAGTGTTTCGTATTTGGTTGAACAAGGGTTAAAGTGAGCGAGAGGCTTCTTAACGACACCACCCTCCCTCTCCGTTATCCTCCTCACTACATCCAGATACCGGGAAGCTCGCCTGTCGCCCGGTAACACACACGCAGCCGACACACAGCGGCGGACACACACCGGCTGCCTTTCCCTACTTCCTTCACACGCGCTTGGTGGCGGAGGAGGAGACGAGCGCGGCGGATCTCGGGGCATCTGCTGCTGCTGAAGCGCAGAGACGGCGGAAAAGAGCAGCTGGCGTCAGGTAAGACTTCACGGAGGCTGCCCGGGCTCCCAGGGCGCGCAGGGCGCACAGGTCCTCTGGCGTTTGGTTTGAGTGTGCGCGTGCGTGTAGGAGTTGAGTGTGGTTGCGGTGGTTTAATTCATACATGAGGAAGGACGTTTAGTGATAAGTTCACTCTGGAGCTGAAGGGAATGGAAGCAGGAAAGTAGATGAAGGGTTTTATGGCGAGAAATAACCGGAGGCTGGAAACAGGATGTGGGCAGAGACGCTGTCAGAGTTAGGAGCAACTTTAAGGCACAGCCACCACGAAGCAGGAGCCCGAGGCTGCACCGGGTCCGATCCACGCACAGCGAGTCTTCAGAGGTGGTGGCGCGTCCAGCAGTCACAGTTTTATGAAACACTGGCGTAGTGGACACTATTGTTAATGAAGCACCAAGCAGCACTTTGAAGCTACACTTCTGTTGGCATGAGCATCAACCAGAACGGATGCGAGGCTCCTGTCTCCTCATCTGCAGGACTGAATGTGACTGTATTAGTCCCTGGAAACAGGATCGTGGGAACCATGAGCTAGGATCCAGTGACGGGTTGATTGAGTCCGTGTTCGTTTAGTCTTTGTTTACTGTAATCGCTGGTTTAGTTGGGACACTTTCAGAAAGTTCTGCATCTGGGCGACTACCTTTAAATACGATTCTGTGCTGAGCGAACACACACGAGGCTCAGGAGCCTGAAAGCGTCACCGCGTAGTTTACCCTGAATTATTCCACGTGTGTCATAATTACAACCTATGTGTTTGTTCAAACATATAAAATGCAGCAAAAGTGGAGGCTTTAAAACTTTTACGATAAGGTGAAGGGCTGACCAAGTCCGTCAGCCAATCACGTCCTGTTTTACTCACCTGTGGTTCGGATTTTTGCATCTCCCATCATCACTACTATATTATCAGACACAAAACTAATTCATGTCCTTCAAATATGATGAATTGTTGTTTTCAGTTCACACTGGATGTTGGTTGAATTCAGAGCTCGTTCACGTCGATACTGGTCTGAAACGGATCATATTTGACAGACACTTCAACCCTGATGAGTCTTTCTTTAAAGTTCCAGACACTTACTTGTTTTTTACTGTTGCTAACAGAATATTCTGATAAGTGATTTGTCAGTGATGCTCCCAGTGTGTTCCTCAAGACAAACAAATACACAAGGTGCACGCAAGCCAGAGAAATTAAACACATAAAAGTTTTCGTGTGATTTGTTTTAATCATCAGCTTTTTAAGCAGGATTCATATCAGTGAACCTAATATGAATCCTGATTAATTTTGGATTTGACCTTTGGAAGGAAACAGATGATTTCCGGCTGGAACACGAACTGAATCCATCAGTGCATGTTCACAGAAACTGCGATTAACGATCACGTGTGTTTGTGTTTCGTGACTTTCTCAAGGATCTTCTCAGATTCCTTCTTCAACAAAGAGCCACTACTGAACAAAAGAATCCCTAAAGGGTGTTCACGCAGGAGGAGAGTCGTGTGACTTCACCTCTAATTAAATTCTGCTGTCTGCTCAACGTGGTTCACTCCAGTAATTACTGAAGTCTTTCTTGATTTCTTCTTCAATTCAAAAGCTTTGCCTCAGCCAAGGAATCATATTCATATTTTAAAGATAAAACAGATACTGTACAGTATTGTCTTAGATGTAAGTACCTTGGCATTTAGTTTTCACCTGTTTACCTGTTTTATCATTCTAAGTCAAGGTGAGTTCTGTTTTTCTCTCTGCCACTGCTGACTTTCCAAAGGGTTTAAATTTTCTTTATCTGTCTTTACTGAGACAAGAAATTTCTTCTTTAAGACAGTCACCTTGTAAAATGTGATCACGTAGCAGCGACGTTGCTTAAAGTGTAAAAATGGTAAAAGCAGGGAAGGCAGGACATTTCCATGTCCAAACCAGTGGGAACAAAACACGATTTAAAACAGAAAGCTGCAGCAAAGGTTGTAGAGCCGCTAGTTAAACCGTGGCGGATGCCGTGTCTGGCTCCTGGGAGCTTATCTCAAGGTCTACTTGTTAAGCTGTTCGTGCGCTTTCCATGTGGGAAAGAGTTTTTTTTCTGACAAACTGATTCCACCTTTACAGTAATTAATGAACTGGGGAAAGAATCACCTTCTCATCAACAAAGGAAAATAGGAATCGGGATATTTAGTCTGTTTTACACTGGAGTTACACTTTTTTCTTTTCTACAAATGCAGTTAAATTTTTCAAATTGTTGCTACAGCTGTTTGTAAATATGCTGCATGCAGCTGTGATTATTCAAAAACCACAAACAACAGAAAACACCTGCGTCTCTGCAGGTGGACGTTTGAGTTTTGCTTTGTTGCACATCCTTCCACTTTAGTCTTTTGTTGTCATGTGAAGGACTAAGTTGGTCGTTTAACATTCATCATTTATTCCTGAATTGTTTTGTGGAACCAACCAGCTTTGGTTGCAAACTAAATTGTGTACTTTAATATTATTAATATTATTATTAGTCGTAATATTAATAGTAACAGCAGTTTTAATCCATTCAGTTTATTTCAATACAGTTGTGCCAATTCACAGTAAAACCTCAAGGCAGTTTGCAGGTTTCAGACCTTACAGGTCATATACCAAAAAAAAAACTATAAAGAATTGTATAGAAAACCCAACAAATCCCACCTGAGCAAGAACCAGGCAACAGTGAAGAGGAAAAAGTCCCTTTAATGGAAGAAACCTCCAGCAAACCCAGACTCAGGGTTGGAGAACAAAGCCCAGAACAAATAGCAACAATAATAACAACAACAGGAGGCAAACAGAACACAGGCAGGTTGTTTGGGCCGGCGACAGAAGGGTGAGATGAGAAGCACAGCTACGAGAGAAGAGACACAAAGTTAATTCCATGCAGTACAATGGTGACATGGAAGCGGATAAATCTATAGCAGCTTAACTAAGAGATGCCTCCCAGCGACAGTGGTGAGCCTGGTCCTAAATAGAGGGTTAGTGACAGCCGTCCAGCCCAGACGGAGCAAATGCATGGCTTCGTTTTCAGCACCCGATAGTTGCACTTTTCCTAAGATGGGAGTAGAGATTGGTCAAGGCCAGCGCTGAGTAACCAGAGCAACTATCTGAAAATACAATAACCTCTGTCTTGTCTGAATGTAGTTACACGACGTCCAGGCCTTTATGTCTTTTAAACACGCTTGAGGTTTGTTTCACTTGATTTCAATCATATATGCTGTAACTATACATATAACTAGGTGTCATCTGCGTAGCAATGAAAAACTAACGAGCAGACGCTGAAAAGTAGTTAAGCACACGAACAAATTGTAATCTGTTTAGTAGATGGGACTTAAAGCACGTTACTCTAATCCATGAACTCCAACAGGACGAGTACAGAAAAAAAGACTAACTCAGCACTAGTGCTGTGTCTAAGATCCTCAGAATCCTGACCGGACCATTTAGTATTCATTTATTTAGTATTTATTTCTAGAAGTTCATATCCCAGAAGGACACGGTTTTTAACTTTACAGCTTTTTCTAATCAACAGCCTCAATTTAAAAAAGGAGAAGAAGAAGAGAGAGAAAGTGTGTGCGTGTGTGTGTGTGCGCGTGTGTGTGTGTGTGTGTGTGTGTGTGTTTTGCTTAGATTGTTGAGGTAAAATCAAAAATGCGAAAACATCTGAGTTGAATCATGGATCCTTACTGTGCGTCTCTGAGCCTTTTCTCCAGCATCCATGATGCAAATGACAATTTTTAAAGAAATGAGAGATGGCTGCTGTGATTTGTGAATACTGATAAAGTTATTAATATAAATGCAGGAGCACTATTCATTTCCTGTTTTAGAAAGGACTCGGGCTGTGAACCCTGCAGACACGAGCCTCTAACACCACAGAGAAATGAAAACAGAAGAAGAAAATCAACCAAACAAAGACGCCGCATAGCAAAAAATCTGCAGTGGTTCTGTCATGTGGTCGGTGGTTCCAGGGCCCGTTACAGGTTCTGTTCTGACGCTGCTGAAATGACTGGGGTCAGATCTTTCTATATCTGTGCTCTAGCCGTCAGTCTATTTCCCACTGTATTATTCAGAAACAAGTAAATATTAATATTCATAGAAATGAAATTGAACTGTCATTTGATTCTAATAAAGAACAGATACATATTTAAAGCAACTCAGATAAGTGCAAATCAAATGACATTTTGTGGTTCAGGTCTATGCTGTGGGTAATAAATCCTGTGTCAACGATGGCAAGAGGAAAAATGGACATTTTCTATTTTGACAGGCAGCAGAGCTTGATCACACATCAACCAGGCAACTAGATTCACATTATGTATGTAAAATACAGAGGACATGAAAGACAACACATGTAGACACGGAAACGTGATGAAATCACGACTGGCCGATGCTACTGAACGCTGCTCTAGCCGTCAGCGCCGTCGCGGCTCAGTTAGAGGAGCCTCGCTTCAAATACAGTTTGCTGCGGTTGGACTTTTCCCGTCCATCTGAGTTTTCCGCGTCGGCCCAGTTGCAGACGGTCGGCTCACCTGCAACCGCAAGGACACGCAGACGTACGTCACCTACCGGAGGCTGTCGTATCTGAACTAGTGTGGACACAATTAGTCATTTACAAATATGTTTTGTACAAAGTACATGACGCAAACAACAGCTTTTAGCCTTGAGTTAAGCAGAAAGGACGAGGTGAGGCCACCGCTTCGCGTTCAGGTGTAAGAGGACGCAGGCAGGGTCGGGAACTTGTTATGAGGTATATTTAGTTTTGGATACTTCAGACATCAGAACGTCAGTGGTCAGTGGAAACGCTTGCTCATGTGCTGCATGTTCTGCTCCTCAGATCTGATGAAGCCTTGGTGCAGTGTTTTGTGAGCAGTTCAGTTTTTAGTAACTCTCATGTCTCTTGACGTGAATATGCAACAAAGGTCACAGAGCCATGAGCTTAAAGTGATTGTTACGCTGTCCCACACAAAGAGAGAGGAAACGGCTTCACTTCAGACTGTTGATCTTTCATATTTCAAATCTATAAACCTTCATTTTTCAGCACATTTCACAGTCTCTTAAGAGGAATGGACAAAGAGAAGATGTGTGATAAATTACTTACTTTTATTTCTTATTAAGAAACTAAAATCAATGGTCACACAGCTCAGTTAATTAGATTAGATTAAAGATGGGATCAGATTCAATTAAGTAACACTCTTATTCAGTTATAACTTCCCTAAACACATGCTGGTATTTATTGGGATTTCAGCCTGACGGAAAGGAGCTGAAGACACAGAAAAGGGTGATGTATTGTAGGAGACTGAGTCATGATGTGCACATGGTGGTGCCACAAATCAAGTGTTCATATGCTTCTAGGGGCTTAGTCCTTAAGTACAGTCATGTAAGGAAGGACTGGAGATCAAACCGACATCAAAGCTGCTGTTTGCAAACTGAGAAACGTTGTGTGACACCTCACACGTCTTACTGTGGGGTGAAGGGAACCAAATTAGCAGGAAAGCCAGCAGGCTACAAGTAATTAACTCACTGTGCAGAATGATCCAAGCTCAAATACGTGTGTAGCAAAAGCTGAACCTTTAGGATTATGTACATTAGGTGGAAAGTAGATGCGATGCAGCTTTATTTATATAGCACAGCTTATACGCAAAGGTGCTTTATATGGACAAAAAAGACACTTCCAGCCTGAGAATCAGTCCCTCAACAGAGGGAAGTAAAATGAAAACATTATAAAACAAATAAAGCACATTAACTAAAACTGTGCAACAGACAGACCTGTCAAAAAGACCCCGGAAAAGAGTTTTCACTTTAGACTAAAAGCAGCTTCAGCCTGTTTGGTCCTAAGGACGTAAGAGCCGTTGGGGGGTTTATCCACTGGCAGCCACAGAGTTAGGGACGGGGCCGTGTGCTCGGTTCTCCTGGCTCCTGTTGGGCAGCAGAATTGTGGATGAGCTGAAGGGGCCACACCTTGTTATTTCGTTACAGCCTTGATGTGAGAGGTGATGGTCTGAGTCAGTTATGACTCCATGATCTCTAACTAGAGTTTTGGTCTTTATAGTTCGAGAGTCGAACTGATCAATAACCTTGACTCTGTTTTGTTTCCAAAACCAATAACGTGGATAAACTTTATTTGCATACAGGTTGAATAGAAGTGGTCCAAGCATCAGACTCTATGGGACACATGTCATGGTCACCATGGTAACCACTTAACTACTCTCTTCCAGGTGCAGTATGACTGCAACCAGTTCAGGCCCGTCCCTGTTAGTCCCACACACAATTTGTCAGGAGGATTTCGTAGTCTACAGTATGCAAAGCTGTGCTGAGATCAAGCAACATCACAGGGTGTCGTGACTTGAAGGAAGGAGGTTTCTGAAGGCAGCAGAGGAGCAATGGCTCCAACGGGTGAGGACTCGTTGTCTGTTGCTGTGACTCCCCCAGCAGAGGTCGACTGAAAGGCATCTGAGCCTGTGAGGGCCTACGCTCTGTGCTCAGAGTCAGAAGACAACTGGAAACGTGTTCAGTGTTGGAAAGACGCTTGTTGTGATGCACTGATCAAGCTTTGCTTTAACAGCGTGGCATCAGTGACAGAACTACAGCACAAATCCCACAGGGGCTGTTGAACCGAAGCGCAGAAAGTGGGAAACGCAGCAACGCAGTGACTCTAAACACATCTAAGTCCAGCAAACAATGAGTGGAAGAAGTATAGTGTTTGACCGGGGGGACGTGATCCAGGCTCCGTGTGACGGAAGCAGGCTGCTCTTTAAGACGCCGGTGGACGTAGCCCTCAGATATTTAAGTGTTTTTATCACAGCTTTCTTCAGTTTAGTTTTACGACTAATTAAACAACGGAGCAGTAACATTAACACAGTAAAGCACTTAGTCATAAATCGATCAATAAAGCTCTAGTTGTGTAATGGATGAATCTGGTCATAAACCCCATGTTGTGTTTATGTGTGCTCTGATTTAATAAGAGCTCAGCCTACTGCTCTAAGTGGCTGTAGGTGGAGCCTTTCTACTGGTTGTGTAGCAGCTACGTGGCAGAGCGTGCAGCCGTCGCCTTGTAGTTCACCAGGAAGCAGCTTTTCATTATCGCTGCTCAATAATGGTTATACTATCAATCTTCCCGTGAAAGGGGACAGAGCTGACGGCGGCGCTGCACCACGACACGGTGAACGCAGCTCTGCCTCCGCGAGACTCGTGTTTTGAACATCACCGTTATCAGGCCGTCGGCAAACGATGATGATCTTCAGCATTAGATTAAACGCACGTGGCACTGCAACAATAATCTGATTAAATATTCAAATCTGGTCTTTCTACACAAAACAGGTGATGTACAGTGAAGCCGTGATGCGTTTAGGACCATCTCAGGTTTCGGAAACGTTAAATTCGAAAGAGCATCACAAATCTGAAGGGATGTTACTTAATGCTTGTCTGTCTCACTCAGCTAACATCAACTGCAGCAGCTCACTCTGCAAACACAGTTCGTCACCACGAGACAAGAAAAGTGACACAATAGAAATAAGCAGTGTCACGACGACACTACTCCAAAAATCATCACACTGCAATATAGGGTCTTTAAAAAAGGTTATTTCAAAATAAAATGTATTGTGTCCAGATTACGCTTCTAATGTATTGAATATAAAAATGTGAACACATTCAGTCAGAATAGCGTCTCATTCACATCGCTCCTGTGGTTGGTGGGGAGGCCTCTGCCGCTGAGCCACTGCTGGCACCTCACACAGAGGTTGACTTTAAGCTCTGTTCTGATTAGCAGAGGATGGTTTAGTTGAACAGTTGACTTTTTCAAAACTTAATATGTTACACAACGAGCCTCTCCAGTCGTTTTGACAACAGAGCTTCATCTGCTCCTCCAGGCTGGTTATTGATTTTCATCCGTGGCCTCATGTCTGCACACATATGCACACACAGACTGGGGGATATAGAAATCCTCTGCACATGCACTTTGAAATGTCCAGGTGAGTCCCGGAGGTCGTTTGGGTGAAAACAACTTCAGCTTTAAGAAACTTCTGACTGACTCACTTCTTCACTCCCTGACGACACTTTTCCGTTGGCCTCAGAAAGGCCGTTCTCTGAAGTCGGCTTAATGTGGGTTTCTTCTTTCTTGGTTCGTCTTCGTTGGGGCATGTGTTTGGGATATTCTGGACATTTCAGAACCCTGTGCTATTCAGTTTTACGTTGCTCGTGTGTGGGCCTGCAGTGATTTTTGGTTTATTCAAGGTTATTTGCTAGAACGGTTGGATCCCGCAGCTGCTGTGATTTGGCAGTTTTGTGTATTATAGACTTGTTAGTCTTGTCAGTTCGAGCCAAGTCTGTTCATGCCTGAGTGGTTGTTTGGTTTGGACCAACCGGAGTGTGAGTGTGAATTCCTCTCTGACTCCAGAACCTCGTTTGTCAGCGTGTCCCTCAAATGACAAACCGTACTGTGACTGTGCACCTGCCCCGCTGGACTGGTTCTGTCTGCTTCAGTCGTCTTCCAGGTGTTTATCATCTGTAAATGAAATAATGTAATTGTTGTGGTTGAGAGTAGCAAACGTCGGGGCCCAAGGTAAAGGTTTTAATGTTTTCATATTTAGTTGAAGACATGTTTTATTTTTCTAGTGGTCAAACAGAAAATCGAGTATGTAACTATAACACTTTTATTATTAAAACCGTGTACAGCATTGACTAAATATGTTCGTTATTTTATTTACAAAGGATTTATGTCTAACTGTAAAGCAGTTGTGTTGGTTCAGCTAAATGTACTTGGGTTGGGTTAACTTAATACTTAAGTGTTTTGCACTTAAGTATTCCCTTCATCGTAAGCTGATGGATTTTAGGTTCTTCACAGGTCAAGCACAGTTCAGTAACAGTTCTCACCCTGTGATGACCCCAACACGACCGGCACGAGTGGGAAGTGATGTTAGTTGCGGCCGTTTCCTAAAATGATTCATATTACCTACAGCCGGATCATGGGCGCCACCATGGAGCCGTATTGTATTTGCAAGCCTACGGCATTTTTGAGAACCTGCTGATCTGACGATCAAAAGCATGAACACAACAGGCTCCTCACACCGAGGTCACCATGATGCTGGCAGTGGTTTGCCAGCGAAACTTTCCTGAAAAGATCATTGCTTATTGATGCGACCGCATGCTGAGCGAGTCTGTTACAACCTATGAGAATGGAGAGTGAGTTGCAGCGGATTATGCTTCCCTCTCGCATTTTTCACTGGCCGTGTTTTTGAACCATTCCCTCAACTCACAAACCTCTATGAGACGGATGGAGACCAAAAAGCTGGATTTGGAGGCTGAATGGCCACCAGCTCGCAAGCCCAGTGTGAGCGTGTGCAGATGAGGAGCAATTCGGTCGCGACCCTGGTGTAAACAGTGTTAATTAAGATAAATGTGTCAGGTGTCTGTCTGCCAGCAGGCTAAAATAAAGCGCACATTTCACATTTCCAGAAAATAAATATTTATGGTGCAAATTGTGTGCCAAACTCTGCTGTCTTTCAGAGCTGTCATTTATTTTTATATTTATTTCTTCTTGGTTGTGTGAAAGAAGTGCAAATAGGAAGCGCAGAGAGGGTCTGGTGTTTCATTCGCTGACAGCAGCTCTGGCTTAAGAAGCAGTTGGCAGTTCGCTGCTGTTTGCAGCTGGAGCTCTGCTCTGCAGCATTAGTTAGAGACGCACGGGACTCATGCATGGACGACGAGCACCACACAATTATGGTCATGCTGCATTAAAATGCAATCATTTGTCAAAATGTTTGTGACTAACTTTGCGCATGTGTCAGCTCTTCTTACATGCAAGAGGCTCAGTGTGTTTGTCTTCTCTATGAATATTATCCAGTGGATCCGAAGGCTTTAGTCCTGCCTCGACCCCACGCTGTGCTTGAACAGGCGGGAGCTGCCCTAGACGTGCGATGCAGTCAGTTACGTACGTTCACTTACTACACATCGGTCTGAACCACTGCGGACTGATCTTAAAGCAAACAAGTCCCTTCATTGCGGGAGGTTTGGTTTGATATAATTTGTTTGTTTGACAGGATGAGCCAATTCAGAAACAGGCAGAACACAGAGCTCACGACCTGAAAACCACACACACTGGCTCTCAGTGGAGGATTCAAGCGTTATCGATTGTTAACACGAAATGACCTTTAGAACGGAAGCTTTGAAGAGCATGTGCGTGTGCATAACCTTTGGGCAGTGGGTTGACTGAAGACACGGCTTTGTACCTTTATTCTCATCAACAATCACAGGCAGTAAATCATGTGCAGTAATTAACGAAGCACATAAACTTAAAAAAACCTAAACATTAATGTTCCGCTGCAACGTGAGGGCAACAGGACAATTGGGTTACGGTTGAGCCTTTCACTCCTTGTTCAGACTCATGACTACGTTTAAGTCTCACTAATAGTCTCCTCACTTTTATACAAGTCTGAGTATGTGGGAAACCGTCATAGAAACCTGACTTAGCAAATATTACTGTTCAGATATGTCAGAGCTTCAGCTAATTTCTGGATCGCGTGACTTAACTGCTCTGTCAGATGGGGACTGTGCTGTAAGGAGAAGAGCCACAACCTACTGTAATAACTGCTGATCTGACAAATCCACAAACAGTTTGATGTTGTACGTGAATTTATCCACATACTCAACACAACCGTCACAATCAATAACAAAGACCTGGCAACTATCCCATTCAAATACCGTGTTAGAAGAATGACAGCAAATAACTTCCACCCCAAGGTAAACTGCACACATCAGTAACCAAAACTCTTTGGTTGCGTGGCATTCAGACATGATCCATCCTGGTGAACACGGGATGAATGGCTCAAACAGGCGGGAGGCTCGTTTAGATGAAGCTCTACTGTTAGAGCCATTCTTGGAGTAGTTACCTGCCGGAATAAAAGGAAACAAAACAATATGAAAACTGGTATGAACCGAAATTGGAAACATTTAAGAAATGTCTTTCATAGGCGGATATATGGGAAAGTCTTAGTCAGATCCTCAGGCGCTCGTAGAACCGCATGATGGTATTTGTAGTCCAGGGATCATCGAATGCTCAAGGCAAACAAGAAGCTCTTCATATCTTCAGCTGGACTAAAAATTGCGACGGAGAGCTGCATTACAGGCCTGCGTGTCTGTGTTAAAGGAGGAACAAGCTGTGGAAATGAGAAAATGAAGCTGCAAACTGGAGCCACGGAGCCAGAAGCAGACACAGCTGTACTGAGGCAAAGTTAAGGTTTTGGACAGTTTAATGAAACACTGAATATCTGGACGTATACAAGAACACGATCACAGTGTGACTGGAGATGAATCCGAGACCTCCCTAGTTCAATATCCCACAGCCACCTCCAAAGCAGGACCAAGCAGTTCCAGCACATTTTGTCCAGTCTGAGGATTAAGCCACAGTAGAGCCGACTGTAAAATGTTGTTGCTGATTTGATGGTGACCCTTTAAACCTTCAAACATTTACTGGGGCCTTTAGGCAAAGCATTGAGTGTAAAGCAGTTAATGAGGATAGAGTCTATTCTCCTGAACAGCATATGGAGCCATATTAAACATGACGGCGATGCACTGCAAGCCTACGCCCTTCAGCTTAGTAATGCTACGAAGGAGCTCAGAAACCTGGAGGGCCTGGAAGTTCCATCTCACTAAATTATAATTAAGTATATCAAAGCTGCCATAGAAACAAAACAATAAAGAACAAAAGCATATGAGCAGTTGCAACCAAGCAGCAGGGCTGGATGAAGAACAGAACATCCGTATCTGTTAAATAAGTAGCCTCCATTCTCTGAACTCCCACACAAACACGGCAGGCGTCTCCTAAACTGCGTACACACATCTTTATGTCACACATCTGCTGTCATGAACCTGATCTTTATCTCCACATATTTCTGTCACTATGGCTCGCGATTTAATTAACATTATACACTTTCCCAATATGTGTTTATAAGAAAACTACCATGACAGGTTCTGTTGGTAAGTAAACTTTGTCTAAGTCTGTCTGTACAGTATGCAACCAACAATCTGAATGTTCTCCTACATCAGTTCCCATGTAATGATCCTCATCATTTCAGTAGGTCTACCCTACATTGATAGCAATAAATAAACCAAATCTGCTCCAAGTTCCACATTCAGCACTATTCACAATTCCCAACCCTGACCCCCACGTGACCTCCTTGGTGCGTCTAGGGATTAAACATTGAAGTCTACACAATGGCTACATGGAATTGGTAAAATTGGAGGAATCCCAGTGGTCCGAGATACAAAGCCAAGACCTACGAGTCTCTTTCTCCTCAGATGGGCCAGAAATAAAGGGATGTAGTAAATGAATCAGTCAAGTGATTGAGCACAAATAAAAGCTGTAGCTCTGCTACTGACTCCAGAGAACATGGAGGATGGAGAAAAGAAACCGGGAAGAGAAAACACAAAAAAGAAAGGAAAGGTTTAATAAGTCATCTGCGCCATTCAGTGTCAAAAATCCCATAATCATACAAAACTCTTCCCATGTCACCACAATTATCTTAAGACCTTTAGACGTTTTAGACACTATCTGCTCCATCAACGCCATCCACAGACCTTTGACATCACAGAGGCTCTGTTAGAACCCTCACATCCGCTCAAGGTTGAAAGAGCACTGAAAGGACTAAACGGAGACTAAATACACAGGACTCCTGTTGCAGAGGGGATGAAATGGATGAGAATCCAGCATCAGGCTCTCCCCACCAAGACATGTACAGTAGGAGGAGCTCATTAGATGCTTGAGGTGTTTATTCAGAACTCGTGCATGATTTGTAAAGTTGTAGGCCACTGGCAAGGTCCATTTAGTAATATTAGTTTGTTACATTATTTCGTTTTGAAATGTACTAACCACATTATGTTGATCACCTGCAGTTGAGAGGTGTGGTAACATGGTCCTGACCTCACGCTATCGTTTTCCGCTTGCTTGTGCAAGCAGTGATACATAAGATCAACTGAAGGCACCAGCAGAGTCGTCTGGACGTTATGTTTGAACAGCAGGTACGTGTGAGTTAAGAAGCAGAGCCCGTACATGAATGGGAGAACCCTGAACACAGACGTGTCAGAACCAGGTCCGTCCCTGGATTGTCACGACTAAAGACGTGTGTTCAGCCTAAGCTGCTACTGCAAAAGCACAGAAACATGAGAAGCGGTTCTTGAAGTGTAAGTTGAGCCGAAACAGGCAACAGAAGTCGCTTTAGTGAGCAGTTCAACAGGAGGACTTGAGTTTCAGTTCCAATCAGTTTATTCCAGTCACCACAAAACCTCTGTCAAGACAATTGAAATGGTTTGATTATGGCTTTACAGAGATTCATTCAACAACAGGTCTTTATCAGCACTAAGTGAAGGGAGACGCTGCTCTGTTGATCACACTGGGTCCAGCGACGTGTTGCCATTGAGTGGATAACCCTTAAATGAGTCAGTCAACCTGACCTGCTCAGCTCTCTGCTAACCACAGAGTGAGTTCTGGCCTAGAACTGGAATCCAGTCCCTGTTTCACCTCAGATGCGTTTGGACTCTTGTAGTTTGGATCATTTTGAAGTTAATCACACTGAACAGGACACAGTTGACACAGGCACCAACACATCAAGTAAATATACATTAAGTTACAGGTTAACCTCCAAATGTAACGTGTGTATTTAATGTCTATCGTGTGTGAATGTGTTGCATCACCTATTAAGGCTGTAGAGTCATAGAACTCCCTTTTATTTGCTCAGCTTGTTGTGGGATAGTGAGCGACCATGAACATTGTGCCTCTCAGTAACAGTTGTAAATATTTTAGTTGTAGTTATAAACCCCATAAACACTGTATAGTCAACTGGGGAACGTAAAGAGCCTTCAGTTACCTGGCGATGGGGTGAAGACACACAGTAGGAGTCAGTCCTTCCTTTACAAAGCAGCTTGAAAATAGGTTGAACTGAGGAAGTGTTATGGCCTGAAGGGAGGCTGGACCCAGAAAGAGCCAGAAGCCACACTCAGTGTTTTAGATAACAAGAAAGCACCAACTGGTGGAGGTGCGTCGAGGTGTCACCCGTCACTAATGACTCGGCTTCTCCCGAGTTTGAACTGGGTAGAAATGTGATGGTGGATGTGAGGTGATGGAGTAGCAGAGGAGGAACTGGAGGTGGGCAACAGGCGGTGGGTGGACCGGATGAGCTTTGGAGGTGTGGTTACTGTTCCCCTGGGATCCTAAGGTCATACAACAAGCCAGGTTATGTTGGCAGCCCCATGTGGAGCAGAGAATCCTGAGGGTAGCTACTCCTTAAGCTTTATTTAATCATATGCTATGCACAGCATCTGAAATCGGTCTTGCCTTCTAGTAAATTACAGTTGAACTGAAACTAACATTTCCATCATTTTGTAAGTAGATTTATCTGACGTACACACAACGAGCGTCCTGGGGTCAACGCTCTGTGCTCTGCAAAGAGAATGTCTTTCCAAGTTGAAACGTCAAGTGCTAGATTAGGCCTGGTGTGAAAATGGAGTGGTCATACAGTGATAATTGACTCTGTCACTTTGTGTGAGCACATGGAGTTCGCTCTACGTGATAATTGCTTCAAAGTCATATATAATCTGTATTGTAGTTTGACGAAGGCGGCCTTTACTACACACACTCCCGTAAACACACGCGTTGCCTCTGCTGTTCCCTGTGTGATGATGTAAAAAGAGGCGATAACAACGTGTCTGGCACTCATTTCTCTTTGTTGATCTCCAGAGGTTGCAGGACTCTCACACACTGTTACCTTATATCACACTGGTGGTTTTAGTTAAATGTTAACTGTAAGAAAAAGCAAAAGGGAATCGACTCAGTTCAACAGTGCAATAAGACAAACTAACAACCAGCAGCAAACAGAAGGGGAAACGCTGTGGCGTCCTGGTAGGAAGATTACTGCCATCAATCTGAAGGGAAAACCATGCTGGTCCGCAGCCAGAACACACAAAACCCTGCCTCCAACAGCCAGTGGGTTCACCGTAGCTGTAACGTAGCTTAACGTAGCTTAACGTAGCTTAGCGAGCTGAAACAGGAACAGGGAGACCAATCAATTAGCACAGCCACAGCCCGTGGAAGAAACAAAACAACAGTCATTACCTGAAACATTCCAAGCAGCTGGTTCTACTATTCTACTTTTACTTCACTGTATTTGTGAATGCAGTACTGCAGGCGTATATATATATGCACCTATATATCGGAGAAAGGTTTTGTGGCGTGAATGTGTCACTGACGTGAAGTCAAACTTCATGGAAACAGCAGGTTCGGTGAAAAGATGGATCCATAACAAGCGTAAACACCTGCATCACATGGAATAATCTGCACACGACCAAGCAAACCTCCGTCTCGTTTCCTGGATAATCAGGTACCACTGAGTGTTTTGCCACCTTTGGGCTGTCGACAGCGGAGATGTAATTTTTATTCCTCCAGAGCTGGACAACTTAATCAGCCCTGGATGAAAGGAGCAGCTCAGAGAGGGAGGGTGACAACGACTCGGTGATGATGTCTTCAATCTTCCTTCTCCGGCAGCTCACGCTTCTGCCTGATGTTGCCAAAGACAAAGGTGCCGTGATGTGGCTGGTTTTAGAGCTTTTCAGAGAGGAGACCAACGTTTGTCTTTGCTTTCCTGTGTCCGTTGGTTCTCTGAAAGATCTTTGTCCACTGAGGAGCCTTAAAACAACTCACTTAAAGGAGTCACACACTTCTACACACACAGTGAGATGCTGCACATGAGAGGCCACATCTGGAGTCATCAGTTATTGTCACATAAGGTGACGGTTGATTTCTGCGCTCTGAGCGTTAACTAATGCCCTTAATTAGAGTTTTCTTTATATTGTGTTATTTGCATGTGTTTGCTGCTGTTGAACGCTGGGAGATCTATAGTTTGGACTTGACCGTGAAGTTATGTATATATACTTGATGTCTAAAAGAGCTTTTCTCAGTTCAGACAGGCATGTTTTTGTTTGGGGAATAAGGTCCTGATGTGGATGCTTCCATATCTGTTTATTTAAGGTGAAGATGATTGAAAAAACCAATGAACTGAAAATGTTATTCTTGTAAAAAGCGAATACGAACTGGAAAACGTAGATGTAGTGAATCATCATCAGAAGGATGGTTAGGTGCAGCCCTCCTGTCATCATCGACATAGTGAACCTGAATAGTGGTGTAAATGTTGCGTGTGCCGAACCCAAATTGCGCCGTTCATCAGCTCAGCTGCTCGGCAGGTTTATATTACCATGCGTCACGGTTATTGGAATTTTCACGCTGACCCATTACACCATTAATTGTGACGAATGAAGAAATGAAAATCCTTGACCTTTGACCACCAAACTCAAATCAATCCAACCTTGAATTCAAATGAATAATTGTTTTATCTGAAGAAAGTCCCGTATGAAATTCACAGCTGGTGATGATCAATTAACGTTTGGCCTTTGAGCAACAAAATCTTATCATTTAGTCATTTATTCCAACAAGACAAACTTTAAGAAGCTTCCTCAGGGGGTTTCATAAATGTTGTGTTGACAGGAACTGCACATATGGACAGATGCAGAAAGTGGACTCAAAGTAAACGGTACCATAAAAACATAATTGCTTACACACAGGAGCAGCTAGTCTACGTCATTAGTCCTGTTGAAACTGGTCCTGGAGTCCACGAGCAGACCTGAAAGCCTTCGGAAGCTAAGTGGGTGAGAGCCCAAAGATAACGAGCCGACCAAGGAACAGAATGTGACGTAACTGAATAAACGCTGGATGGATGGTTTCCAGCTGGTGGCCGTGGAGGCTGGTCCACCTGCGGCGTGCGGAGAAATGCTGCTACAGGTTCTTTCTGCTGTGATCATCCTGTCTCCGAAAACGCAGACTGATGAGCCGACTGCAGAGCTTAAACGCATTTGCCAGTTTTTACCGTCGCCTGTCATGGAGTAATTGAAATACTTTATGGTGTTTCAGCTCCCTAGTCATTTTCTATGGCTACAGATATTGTTCTTTTCCATATTTTATACACTTCAGGTGTAACGTTTCCTGTTCTGCTGCGGAGCATGTAAGTGTTCCCCTGCCCTACATAACAGTCTCATTCATTGCAGTTGTTGACTCTGAATGAAGCGGCTGCCTTTCCTCTAAAAATGGTCTGCAACGGGCACGAGGAATATATTTCTACCGTTAATTAGCAGAGAAGGTGTTTCGCTCAGTTCAGTTTATTTATTTCAAGTGTATTAGTTCAGTTGCACTAGGCTGAGCTTTCAGGGCCATTTGATGCACTTACAGCACCAGTAGTGCTCCTGCTGACTGATTATGTTCGTGTTTCCCTACACTCATAATAGCTGTAGAGAAAAATCATAGAGAGAGGACACAGAGAAACGAAGGCTGAGGCTGGAGCTTCTAGACAAGAGGAGTCAAGTCCAAAGCGGCATTAACGATCGAATCACAGATGTAGAGCAATTTAAGCCATTTATCCCATCACCGTCACACAGGGCTCAAAAGCAACACGCTGTCTGTGCTTTTTGGCAGATTCCTAAGAACCAACACTGACAGTGAAGAACTGACAGAACAAATATCAGTTTTTTGTTGTTTTTTTTAAGATTTTTTATTTTCCCCAGAATATTGTAGCTTTGATGCTGAGACAGGAAATGACGCATCACTGAACTGCTTATCCTTAAAGGTGGCAGTTCTAGGCGTTTCCAAAAAGAAAGGTGTTAAAGTAGAGAGGGTCAAAGTTTGCTCCTGTGTTCCTGAATGTCACATTCTCTCCAGAGGGCTTGTTCAGTTCTGACTGTCTGGGTTTATCCTGTGTATCCTGAGGATCGTTAAGTCCTCCATTCAAAGGGTCGGCTTTGGCTGAGTTCCACTGGACTTCGATGTCCCTGAGGCCGCCTTCCGTACGCTAAGGTGTGACCGTCAAACCTGGCTAGCGATGAAAGGACGGCATCGATAGGTTGTTCCTGCGGCCTTGTTACACCTTGGTGTGTTTAGCCCGACTGACTCCTCTTCTGAAGCTGTCATTTCGCTCCCGGCCCTTCTCTTTCAGACGTAGACGGCTGAATCCTGAGGCGCTGGTTCTTCTGTGTTCTATAAACACTGGTCTTCTACTACTACTTCACTGCATTCGCCACCCAGGCCGATGTGGAGCGTTTGCTTAGCGGCAGTATGTCCTCAGTGTTCAACCACACGGGCGCTGGACGATGGCGATCTCTGTAAGAGAAGTCACGAGTCAGGGAAACGTTTTCTCAAGCACAATGTGTTTACGTCATGTGATAACAAAAAGAAAAGTTAAACCATTATTGCCAGTGCAATAAACAACCAGTGGCAAAAAACAAGCTGGGATACCGAAAGGCACAGAACTGATTCCCTAACGACGAGCCCAGGGATGCCTGCAATTTAAGAATAAGAAGAAGAATAATGCACATGAAACACTGTAAAACGCAATCAACAGACGCCACAGATCACAATATGTAGCTCTGATTTAATAAGAGCAGAGCGTGTGCGTGTGCTGATCAGGAGTGTCACGGAGAAGGCGTTTGTCGTACGCTGGGTTTTAATCCACACAGATCCCTTTGCCAAAGCCCTGAAGGTCTCGCCATCATCTTCAGTCAAATATATTATTTACTAGATCGAACCTCAAAAGCAAACAAACAGCCCACATGCATGAAGATGCAGACTCCTCATACGTGAGACAATTATGCATCACATACTGACACGCACACACGCACACACACACACACACACACATCTCCCTCTCAGTTATTATTGCCTGGCTCCATCTGACTGTGACTAAGTGAAGAGCTGTCTTCATTTGTTTCAATCTGAACCACTAATGTCGCTATGAGTGCTGTAAGCTAGTACCACAGGTCACATGCATTAGTCTGACTGTGTGTGTGTGTGTGTGTGTGTGTGTGTGTGTGTGTGGAGGGGGGGGGGGTTCTGATGCAGCACATGGCAGCGTAGTGCAGTTGAATGGTTCTTTTTACTGTACTGACCCTGCATCATAAGAACCGTTAACTGCTCTCATATAAATGAGCTGCTGGCGCACAGCGGCGGCATCCATCAGCAGGTCACACACCTAAAAGCTCATCTAGTAATTTTACACTGACAGTCGTCAGTAGACAAGGTTTAAGTTGAAGCGACAACAATCTGGAGCACTGGTCCTGTTTGGACACTGTCAGCAGCATATTCATATAAACACCCGCGGAAAGCAACATTGATGGGAAATCACATTAACATATGAGTGATCACATCACACTGGGCCAGTAATGGTTGATTCTAAAATCATTTACCACTGCTGAACTAGACGTCCGCATCTCTAAAGCAGCTCGAGAGACGTCACATTCCCACCGCAAATATTTGCTCATGTTTAAACTGTGGGGTTAACAGCCTGCCGTGTGGTTTCTCTTGTCGTGTCGTTCTTAATGTGGAATCAAAGGGTCTGGCATGTTGTTCCCTGTGACTGGGACCTTGCATGTTCCTCCTCCCATCATGATCCTTTGAGTGTTGAAACACAAACCTTCAGACGAATTCTGCTTTAGCTTGAGTATAAAATAAAAGGACCATTTTGACAGGACCATGTAAAAAGCTGGGACCTATGATATTCAACAATTTCCAGTGGTTGGTGAAAATACTGACTTTTGTGACTGATTTGATGGAGCCCATATCTGTGGTCCAGACAGTGTCTAAGTATGTCGATGGGTTGATATGGAGCAGCCATATGACGGAGCCTTTGTGTGTCTCTGCTTTACCTCTGCTGATGTTGGTCTTGCTGTCTGAGTGTGAGAGTGTGACAAGGCCTAATGGCTCCAATGGGAGCGACACCAAACTGTCTTTGATAAATTGTTTTTAAATTACAACATAATTTTATTTAGGCAGCAATTTCCACAAGGCTCCTACAGAGAAGCGAGTCAGGCTACACTGGGGCTGGTTTACAGACACACACATGCCCATGGAAATTCACACACACACACATAAACCCATGATGGCTTTCTTTTGCAGGGATAGCGTTACATGACCTGCAGCCTGGAGGCTAACGCGATTATGGCCTCCAAACTACTAAAGTGGTCATTAAGGACACTCACTCTCTGGCTGTCTCTCTGTCTTTGACTCCAAATCTTTTTCTTTTTTTTTCAAGATGATCACAAAACGTTTCGTCATTATTCTTAATTATTTCTCGTGATCTGTTTATCCTCTTCATGTTTTCACCTGCTCCCTCAGAATATTATAGAGCAATTCTTTGCATTTCTTTCATCCATTTCTCCTGAAAGCCAGAACAACATTAACAGTCTTTATTACACGAGGCAGCGCAGAAATGCACACACACACAACGTATGACTGTCTGGGGTGTATAACGATTAAAATCCCTAAACCTTGTTAGTTTTGCCACACCCTAGGACACACACACACACACAGGAAAATTGAGATGCCTGTTCATTTAGAACGTAACACACAGAAAAACAAAAACATCAAAAATGATGAACAAAAATCATGACAATTACATTGTGTTTTACAATTGTATTTATATTGAAATAAAAGTATAAATACAGCTAAAGTCATTTTAAGAAAATTCTTCATGTTATAATGTGAGTGTCATGATGTGTAGAGGACCCTGCTAAAAAAGCCCATAATAATAAAATGTAATGGAAAAAATGTAATTTTAAATCGTAAAAACTTACAGCTGAAACCTTTTAATAGTTTCACTTGGTCGTAAGCTTGGTCTTAACAGAAAAACAGCTTCATCATCTTAAAACGTATCAGTCCAGGATCTCATGTGACATCGGCTTCTCGTCTTTAACAAACGATGACAACCACAGGATCCATTCGCTTTTACCACGCTGGGTAGAGACCTGTCATAAAATGCCTCAGTACCACATGCAGAGCACAGCGTAAAAGTAACCAACTGCTGCTGGTGGTAGTTGTGCTGATTTGGTATGTAAATAAGGTAAACAGGCTTACAGCTGTAAAATCCCACATATGCTAACAACAGCCGTGGGCCACAGTCAACTCATTAAAAACAACTTAAACACATTTACACATTTTACAACGGAGCATGGAAAAGACTGTAGGAAACTTATTGTCATAAGAATAAAACAGACGTAGCTTAATTGATACCAAAGTAAACGTTAGTCTTTAAAAGCATCCGTAGAAATTAATCGACATTTGACAGATCTCTGTATCATTTGATTAGATTTGAAAAGCAGAACCAACACGTAGCCCACAAGGTTTTTTGTACTAGTTGAGGAGACGTTTTGTTTTTTTAAAGACAGAAATAAATTGTTTAACAGCTCAAAGCTAAAACAGGATGAACAACTGGAAGCAGGTGAGTTAACAGAGGACAGAAGATGGAACTGCTCTCTCTACCATGACAAACAAAGCTGCAGTGCTGGTAACTAATGTAAGGAAACGGTCCATTTCCTGGCCAGTCCATCAAATCACACATTTATATCCAAAAAAGTCCAAAAACCCTGACATCATATACATACACACAAACATGACGCTTAACCCAAGGTTCCAGATGTTATAAACCCACTAACAGACTGAACCTGATTCAATCGCAGAGCAATGTCAGGAGTTGGAGTAAGAGGTAACTTAAAGATGGGATGGATTGTCGTGGTTTCAGGTAAGTCCAATTTTACTGCAACTGGGTTAACTTGAATAATTGTGGACGTACCAACAAAGCGAGGAGCCAGCTTCCTGTTGCTTAAGCAAATCTTTGGCGGAGAGCTACACCATGTCTCCCACCTTGTAGTCCAGAATGCCCCTTATTGGCATACTTTTCTGCTCGCTGCTGAGTATGGACACTGGACCGGGTGGTATTACATCTCCAGATGAAAGGGGCAATGGAGGGTGAAGCTGTTTGAGTGCGTTGATCGGGAGACAGAGGTTGGTATCCATAGGAGGCCTCAAATGGGGAACATCCCAGAGCGAATGAGAGCAGAGAGGTATGAGTGTACTCCACCCAGGAAACCTGCTGAGACCAGATGAAGAAGCAGTGCAGCGCAGCGTCTCCACTTCCTGGTTTAGCTGCTCTGTTTGCCCATTGGTTTGTGGGTGGAAACCCGAAAAGAGCCTGACCAGAGCTGACAGACGGCAGATGAGAACTGTGGACGACGTTCGGACAGAATGTCCTCAGGGATGATCAATGAGGAACCGAGTGGTTTCTTTAGCTGACGGTAACTTGGGCAGCGGGATGACTACAGTGAGGATGGTTGTTTTCCCACATGATGGGGGAAGTCCAGTTATGAAATCGATGGCTATGTGTAACCAGGGTCTGATGGCCACCAGCAGGGGGTGCAAGAACCTCGCAGGAGGACGATGAGGGGTCTGGTTGGAGGTGCAGATACCGTAAACTGCCTCATGACACTTGATGTCTGAGCGCTTCGACGACCACCAGAAACGCTGTGAGATGAGGGCAAATGTTCTGAACGAACCAGGATGACGAGACGAGGAGACGAGAATCAAGACCCCACTTCAGCACTTGATACGATATAATTGCGCTCGGCTTCTGTCTGAGAAGATAGGACGAACCTTATTATCCTGTGAGAGGACAGCAAGAGGACAACCTGGTGCTGGAAGCCTCCACCTCGACGATGAATCGTCGGGACGTCTTAGGAATGAGCAGCAAACCGCCTCAGCTTCAGGCAACCAAACAAACCAAGATTTCATGGACATGAGGATGTTCAGAGGTGCAGCTACCTTGCTGAAGTCTGACAAATCGACAACAAAAGTTGACAAAACCAAAGATGCTGCGGGGTGAACCAATCTGCGACCGCTCCAACCTGGATCCATTACCACACGGCCGGGCTCGAGAAGGAAGCAGGGGAATTAAGTTTTTAGCGTGTGAAACTTGCATTTCTCTGCTCTCTCAAATCAGCACAGACCTCACCGCAGGTGCATTAGAGTCTGAACGGCATTACCAGGTATTTGTAATGGCCTCTAGGAGTGTTGAAAGCAGTCTTCCACTCACTTCCCTCCTTCATCAGAACCAGATGATATGCGTTGCGTAAATCCAGACCCCTGCATCCTCGAGCAGATCAAAGGTGGAGAAGATGAATGGCAGCGGGTACGGTGATCTAATTAAAATCATGATAATCTATGCAGGGCCGTAAACTCTCATCTTGTTTTTTAACAAAGGAGAAACCTCCTGCATCACAGCGGCCTTCAGTGAGTCCTAAGATACTTATTCGTCACCTCCTTCTCCGGTGGTGTGAGGGAGAAGATCCAAGTGGTGGAACCAGGAAGGCGTTCAATCCCAGGCGATCCCTCCCAGAGATCATGGTAAACTGTAGGCCCTTTTGTGTTTGAAAGAAGATTACAGAGCGCAAACAGTTCGCCAGACAGTATTTACTCCATCCCAGCACCGTCCCTGCTGCCCAGCTGATGTGTGGGTCCTGTGTGGAAAGCCAGGGAAGTTCTAGGATGACGGGCCGATCACTGCCCACGAACAGGTTAAACACCAGGTCCTCCTGGTGATTGCCAGATACAGATAACCTCCCCACCCTCATGCAGTAGCGAATATGGTGAATAGTCTGGTTATTGAAAGCGTGCAACTCCACAGGGTCCCTCACTAAATCCTCGTGAGTAAAGTTTCCCTCAGAACCAAAGTCAATGAGTTCATCCTACGTTTTGGAAGAGCAGGAGCAACACAGGACACACAGCAGATGGGGATCCGGGCGAGCCCCAGCTGCATCGGCTCCTCTGCTGCCCCGTAGGGGATGAAGGTCGAGGTGCCTCTCTGATGCTCCAACGCGACGACAACGCCACTACTCCGGACAACCTGAATGAGGAACCCCCTCCAATGCCAGGGACGAGACCCATGCCTGAGCCCTCCACGTGGCGTTCCGGGTGCCTCTTATCCACCACATCCGCCAGCATGATCAGCTCCCCCAGGCTTGTGCGGAGCGCTGCGCATCCTTTATATTGTCGGCAAGGCTCTCATAAAACTTGTCACATTGGATCTGCTCCGGCCAGTGGACATGGGCCGCTAGTGTTTTAATTTCCACCACATAACCCCTGACACACCAGGAACTCTGGGACAGGCTTCTCTCTGATGAGCCAATGGGCTGAAGGTAAGTGTGATCTTCTCTGCGAAACTGTTGAAGGTGGCGCAGCAGTCTGTCTTTCGCCATTCCCCGCTCTAGCGTATCTCCCTCTAGTAGAGAGATGGCATAGGCACCTTTTCCTGTTCAGTCTGGAACTGATGGGACTCGAGTCGAAACTTGAGCTCCAAGGTTGGCAGAAACAAGCTGCACTTTGCAGAAGTAATCGTAGGCTGAGGCCTCACCACTGATCAACAGCGGTACCAACTTCCTGGATCTTAGCAGCACTCTGCCTGCAAGCCAACACGTCTCAGTTATTAACTGGCCAATCTCAGCAATGGCTGCTAGTAAGTGAGTGACTTAATGATTACTGATTACAGACAGGTGAGTGTGATGACAACTGGGAACCAAAACACACAGAAGAAGAACTCGAGGCCGCCACCTAGCAGCTTGCTGACTAGATGCTTAACGGCCGAGGGTCTGCCATCAAACATCCAGAACCAACCTGAGTCAGACACACAGGTTGGAGCGCTGGTGCGTCTACATCGGCACAAACTCAGGAACTAATTGAAGGAGGCAAATCCTATTAAATAGCAGTGTAGTAATTAGACTGTAATGACTGGACCAAACCGGGACACAGGAGGCACAGTCCCTGATACTTCTGACAGGCTTTTTACGTACGACGCTCTGAGTGTCCTGTGTGTCAGGAAAGGCCTTGTCAAGGATTTATTTGATAAGTTGTAACAGGAGCTTTTGCTTAGCTTGTCACTAGACATGCACCCAGTCATGTATGGTCCCATGGGTGTGTTAATGTACTAAGCCAATACTTTTGTGTCCTCTTAATGTTTGCAGAGTTTAAACTCACTTAACTACTCTTACACCTAAAATCACACTAGCATTTACAAAAGTGACAAACCAGAATATAGACGTGGGTGGTAGAGGTGATGGTTTTATGGCATCTCTATGGTTGCTAGCACGCCAGCACTGAATGTGATAGATGGGAGATTACGTTAGAGCAGATGAAAAAAGCATCATGCTTCATGTTCACATTCTCTTTTGTCTGCTGATGTTGTTTTAACGTTGTCAGCAGAACCTTGCTTGTTTAGGTTTCCCTGGACAAACGCCAGCATCTTTCTCAGGCTGCTAAAACGTTGTGCCCTCTTCCACAGTGACAAATACTTTCTCTATTTTAACTTGTTAGGACATTTTGCCTTTTCGTTTTGCAACCAAAAGTAGAACAGGCCAAGCTGCAGATCAGCGTCCTCTCTAATGAGGATACTCAGCTGAACCACTGATTGATGCGTCCTACAACAGAGACAGAGGGCTGTGGAGCTGCATAGAAGGCAACCAGCAGCAAGGGAGACATCAGGAAGAAAACCATTTATTTTCAGCAGCTTTATTTCATCTCATTCTTCACATGCTAGTTTAGATTATTTGAGCTTTCTGTGGAAGGGTTTGGAATGTGTGGAAGGATTCACCTCTGTGGCGTAATAGCAGTCTGGTGGCTGGAGGACAGGGATGTACTGTAGGTCCTGTAGGTGTCTAAAATGTCTGACCAGTGGTAAATTCATTCAGTCATTGGTCTTTTTAGTGCTGAGCTGCTTGACATTTTGGGATAAGGTGACACATTGTCTCAACTCGAGTTGAAAGTCTTGTTTGTTGGTACGTTTGTATTAGAAATCAAGAAACACAGTTTGTTGGAATTCAAAACCTAGTTTGTTAGAGAGGATGTTGTTGATGTAGGCGTCTTAAAATGATTCATCATATATTATGTTACAAATTACAAAACCAATAAAAATATCTTAATGTATTTACTGCGTAGTGTCAACAATACATTTCCATAACATTAGATATGACTTTTTTGTGTATATTCACTCTTGCATAGCGTGAGTAGTGCAGCCTCTTGTCCCAGTCAGCCGAGGTAAATGAACCTCCATCAATTATTAATGGCCAGCGTGTTCTGTTAAACCCATTATTTATTCTCTCAGTGAAGGAGCCAACTGTAGATTTGTAGACTGTTGGGAATGAGATAAAGGATGATTGGTTTTAATTATTGTAAAAGAGACCTGACTCAACTTTCAGACAACTTCACCTGGATGTGAGTCTTCACCTGTATATGACTTAGACATATACAAAAAATTATTTGAACCCCAGCTGATTTTATAAGTTTGGCCACTAACAAAGAAATGATCAGTCTATAATGTCAACGCTGGGTTTATTTGAACAGTGAGAGACACAACAATAACAAAAAACCTAGAAAAATGTATTTCAAAATAAGTTATAAATGAATTAGCATTTTCATGAAAGAAATAAGTATTTGATCCCCTGTCAGTCAGCAAGATCTCTGGCTTCCAGCTTGATCTTCTACAGGTAACTAGCTGACATTGGAGCCCTCTCAGCTCATGACCTGTATAAAAGACTCCTGTCCCCAAAACCAATTAACCAGATTCCAAACTCTTCACCATGGCCAAGACCAAAGAGCTTTCCAAGGATGTCAGGGACAAGATTGTGGACCTACTCAAGGCTGGAATGGGCTACAAGACCATTGCCAAGCAGCTGAGTGAGAAGGTGACAACAGTTGGTGCGATCATTCACAAATGGAAGGAACATCAATTAACGGCCAGTCTCCCTCGGTCTGGATCTCCATGCAAGACCTCGTGGAGTTTCAATGACGATGAGAACGTTGAGGAATCAGCCCAGAACTACTGGGAGGAACTAGTCAATGATCTCAAGGCAGGTAACACACTACTGAAGGACTGACATCGTGCTGTGCCCCTGGTCCCCCTGCTCAAGAAAGCGCATCTACAGGCCGTTTGAAGTTTGCCATTGAACATCTGACTGATTCAGAAGGAGACTGGATGAAAGCGTTGTGGTCAGTTGAGACCAGAATTGAGTTCTTTGCATCAACTCAACTCGCCGTGTTTAGAGGAGGAGGAAATGCTGCCTATGACTCCAAAAACACTGTCCCCACCATCAAATATGGAGGAAACATTAAGCTTTGGGGTGTTTTTCTGCCAAGGGGTCAGGACAATTGCACTGCATCACAGGGAGGATGGATGGGACCATGGACTGTCAAGTGTTGGGTGAGAACCTCCTTCCCTCAGTCACAGCATTGAAATGGGTCGTGGTTGGGTCCAGCATGACAATGACCCAAAACACACGACCAAGGCAACAAAGAACTGGCTCAAGAAGAAGCATAGTAAGATCCTGGAGTGGCCTCGTCAGTCTCCAGGTGTCAAATTAAAAGCACACTTTAGGGCTTGAGCGGGACAAAATATTATTGAACATCTAAAACAAAATGCTTTTTGAACATAAATATGAACTGAAAAAAACAAGAGACACAATAATTCCAAAATAAATAAACCTTAAAAATCTCCTCTCAAAATTGTACAAATTCAAAACATGAACATGATGCAAACAAATGGAAAATATGAGAAAAATTGTGCTTTTAAGTAAAAGTAAAAATAATGACAAATAACATTTCTTTAGCTTTTATGCCATTTTGTCATTTACATCTGGATCTATACGGATACAGGTTCTGCATCACGGCAAATGGATTACGAAGCAGCTCGTCACTAAAAGTTACCGAAGTCTGAACTGTGAAGCTTAGCAGCAACATGCGGCGCTGCTTGGTTCAACATTACATGGCAACATGGGAAAGTGAGACAAGTAGCATTGGTGTCTCCCATAAAGCTTCACTGCCTCATATATTTCAGTTATCATGCTTCATATATATCAGTTATGATGCTGTCCCACCCCTGCAGCAGAAGGTTTTAGATGCTGAGATCAGTAGTTCATCCAGAGACGTCAACTCTCATTTCCACTGTTCATCCTTCAGAACTGAGTCTTTTCCTTTGCTTTCCATGAACTGACAAATTTCCTCGTCCAGCTCAAAACCTGTATCAAGAACCTTTCCCCAACGTAGCCACAGTATGACAAGGAACGTCGCCAATCTCTGAATCTACTTCCCACGCTGCCTTATAAGGGATTTGTAGTTTGTGTCTTCATATCAGCTGGCAGTTAGATATAGATAAAGATATATAAAATGATGTCACCGTGAGTTTGACACGTTTACTGTAAACTGGTCGCCACCTACAGTTGATTAAGGTGTAACACATGGAATGGCCAAAAGACATGGTAGAAGCTGACACTAATAAGTACCAGCACTGTGTGTCTATTCCGCAACACACTGAGCCACACGGACCCACGGGCTTGGAGTTGGTCCCACGGTGTCCTGGCAAATCAACCTACCCAGTGGGAGATGGGACAGAGGAAGCCGTGGCCAAGACACAGTTGGATCCAACGATAACCCCAATCATTAATAATATGATTAATTCATATATTAATTGTTATTATCCAAGGTTAGATTAAGGGAAGGTCTGGAATGGGAGGATTGGATCAAGGTGACAATGAGATCAAGGCCATGGATGAGCTGGTACATGAGAAGTACATGAGAATCTTGGGGTTATCAAGTCTACAGCTTCAGATTCTGTTAGGGGGAAAAGGGCTTGGACAGGATGACGACCGTAACTGGGGAAGATTAAGACCAGACTTGGTCTGGTCTTAAGTTGGGAGAAGCAGCTCTTCCAGAAAAATGACTGTAGGATGCACCAGAGGTTTTATGACCATGACATGGAAAAGCTGGCGACGCTGGCCACGAGAGTGCGGAGAGTGATATACCCATTGATTGGGTGCGTGAGGCATCCAGGCCACCAGACTTGTTGTGCACGATAAATGGTCATGAAAAATGGCCCTGCTCTGATTGTTGATGTTACCGTCCAATGCCAATTTGCTTTTGACACATGTCAGGCACCTGCAGAAGAAAAGGTGGCCCATTATCAACCTATTGTGTCTCAGGTGGGGGAAATTGTTGGAACAAGCAAGGTGAAGCAAGGAAAGCTCATGGGATTCCTGGTGGGAGCCCAGGGTAAGTGGCCTTGCACCAACCAAGTCTTGGCTAAACTGTGTCAACCCTGTTTGTACTGTGAATATTTGTTTCCAGTTCAGCAGTTTCCTTAGCCAGTTACGACAGAACTGGCTATTTCCTTGACAACAACCAGTGGTACGGTGGCTTTCTGTCTCCTGTGTTGTACTGGTACCATTATGTAACCTCGAACTGGAATCTTGTCCAGAATGGTTCGCACACTGACATTCTGCTGGACTCCTACACAACCACAAACAAATAACCAGTTCACAGGCAAATACAGGGTGAATGTGTGGCGAGACATGTGCAGGGTTTATTGTAATTCATGAGCTGGCTTTGTGTCGTGTTTCTCTTCTCAGCATCATTTATTTAACAATCCACAAAAATTGATTGTCTTACACAAGTCGCTAAAACTAAATGTGTCAAAATTATTTTTTTTTCTCTTGCGTCTCAGCAAGTCCACTGTGTTTCATGACAGAAGCAAACTGCTACAAGCGCAGCTAACCACCAAGCTGTTAAGAGTCTATAATCTATAATCTATAATCTATAATGACAATGTGCATGCATGGTAGTGGGATTTTGCATTGTGAAGAGTGTAAGCTGTGCCAGGGACCCAGGCATGAAAGAGAAGCGATCTCAGGCTGGCCGGTTGTAAATCGCTCATACGTCCAAAACGTTCATTCGCTTTCTACCCGTAAGGGTCGCGGGTGTGCTGGAGCCTCTCCCAGCTGTCTATGGACAAGAGGTCAGGTCGCCAGTTCGTCGCATATAGACGCACAACCAGTCACACAAGCACTCACACCTACGGGCAAATTAGAGTTTCCAATCAGCCTAACTGCGTGTCTTTGGCCTGTGGAGAGAGAACCCACGCAGACACGGGGAGAACATGCAGACTCCTCACAGATAGACCCCCGGTCGCGCCCTGGGACATTCGCGCTGTGAGGCGACAGTGCTACTGTGACCCGTGCCGCCTCGTCTCCGGTCCAGCTCTGCCACAGACAGGCTCGCACCGAACTCTTTACTCCACTGACTCGATCGGGTGCACATTCAACCCGGCAGCCCTGCGTCGGTGTCATCCTCTCCTTCCACTTGCTGCGTTACCTCGTCTTGCCTCTCCTCATCGTCACCTCTGCTTCCTCCTCTGCTTCCTCCTCTGCTTCCTTCCTCTGCTTCCTACCTCTGCTTCCTTCCTCTGCTTCCTTCCTCTGCTTCCTTCCTCTGCTTCCTACCTCTGCTTCCTTCCTCTGCTTCCTTCCTCTGCTTCCTACCTCTGCTTCCTTCCTCTGCTTCCTTCCTCTGCTCCTCCTCTGCTCCTCCTCTGCTTCCTACCTCTGCTTCCTTCCTCTGCTTCCTACCTCTGCTTCCTTCCTCTGCTCCTCCTCTGCTTCCTACCTCTGCTTCCTTCCTCTGCTTCCTACCTCTGCTTCCTTCCTCTGCTTCCTTCCTCTGCTTTCTACCTCTACTTCCTATCTCTGCTTCCTTCCTCTGCTTCCTTCCTCTGCTTCCTTCCTCTGCTTCCTACCTCTGCTTCCTTCCTCTGCTTCCTCCTCTGCTTCCTTCCTCTGCTTCCTTCCTCTGCTTCCTACCTCTGCTTCCTCCTCTGCTTCCTTCTTCTGCTTCCTTCCTCTGCTTCCTTCCTCTGCTTCCTACCTCTGCTTCCTTCCTCTGCTCCTCCTGTGCTTCCCTCCTCTGCTCCTCCTCTGCTTCCTACCTCTGCTTCCTACCTCTGCTTCCTTCCTCTGCTCCTCCTCTGCTTCCTCCTCGGCTTCCTACATCTGCTTCCTTCCTCTGCTCCTCCTCTGCTTCCTCCTCTGCTTCCTTCCTCTGCTCCTCCTCTGCTTCCTTCCTCTGCTCCTCCTCTGCTTCCTACCTCTGCTTCCTTCCTCTGCTCCTCCTCTGCTTCCCTCCTCTGCTCCTCCTCTGCTTCCTACCTTTGCTTCCTTCCTCTGCTTCCTTCCTCTGCTTCCTCCTCTGCTTCCTTCTTCTGCTTCCTTCCTCTGCTTCCTTCCTCTGCTTCCTACCTCTGCTTCCTTCCTCTGCTCCTCCTGTGCTTCCCTCCTCTGCTCCTCCTCTGCTTCCTACCTCTGCTTCCTACCTCTGCTTCCTTCCTCTGCTCCTCCTCTGCTTCCTTCCTCTGCTTCCTCCTCTGCTTCCTTCCTCTGCTCCTCCTCTGCTTCCTCCTCTGCTTCCTTCCTCTGCTCCTCCTCTGCTTCCTTCCTCTGCTCCTCCTCTGCTTCCTACCTCTGCTTCCTTCCTCTGCTCCTCCTCTGCTTCCCTCCTCTGCTCCTCCTCTGCTTCCTACCTTTGCTTCCTTCCTCTGCTTCCTTCCTCTGCTCCTCCTCTGCTTCCTTCCTCTGCTCCTCCTCTGCTTCCTCCTCTGCTTCCTTCCTCTGCTTCCTACCTCTGCTTCCTTCCTCTGCTCCTTCTCTGCTTCCTTCCTCTGCTTCCTACCTCTGCTTCCTTCCTCTGCTTCCTCCTCTGCTTCCTTCCTCTGCTCCTCCTCTGCTTCCTTCCTCTGCTCCTCCTCTGCTTCCTCCTCTGCTTCCTTCCTCTGCTCCTCCTCTCGTCCTCTCCAGGAAGCCCTTTTACCTGCCAGACACAAGCTCCAAGTCCCTCCCCTCATCACCAGCTCATCAGTCTCAGGTGTTTACTCAGCTGTCCGTCGGCTATTAATCATGCAATAATATAAAAACACTCCATAAATAAATACATAAAATCATGCAGCCACACACAAGCAAGCAATAAAACCTCATAAAAGACATGCATTAATTAGGCCCACACCAGTTCCTGTTTCTACCCTCTGACACTAACCAACACACCATCGTGCCGCCTCGTCCAAAACATTTTATTTTAAATGTTGCACATCATTTGCGATGTATCAGTTGTGGGTCATATATTGGAAAACCAGTGCTTTAAATCTATCGACTTACACAGACATAGAAAAGAAAACAACAAGAATCATCTACATTAGTTTTTTAATACCTAACACTGTGGAAAAAAGGCTCCATACATATTCACAGCCAGCAGCAATAAGAGCTTCACTCCAAACATGTCCCCTGGGAATCTCCAGTTCCTCCCTCCTGTTGTTGGGCAGCTTTACTCAGTGATGCTACTCATGCATATTACATGACTTACAACTACTACTACTTACAAATATCGTTATTGTCACCTAGAATATTGTGTATTTGTGATTGTTGTGTGCAAAGATGGATCATTTCATATAGGTCTGTGCATGAATGTGTGTATGCAGGATATATTGTAGTGGCCTTGTAAGCACAGTGCTGCCACTAAGTAATTGCATGGAAAAGCCTTGAGGTACTGACAACATATTAAAAACTATAAAAAACACATCTGATGTTCAATAAAACAGACGCCTAATGCATTATGCAGAACACACACTTCTTTTCTTCATTTTTGCACTTATCATCCTCTACCACACACCAGTCTCTGCATTTGTGCTGCAATGCACAGCTGGATTTTTCATTATTATGCTCTTCAGTATTAAAAGTTCATAAGAAGATAAGTCTGTAATATTTGTATGAAAAGTGAACAACGAGCACTGATGATATGTAGTCAGGTGTAAAGAATGTGTGTGTTTCACAAAGCATCCACACATAGTGGCCGTGGTTGCCAATAAGTGGCCTCTATGAATAGCCGAGCACTAGCAATAACTAACAATATTGCAATAAGTCAGGTGAGAGGGTGCTGAAGGGGCTGAGATGGACAGGTGAGGTGTTAATAGCAGCAGGAAATAGTTCCCTCCAGAAAATGAGCCCGTCAGTCACATGTATTCACTGACTATGATGATGTAATGGCATAGTAATGGTTTCAGACAACAGGAGTCTAGTTAAGATATATCAGTGACTGAAGAGGACAAATAACAACACATAATGTGTCTGGAAACTCAATGTCCAAAAACACAAAGAGCCATCCAGTCCATCCACTAAAGCACTTCCAACGTAAAGTCCGAGGTCTCATGTTAAAAGACGTTTACGCACAATAAAATCAGGTTGAAGAAAAACCTGCCGCCTGGGTCCAGTGTTAGAGGAGGTAGAAGAATGAACTGGCTGCACCTTTAAACAGATGGAGCCTTGACGTATGCCTAGAGTCACGCATGACGCCTGCAAGGTCCAAGCACTGTCCCCGCCGGCGCCGGGTGTGAACCTTGAACCCACCACAAATACGTGGAGATATGTGGAGCCGCCTCCTGAAAAGTCTGTGGCAATGTCGCATTGATCCTCCAGGTGGAGCAGTGCATAAAGCAAACCACTCGATTTAAATAAACACAAAGTATAAAGTGGATTATTTAGACATTCAGCAGAGTCTAACACATGATATCTGGACTTGGGGGTTTAGGAGGAACCTGATCTGCTGATGATCTGTTGGACAGCTTTGCATAAGGTTGACCATCAGCATCACCAGGGTACCTCAGGTAGCTGAGCGGTTGTGTGTGCGCCTTGGACACGTTGTGGCAGAGACTCGGCCTCCTAACATACTGAGAGGGTCAACTGAATGTCTGGCTGAACCTGTGTCACAGGGAGCTTAACCTCCCACCTCTGGTAGAGCTTCGACCACATCCCAGACACCCTCAGACAAGGTGGTGGACACTAGAACGTAGAGATGGAAAGGATGCGAGTTCAATACAGGCGGCCGAAAGGACTTTAATGTGCATATTGGCAGGTGGAGCAGGGTGAGGAGTTCAGAGTAAAACCGCTGATCCTCCACACTGAGAATCAGGTGAGGTGGCTTGGACACCTTGGACGTCTGCTGCCTTCCCAGGGAGCTAATCTGGGCATGTCCCACCAGAAACAGCTCACCGCAGGTCTGTCGGTTCTAGAAGTGGGAAGTCAGGGTTCTCTGGTCAAACTCTCTGGTCCAGGACAGACGTTACACAGATCTTTGTCTGAACTCTGTCCTCTCTGCTGCTTCTGGTCCTTTTTCCAGTAATATGCCCTATACTATATTCCTCTTATATCATATTCTATAGACAGCCTCTATGTGTATTTATATATTTTCTGATTCTCCTGTCACCTGCTGTTGATCGGTAGCGTTCTCTACATTTTGAATAGTGTCTTAAAACTCTCCGGTTGTCCAGTTCACCTGTCTTCTGTGTGTGTGTGTCTTGTTTTTTTGCTATTTGAAATAGTTTTTTCATTATCATTATTTCTTGTTTTCTAGTCATGCGTTCTATATTGTATTTCTCTTTTCATTCAAATAAATAATAACAATAACACTTCACAGCCTAACAGTAAATCTACCAGGCAGCATCGTTCCCTTTTCTTTGATTTATCCAGAGGATCAGTGTTTACCTTAATGTGTGTGTCCAGCAACGTGTTATAAAGGTGAGAGGAAGAAGAGATAAATAATGCAAACCGGAGAGGAGAAACTCCAACAGAAACAGAAACAGGGTCACTTTAAATCAGTTTTACTAACAGGACGAGCATGTAGACAAATGTCCTCTATTTTTTTTTTCTCTGTCTCACAAACACAATTTTCTTTCCATTGTCACACTGAGCTACAAGCAGCCCATCAGGACAGTTACTGCACCTTCGCCTTAGAGGGAGAAACAAGCAAAACAGCCCACAAATAACCTGCTGCTCCCACAGCCATGAAACTAAGACCTGGATACGTTGCTACGTCTTTTAGAAATTACAACAGCTACAGCAATTTGTTGTGGGTCAGAAAATCCACAACTTGAGCTCAATCACACATTAATAAATACAATTTCTTGAATATTTGCATGTTGCATGACAGATGAAATATGCAAAATAAGACACGATTTTCATGCATCAATAACTTGCAGATGTAATAATTATAAAAAGTGTAAATGCACACTGATAGTAGTAGTTCTCACAATAAATAAACTATAAATGCAGCGTACAGATAATTCAGTCATTACTAATAATTGTTGATCATTTCAGATAGTTTTACTCTAATCACACACAACGTTAACACAACTGCTATTGTTCTATTTCACATTAATAGAATTGTTCAGTGAAGTAAATCCTGAGTGTGTGTGTGTGTGTGTGTGTCTGCGCGCTGATGCAGTCATTCAATCAGAACATATAATGGATGTTGGCACAACCTCCAGATGGAAAAACGTTGACAATCTCTCCTAGATCAAACTACCAGAACACACACAGGTAAACACATAAATGCAGCAGCTCGTCGCAGCCAGAGAGAACGAGTGAGAGAGCAGCAAAGACAGAATGAAGTGTGTGCTGCTCTGTTCGCTCTGTCAGGCTGTTATGTGCCCAATTTCCATGCATGGAATTTGATTATTAATAATAAGTAATGTAACTATATTCTGTGTGTAGGCATAATTGTATTTTACTCTGTTTCATTTAATTATGCTGATTTTATATTTAGATATGATAAGAATATAGAGGGTTTGTTATTGCGAGTTATTGTGTAGTTTAATCTTTTGAATCTTGATATGAATATTTCTCTTTTATGTAACGTAATTAATTATTTATTGCAGCAATCTAAATTTCTGGCTGTTTTAATCCCTGAATTGGGTTTTGAAAAGCTGAGAGGAGCTGCCGATCACGTTTATGTCTTGAAAGAGACATAACCACCAAGCTGTTGCTAGGCAGGTTACAAACACAGGTCATACAGTTACAAACATCGCCACCTACAGGCCACAACGCGTAACACAAGCTGTGTTAGCAAAATAACGAGCATCCGCAGCACAAATGGCCAAAAGACACGACAAGCACTACAGCTCTATAATCTGTATCGCTCTCTCTCTATATATATATATATATAATCTACAACTTGAGCCTCAACTCACGTATGTAGTAAACCTGTGTGACAGGGTAAAATCAACCCAATCCACTAAGAAAATCATGTCACCATGGGGCTAAACAACAAATGTCTCCAGGTGTGTCCTTGAGCAAGACACGCTCGTCATCTGTGTCGACTGCCCACTTCCCCCCCAACCTCTGACCCTCAACCCCCAACCTCTGACCCACAACCCCTAACCCCCAACCCTTAGCCCCACAGCACAGTTGCCCCCACTATCAGGCGTGAGATGACCAACACATGGTTGGAAATTTTGCTTAAAATTCAATATCCTTTTCAAATTAAGCAGTTAAAACAGACAATAAATGAAAAGAGAAAAACTGAAACTGAAATCATTAAAATCCCATTTCTGAATAATTAAGCAACTGCCCTGTGCAGGTTTAAAGCATGTGGGAAATAATCCTGTTTGAAGCATGTTATTGAAAAAGAAACAGGAAGGCGGCCACTTTCCTTGTAAGACACAGAAAAGAAGTAGTGAGGGAGACTAACAAGATTGTTTGGTCACAGTTGGTGGAGCTGTTGGATTTAGTCACCATGGAAATCGAGCAGACAGCCAGGAACAACATTTTGTATGTACTGGACACAGCAGATCTGGTCTTTCCCTCATTTCAGCCAAGCAGAGAGTTTGGGGCTTTTTGTGACGAGCACTAAACTGGAATGAATCGAAGTTTTGTCCAGTGCAGTTGGCTACTGAAGGTGTGAACGTAGCTGCTTTAGTGAATTCCACATCTTCCACCTGCTGCCACTAATACGCACGTTCTTTTCAATTTGTCTCCACTTACAAATTCCTCTTCTTTCGAAAGTGCAAAACGTTAATTACCACCTGTAACAGTCACTAACTCACTAACGCTGGGACGACTCTCAGCCCATGTCTCAGAGGATGAGCCTGGTCTGGAAATCCCAGACTTCAGCTTTAAACAGGAATCACTTTGTGCACAAAGCTTAAACTTAAAGAGCCTAAAGAGCCAAACAAAGCTTTGGTGGCATAGTGTGTCCATAAGGACATGACATTCATAGAGACAGTGAGATGCTGACGTCATTCATTCTGGAAAAACAAGGCTTATTGCTCTAGCAGAGGTTTGCAGAGTCAGCGCGTAGTGAAACAGGTGCGGTGCTGCTTTCGTCTGTCACTATTCTCTTTCTGCTTTATTTCGTTTTGAAAGACAAATAAGTCAAATTCCTGACGCTGCTCCATTAATGTCACGTGCTTCACGTCTTAGAGCAGCTGCAGCACTGCAGATGTGAGGATGCACAGCTTTAGGACTGGGGTCCTAAGTCTTAGGAGTCAGCGGCTGTTGGGACCCTGGACATACTCACACGCGAATGGCTGCTTTAGAAACATTCACTCCTCCTCTGCCCAATCATCGGGTTCCAGCGGTTCCCTGGACAACCATTCATCCTGGACATACCAGAGTTGATTACTTCTCCTGTCAGCCCAGTGTGTGTCCCTCTGCGACTGTGTGCTTATATTTGTGCTGTCATCATCGCTCAACAAAAGGCAGGGACATCAGTTACCTTTATTTCCTTTAGAAGACTCCAAGTTTTCATTTTATTTTTTAGATTCTTCGGCAAACTTAATGTTTTATTTCACAGAACAGCACAAACTCAGAGATGATCCGTTAGCACCTCCTGTACACTATGAAACGTTGAACCTAGAAAAACAACAGTTATTATTAAATCAAATTTCATCTGTTCATGAATTAGGCTCTAAATATAATAATCAGTCACAAGTTTTATGCAAAATGAATTTGTGATTGTTGTTCGGTTGCCTGTTACTGTTTTAGGACACAACAATTATAATAAAACTAGTTAATCATGACCCATCAAGACAGAGAAAATTATTTCAAATCAACAACTTGTGGTGCTGTTAGTAGACATTTGACTAAACATAACAACAGACTCACTGGTTGGAGGTTAGGGTTAGGGTTGGAGCCGACAGTCAGGCGAGAGGCCACTGGTTCCCAGTTTATAGCATGTACATGACAAACCAACAGCCTCAAACTCACAATAAATGAACAACACACAAAGAAGTGTGTTACTAAATATGGACAACACACTTTCTTTTTTTTTACTTTCTTCATTTTACTTAATAAAATGAAGGATAAAAACAAATGAAAAGGAAGGTTGTGTCATGGACAACATGTGTTAATTAAGGTTTAGCCAAACCACAAGCGCGTCGTCCTGTCTGGAGTCCATCCCCCCCCCCCCCACATTGAACATAATCTTATCAGTTCATACTACTAGTTAATGTTACTGTGATACTGTACTGGACATTTACTTTTAGTTACTTTGCACGAAATTCGTACAAAAATGTGATGAAGGAAAAATCCAAACACCTTTTAGCAAAACGCAGTCAATTAAAGTTCACAAAGACGAGGGAACATTTTATTTATCTGCACATTTGCAGTTTTCTGCTTGCAGATCGAGCTGGATGCTCAGTCTGGCAGATGAAGCTCGTGTGACTTATCAGGACTTCTGGCTTTTTTCTATGATGGATGTAGGTTTAGTGCCTTTGGGAAGACACCAAAATTGTCATCTCCCCCTCCTCCTACTGTAAGTGTCCATGACTTGCATAGTGGCAGCCTGAAGCACATCTGCCACTGATGATGAGTTTACAGGGCCCTGAAGGATTTGTCAGGCAGGAGTGTGGTGCAGAGCTCTGGGAAGAGATACACCCACACCTGGGGTCAATGAATCCAGAGGCACATTCAAGCCAATATCGCTCATGTGAAGTCTGGGTAAGTAAAAGCCTTGCGAGCATGTTCTTTAGCTCATTATTTTAAGAGGACGGAAAAAAAAATCAGGAATCATCTTTTAATCACAGGGTTGAAATATGTTCATAATTACCTAAGGGAAATGTATTCATTCTAATGACTGCAAGGGCTAGTCAGCTATCACAGACTTCATTATAATTAGCAAATTTCCTTTTATTATTAATAGGTGTGTGTGTGTGTGTGTGTGTGTGTACGTCTGTCTTCGCAGACCCGTCCATCTATTAGTGTGTGTGTGTGTGTGTGTGTGGTAGCTTTTATTTCCTAAATGCGTGCGTATGTGTTTTGTGTGCCTAATAATCAAGGCTTCCATTAGCATTTAAATGGGGAGGCATGTAATAATAATTATATTCTTGTGAATGAATAAATTCTGGGTTTTATTACCATGACCCCTGGCACCAGCTGATGGAAGGAGGAAATGAGGGATAGATGGATGAATGGTTGACGGATGGACGGATGGAAGTGTTTTGGGAGGAAAAGGATAGTTAACCCATTAATGTCAAATGCAACATATCTAATAACATGTTAGAAATTCTCTGTATTATCACAATGTTCTGGGCAACATTAGTTTTTGCGTTTGTCTAAAACACCCTGTAATAAACAAAAAGCTATAGCGAAACATTCTGTTAAAAGGTTTAATGAACCGATGCGTCAGAGATGAGCTGGGACTAGTGAGGCAGGATTTAACGTCTACGTTCATTTACAAGCCTTTAACTTGACGATTAGTCTCAGTAGGACTTTTCAAACAGGTTCACCTGAGACAGTAAGTGGAAACATCTTATCACATCATAAATGCTTTGTTTGGCTGCTTTGCTTTTAGGCGGCAGCACAAAGAGAGAAAGGTTATGAAGGGAGAGGATGAGGAGGAGGAGACGGCAGCAGAAGACTCGGGTCTGACGGCTGCATCGAAGCTGGTCAGCATGTAGCTGCACTTCATTCATTATCCTGTAGCATCATAGGGAAGACTCAACTTTGTGGTAAATGGTGTTGATTAAAAGGATTTTCTTTAGCTTTCTTCCATTTTGATTGCAGACAATATGAACCTGTCTGTCTGTGTGGCTTCTGCACTGAGACACACAGGTTGCTCAGAATTCACTGGCATTGGTTGAATATACAGTATTTATGTCATGACATAATCACAAACTGCAGGAGGGACACGTAACGCGGCAGTTACAGCATTTATACTAGAACATGGTCGTATCTTCGTAGGTTACGTTGAAGACACTGAACTGACAGAAACACCGTCTTCCGACCAATCACAGCATTTCAGCCTCTGCGTGGTTCTTACTTACGTGAGCTGTGATGACCTGGCAGTGAAATTCAGTGTCTTTAACATGTTTTTATTCATGCCAATTAAAACACTTCTCAACATTTTATTAGCTTTTGAAGCAATATTTCATTATCACTGGACATTTCCTCACTATTGTGAATCATTAGCAGTTTGGCAACAGAATCGTATCATACATTGTTTTCATGAAACAGCTGTCTGTTCAGCTTTTATGATGCAGAAGCTTGTTACAATTAATGAAAAATGGGATTTCGAAAATATGTTTAAAAATTAGCTTGATACCATGAAATCTGGCCTTGGTTGTAGAGTTTAATACGAAAGTACAGCTGTTACCCTGGTTACTCAGTGTTTTGGATGAAGAAAGAGACACATCTAAAAGATTCATTAGTTGGAGAGTCAGTATCCAGCACAGCTGTTGGTTTGAGTGGAAACCGTAGCATAAATCATCAGAATCATTGTTTTAATTTGCACATTGATCGTCACCATCTGGTTCTGGTTGCAGAAGATTTAAGCCATCACCACCACTGCTAGAGATGCAAAATGCAGCGATGCCGGAGACTGAGATAGTCTGAAAAATGACCTATCGATCTTCGTCGAACTTGAAATCAGCGTCCATGTTTGAAAAAGCCTGAACACTGTGTAGCAGTTAAAACAAACCAGCCACAGTGAAGCAAAATGATTTTAGGGGAATGAGGGCTCGGCAGCACCTGCGGTGTCTGATAAGACCGGCTCCCGTCTCCCACTCCACCAGTGGCTCTGATCTTCAGCTACATAATAATGTAAATTACATCAGTGACAAGGCGTAAAAGTGCGAATCACTGAGAGACAGAGAGACGAGGAAAACTCCAAACCCACTGAGGCAGCGTCTTGCCCTGACCCCTGGTTTTGCTCTTGCCAGATGATGGCTGCCTGTGGAGCTGAACAAGGCTGCGGTGGCCATGCAGTCAATTTGAAGAGCATTAGAGGAGAGGAAAATGTCAGGGTCAGCACACACTGGCTCGCACAATACAGCCAGTGTGTGTGTGTGTGTGCGTGTGTGTGTGCGTGTGTGTGCTCTGCTTCTCCATTAGGTTAAGTATTTTTAGTGACAATGGAGAAGAGAGAGAACTGAAAGCTCCTATCACAGTTCAGCCTGCTGTAAAGGAGCCACTAATGATGAGGCCTGGCCTGGGGTGAGACTCAGCTTATAATAGAAGCAAACAAATGCAGAGGTGGCTGGAAGCTGCTCTGTAACTATTACACTCATCAGCTGAGTGGGAAGCTGCCGTAACACATTTCGACTATTAGTTCACTGGTGTATATGTTATAAATACTCACATATTCAATGGAAATCTCAGTCTATTTAGCTAATTTCATATAAAGTCAGCGTTTTGTGGAGGTCAGAGCTCACCAGAGGGAATCAAACTGGTCTGAGTTCTGCTAGTTATGCACGACAAGGCATTATTACCACTTATTTACATTCAAATAGCAGCATATCAGCATCACGCTAACACAAAACAGCAGCTGATGTATGTCCGTGTACGTTATCTGGGCTAATAACCTGCACGTGTGGAGTTGAACCCAGGCTCCGTTCACTGAGAGATGTGCTGCTAATCACGCTCTACCGCCAAACCACGAGCCACAGAGTCAGGGGCCAGTAGATAGTTTAACAGCTCCTCAGACAGAAAAGGGGCTTTTCTCTGAGAATCTACCTTTAGCAGATGCTTCCTGTGTAACGAGGCAACAACCGCGTCGTTCTCATCAAATGGCTCTGTCCAGGTCGTTCGCCTCACCAGCTCTAGTTTCATATTCTATATCTCATACTTTTGCGATGCGAGTCTTGTTTTTTCCCACTGTTGCCTTTTTTAGTTAGCTGTATGTTTTTTTCATTGTCCATCACTGACACTAACAATACCTGTTACTGTTTCCAATGGTAAAATTGATTGAATTCGTCTTAATTTTATTAGAAAATCGCTCTTTCAGTTAAAATACAAAATGAATATTTTGTGAAAGACTAATTCTCACAGAGCAGACGAATCTGGAAAACAACCAGCAGCCGTTCTTCTGCATTGTACCTGTAATGTTCAGTGGGGGAATAAATCCGACATACACGTAGAAGACGGACGGATGCTGTGGTGCAGCCAGGAAGGATAATGTGAACGGCTCCATAGAAATCCTTTCGTCAATGATCACTTATTACTGTTTCTCCCCAGAGAAATTAAGCAGAGTCATTACACAGAGCTCAGACACAGACAGAGGGAGAATAAGAGAAATGATGTGGATTATCAAGAGCAACTCGTTTTAATGACTCCATTGTGTCTCTGTCGCGTCATATTGTTGATGTGACACAGGGAACGAAGAGGATGCGTATTTCTGCCGTTGTCCGTCCAGTGAATTAAGAGAGCAATGATACAAATGAAGCCATTACTAAGCCCTGGATCCTCGGGTCACTGGGCGTAAACGCTGTTAGAGCTGGGAGGAGCTTTGAGGACTTGTTTAGTGGCGTTCGGCGTTTAGCATTATGTAAACCAGTGTTTATGGCCACAGGCACTGACTGTGTTCGAGGAGCTGCCCCACTGCACCCAGTGAGCTTGTGGGCCTCTAGGTGGCAGTGTTACCCCAACCCAAAGGTCCAGGCCGCGTGGAAAACCTTTAGTTACAGCTGCATTTCAGTCTGAGAACAGCACGTATCTAGATGGAAAGAAGGAGCCACCAGCATCAGAGTTGATGCTGTCTGCATGTCATGAGATTGTTGTCTTCAATAATCAGCCTTCAGATCTGTGCAGGAATCCTGTGATTTGTGCCTTTTAAAAGCTAATTCTAATGAGCTCACAGCTGACACCATTTAAAGGCTGATTAGAAGCCGCCTGCCAACGTTTCTGACCTTTTCACTGACAAAATCAAGATTAACTGCCTACAATTGTTTTATAGATCTCGTTACAAAATCCACGGTCACGAGGTTTTTAACGTGTGTCATGACACGCAGACATTTTAAGTGTTACCCAGCTGACGTGCAGCGTGTTCTGCTGTTGTTTTATCATAAAATGAAGATGATTTTTAATTACACGCTGACTGACTAACAGAGGTGAAGGGTACATACTGACCATGTGTGTTGTTTACGCTGCTGTAATCACGATGATACTCATCTCTTGAGCATTTTAATATAAATGATTTCATTGTGTTGCTTTAATGCAGCGGGTTCACCAGAACCAAACAGTTGCGGAATAACAACAACGTGTGCACCACACAAGAGTTTCAGGTCACGGTGCTCGCTCCCTGGTGGATGCTGTCATCAGGTGAAGGAGCAAATGACCTGCATGACTACTGCAACGTGACCAGTGGACCAATCGCACACACAGACAGAACAAACATGTGTCCAGGTCATGTGACTCAGGTTGGTGTGTGACACTCGTCCACGTCGACAGGCTGCGGATACCGGACTAATTAACGCTTCTAACATGCTCAACCTGGAGCCATGCAAATGCACCCGAGTGTCCAATCATCTGTGTTTGTGTCTGCGTGTATCACTTTCTGCAGCTGAACTCGGTAACCTCCACATCTACAGTCACGTAGGGACCATGACGAAGGTCCAGGACTAGGAGCTGAACTGATAAACACAAGTATTACATGATATTAAAGGTGTGAAAATGCTACATGCTGGCAAACTGGGCAAGTCTCAGCTCCTGCGTAAAAGCCACAGTGTGATCCCATCTCAACACGCTTCCTTTCTCTGACGCTACTTGATGCCCTGACACCGAACATTGGCAGCGAGGATGCATTGAGTGCTGCAGAGTCGTCCAATATGGAAGTAATTTCTGTGATATTGGGTTGGAAAGGGAGCTCGAGTGGAACATGTACCAACAGCATGAGGCGGGTTTCACTGCAGTGTGTGGAGTAACAGCCTTTCACGCCGTACTGGGATGATTTCTTCTTTTTTCTCCCTCTAGCTCTGACATCTGATATAAAAATAATAAGCCAGAAAGGCTATCTGTGGTCAAGCAGGAACCTCCATCATATCAGAGATGACCACACTGGCTGGACCCAAACTGATTTTATATCAAAGGCCAATATCAGCCCAAAGCGGCAGCCTAACACCACTTTAAACCCTCTGCTACCGCTCACAAACTTCTCTCAGCAGGGAAGCAGCGCCAGCACCTTGGCTTTCTTCCTCTCTGGCATTTCTTGGACAGAGGTTTTTATTTGACAGCAGTTCCAGTCAGAACTTGTAAGAGAGGGTCAACTACACTTTGCCTTCGCTTCCCTGTTGAAATTCCAGCTCAGAAAACCACAGGGATTACACTTCTGTCACTGCAACCTTGTCCTCTCTGAGGGATTCAAACGCCCACGTAACACACACACCCTCTGCAAATATAATGTGTTTTCCTCAAAGGAACTAAAACTCATGCAGTGCTTTCACACAGCGCTTGACGAGAGGTGGCAGAAAAGTTTCTATTGGCTCACGCCCAGTATCCCTGCACCAGTTTAGCAGAGTGGAACTGAGCAAAGGCTCCTCCGCTGTCTCCCGTCACAGAGCGGGTTCTGGTAGAGGGAGGGAAGGGGCTCGCTCCACACCATTAGGCCTGGGTTGGGGTGAAAGGCGCTGGGGGAAGCTCAAATCTGTCCCCAGGAGGACAACAGCAGAGGAAGGACAAAAGGAGCGTCAGCTGCCGAACTGGGTTAAAACCAGCTCGTTCTTTGGCTCTGTCTCATAACAACAATAAAACATTTTAGATTAGTTCCACTCCAACCATTATCTAAATAGAAGATTTGATCTGGGTTTCTACAAATATTAATACACGTGAAAGAGTGTGTTAAATTAGTTTGTACTAAATAAATAACTATGTTTCATATTATCATAGAAAGAAGCTTTGAACAACAGCAGGTGCCTGGTTTAGCACGAGGCCTTCGTGGAAACACACAGTTACGCTGCTGTGCCCGTTAACCCACATTACACTGGTGTCTTCTAAAGGCTGGCTTGTGTGATGCAGGGACCTCTGAACCGCGAGTCTCTGTAATTATTCTGCGTTTCCTACCAGACACGTGACCTCTTCAAAATGCAGCGTAGCAGGGCTTCGTTTTCTGGGGCAGGATTCCTGTTGTTCTTCGCCTCTTGAATACACAGGCATGTCTTAAATTCTCTGGGTAGAACCTATGTTTATCAGCTCAGCCTGTGATTTATGGTCTGAGCACACAAGCCTCTGATGTGCTTCCTTGATTTGTGGCACTTCTACACCAGTAGCAGTAACCGTTGAAGTGTGAGGACGGTGCTGGGGACTTGTGGCTAATGCTGCTCTGCGTGTGCATGAGTATCTTAGCAGAGCAGATTCGCATCGAACACGCTGCACATGTATGACAAACAGAGGACGGAGCCGTGACGCTGGGCGTGATGGAGGCCAAACAGAGGCCAGCTGTGGACCCTCCATGAAGCTGTGCAGATGCTGCACATGGTCACATTCGGTCTTATTAGATTCTTTTGTTTGTACCGGCCAGAATTAAAATTTGTTGCTGAGGCAAACAACAACCTGGGCAAGGAAAGAAAACCTGAGTGTGTGTGTGTGTGTGTGTGTGTGTGTGTGTGTGTGTCTGTGCGCTGATGCTCTTCCAGTCGCTGTTATGTGATATGATAAAAGGGAAAGAATCACAGGTATTTGTACAGTGTCAAAATCATGCCTTTCATATATTATTTAATTTTGTTATTTAATTGTAGTTTTTCAGGCTTTTCACTAAAGTGAGACTAATAACATCAACGCTATTGAAACACTGATGAATGTCACCACTAGGAAAGAATTTCATTGTGTATAATAAATAAAATCCAATTTTTCCTGCATTTGTAGGTGAAATATGTGACCCATTTAAAATCTATCTTCATATTTGTGCACAAAAATGTAAACTTGTGTCCCAGTAATTAAGCTGTTTAATACAAATGTTTCTCTAATTTTATTGATGCATTATTCTTTTATTTTTTTATCCATGACACTTTACATTCTGTCAGTTATTCTTCGTGCCATTTTCACTTTCTTATCTTCTTGTCATTATTGCTAATTTATGTTCGGAGCATTTATGCAGCGTCTGACTATTTCGAACAGATTTCGTGATTTCTTTCGGGCTTTTGGTTGACTCACTGGTTTAGCTGCTGGCACTGGGATTAATGCTGCTGTGGACATTCCACAGCAAGCGTTTCACAGTGTCCAGGTCAGTAGATGGCGCTGGAGAGCTACTGTCCATAAAGTCACACAGCGTCGCAGGACGCATTCAGAAACGTTTCCAATGCATGTGTGAGTGGAGGATTAGTGTCATTGTTCATGCATCATTGTGTGTGTGTGTGTGTGAGAATGTGTCACTGTTGATGGTACACAAACGGTTTTTACTTTTTGAATGATCATTTTCTGGCTGATGGTTTTCTTAGAAAGCAACAGAAAATATTATCAAAATAAATGTTGATTTTATTGTGATTATAATTAATAAAGGATCTTTGACTCTTTCTGTCTCTCCTCTTTTCTCTTTCAGTGTGGAAAACAGCAAAAGTAAGTGAGTTTGAATTATGCCTTTATCGCTTCCGTCGTTTTCTGTGTTCTATCCTTTCTTTTCATTTTTTAGAGAATATATTTTATTCTCTTCATGTTTTCTTTCTTTCCATTACACCTACAGCATCTGCCTTTGTCTCCTTTTTGTTCCTCCTCTTTCTCAGCTTTTCTTATTTTATATCATTATTATCCTATAATGCCGACACCCTTTCCCTCCTTCATCCTGATTTGCCATCTTTTCTTTTCTTCTTTCTAGTCTTCCATATTTTTCATCCTTCGTTCTGTTTCTCTTCTTCTCCCCCTTCACACCTCCGTTGCATCATGCTGCTATCCCATAATCCAAAGCTCTGCTGAGGGGTCCGACTCCCTGCCCACTGTACCCGCCCTCCTAATGACAGCACAAAGGAGCTTGTGTGCGTGTGTGAGCCGGTGTGTGTGCATTTGTGTCTAAGCTTCCAGCAGTGGATATCATTGTTGTTTAGTAAGAGACAATGTCATGACTGCTCCCTCTGAGATGTGTGAGTGTAGTGCGGACAACAGTTTTCGTATGTAATACTCCAAATTATTTTATGATGTGAAAAGAATATAAACACACAAGGTGTTTTCCTGTCTGTTGTGTTTCTGCCACACTTCCAACAGCATCATCGGGAAGAACCATCTGCTGCTCATTCCAGACTCCTGCGTCTGGTTTTTCCCCTCGTGCCAGTGCCTTCACTATTTACCATAACCTGCACTGCACTGACTGCGTCCTTGAAGTCCTGGCACATTGCTCCTTCTCACAAAGTAATGATTGAATTAGTAAAGTGACATGTTCAAACCTCAAGAAGCTACAGGAGTTAAAAATCACTAATATTAATACGTTAAGTTAAAATAAGAGACAAAACACGTGCACTTAAAAAAACAGAAGACTTCCCTCAACCATTAAATTAAGAATCAAGACGGCAACGCGTTCATGGTAGTTGACTATTCAACTTGAGTCAGCTCTTCAAATATCATTCTTTATTGTAGTTTCAAGAAAATATTTGTGATGCAAAATTGCTGTGTGTCTTCAATCCATGTTAAATCAGGCAGTGGATGTTTATCTAAACTGTGATTAACACTACGGAGGCCGTGAGGAAGCCTGGTGGTAATTCAGCCTGCGCCACCAGAGCTGGTCAGGATTTGTTTGCTTTTGGTACAATGTGGCTCCAAGAGGGTTTCGTTCACTCTGTTACATGCAGGAGTAACAAACTGCAATCAGCCACAAAATGACTAATGTTTACTCCCCATGAAATATTTATTCAAGTGATTCAATGACTGGATGCACAAGCTGAGGTCAGCGCTTCCCCTCATGTTGTTAAGTAGCAACAAATTATTCTTTCAGTCAAATCACAGACGGTAAGTTGAGATATTCAGTTGTCCAGTTTACTGTGTATGTGTGTCTGTGTTTGTGTGTGTGTGTCTGTGTTTGAGTTTGTGTGTGTGTGTGTGTGCGCGCCAGTCACCCAAGGATGAGGGGATTAAGTGTGAGCCAATGCAGTAAAGGTTAGCGCTTGGTCTCTCACTGAGGCCTCTATCACACACAAATCTCTGAAAAGACGCCCAAAGAGAGGAGGGAGCGGGAGATGACATTATTATGAGCCCGCAGCCCGGCTACCCGAGGGAAGGGTTTTCACAAAGCTCATCAAGTCGCCAAGAAAAACTGATAAAACCCCCACACAACTCCTCAAGACAGAAGCTAATTGAACTAACTGCAGATGAGCCATATCCAGGGGAACTTTGTCAAACATGAATCTGATGTCGGACCATTTGTTATTCATTTGCTCGTGGAATGTGTTTTGGGTCTTTTTGTTTTGTTGACTTCATTTTGTACGGCAGACATTTTAGGATTATTTTTTTCTCTTGTGGGATCTCTCAAAATGGCGGAGTGGAGCATTGCGGCGAGAACACCATTGAGAAGGTACGAGCGCCAGTAGAGAGCCTGTCGTAGAGCTGTGTGTGGATGGAAGCAGCGAGGATCATCTGCCAACATGCTGAGGTCTCGCTGCAAAACGTCCAACTTTCATGGAAAACATGTGACACATCTAGATACTGCAGCCTCGTGCTTTTTACTGTCTGTGTAGGTGGCTTCAGTGCGAGGGACGATACCGTCCTGGCGCCTGGACCGATGCTGTGGTAGTAGCAGCAGTCTCAGCGGACAACGCTCTGGGTCCTCGCTTTGCGTTCTTTCTATGATTTAATATCTGTTCACACTTATTGGCAGAAGTTTGGGCAAAATAGTGTCTTTTTGTTTGGTCCTTGATCCATCAGTAGGTCAGAAATACACTGTAATCCAACAGTTACATTTAAGACCTTAGGCGCAAAAATGTGCAACTCAAACCCGTTAAACAGTAGTTTGTTTGTCCAACATCCAATAATTTGTCTCACTACTTGTTTACCATATTTTCGATAAGCAGAAATGACATATAATAACTAACTTTGAAGTTAGTTTGTGGACGTATGTCATAAGGTCATGAAGTCATGCTAGTGGTCGTGTTTTTCTAAAATGGCATTTAAAGGGTTACATTTCTGAAAATTACTAAATATTTGATATGTTTGTTTAGGTTTGACTCTTGTTCAGAAACGAACGTGTGTAAGAAACGTGAAATTTGAGAAGCGGGTCAAGACGTTAAAGGCTCACGTCACCTGATGGTGGCTTCCTAACTGCCTCGGCCTGTTTCCACTATTCACTAGTGTTTATCATAAGGGTGTTTCCTGATGAATGACCTTTGACCTGGCAGTTTTCTGCGGCGCTCTACTTTCTGTTTCCACGCTCTTTGGTAACAGCCACGTACTCGCATGCTCAGCTTTCGCTCCTGAACTCTGTTGATTGTCGGAACTCACTGGAAAGTGGATGGATTCTCCTTAAGGCTGGAATAAAGCAGCAGTAATTAGTGATGACCCAGTATCACATTTTACCCAGGTGTCATGGCTTAGTGTAAAACCTCCTGGAAGGCATTTAGCCTTGTTGGATAACTCTGTGTGGGTCAGGAGCTTCATCAGACAATAAACGTTGCAGACTGTTACAGTAAACCTCACCTCACTACACTGAGCGCAGGTCGCTGTGCTCTGCACATGTTCGACTTTATTTATTTATTAGCCTGCGTCAGAGACAGGAACAAGCAGGAAGGAAATAGTTCACATACAGTATGTGCTCACTTCATTAATGTTCATGTTCAGACTGGGTCAGTGGGTCGGTTTGGACGGTGGCGGCGATAATTAAGGTTTGACAGACTAGAACTGAACTGACTTCACATCACTGACAGCAGGAAACAGACACGAACCAATCACCTGATGACGACATGAACCTGTTACGCACAACGATGTCAACGTGTGTGTGTGTGTGTGTGTGTGTGTCCACCTATCCTTGACCACCGTGAAAGGGAGCCAGTGGGGGAGCGTCTCACAGCCAAAAGGCCACTTTGCTCCACACATTCAATTCCCTCTTCATTAGCAGTCACATTACTTTAGATTAGCTGAAAGTGGACATTTACAGGCAACACTGACGCCTGTAATTAAAATTAATTTAAAAAGAAAGACACAAAGAGAAGTAATTACTAAGTGTTAAAGGTTTTCTCCCTGGCAACTTCTCTTATCGTTTTATTGCTATGTTCTTACTGAAGGAAATAAAAATGCAAAGGAGAGAGTGGACTTAGTGGGGAGAAAAATTAAGCGCTAGCGGTCGCTCATTAATGACTTCACCTGATTATTGGGAATGGGAAGTCGTCCGTAAAGGTTGAGTAGTTTACAATGAAATTTTTTAATTAGAGTGGATTTGGTCTGATTGGACTGAAATATAAATGACTTCTTAAATAGCTTATCGCAACCTCTGTGACTTGTCAAGCTCTGTCTACTTGCTAAAAAGTTTTCTTGACAAACAAGAAGGTGGATGTTCCTTCGAAAAAGGACTTTCCCACATTGTAGCTCTGGCGGCTGCGTGTTTCTGGCTGTCGTCGGACTGGTGACCGGTGCAGTAGACTACATAGACTCACATAAAGCGTTTATCAGCTGCAGCAGGCAGGGAATAAAACATCATCATCACACAGAGACGCACGGGGAGGTCAGAGGTCACGTCTGGCTCTGTGTTTCTGGAAGCCTGGACTCTGAAGCTGATGAAGGGTCTGCGTTTACAGCCTTACTGTAAAGTCCTCTTTGACTCAGGGTTATTATGTTTTTATTTTTGACGTAGAGCATTTTATTCCTGTCTGCTGCACTTTCACAATGCAGCGAATGATCAGAATCACTCTTGTCAAGTACAGTTTGCAAAGACAACGACTCAGACACTTCTGCTGCATGTCTGAGTTTACTGGTACTGGCTCGGTGGTTCCTATTGTTCATTCTGGTTTTCAGCAGCATTTTAAAATACTGATCCAGATGGTTTATGGCTTGTGAAAGTGGGAGACATTGTGTCTTCTGCCAACATTAGTTTAATGCTCTGCCGTATAGATGGTCTGGAAAAACGAATGCGTCTCAGCGAGGACGTGAGTTTGTCTTTCAGTGAGTGAGCATCGCCGCTCGGCTCCACTTCCCCTGTGTTGCCCTGTCTCACTGCTCCAGATGGGCTGAGTCCAGCATCACTGGTCCTCGATGGACAATGGACTCACCATGTTGCTACAAACAACACAGCAGTTACATTGACTGGTTTTCTGTGTCCAAGCCTTGTTCAGCTGCGAAGCACTTTGACCCAGTAGAAAATACTAAGCGTGCAGAGGAAATGTTGCTCCTTCAGGATGTCTGCTCTGTGTTCTGGTCTGATGATGGGGAGTGAATGTAAGGGTTTGATTGCCTGAATGAGGAAAACAACATAATTAAATGAAAACATTCTTACAAGTCAAAGGTGACCTTTTAAATGAGATGTTGACCTTGGTTCTGTGCAGCAGATGTGTGTACATGTGTTACTATTAAAACATGTCAGTCAAACCGTGAAAAAACCTTCAACTGGGCGACAGGATGAACCAAAACCCTTAATTGAAACCTGTCATAGTTATAGTATAATATAGTTAGTTATATATAATATAGTTTTGGGTTTTTTCAGCTTGAGTAAAGAGAAAACTCAGCTAACTCACGACCTTTGCTACAAATGTAAATAGTGGCTTAAATCTTTAAATATTAAATGAACACAACATAAATACCATCATTTCAGCATGAGTACATATATAATATCAAATCAGAAAATGTGAAGAAGTAATTATATCAAATACGTAGTCTATTATTTCATTTGCAACACAAATCTTTCAAGTCCAAAACCAAATGAACATTCCAGCCTGTAGTTAATAGTCCCTTTGGAGGCCTGTCCTCTGGGAGAGTATGGGTGTACACGTTGCTGATGGACGGTCAGTCTTGTACCAGGGCAGGCAGGGTAATGTCATGTGCATCGTGGCGTGGAACACGTGGCTTGAAGAGCCGTGTGGAAGCCATGAGAGGTGGATTCCAGGAAGTTCCCTCCTTCATCCAAACAGGTTGTACACAGCTCCAGAGATGAATCAACTTCCAAATCTCGCTTTTCTTCTAGTTTGGTCTCGGTCGCGTCCATGTCACCTCCTTGTGCTGCGGGTTGATTAGCAGAGCTCCTCTCTGCCACAGATGTACCTGCTTTATCCTCCTCTTCACTTCCTCTTCCTGTTTCCTGTCCACTTGGAATTTTGTTGTTATTGTTGCTTCATCGTTTACCTTTCTGCCACAAACACGAGGAGATATTTGGGCTGTGATGTCAGCAGATCAACAAACAACATCAAACGACAGAAGATCTGTGAAATCTCACCTGCCCTATTGACACGGTTTGTTACTTGAGCTGCCTGAACTACAGCCTATTAGTGGCGTAGGCAGACTCTCCATCCTGTAGACGCTCTGTGTATGGATGGTGCAGCGGGAGGCAGGTGCTGTGTATGGTGACATATAGTTACTGTGGGTCTGGAGCTCAGGACTAAATAACAGCCCTTAAGTACTGGCACCTGACAGAAAATCCACCCAGATAAAGATCTGTTTAGCACCAGCTCCTTTAAAGAGCTGCCCCTCAGCCCTCACGGTCTGCTCTCACGAGCATATGCTAAAAAATGTCTGTGTGAGGCGTAAGCGCCACATGCACGCGTGTGTGTACATGTATGTATAATTAATGAGTTGATCTTGTAAGAAAAGCATCGTCCAAGCCCTTCTGTCCAGAACCCAGAGTCCCCGCCACACACACACACACACACACACACACGCGTAGCTGCGTAGTCTGTTCGGGGTAGATAAGCGGTGGACTTGTGTAGTCAGTGAAGTATGCCCACGACCAGACACAGAACAAGAGAGAGAGAGATTGATACAGTGAAACACATATATATTAACCCTTGGAGAAGAAAGGGAGGGACAAGCGAGGGGGAGCGAGGCAGCGAGAGGCAGAAAGGTGTTGGATGTTATCTCTAAGTGAATATTTACTGCTCAGCGTGAAATATTCACCTGCTGCTTCACAGTGTGACAGACACGCTGAGCTCACAGCCTGCCACGAGCTGCTTCCCTGTATATTTACAGTTAGTTTTCAGCTGATTTCCCAACCTCTCCTATTAATCAAAGCCACATTTGGTCATGGTGGACATTCTAATCTAATGTACAGGGTTGGTGCAGCGTGACAACATTAGCAAAAGATAAGCTTTTCATCAAAAATCATCAAAACATGCAGCAGAGGTCTTTGTAGATGAAGCAGACGAAGCCACAGGTAAAAACCAGCCTTTGGCAGAAGCAGTTCAGGCAGTGATCATTATTTCAAAATAAGGAATATGTGACTGAGCCCTGCATGTATCAGTAACAGGCTTGATTCACATGACGAAGTCAGGACAGATTTATGTCCCCAGCTCGGATCGAAATTCAGAAATTCAGAAACAAGAGTTTCAGAAAACAAACCAAATCATTCACTGGTTTGTCTCATGTGGTGACGTGTTATACAACAACCACATAGTTTATTTTTCCTCAATTCAGACAAAGCAGCCTTATGGTTCTGCAGGTAATGTAATCAACAGATGCGTGAAGATGATGCGTTAGTGTCACATTTATTAATGCACAACGGTCACAGACTGGCTTTGAATGAAAGTAATGCTGCAAAGTGGCCTGTGTGAGAGAGAAGATAGACAGATAGATCTTTATTTCTCCCGCAGTGGGGAAATTCTGGTGTCCCAGCAGCAGCAGAGAGACAGTTGGAAAAAAACTTAAAGTAATTACAATAATTACAAAATCATTTTCATGGGAAATATCCAGTGACTTTGGTTGATGTCATTTTCCATTTATTCTAGGGCACAACAATATTTGTTATATGTGTATGTTACATAGTAGGGAAGACACAAAATTCAAAATAATGATAATAATTCCAAGCAGCCAAACACTTTAACAGCTTTTGAATTTTCACCATTTTAGCATCATTACACTCAAAGCCCTCATTTCTGATTCTTAGCGGACCAGGTAGGATGGAGCTGCCGAGCTGACCACTGGGAGCGAGCGCAGGGATTCAAACTGCGCTTATTAAGAAAATCAGTCAGTTTAAGTCCTCAATTTCAGTTTTAAAACTTCAAACTTTCTTAACTTTTTCTTCCACGTCAATGTCAATGTCAGATACTGAACAACAAACAGATTGTTTATCACTGGATAATAGCTGGAAAGTTGTTAATACAACGTGGAGACTGTCACTAACAAAAAGAAGCATTTCCAATTTATGGTCCTTTTCTTAAAGCAAGAAATCGTTAAAGCATGTGGAGAACGTGTACATTCTTCATTTCTATCTCGTTATTATTACAGATTGAACCTACTTTTTAAAATAACAGCTCAATTCAGTCAATTCTTACTTTTTTCCAACCTTTTCATGCAACCAGACACAGCATTTAAATGATACACGAAGAACAGGAGCAGAACTGTTTGACACTCGTTATTTTTTGTCCTGTATTAACAGGAAAATTACAGAATTCAGGATTCTGCTGGTGGCAGTGTCAGACACGTCTTTACGTGGAGCTGGAAGCTCAGCCTTGAGAGAAATGTCATGAAGATTGAATTTCTCTGACAGTTATGGAAGTCAGCTGTAATATTTTTGCACTTGCAGCTTTTTAAAAGCTGTTGGAAATATCATCTTTGTGATTCAGTTCTCTGGTGATAGGACGCACTGCTGAGTGGAGGATTCACACATTGTTGAAATGCAGCAAATTATCAAAGAGCTGGGTTCAGATTTAAGTCTGAAACCCGTAACGCACAACGTGACTGGATTCCTTGTTCGGCACAGAGCAGCGCGGTGGTGCAGGTCTTGGGTGTGCGTCTCGGTCCAGGTGCCTTCCGGAGCAGTTCTGTGTTCTCCCCATGTACCGGGACCCACCCTGCAGCCCAGTCCCAGGCCAGATGATGCTGCAGCTGTGTTTGGTCTATGGAAAGCAATGACTAAGTACATCTATTCCACAAATACGTCTCCCAATGTGAATTCTGCGGCTTAATTCTCTCATGGTTGTATCTGCATTACACAGTGTTTACGGAGAGGAAAACCTTCCATCCTCCCCTCTGACATCAAACAGACCTCTGGGACACTTGATGTCAGACATGTCAGCGGTTCTGTTTCACACCCGTCTGATGTCCTGAAACCTTCTGAATTGTGTGCATGTGTTAGGGCTTCTCCCACACGTTATACAGACTCCATCAAACGTCCTAACGGATGGGAATTTAAAAGCTGTTACTAAAGCTGTGCTTCTCCAGTCTCCTAAAATGTTCTCGCACAACTACGCTACAATCAAGAATTATTTTGAATGAAACTTGCTACTTGAATTTTAATTAAGTGTCTGTTTTTTGTGAATGAGCGAAGCTAATTTAGGACAGAAAGCAGACTGGAGGAAGGAGCAGATTACACCAGCAGACTGCGTTTGAGACCAGAGGACGGAGTCTGTAATGGTACAACGCTGCAGCACCGGCTCAGACTCAGCCTGTCTCATGTGTGGGACAGGATGTGGTTGTGTGAAATTGAGTCACAGTGTTTGTCCATCTATCCAGGAAGCTTCTTCAGTCTGAGGAGACTCAGTAGAGACACAGATTTAGCCTCCTGTTCGGTTTCACAAGGGCAGTGAGTAGGTGTGAACCCTCAAGCACCTTGACTCCTCCTCCCCCATCACCGGTGGTTCAGTGGGTGCTTCGTGGTGAACAGATGAAAGGGCAGTATGATTAATGGAGACAGCTCGTGTCTGAGGCCTCCACCTCTGTTGACGGAGGGCTGTTGCCTTTTCAGCTTTTCTGACACACCAGCCACGTAGGGAGCAACCATCAGGCTGTTCTCTTGTCCTGCTCATGGACTGCGACGCCGGGGGACCCATAGCGCAGCCACGTCACCTCTGTGGCTGAAATGTGAGAGTCTGGGCTGAGGTTACCTCTGTGGCTAGAGAGCTGCCTCCTCTCATCTCGTCCTCCTGCTGAATTAACACATTAACACACACTAAAGTGGGTTTTAAAGCAACTTAAATGTGACTGTGGACTTTCACACATCATCACATCTAGAGCTTTTATTGTGGAGGTTACAGCTGTTTAGTGCAGAAGTTCAGTAACTCTGTGCATTTTAATTATGATGAACAATGATGATGAAGTTTAACTGGTTCAGGTGGTTCTGGTGGTCAACACCATTAACATTTAGGCTCGGGAGCAGTGACAAACTATGGTTTAACTGAAATTTACATTTTTGACTGCAGATTGTATTTATAAAAATGTGCGACCATTTGGTGTAAAGCTGAAACGTGGCATCAGCAAATAGCCAAAGCTGCCCCTGTTGCTTAGATGTATCTATGACCAGCTGATAAACATGAAACGCATCCATATGAATCCGTCCTCTATAGACCTGCAGGCTGAATGGGATCAGGCCTTGGCCAAACGTTACGCAGATGTCGCTCCAGCTGCATTTATTCACACCTTAGGAATAAGTGAAGAATGAATTTTAGCTGAGTTGACTCATGACCCAGACTGAGACGTGTTTACACAGATTAGCAGACTTTGCATTGTAAGAAACATGGTTAACAGTTCACACCGACTGCTCTGCACGGTAATGCTTGCACACAGAGCGCTGCTGCAACCGATTGTAACCCAGCATTTGTCACATTCAGAAACAAATCTCTGTCCGACTCCACAACTCGACCCCTACAGAGCTGGCAGATGGCCTCACGTCTAGTTTTCTGCTGGTAATGAGAAAATAAAGTCTGAACATGGGTATAAAGATAACCAACGATATTCACATGATTTATATTTGTTAAGTAATTGATCTACTAATGTTTTTCATAATAAGCAACGTGTTAAGTTGAGTGTTAAAGTTAATCACACACTAAAAAATGAATGAATGAACGAACGGACGACAAATGTTTACGTTTTCATTTGACGTATTTCATTTTAGGATATTAATAATCACCGTGTGGCTGCGAGGTCGTCTGTCCGTGAGACATTGTTCTGTCTTCAGTTTGTTTCCTGACAACCCTCCAGAGTGAACCACACTCGTTCAGTCTTCCTCTAACTGTTCTGTGATGGACTTTAGCATTTAACTCATCTCCGATGTAACTGTTGTCGGACGCGGTGCGAGTACGTGAGGACCTCTGTTCCTGGCTTTGATGCTTTCCTACTACAGAAAGTCAAGTTGACTAATGGCATTAATGGCAGATAACGTCCTGCATCTTAGGCTGCATTTTCCTCATGAGACCTGTCATCATCAAACCAGGTTCAAGATGCTTTATTGTCATTCAACCACCTGCAGTACAGCTGAAGTACATAATAACGTTCGATGGCTTTTATTCTGTTTTTACACAGGAAAGCATGGTACCATTTATTATTCATTACCATCATAACCTACATATGTGGACAAACACCTCTGAAGTGAGCCTCAGTAGGATCTAAAATTGCTTCATATAATATTAAACCCTGTTTAGCTTACAGCTTCACTGTAATGCAGGGAATGTCCAGTTTAAACAAAGAGCCTCACGAGTTATCAATGAACACGCTGTGAATAATAACAGCAGTAAAAACGTTACGTTCAATATGATTACTACATAGTAATATTAGCATTATTACGTGATAAATTACACAATGAAACTTGTATTACATGATATATGTTACATAATAAAAATTGATTAAACCGAAACGATCCCTTATTCCTGAAATAGCTGTAGATGCTACATTACTATAACTAACTATGTAAATGCCATAGAAATAATCAGACCCGCTGTTAATTGTCATTTATTTCCATGGTGGCTACTTGATGGCAGAAACAAGGCATCATTTCCATCTCTGTTTATTATCTGCATGACTGCGGAGCCGCTGTGAGATGTGTTTTAGCAGCATATTGTTCAAGGTCACTCACGTTAAACTGCAGGAAGAAAAAAGTGCTGATGCTTCAGAACAGGCCGAGCATAATATACAGGCCGTTGGCTTTTTGTTACTGATGTTTTGATCAGAATTCATGAAAACAAACAAAGCAGCAAGGAATTGGCTTTGAATGGCACAAACCACTAAGCCCGTTCTCACAGCTGCAACATCCTAAGCCCCAGCAAAGATAATAGGCCTTATTTTAGATGCATTTCATGAAGGTGTCTGTGTGTGTAGTGCAGCGGGTTTCAGATATTACAACAATGCATCAGTATCATGGGGTGTACGACACGTGAATAATGCTGCATTGTGGTTTTTGTCTAGTCTATTGTCTCTTTGGACACTGAATAGTGTTAATTCACTTCTCAGCTAAAACATGCCTGAAAAGACTTGACTTCATATTTATGATCCCTGGTACATGATGAAATCTTGTTTCTCCAGCTTTTAAGAGCGGCGCTGAATGACAGACTCAGGGGTCAGGGAGCATGAGATGGGGTCATGGCCCATCGTAAGACGTTTAGGGGTTGGTACACGAGGAATTAAGTTCGTTAAGCCACTAACGATCCTTTTTGTCTCTCATTCATGTCACTGACGCTCTCACCTCTGGCGTAGACCATGTTCTCATCTGGGACTTTCTATCCAGTGCTGCTAAACTCTGTAGCAATGGTCTAACCAACATTCTCAGTTGTCCTGCCCAGCGTTTTCTCCTCTTTCCCCCTCACCTTCGGTTAGTAGGAGCCAAATGTCGACAACTTAATGGCTCAGACTAAGTCTAATTACTACTCTGAGCTAGTTTCCTCAAATGAAGGTAACACCACAACCCTGTTCTTACTGTTAAACTAAATCTCCAGACGCCAGATGTTTTAACATTTATCCCTAAACTGAGACCTGCAACCCTTAAAAACTGACCAAATCAATTCCTCACTTTCTCCCAGGCTTAGTAAAATCCTGCATCATCCGCATCCCAACACAGAGTCGACCGAGGCGTTGTACAGGTAACAGCAACAAAAGGAGGTAATAAAACAGTAGCTAAGAGAATAACAGTAGGAAAAACAAGACAACACAAATATCCAATGTGTAAAACCCCAATTTAGAGTAAAAAGGGTTTGGCAGTTCGGAGGAAGACCTGATTTCCAGAGGTAGTAACTGTGGGGTTAGACAGAGAAAGCGCGTTTAGCGGCCTTAGGGACAGAGACTAGTGTAGTGGAAGGCGACGCCCGCGCAGACGGTGGATTAGCTCGATAAATATGGGGGAGCAGATCCATAGGCGTATTAGGCGGGACTAACATCGAGCTCCTATCAAAGGCGTTTTACGCTCACGTTGCCTTCAGCAGCTGTGGGAAGTTTTAAACCAATCCTGGTACAACAGAAATCCTTCTCATAGGCACCAAATCCACACCATCCAAGGCTGACAGCTCCTCTGTTCCCCCTCTTCCTCGACAGGTCATTATCCTTCCACCCCACATCAATAACATCAATCAATCAATCAATCAAACTTTATTTCTAGAGCGCTTAACAGACAATAACACTGCGTCCTTCTCTCAACCCCCATTCTACCTACATAGCTCCCTTGTCGTTGGTCTGCCACAGATCCCTACATAAACTGGTCCGCACTCAGCTGCATTCATCACTAAAACGCTCTGATTTCATCGCATCACACGTCCTGCTGCAGCTCGATTGGCTCCCTGTTAACTACAGAATAGAATTCATCCAATACACATACAAGCCCGTCCACAACCTCGTCCCATGGTATCTATCCCATCTCCTCCACATCTGCTCCCTCTGATCCTCCTCCTCTGTGTCAGCACCATAGGGAGCCAAGCCTTCAGCCGCTCGGTCTCTAAACTCACTGTCATCTGTTGTCAGAGAGACTGAAAGTTAAACCTACCTGTCGCTCACGCTCTAATTACAGTACATTTACATTTCCCCCCATTTCTTTCACTGGCCTACTGTTACTGCAGTTACCTTGAGTGTCCACAAAGGTGCTTTAAATAAATGTCACCAACAACGTGACCTTGGCTCTATGAGTCCCAACCAGCTGCCTGTTACTGGCACCAAGCTACAGTTGTTCTGTTGTCTGCAGGTGGGAAATGTTTGTTGCAGCCAAAGCTATATCCCAACACAACAGAGCAGTGAACGGGAGCTCAAAGAAACGGGTTTAGGTTGGTGCTTGACCTGTTTGTGGTTCCAGAGACGTTCTAGGGCTAATATTGGATTCTTAAAAAGTTATCTCTGATGATTTTAAACCCTTTGTGTCATAGGTTTCACAGGTTTCTGAAAGGCAAACTGCCAGAAAATTCAAAATTAAGCTTTTGAAACTAAAATTGACATTGATGTAAATTTGACCGACGTATGAATGAGTTAAGTGCCTGAGAGGACGAGGAACCAGAGATAAGATGCAAAAATATAACAATATATGCAACAATACCTCTATAAGTCACACTTCAGGGGAATCCGTTGTCTCCGTCCATCCATTTCTTGTACTAATTGTCCGTATCCCAGCTGTTAACAGGTAGAGTTACCAATAAACACAAGTGCCCAAACTCAAATCTACAAATGAAAAGTATTCCAGAACTTGCTGGTAATACCTTTTGGTACCACTGGCCCACGCCAAAGCAGATTTCAAGCCTCCTGACAGGAGAGAACAGAACTCAAAGCCTAAAGCCCCCACAATCAAGCTAGAGCCAAGGACCCAAGCGCACGACCCACAGGTGGACTAATATTCAAAGAAGCTTTTATTTATGCCAAAGGGACAGAGAACAAATGGGAATGAACAAAAACAAACCGAGTGAAAACAGTCAGGGGGAATATAACCAACTTAAAATCTCACAGGAGATGATGATGATCAATGAAATTAAATAGTACCAGGCAGAGACATGGAGTTAAACTAACATATACTTCAGGGGAGGCGACAGAGAATCACCAAGGTGTGTTCCACCGAAAACAACCTGGACACAGCGTCAAGGAACCAAACTAACATAGAGGACAGATCAGAGTCCAGCTGTGTGAACGCTTTCCTAGCGATGACAGGTTAGTACCTCAGCACTTCACTGTGTTAATCAGTTCACTTTCAGAGTGTAATCACTGCCTCTTCACTGTCTATGCAAAATATCAAACACGTGGATGGATTCCTCCTTCTTCTTTCCCACCTTCACATCACTCTCTGTCTCTTTATTCATATTACGGCTTTACTCTTTCTGCTCAGGTTTTGCTTCATCAGTATTTTTCCTCCTGCGATGTCTCCATCTTGCTCATTGCTCTCTCATCTCGTCTTGAAGTTGCTGGATGATTCTCTGAATGACGGATTACAACAGAAGACAGCAGTGGCCGTTCATCACATCACACCACTCACTGTACGTTTGGTCAACTCAGCAACATCCCATTTGCCTTTTGCCATTCATCTTTTTTGTTTCCAGACCTTTTTACATCCTGTATTGTCTTTGTACTTGGGTGTAACAGCCCAGTAGCAAATGAAACAGTTTTGAATGTACAGTAACTGGACGATCTAATTCCAAATGAAATATTCACTCATTCATCCTGCTGAATACCAGCAGCTGTCTGTGGATTTGTACGTTATGTGGTCAGGCATGTTGTGCCAATTAAAAGTTTAGTGAAACATAATGGAATCACAAATGTTTCCTTGTGTGGAATATTGTAACCAGATTCCATTTTCTGTGAACTTGTTGAAAATATGTTGATATTTAACTTCGGTAAAATAATAAAATCAGTCAGGTTGCTCCTGTTTTTCTGCATAACTTCTTCCTTCTCTGGAGTTTGACATTAACCTACAATTTAATTTAAACTTTAGGAAATGATGCAACTTAGAGCAGTCCCACTCAAAGTCATCCATAATAAGAATATGATCGACAGGCACAATAATTTCTAAACGGACAATATGCTGAGTTTTTGTTTCAAAAGTTATTTATTTGTTTTCTAGACTTTGGTGTATGCTAAGTCGACGACTTTCTAAACATTGTGATAGACATTTTTCAGTTAAGTGATTCACTGAATTCACTGATTACATATTTCATCTGTCATTAAAGGGATGAGTTCACGCAGTCAGCAGCAATTCTCCAAGATGTGCAAAGCTCTTGAGATAACATGGCAGGAACGTGGCTGAGCTCTAAAACCGTAAAGCTTTTGAGCTGAATGGAGGTTCAGAGATGCACGTGTTCCACAGAGTCACTCACTTAGTGATGCTTAGCTCTGTCATCTTATCAAAATTAACGTCACTCCGCTAAGCAACCGGTGCTGCGAGCCTTTCACAGTTGATCTGAACGTTTGGGCTTTTGAGCGACGTCTTGTGCCAGTTTTCTTGTTTGGAGTGGTTTAGACTAATACACAAGATGTTGACACAAGTTCACAAAGTTTCACATATAGTTATTAACACTTAACTATTTGTGTCAGGTTACTTGGACTAGAACACTGGAATCAGGGAGGCTTGTCACAAACGTTTAGCTGGATAATAGCAAAGCAAACGATTACTGTGACTTGTGTTGTGCCTTATATAATTAAAAGGATGCAACAATAGCATCATTGCTGTGCAGGTGATTAGCTATTACACGTTTGTCCCACAGGAGTTTCAGTCTCCTGTGATTCTGTTTTGTGTCCTTTGACTTAGTGGTCGCGTCATCTCACTTTCAGCCGCGTGTCTTGGCTAAAGGGGGTGAGCCGTGAACTGATCACAACCTGATGATTTGGTTGGATCCTCTGGTGAATGAGGGAGCCAGACAGACTCTGGGAATGATGTTAGAGGGAGCTTCAACTCCCATCTACGGAAGATCCCAGATCCCAAAGGAGGCTGGACACAGAGTTTGAGTCAACATTGTTCTTTGCTGCCCACTGACACAAATTCTGAAATAGCAGAGGCAGGACACTCATTCATCACCAAGCTGAGGTCACTGAAGTGGTTTGTAAGCTTGTTGGTAACAAGGCACCAGAGGTATCTCAAGTACCTGAAGTACTTCAAGGTAGTACTACATGGTTCCCAACCAGAAGAGGGAGGTTAGTTCGCTTCAGGTTGGAGTTCAGGCTAATCCGTGCATCTGCAGCTACACTGTTGGTGCATCTCTCCGTTGAAGAGAGAGAAGGTCTATGTTCGATGAGTTTTCAGAGTTTTAATGCTTCGACCTTCCAGACAGTTGTCAATCAGTTCACTCCTCATTCTGTTTCCACTTTCCTGCCATAAAAACAAGTCTTTCACATTTGCTTGTCTGTCTCTTTGACCTTTATTTATTCATTTGTAATTCCTTTCATCTTTTAGCCAACCTGTGTCGCGTTTTCATTCCCCGCTCTTTTAATTGTTTCTTCACCTGACTTTTGTATTATTCTGAATCAGCACTGGTGCGACAACACACTCAGGACATGACAGGATGTTTAATTGTGTCTGTCTGTGTGCACCTGTGCATCCTGCCATCCTCTGACAGCGTCGTATGTGTTTTTAAGCAGCAGTCTTACTGTATCAATATTGGTTCTAGAAGACAGCAGGACAGCTGCAGATGCCTTTTACAACACTAATCTAATGCAAATGTGATGCTAATGTGCGAGTAGTAGTGAGCCTAGAGGGAGTTAGGAGATTTGATGCTGTCATATTAAAAAACTTGGTTTGGGTGATGTTGCTCGTAGTTTCATGTGAATTAAATTCACATGATCCATTTCATAGATGCAGCTTTGGAAACAAACCATTTTAAGCACAAATATAAAATGATTTTTACGGCTACTGTACGATTTCTACGATCTTCAGTAGATCCCAAGTATTTTAGCGCACAAAAGAATTTTTTTTCTGGCTACTGAACAGTAGATTAAGCCAAGGATCCACCAGAGCAGGGGAAAACCTGCAGGTTTTCTGTGCTGCACCAGTTTGTACTAACTTCCACTTCACACAGTGATGCAGAGAATTCGCATTATGTCATTTTTACAGTGGCTGGCAAAACTATTAAGAATGGTCTGGTTTAAAAAGACTGTAATTAATCACTATGATGGATTTAAACATGTAAAGTGTGTGTGTGTGTGTGTGTACAGTAACACAGTGTGCGTCCTCCCTAAGGTCAAAGCAGTGGTAGTGGTAGGCGCATACGTACATGGGGCTAAATTACTTTCTTTATAGTATATTTTATAGTAGTAGGTATTGGGTGGTAATTAGCCTCTTGACTCTTGCCAAGCACCAAGTCCCAACAAAAGTCATCTCAAGGCACTTTACGAGGTCCAGGCCCTGCCGCTCCTGCCTCGTGGAGTTTGCATGTTCTGCCGTGTCCGTGTGAGGTTTCCTGGTCGTCTGGGTTCGGCTAAATGCCAGTGTGACAGGTTGTCTGTCTATACGCGGGGCCCAGGGCTGGACTGGTGACCTAGCCCTGTCTCTCGGCTAAAGACAGCTGGGACAAGCTCCGGCTCACCTGCGACATTATGAGAACAAAGCCGTTGGAAAATAAACAAAATTTAGTAAGTCCCATTAATTCAGTGCTTTAAGTATTTCTGGTATAATATGGAGGATATGGTCCCAGATTGCAGGAACGTTACTTAAAAGCAATTTGACAATTTGACATTAGCCTGAACAGACTTAAACAGAATTAAGGTATATTGTAATGTAAAAAACACACACTAGAATATATTTGGTGAATATAATAGATTGATGAATTTAAATGACATTAATAATAATTCTATGTATATATTTGTGTCTGTCTAAGTGCTGTAAATGACAAGGCCCCCACTTTAAAAATACCTTACAATATAATGGCACAAGACGCCTTCAGAAATGCTTTCCATTATATGTCTAAAGTTCTCCTTGAGCACAGAATCAAATATACTGAACAGAATTGTGAGTAACGCGGCTTCTCTAATTTCTTGTGGAGCAAACAGCACATCAGCAAAGTGCTCAAGTGGCCTATTTCAGAAAACACTGGCAAGAAAATCCATTAGTAGGTAAAATGATTCAAATGTATTTCTCCAAAGGCTCCCGCTCATTCGTAGTGTGGTGGCACAGCGTTGCAGGTTTGGGCTTTGCCACCTGCTGGGCCGGTTTGATGGTGTGTGCATGTGCTCACCGTTGCGGCGTGGATCTGTGGGAACCCTGCTCCCTTCCACAGCCTGAAGACATGCAGCTTGGCTCAGCTGGTGAGTCTAAGCTGTCCACAACGGTACGCAAGCTACCGGACGCAAAGACGGGTGGATGCTTCCACTTGGACTGGAATCCACCTGCCCACGTACGGATGCAGTAGTTTTACCGCGTGTGATGTGTTGAGTCACTTTGGTTCATCCCACCTAGACGTGCGTTGAGCTCGTAATCACGTTAATGAAAGTGATTCTGTTCTAGAGCTGAACTGTGTCAGTCTGCGTAGCTGTGCCTTTCTGAACCTCCCTGCTCTGCTCAGTGGGTGGTGCACAGCTGCAAGAACAGCCCCTATGAACAATGAACGGCAGATATTGTTGGCCCAAGCTTTTGAAGTTGTGTTTGTGAACACTCTATTCAACATCAAATTCCATTTTTAAATTGCACCCAAGAGAGACACTAATGTAAAACTGAACAGGGAGAACAACCCTGTGACTCCTGCTTTAATGATGTCGGATGCTCCGACAGCTGCTTCCATCTCACCGACGAGTCACACGGGGAGATTACGCCATCCACCCGCGTCTCCACTTGTCAGAGTCACTAGGTAAAAGCTTGCAAACTCATGTGAAGTGGTCGGTGGATAAAACAAGTCCAACCATGTTACCACCTGGTTTTCAATGCATAAATTATTATGCCTCAAAATTACAAGAACAAAAAGCACGGATTAAAATATCTGATCACGTCTGTGTACAAGTGAATAAAAGTAACACGTCTCTGAAAAATTTGGCTTTTTAATGAAAGAATTTTAAATTACCAAGATACTGTGAAGCAGATTATTAGACCAGTATAACCAGCAGATAATGATGGTGTGAAATCAAAGAGCTGGCTAATGGAATGAAGGTGCAGGAGATGTGTATCATCACACCTCAGAACACGCCTGCACTCAGCCAAGTATTCAGGGCCAAAATAATTACCCCTAAACACCAAAGTAGAAAGTTTAACTTCCTCCCTTCAGGAACTGCTATAATGACTACATGATATGGTAATTAAAAGATGATTAAAGATTAGGAGTTTCAGTAATTACACCTTTAACGGAGCTAATGGGGCAATCACAGAAATGTTAACATTACGAGTATTTTAGCTTTCAGGTGATATATTTTAGTTTAGTGAGGTTTATTACTATTATTTCTACATTTTGAGAGAAAAAAGAAACCGTGTAATTAGAAGTGAAATTCAGCTCAACTCCTTTACACAGCGCTTTTTCCTTCACATGCAAATTCAAGGGAAAATTCCATTTTCCCCCAAAAAAGTTGACCCCCCCACACACTAGTCCACGTTCTTTGGCTGTGGATTAGGCCTTGTTCATTTTAACCTTCTAAAGCTCCATGACAGGCTGTTAGAGGCTTTGTGTCAGAGTGTGGCCTGTAAAACTCTACTTGACAACACACACATAGCCACGTCTGTCTGTCGCTGTGAGGACTCTAACTGACATAATACCTCCTACCCATAGAAGTTTCCTTAACCAAAACCCTCTACATCCTTAAAGCAAACCTTCCTGGTTTTGGGTATGTTGCTCTCTAGCTGAGGTTTGGCGAGAGGCAGGGTTCACGCTGGACGGGTCACCAGTCCGGTATCCAGACAAGCATCCGCTCCATTTGGCCTGACTGCATGTGTGGACTGTGGGAGAAACGCAGGGAGAAAAAGCAAACGCACATCACATGCGACACAACCATACTGAGAATAAGACGAACTGAAGTAATCACTACTAGACAAGATCTCCTTGATAAACCAGAGCTGGTCTGAAAACAACATCTGCTGTGATTTTGTGTCTTGATGATTCAAAAACGATTTCAGGAAGTTGCTGACAGGGTTAAAAGTGTATAACAACAATACGCGTTTGGTAAAAGCCACACAATGCAGCTTTATGCTAACTTGTCCACTTTTTCCCATTCAGTCTACATCCTCGCTTCTTTTTCCTGTTTCCTGATTACTAGCATATTATTATTTGCAATATGTTTATCACAGTATCTACAGGTTTACAGGCAGCGCTGTTCAGTACAAAATGTTGAATCTTGTCATTTTCAAAGCTTTTTTAAATTTCATTACTTTTATTGACTGCAAACACAAAAAAACATATTTTCTAAACTGGTAGTTTGGTGTTTTTTTATTTTGAAGAACTGTCGTCGTTAATCAAACCGCTCGTCTTTTTTGTTAATTCATACGCATTATTTTAGGACTCAAGAAAAGGCAGAAGAAAACACTGACCTGCTGATTTTCCAGACTTTAATTATAACTTTGTAGTGAACTGGTACAGGTACACCGGTTAAAATATAACAGGTAAACTGAGAATCAAAGTCAGTTCACTGGTGTGAAAGTCCAGTGTGTGACATGATGAACCATCAGAGGACGTCACGTCACTGTGCACATTACAGATAATCACTCATTTGCAATATCCATCCACGGAGTTAAAGACGTGGAGCAAGAATATTGAATTAACTTATTAATTTATTTATTTAACGAATAAATGGAGGGTTTACCCACCAACAAGTAGGTGTGTCTGTAGGAAACCAACAGTCTGACTCCATAAAGTGCTTCTACACAAATCTGTGTCATTTAAACCCTCTCTCTCTCTTTTCTCTGCAGAGAGAGAGACAGAGAGCAAATGTGAGACACTAATAAATGCTGCCTTTACTTAATAATCATTTCAAATCAACACAAAAACACCTAAAAATTAAAAGCCCTGATTTGTTACAGTGTGTTACACCAGCACTAATCAAATCCCCATGTCCACATGTCTTTCAGAGGAGTGTTTTTACAGTAAGCCAACAGCTCTGGTGTGACTCACAGAGCTCTCATACCTGTATTCCTGCCCTAAACCAGATGAGCAAAAGATCTAAGCTTCTTAAATACATGCGATCCATTTAGAGATGGTAACACAAAGTTTCACCTTGACTACAGTTTCCAAATAGAATCTACAAACTCCTACAGAGAAACCAACGGGAATTCAATTACATTCAGACTCCACTTTAACCTGCTACAAGCGGTTGGATATACTCGCTTTTGACTTCCTATGTGTATGTGTATCAGTGCAGCGGAGCGAGAAAACCATTCGAACCATGATACAAGATTGAATTTCATGTTTTAGTACAGTGTGGCAGATGCTCCGTGTACAGCCTACAGGTAAAAGAATAGCAAATGAATTTTCGATGCCAGTTTTTGTCTCTGTTCACTTCTAGAAGGCAAAAACAACAAGCACAACATGAACGGAAAACAATCTGAAATAAATCTGGTCTACGATTACAACTATGCGAGCAGCCGTAGATGGTTTCTTGGTGCAGCTGGACATCTCTAAGGAGCGCCACCGCACGCCGTCGGCCGGCGCTGCTCCTGGGGGCCCTTATCCAGCTGTGTGGTGGGGGTGGGGGTGGGGGTCGCTGGGGCACGGAGATTTTGTGTTTTTAATTTCTCCACTTTCCCTCACCTCTTATAGGTGTGTTTGTGTGTGAGCTCTGACCACCAGGGAAATGTGCGTTAACAGGTTCTAAAGAGTGTTGATCCCCAGCTAAAGCATTAATGTGAGAACTTAATTAAGGCGACAGTAAGGAAAGCTATTACAGGAAAGCTGTTAGAAATGAACCAGTCAATCTAAGGGCATCTAAATTGAATTTTTGCTGAAGCGTCCAGCATTTGACTCATCAAATCTCATCTCCTCTTGCTACTCCTGACCCCCTGGGTTCAATTTAGGTGTGAGTCCGTATGCGCGCATGCCAGCGTGTGTGTTAGCACAACACAACATAAAGATGTACACTTTTATATTAGCAAGAATACAGAACTCAATTAAGAAAGTGCTTTAGCAATCCAATTAAAAGTCTTTGGACAATTCCTGCTCTCCACCCCCCTCCCTCCCCGTCTACTAATAATAAAATAACACACACATATTCTCTCTGGCTTTCTCCACCTTGTCTTAATAATGAAACAACTTAAAAACACACTAGGGCTTTAAATGAAGTCTTTAAAGGGTGCAGCATGCTTCCTCCCTCTCCATCTAATTCTCTATTGCTCTTTCCTATTACTTCATTTTTTTTCTCTTCACACCTAAAAGGCCACACAATAGACAAAGTGTTGAGTTGTGGATTGAAACGAAGCAGATGCTATTTGAACAGGTGTCCGAGACAAAGAGAAGTCGCGTCTCCCGTTAATCTAACAATTCAATTAGGCATTAGCCAAAGTGTTGTTTCAACAGTGTGTTTGTGCGTGTGAAGGGTGTTGTTAGAGGATGCCTCATTAATGTGCCTGCTTGCCTTCCGTTTCCACAGCCACAGGAGACACTTGGTGGTGGCCATTGGTCTCCCATGGCAACCCTTGGGTGTGCTCAGATCAATTCTATATCCCATAATAACGTGTGCGTGCAGGCCAGGCTGTGGGTGTAATTACCTGGTGTGTCTCCGTGGTAACATAGAAAGGGCTTTTATTAAATTAGCCCAGTGGGTCGGCATTTATAGAGCAGTGTCTGGAGAGACAGAGCGACTGGTTATACAGTAGAGCACAGGGACAACTTAGCAAGCATTCATCATCCAACTTGGAATAGAGGAACGTATTATTCCTTTGTTGTTTGCAGTCAAGCTTTGTTCAGATCAATAGAAGAACATTTACATGGCTTGGAAATAGCGTTAGAGGAGAAAACCGCCTGCGAGCAGCTGCTTTGCTCGTGAGGCCTTCACACGTAATGTACAGATTCTACATGTGCTAATTAGAGCAGCTGGTCCGCTGACAGTCCGTGTTCTCGATCAGGACTCTTAACCCGCGGTTGCCCCGTCCACGTCGGCCCTGCTGTCGGGGTGATGCGCATAGTGTGTGGAGGAGGAGGAAAAGGTGGTAGCTCTGGCAAAGCTGTAGTTCTCAGCTGATGCTACGTTGAGCTGCGGGTCGCAGGCTGGACCATATCGGCTAAATGTCAGACACACAAACAATGCTACCTTATCAGAACGCACAAAATCGTGAAACTGGCACCGCCCACTGGAATCAGGTGTGAGTTTTTAGTTGAAGAGTTAATATGCTGCCTTGTCAGTAGCAGACGCTGGTGTTCAGGCTCATACTGGCTCAGATAAAGCAACACGGAGCTGAGCTGGACCTGCCTTCAAGATGACAATGTTACACACTGTTGATTGTTCTTGTCACATAATATTGAGGCAGGATATAAAGCAGCATTACTGCTACTACATCTCATTTACTTCACTGACTTAAACCCAACAACATAACATTAATAGCAGTTACGCAGTCACACAACCAAACGACTTACAACAAGTCATCACTGTGTCCTAACAAAAGCACATCGTGAGTCTAGCAACACTGAAATGAAGGAGGAGGCTGTACATGTAGCAGCCACTGACTGACTGATGACTTTCTTCCTTATTCCTTTCACACGGTTTTAATCACGTTCATTCATTTTGCTGTGTAGTTGTCTAAAAGGAGACGAACTGTGAAACAAAAGTTAGACAGAGTCCAGTCTGCGACCAACAACCAGCAACCGACTGACTTACTAAAGCGTCATTTCACTGTAATACTACTGCACGAACGCTTTATTTCTTCATAAATTCCTACGGAGTGTGTAGTCAGTAAGCCTTTGAATTTGTTCTGACTGGACGGGACTTGATGGGCAGCTGAGAGACTGAAGCTGAAGATACATCAGAAGAGACAGACAGGAGAGACGAGAGAAAGGGGTTGAGTGCGACTGCGATTGCAGCGGTGAGTTTGTCTGTGTGTTCTCTCTGCACTGCTACCACTAACAATAGATCAACAACCTTGACCGAGTCAATTTGTTCTGCTGTCCTGACAATTTATCTGTTCCATCCCGGCATGCAGGTAATTCACCCTGACAGCTCCGAGAGCTGTCGGAGTGTGCCGCTCTGAGCGCTTTGTGCTGCGGGTGTGCGTGTGCGTGTAGCCTGGTGCAGGAGATGTGATGAGCTTAATGGGCCACACAAGTTATTTACATGCATCACAGTCAGCACTGAGTCATACAAATGGGCCGTGTGTTGATTTTCACCCAGCGAGCGCTGCAGCCGCCACTGACTGACTGATGGCTGTGTCACTAGTCTTCAGCTTCCAGCACCACCTTCTACTCTGACCAAGCGGCGTCACGCCACCGCAGATAATGACCATGAGACGAACACGTGACAGAGCTACCAACCGCAGCTTCTCTGTCTAAACAAGAATGTTTGGGGGATTTTCTACGAAGCTTTTGTTGGTACAGCTTTGCTTGGTAGGTTTGTGTTTCCTACTGATGGACCGTAATAGCGGTATTGCATGTAGCATATGCAATAATGACTGATGAGGGAATGAATGAGTTATATGCTGCTGCATGGCTGCTGGGGAAGATGCAATTCAGAGACAAATGTCTTTGACAGAGTCTAAGAATATTTTCAGAACTAATTTCAGAAAAATTTTTGTTCTTTAATGTAACGTTGTGAGGACTTTGATCCCACCATGTACAGTTCTTGATCAAGCGATTCAGAAAATGAGGAATCTCTACATGCAGGACCGTGGATGTGATGTTCAGCAGGCGTTATTCTCTGCTTTAGGCCAAGAACATTTACAGAAATCACAGTTTGCTGCCCGATCCACAAATGCAAGTTAACCCTTTAAAGACAGACACATTGAAAAACTGCCACCAACGTATAATTTTGACATTTGTTTTACATGTTCATTAAAACTTTGCATAGTTCCCCAATAGTTTGTGATATTACCTTTTAATATATATGTAAATAATCACATTACTGCATTGGGTATTTCTGGCAAATGTTTGCTCACAACAATAATGTTAATTGTAGAAGATACTGTAGCTGATAGCTGCTGAACTGACCTTTCAAATCTTTGTCACATCATAAAAATAATCCTTCAACACAGACCAAGGACTGATGAGCAACAATCCTGCCCCAGACAAAAATGGGACCACATTCCCTTCAGGTCCCCAACGTCCACAGACAGTGGTTGAAAGAGAGAAAGCTGAAAAGATTTTATTATCAACTGATATTTTTAATACATTGTAAATACAATGTACGTTAATTCGTTTTACAGATCACTGCATTCTGCTTTTATTTACAGTAGCTTTTACACATCGCCCTAACTGTGGAAGTGGGGGTGTATGACACTGGCTGTTGGTTTAAATGATCTACAGTATTTTGCCTACTATGCTAATTAAGCAGTAGACTAGAGTTTAGTTAAAAGCAAATTAAAGTTTAAACATTTGTGGAAACACATATAAAAAGATTTACATTAATATGTAGTTATATAATTACTCCAGTAGTTTAGTGACATATATTTGTGTTTTGTGCTTCTACGTTTTTGGGCATTTTGAGGACAGGACACATCGTTTTGATATAGTTGAACCTACACTGTCTCCTATGTAACAGCAACATTAAGCACAATACAGAAACACGTCTTCCTGCGTTTATTCTTATTCTGGTCCTGTGTGAGAAAAGTCAGATTTCACACGTGGCTGGAATGAACCAAAACAACATATTTAGATGTGACTTCGATTTGAACTGTGAACCAGAAGAGGCCTTGCTAATGACCCTGAGCAGCCTGTTGCAACGCTGCATGGATTGGTCAGGTAGAGCAGCGAATCAGGGATTAGACTACTACGGAGTCAGGGCCACGGATCATGTCATGGTTGGCATTTTAGCCTCTGCCATGCACATTCATTTAGACTCATCTGCTAATTGCGGTCACCTGTGTTCCACCTCTGGTTTCTCTGTAGGTCTTTTTCAGTCAAGTGATGGCGTGTCCTGATTCATGTCATTGGATCCAGCCTCATGTGACTCCAGGGCTACAGTAGACTAACCTTGTTCCCAAGATGTTGAGCGACTTGGAGCAGACTTGCAGGTGCTGATTTCACTACGGATCTCCCTACAAATACTGTCCTTATCCTGTCAGACCCTCGCTACACTACCAGGCTGATGTTCATCCGTTTTATTAATGCCGATAAATACCTGTGAGACAATGTCACGCCTGCTACAAACAGAGTAACACAAACAAACCATATCATACTCGTTGTTTGGCTTTTCATCTAATATCTTACACTGTTTCCTATACTGTGCAACTGTTCTCCGAGTTCCACAGCAGAACAAATTAAGCGAATGTGTTATCTCCTCCCAAGCTAATTTAATGGGAGGTGATATTTGCTTGTTGTGTGCATAAGGACATCAGTTTCCTCGGGGGAGAAGCTTTGGTGATGGAATAATACTGCCACCAAATTATCAGAGCACCATGGCAGAGAACACGGGTTTTAAATGGAAGGGAATGAGGTGATTTGATGGGATATGTTTAAAGCTTCAGCGTCTGAGAATGTACTCACCCTAATTCAACTCCAACTGTTTGTGGGAAGACTTGCAGTCAACAAAGGTCCCTGGAGACACACAAATGTGTGCAATGCTGGTGTGTGGAGTATTGATTGGAGATCAATGCACTCTTTACAAGGGTGTTAAAGCATTTCAAAAAACATCCTTCTTTCAATCATTCTACTTCTCCCTGCAGTTCATCTTCTAGCACGGTCCTTCGATCTGCCCACTACTTCTACACCCTTTGGTGTGTGGGCACTTAAGAACATAAACATGTATTCACATCTACTTTAGTAGCAGTGGACTGTCAGGCTACAGTGATCAAGTGTGTGTGTGCATTTTTAGTTTGTATATATTGTATGTATGGGTGTGTGTCTGGTCAGTGTCAGGGAGTTTGACAGGGAGAAGGGAAAACATCTGGAAAATGATCTGCAGCTGTGATTAAATTTAAGATATACCACAAAGAAATACACATACATACCTTTATCAAACAGGAACTTTAATATTACAATATCTTCATTATAATAGGTAGAAGACATGTGTGCTGTAAATTGCATTGCATAAATCTGAAACACATTATGTGATATTTGTTGTATTAAATTGTAATGATATTCATCATAAATAGACACAATTCACAACAATTTAATTCACATTAGGACATTTAAAAAATAATGTGATTAATGGTGACACATCTGTAGAAAAAAATAAATTGCAGAATTATCACAAGCCACACAATGTTAAGACTGTCATTAATCAATCCTCGTTTGCAGAAAGGAAGACAGCTAAGAGCAGAGTGAGGTTTAGGTTTATTCATCTATTCATTTATCAGTTAGCAGGTGGTACAGTATGTCCACAGAACTGACTGGAGACCAACTAAGGACCCAGCAGGTGGGACATGAGACAAGCACTGATACAGGGTCACCAGAGGAGCTGAGGCCAAGCAGGCAGCGATGGGCAGGTACTACGCTGAAAATGAGCTTCATTTAAACCATAAATTATTAAGTTATTTAGAAGTCAACCTGCGTTTGTGCACAACACAGGAGATTGTGCGTGTCTTCCTTTAATAATGTCCCCTGAACTGTTTTTCTAATCCCTTACACACACAACAAACAATCATCTTGTCCACGTTACTCCGTTGAAATACAACTGCGTCCCCTGCGAATACGCGTGGGAAACCCCGTAGCTCAGACCCCGCAGGGTTAGCGAAGCACTTGGTGTCAGTTTAGCTACTGCCGTAGAAATACGCGAGCGCAGTTCGCTTCAGTGTTGACATTAAGACAACTCTGCTACAGACGAAGGCTCTGTAGCTAAACGTGAAACCGACACTAACTAAAACGCCTCAAGCTTCACTATGTCGACCTGAGCCTCAGAGGTCGGTTACAGCACCGGACGCTTTGACTGGACAAGTGAAAGGGGTAAGATGCACAAGAGAAGCTTTTGTTTCAAATATAAGTACATCCCTGAACAAGATATTCAGTTAAATACGTATATATTTGGCCATATATGTGCTACTGTCTAAACTACACGCATATATATGATGAGGATTAATAAAAAACTTTCTATGGAACCCACCAAAATAACTTTAAATTACCTAGTGGAGAGTGTAGTTAAATTTGGCTCATAGTGGCTACGACCACCAGACCACGTGACTTACAGGTGTGATGAAGAAGCAATCACAAAGAAAAATGACATCCTTCAAAAACAAACAGCGCTGATGAAGTTTCTCAGGTTTGAGGTATTGATCACGTATGTGTCACTGTGTGGGGAGCCTGTAGCACATCTATACATATATTTCATTAATAAAAACAATTCCTTAAGAGGTTATCAGAAACTCTTCCTGCATCATTGTTCAGAGTCATGTTTCCTACCACATTAACCTTGAAGTACAGTTACTGCAGAAACCTGGAGAAAGTTACAGTTAAACTCATTACACATTTAATGTGTAATTAAGTAGAACTGATGTCCACGTAGAAGAACCTGTTGTGCGCTCAGCCTGCAATATAGGAGTCATGCATAACGCTTATTGTTGGACAGCATAATAGTATTATGGTTTCATTTTATGAAAACACAGCCAATTCAGGTCAACCTCACTATGGTTAACCTAGAAAAATATCGGTGAGACCGATTATCTTGATGAGATATGAAAATAAGTGTGATTTACAGATTGGAGCTGAGTACGTATGCTGCTGTCTCTGATCACATGACATTCATTTCATGACTCGGAGAAGCGATGCAAACAGTCAGCAAGCATTTAAAAAAATCTTACATCTGGTGTCACCTTTTGATACAATCTATGACATATTGAAGAAACAGATGTGAAAGGTAATGGAATATTTAAAAGGGGTCTTTAACGTAGTTCATATGTTGGATGTTTGTATTGTATTGCTGCAGTGTTTATTTCTAGTATTTGAAATATCAAGTGTGTATTTCTATTTTAATGACCCTTATTATTTCATTTTTATCACATTAAGATCAATGAAGACGTCCCCATGTCCTCTTTAAGTCAATAGAAATGCTTCTTTTACTCCACTGTCCTGTTATACAGCAATTGTGTGACATGAACTAAACTCAGAGCAGCAGCTTATTATAGAGGTGTACGAAGAGGTGAAACTCATAATATGGAAACAGGGAAACGTGGCGATTATAATTAAAAAAGGAAAAAGTCTGTCAGTAATTCAGAAATAGCTAATGAGCGATGATCCAGAGAAATCCTCATATTTAATATGCACTCTGTGACATACATTTGCACTAAACTGTAGCCTCAACAATAACACCTTTAAATGTGATCATCAGCAGTAAATATGTTACACAGTAAACTCCATAGTTCACAGTTTTGTCCATATATATGAAGCCTTGTGCATCACTTTGTTATGTACGTTCCTCTGTAGTGTTTTAGTTCATGGATTTATGGGTTCGCATTTAAAAGTAACCGATTCTGCCATTTTGTGTCTGCTCAAGTCAGACTAAAATAATTTTTTTGTGTTGGGTGCCATTGTTTCCTTCGTGATCTTTGTCTGCTTACTCTTGGAAAGGACAAGTTACTGTGTGACAAGTGACTGGGGCTGAATAGTGGTGTTGCACTAGATTATTGACAGCAGAGATAATGAGTTGATGTCTCGTGATGTGGAACATACTATGGGCAACTGTTGGCCAAATAATAACCATACGTGATTGGAAAATGACAGCATAGACTAAGTCGTGTTACAAGTCCGTAGTGTTCAATAATATCATCATTGTAATGTGCAGTATCTCTGTTGTGATCAGAAGCCTTGGCCAGATTCCTACATTCCAGAAAACACACATTGATTGTTATCATACCACAGAACCAGAAACCAGTGGGACCTTTGTCAGTAGGTGACATTCAAATGATGAACGAACAGAATTTAATATACAAATAAGGACCTCGCTTTTCCTTGTGTTGTTCTACCTCCAAGCAAACATTATCCTTGGCCGACTGTGAGTGTGTATGTGCACTGTAGTTCAAAGGCAGCAGCAGTCAAAAGCCTCCCGCAGAGTGTGTCAAACTAAAAAAATCTCTCTGAACTGTGAATTAACGGCATCTCCCTATCTCTCCTCTTTGGGTTGCTCTGCAGCTCCTTGCCTTCCATTCACTCTTCCTTCCTTTTCCTCTGCCTTGTTACTTCTACTTTTCCTCTCTCTCTTCTTCATCAATGCCAATTTCCTTACCTGTTTTTCATTTTATCTTGACTCACCTTTCCAGTTCTCTTTAGTCTGTGCGTTCTTGTTTAATTTCATTCCTCCATTGTGTCCAGGTCCCTACTGCAGTTTGAATCTATATTTATATCGTATCGTATATCTCTTTAATCACCTCAATTCTTTTTTTCCTTAAATTTCCCCCAACAGTTGGAGTTTTTAGTTGGATTAGGTGAAAAATGCCAGAAACACGGCAGACTATAGGTTTTATTATGCCCATTGTATTATATTATGCTATCTTAGCTTTAGGCCTCAGACTTTAGGACTTTTGACCATGTTGTCAGGGCCATTACACAGCATAGATGTAGTGCTGTGTAATGAGCAGTGCTTAGTTGTGGGACATGGCGGCCACTGCAAGGACATACCACACAAACACCCTACCCACAAGCACAGGTTAGCATAGACCCAGGTATAGGATTAGCATAGACCCAGTGTATAGGATTAGCATAGACCCAGTGTATAGGATTAGCATAGACCCAGTGTATAGGGTATAGGATTAGCATAGACCCAGTGTAGAGGGTATAGGATTAGCATAGACCCAGTGTATAGGGTATAGGATTAGCATAGATCCAGTGTATAGGGTATAGGATTAGCATAGACCCAGTGTAGAGGGTATAGGATTAGCATAGACCCAGTGTATAGGGTATAGGATTAGCATAGACCCAGTGTATAGGGTATAGGATTAGCATAGACCCAGTGTAGAGGGTATAGGATTAGCATAGACCCAGTGTATAGGGTATAGGATTAGCATAGATCCAGTGTATAGGGTATAGGATTAGCATAGACCCAGTGTATAGGGTATAGGATTAGCATAGACCCAGTGTATAGCATATAGGATTAGCAGAGACCCAGTGTATAGCATATAGGATTAGCATAGACCCAGTGTAGAGGGTATAGGATTAGCATAGACCCAGTGTATAGGGTATAGGATTAGCATAGACCCAGTGTAGAGGGTATAGGATTAGCATAGACCCAGTGTATAGGGTATATGATTAGCATAGACCCAGTGTAGAGGGTATAGGATTAGCATAGACCCAGTGTATAGGGTATAGGATTAGCAGAGACCCAGTGTATAGCATATAGGATTAGCAGAGACCCAGTGTATAGCATATAGGATTAGCATAGACCCACTGTATAGGGTATAGGATTAGCATAGACCCAGTGTATAGGGTATAGGATTAGCATAGACCCAGTGTATAGGGTATAGGATTAGCATAGATCCAGTGTATAGTGTATAGGATTAGCATAGACCCAGTGTATAGGGTATAGGATTAGCATAGGCCCAGTGTATAGGGTATAGGATTAGCATAGACCCAGTGTATAGCATATAGGATTAGCAGAGACCCAGTGTATAGCATATAGGATTAGCATAGACCCAGTGTAGAGGGTATAGGATTAGCATAGACCCAGTGTATAGGGTATAGGATTAGCATAGACCCAGTGTAGAGGGTATAGGATTAGCATAGACCCAGTGTATAGGGTATAGGATTAGCATAGACCCAGTGTAGAGGGTATAGGATTAGCATAGACCCAGTGTATAGGGTATAGGATTAGCAGAGACCCAGTGTATAGCATATAGGATTAGCATAGACCCAGTGTATAGCATATAGGATTAGCATAGACCCACTGTATAGGGTATAGGATTAGCATAGACCCAGTGTATAGGGTATAGGATTAGCATAGACCCAGTGTATAGGGTATAGGATTAGCAGAGACCCAGTGTATAGGGTATAGGATTAGCAGAGACCCAGTGTATAGGATATAGGATTAGCATAGATCCAGTGTATAGGATTAGCATAGACCCAGTACATAGGATTAGCATAGACCCAGTATATAGGATTAGCATAGACCCAGTGTATAGGGTATAGGATTAGCATAGACCCAGTAGTTCTCTCTTTCTTTAACGGCTCCAGGGCCGAGCATCTGTGTTACAAGACTGAAAGTGTCAGTGTGTGCTATTGCGATATATGATCTTTGTATGACTATATAAATAAAAGACACCGACTTGAGTGAAGTAGTTGTGCCCTGTCTCCAGTTCAAGATAGAATTTGGGCTGTGTGTTTATTTTCTCCGTCATACATGACTGCTTCACAGTTATCCCATCCTTAATATGGCAACTTCAACAAGCTCTTTTTTAAATTTTCATTTGTGTTGTTGTTGTGAAGTTCGGGCATCTTGTCTGGAGACGCAATTAAGTTTACATGGAACCGTGTTAGACAACTTTTCCCTCACACCAGTGGAGTCAGCGTTGTCTGAAAATAACAGTTTTACCCTAAAAAGAGACAGAAGTTGATTCTAGTATGTGAATGGATCAGTTAAGGTGAGTAAGGTAGGTGTTGTTTGTTCACAGTCTCCCTTTAATGATTCCTATTTGATCAGAATTAATTATGGATAAATAAATAAATACAATATATAATAAATATAATATTATAATAATATAATAAATAAATATTGAGTGTTTTTTTTCTCAAGTTTTCTGGCAAGTGGTTTGCAGATTATTTTCAACTCTACACATTTATTAGAGTCGGGATCTTTGGAGCAGGCTTCTGAAGGCTGAATTCATGTTTGAGTATAATGTACCTTGTTGTTTAACTATTGTTGTGTGGAATGTGGGCGCCAGCACAGTCCAGTTCTTTATACTGTAGAACTCCTAGTAGAAACCCGCTGGGCTAGTCCAGCGTTGCAGCTTGTTTGCTGTTTAACTTTGGGTGATGAGATGACTTATTGTTTACGCTTCCTTGTCTTTTAATTGAATGGTTGTAAATTTTTAAATATTTAAATATTATATTATATATAATATAATATTAAATATTTGTTAATGTAGTCAAAGTTCTTTACGCATAGTCGTTTTCCTGTCAATTTTTAATTTAATATTTATTTCCAGTTTTATTTCCCTCTTTTATTTTCATTATGTCATCCTGTGCAGTATACAACATAGTCCTTTTCTACTCTCTTTCTATATAATTAATAAAGTCCTGGCCTTTGAATAATGATATACAAAATCTTCAGTGCCTGCTTGGTGTCACGTGACAGAAACAGATCCATGATCGCTAATAGAGTAAATAGTGGAGTCGGAAGTGTCTGCTGAATTGTTTACTTAAAGTAAAGAGATGTGAGCGGTGGGTGGCCAAACATCACAACGACTGAAATCATTCATATATTGTTTTAAGAGCTCGTTTGATGGCCATTTCCAGTTATTCCCTGCTATGCGTAGCCTGTTTGTTCTGGTGGAATCATCATTATCACCACATATACAGTATTTGCGTTATTAACATTATTTATTATAGTTCTTCCTTTTGGGTGTTAGCGTAAAATTTTGGAATCTTATGAAGCAAAACTGGCATTACACCACCTAACAGGAGGCACCAGTTACGTTGATCATGTTTGGATCATAAATTATATGATTAAATATTAGCCTTTATAAATGATAACAGACTGTATATTGACTAATAATTATTATTTTATTAATTACAATGTATTATAGGGCACCACTTTTTTCATGGACGAATAACATATCAGTCCCAAAATTCATGTTTCTAATGACAACAATATAGTCACTAGAAGTCTGAAATCAGCCGATGTCAATAAAAAATCAACATTGACTACAACAAACATCATTAAATGATAGTTATTATATTCAACAAAGCTCATTACGCCTCTAAATAATAACTGTATAATTACTAGTACAGTAATGTTGGGTGTGTGAAAGAGAAAGACACAAGATGCTGCCTCACTGTCCTGCCGTCGCGAGGACTGTGGTGTCTGGTGGTTGTACTCATGCGAGGGCTGAAGTGCTGTGCGTTTCAAATGTTGTGACTATTTGAACTGTGCTGTGATTTGTTAAACTGCCTAAAAAGTGATCAGGGGTTTGACATTGTTTGTCTTAAACCTGTTGGGACCAATATTGGTAATATACCTGGGTAATATATCTGGGTTTGCCAGTTTGGTTGTAAACTGGGTCAAATACCCCGTCTGGACCTCCTGTAAGATGGCGGCCATGTCCCACGCCTCATGACCGGGTGGGGGCGTGGTTGTTCTGGGTACTGTATCTGATCAGGCTTGGCCTTGTATGGGTTGTATGTTTGCCCTGTGCCTATTAGTGATATTATTGTTGTTGCTGTTCTCAGTATCATATTATTGATATGGTGGTTGTGTACTTGTTTTAGCTGTTCTTTCTACTTGTTCTTTCTCTCTGTCTCCTTACCATCCTTCTGTCTTTCTGTTCCCTCTGTTTTTAACCTGTCTGATCCTACAAACTGTATTATACTGGACCATATAAAAAATAAATAGAGGTTACCGATCAAGAGCAGTATACACCTTAATTACACCTTTATAAAAACACATGCTCCGCACATATGCAAGTTGCAGTAAAATGCTTCACTTCAAGTGAAGCGTTCCATTTCTCTTTGAGAAGACATTTCACATAATATTTAGAGTATATAAACAATTTCAGGGTGATGTTTCAAATATGATAGTCTAATGCTAATTGATGTGAACACATTTTCAGATTTAGATAAGTTATGTGATGAAAGTATTCACGTAGATGAAAAGGTATCAATGAAGACATCTACGCGTACTTATACCAAGGTTGTGACTATAGTGGTGGTGTCTGGCTTTTCCATGTCTTTTGGCCATGGTCTTTTTTGCCAACACACAGCTTGTCTCACATCATAGTTGGACTGTAGGTGGCGATCAGCTTACACTCATAGCACAACATGCGTAGCCCTACTTCAACGCATGCGTCCTGAGAAGTGCACCGGAGAGGTCACGTGGAAGGTCAGGACCGGGAACTGGGAACATTACTGAATGTGGAATTTGGGGCAGATTTTCTGTTTTTATTTATTTCATCATCGGATGTTATAATATAGCCAACTTACTTTATTAGGAAGCAGTGTAAACCAGTTGAAAGTGGCTCATTGCGTCATTGCTGTGCTTGCTGCATACTGTAAGACATTACATTGTTTTTTGTAATTTTAGAATGTGCAAAATTTCCTAAAACACATTTTCACTTTCATTTCATTATAGGTTACATATTGCTTATAAATTGAACACTAAATAATTTCTTCTATTCAAATTAAACTTACAATACAGTAAAGTGTGGGGACTGAAATGCTTTTCCACGTTACAGCATCTCTACTTTCTTCTTTTGAGTGTTCTCTTCTCTCCTTTTCCATATTCTTTTTTTGTCATTTGTATTTTTTCGCCACCTCACGTTTTGTCTGACTTCTTACTTCATTTGTCGATTGTTGTCATTACGCACATTGAGACTTGACAGTTCATGTTCAAAGACTGGATCGTGTCCATTGTTTCCTCTGCTCATGTATCTACACTACATCACCCTTTTTACCCTTCCTTTGCTATCTTTTTTCTCATATGTCCTTCCATTGTACACGTGCCCTTTCTAGTTCCTGTTCTTTGACTTCCTCACACATTTTTCATTTCCTTTGTTTCCGTGACAACTTGTCCTTGTGTGTCCTTTTTTTGTCAGCTAGACATGTATATGTAAGAACAAACAGCAAGGATGTACAATAGGCAAGTGCACTCATGTACTTTAAATGAGGAAATGCTACAGATAATGTGGAGAACAAACACTAGATTGATGAAGTAGGGAGGGAGAGAAGGACAAGAGGGAAAATACAGCAAATGTCAACTACAGTCGACTACAAAAAAATGTCATTTAGATTAGCAGCTCACCTCTGTCAGCATCAATATAACTGGCATATAACTGGAGTCACTTTCTGCACCTTAAAGTGCTTTAAGGCCACTTCTCTTCAACTTTCTGATGCTCACAATTTGAGCGTCAGACAAATTACATTACAAATGCTTTACATGGTTAATACTTAAGGCTTGCAGTAACTCTTGTACTTCTAAGAAAGCAAAGAAAATAGAAGAACACATTTATTATGAAATCACAAATAATAATCTCAGAAATATTAATTAACGTAATTCACGCTGAAGTTATGTAGCAGCACATTCAAATGCATTTTGCCCTTTGTCATATGCAACACATGATTATGTACGTACAGGTTTAAGCACTCAGTCTGAAAGCAGGTGTTATACTAAATGCACCTTTAGTTGAGCAGAGGAATAACGAGGTCGTCAGTTTTCTGTATATGTATATCGCCTGGCGTCCGCTGAATAGATGAGGTCACTGACTAGTAGAAGCTGTTTTTTTCTCAGACAGCAATACCTGTTTTGCAGGTTCTACACATTCACACTTACTGTTATAAATATACAACAGAAGGCATGTTTTTCTAGCTTCTTCACTGATGGAGAGCAAGAAATTGTCATGATACTGAATGTAAAAATGCTGCACAGATGCGTTACACATGCCACAGTCTTTTTAGCCTGCCTCATCTCACATACTCACATGTCAGGCGGTGGACATCATGCTGAGCTGCGTTCGATCAGATGATGCACCGTGTGACTGATGAGATGAGTAAGGTAGGAAATCTTTGTTGTGTTAATCAGTACATTCTCAGATGACATCTGTTGAGTTGTATGTGCTATACTCGCTCTCTTACAAGAAGATGTATGACTTCCAGCTGGTTCCAAGCTCTACAAATTGAATGTTTTATTAAATATTTATCACGTTTAGCCCTGATTTTTACATAGAATAATAAAGTGATCGCTAGAACGATATACGCATAAAAATTTAAATAATCCAAACTGAATTTAATCTAGTATACTGTACACATGAATAATAATTTTATTTCAGTTTTCTTACTCATTTTAGCTCATTTCTCAAATAGAATAAAAGCATTTTTCATTTCACGAATCTCTCATTTCTCATTGCTTCAAAACACTAAACAGCATTTGTTTATTCTTTGTGAAAATGAAACCTTTCACGTCTCACAACTATGTTATGTGTATTTATTGGCATATGTAAAATCATCCATGCAAATGCATAAAACAATGTTTGCCATTTTTCGAAAAATGGTTGGAGCTGGCGTATGCGTCTGTTCAGACAAACCATGGTGCACACAGCATGTTTCTGTACTATACAGGTAGTTTTACTGTATGTGTTGTTGTGCTCATTCTCTGAAGTTGTTTATATCCACATGGCAAAAATATCTCTGCTTCTAGTATATGATCTAAACCCAGTTTACATTTTTCTTTGTCACTATGCAGACAATAATGGACACAAACCTTTTGTTTTTATAGATGAAACAGGTTTCAGTTTATTTAGACACAGGACACTGAGCCACATCTGGAACACAAGTCAACGTGGGGCAATATCACAGTGTGTGATGCCAAGGTGTTAGCACACATCCTGCAATTACTGGGCACTACAACACTCAATTTCTCCTGACGTTGTTAAGTAGAATTTACAGAGAAGTAATATCAGAACATGAGAGATAGTTCATATGTGCTGTTACTACGTTCTCTGCCAAGAACGACAGGATGTCTGCAAAGATGAGACCTTATACACAGGCTGTTTGTAGCTTATTGTGAAGGAGAGCAAAGCTTTTGTTTCCCTTATTTACTCAACTGCAAGGTTTTTTTAAATTTTCAGGGATTTTGTTAAAGAGTGTAACTGTTGCATTTGGACTATAAGCATAATGTAATTTTTAACTATCACAGTGAAAAGCGACTAGTCTGGCTCAAACAATAACAAAGTGACTTCACACCATCACAGAGACTCACTGTGTCTGCTCCCCGGCCGACTGCATTAAATAAATCAAAAATAAATACAAGGGGAGCGACTCATTGGAATTGAGTTAAAATAAAGGTGACTCTTACACAACAGGTCTCTGAACCATAAGCCGTCATAGATTTAGATGCTGGGGTCTATTTTCCTCTAACGTGCCACCGTTGTACGTCAACTTTGTGTCTCTTTCCTCCCACAGTTGTGCTTCTCTCTCTGTACCTTTGGACACTCGTGTCTGTGTGGCCTACGCAACCTGCCTGTGTTCTGCTGCCTGTTGTTGCTCTTTTGTCTGCTGCTGTTCTTTTCTCTCTTCATCTCCTCATCTTAACCGGTCGAGGCAGGTGACCATCCATCCCGAGCCTGGTTCTGCTGTAGGTTCTGTTAAAGGTGTTTAAGGTGTTTTTCCCCTGGCTTAAGGGTTTGACTGTTTAACTTCGTAATTCTATGTAGTTGGACATTTGTACTCTGTAAGGTGTTAAGCTTTACTTAGTAGTACTTTGAGATGATTTTTAGTGTACATACATAAACTGAATCCAGTTGAATGCTCACGTGTCATTAAGAAACAAGTTTGCACACCCTGGTTCATACCATAGCAGACATTTTCACCCAGACATTGCAGTTACTGAAATTCATCTACTGTACTAGACTTTGCATAGAACCCAGCTAAAAGCTTACATTTAATTGTCGTTCTAGGCATGTGAAATGAGTGACAGCTCGCCTATTACATCACCTGGAAGCTATAAATAGGAATAATAAAAGGAAAGTTTAGCTAATTTACGCTTTGCTGATGACCTGCTAGGACTCCGGTGCCTCATTTTGACAACTTTGACAACCAGTTAATAAAAGTAACTTTGTGGGGTTAAAGTTGGGGTCAAATCTACACAGCAAAACTGAGTGAGACGTGCTTTCATTTACCACCATGGACAGGACATCTTCAAATCAGCCTTCACTAGGTAATGACTTGTCATTTAGCAAAAGAAATGTGCAAATATGACATGAAAGCAAATTTATTTTATTCATAAGTACTGAAGACATGTCACGATTCTGCCTTGTTCCACCTTGATTTTTACTGGACAAACATAAAATATAACAAGAACATCTTCCAGATGTGGAACGTCTTACTTAGTCAGTAGGAGGAACAAGAACTGCATGCTACACACACACACACACCATAAACAAGCATCATTTATATTTCTGAAAGCTTTCTTTGCTTTCAGCATTTTCACACCTGTCTAAAACTTTTGCACAGTACTGTACATATATATACACGCGACTTTGTCCATGTTGTAACCTATAACCTACCTCTATTGTAGGCCATAGGTTACAACATGGACAAAGTTCACTACAAACACACAATGACTGTCAGTAAGTTCTATATGTCATTTAAAATCCTCATCTGATGCTAATCTCTTGCACTATTTCTGCCAAACCACTTGCTGAGCTAGATAATCTCAGTTTGTTTCAAATACACTGTACAGCATATATATGAGTAATTAATATAGATACGTTTAAATATATGAGGATTGTAATCGCACTATGTCTAATTTATTAACGGGCAGAAACAGTCTCACAGAACCTCTCCTGCATTTCATCTACACTACAAGTTTCATTATTACACATGTCTTACATCATGTGAGTGTCAGTATCTTCATGTGTGGTAGTGAGTTGGACATAATTAGCTACCTAGAGAATATGGCAAACAGAGCCTTTCTATACTGTATGGCCCTACACAAAGGCAAAAAGATACAGTTACAGTGACTCTCCACAAAGTATTAATATTTCATGACAGAAACTGAAAAGAAATGTTGAACCTTTAATGTAAATGTTTCCAAGCACAACACCATCCAGCAGTGATCAGAATACAGACGCCCCTGTGGATTAGAGCTTTTATTAAAACCCTGAGTGTCCCTATCCTGCATTAACCTCACATCTTCAGAATGTTTCCTGGAGCTTAAATGTCAGAGACGAAATTCATTCACAGCCAGATACAGATACAGTCATCCAGAAACAACTTGACACAGACCAACAAACCATGACAGAGGAAATGTAGCCATAACAAGGAAATATCCCACATGGCTACGAAGATGAACAACATTTTAGTGAGGTTTGAGTCAAGGGTGCTATTAAAGGTTTCAGTAGTAGTTTGCAGCAGCCAGAGACGGAATTGGTCAACGATAATGGTGACGACCCCTATGAGCAAAGCTTTACTGTGTTTTCCTATGTGTTTAGCGAGTAGAAGCATTTATTTTATTTATTGAGTGGTAGCTTTTACTGGTATACAATAATAAAGTGTTCATATTACCGCGTGTCATCAAACTCAATGACCGCAAACAAAATGATATTTTTTCTATTGTATTTCAAATTTTAAGTAATGTCTTGATTTAGATTGTCTGCACATTTAAAAACGACACAGGAGGCACCAAGCCACCACAATAATCCAACCTACTTGCCTTCACCTCATTTTTCTTTAGTTTTTTCATTAAAATATTTAAAGGTCGTGTTAATTTTGTTAAGTTTTACCATCGTGGCCCGTTTTTCTTAAATAATCACACAGGGTCCTCGAAATCTTTTCCTTCTTACAATACGCGACTTACAATTCTCAGGCAGCGTTGTTCCACAGGTAAAATGATGAGCCGTGGTTAACAGATGTGGTTTAGGCAGCATAACTGGAGCTCTGTGTGTTTGTCTGCTGTTATGCAGCCACTATACTGACTCAACGTTCATTAAAAGCAAGTTTAAATCTGTATTTTCTCCATCATGGCCACAACATATGCATAGAAACTCTAAGAAATCATTACATTAAAATGAAAGATAAAGGTTCAGGAAAGAGGGGGGTTTACATATGCATATTTAGTGCACGCAGTGAAGCACATGTGACCCGTTCCATAATAAAGTACTGATTTATCTGAAAAAAATCAACAACAATAAACCCCTTAACCGTCGGAAACACATCCTCACTGAATGCGAGTTTTCAGACCCTTTGTCTGACGAGCGAATCTCCTCACAACTGCCACGTTTTCTATTCACTGGAAATAATGGGATAGAAATGGCATTTATAAGGGTATTTTCATAATAGAATTTTTAAATCACATTTTTTGATTGGAACTGAACGTTTTTTCAGAAATAATGGCTGCTGCAGGGGTTAAACTGTGTTGTGGAGCAGAGTCTTGCTGTTTAGGTGCGATGCGTGGTGGTAGCGCAGTGAGCGTCATGTCAGTAATGACCAAGGCTTGTAAAGTGCATGTGTCAGGGAGACAGATATCCAGCAAGTCCTTCTGATTTTCAGTACAATGGTTCTACCTTTGTAGTCCACGTGTCATTCCTGTAGTAGTGTATGGCTAACAAACCCACTTCAAGGTTTTTGTTCCGATATTTAATATATGTTGGTTTGTATACAACCATATGCTCCTCTGAACATTGACTTTTTTTTAAAATGTTTTGACAATAGACCTCTGCTCTATTTTGAGACATAGGTTCATGAGCCACATATTACATTGATTAAATAACATGATAAAATAAATGTTGTCTCGAGTTGAAGGCAATGAAACTAAACCACTGTCCTAGTGGAAAGTAGGTATTGGTTGCTGGCTTCAAGTACAGTAAATCCTGAGCCTGAAAACACAATGTCCAAAACATTCAAAGCTGCAAATGGCCAGATGTCTCTGTACCTAAGTGCATTTCTGTCTGTGTGTCATGAGGCTTCGTTCATGGCCAGTGGGTTTGAGGTGAATCAATGAACGCTACTATGGAGGCTGGTGTTATTTGTGTTGCAAAGCCCGTGAATGAGTGGTTGAATGTTGTAGAAGACAGTAGCCTGCAGAAAGTTTGCTTTGTTTCACAGTGTTTTGGTTTATAAGCCTTCATCGCAGGTGTTGCATCATGTTTTAATGGTTAAATTTGAGGTCTGTCCTTTTCTATTCTTGTTTATGCACTTGGAATCATAAACTGCTCACATTTTGGTGGTTGAGGTACATGGTAACTATTTGTGTTAACACAGTATCTATCCCAGGATCATTTTAAATCTGGTATAATATTAATTGTACGTATAGTTCAATAAATAAAACATTTTGTGTTGTTTGGTATAATATCATAATCAGAGTGTATTTTAAATTTTTTTTCTAAAGGCTTATGACGATATGTTGTATAAAACAAACAGGGTTATTACTCAAAGACCCACACTGCTGCTGTCTGTTTTCTGCTTTTTTGTGTCTCTTGGGGTCTAAATCCTACGGGAGACGACAAGCAGAGGCTTGATGTTGCTGAAGTTGTTATACTCACTCGTCAGTCTGCTTATCTATCTGTCCTTCTGTGTCCTGGGAGATGTGTGAGCTTGAGAGACTGTCATTATCTTCACTATCTTACGTCTTTCTTTCCCATCTTTCCCTTTGTCTAAATCCCAAGTATGGACAGACTTAGACATGTCAGCTACAAGAAAGTCACTTGTTAGGTTTTCATCCAGCCTGCAAGCATCTAGTGTTTGTTAATATTGACTGGCAGCTTTTTACAGGTCAGCAAACCTCACCTGTTGGCTTCAAGCTGCATTAAGCTCTGCCCAACTGCCTTTCAGCTCATTTATAACTACACAGGATTTCAGACTAAGTTACAGTATATTGTATTGTACATTGTAACAACAATGCAGGAATTTGCTTCAATTCTGTTTGTTACATAGTAGTTTTTGTAGCACTTCAGCAAATGTTTCAAACGTTAGTCTAAAGTCATTTGACACTTGGTTGAGGTAAATCTGTATTAGTACATTTAAAGTGATGTACATGCACAGTCTTGGTAGAGCCGCCTGTACGTGTACGTGCGATCTCTGTGGTTAGCGAACAGACACATTGATAATGAAGCTCTCTCACACGCTGGCTGTGTTCTCATTCAGTCTGCCAGCACTGTCACACAGTTCTCAGTTTTATAGTAATGAAATGACATCAATGATCTGAGCAGCTCGAAAGATATGGAAGCTTTGAATCATACATACAGTAATTAGATGGGTACTGTAGGTAAAAAAACGTTTTTATTAATCCATTTTCATCTTAGTAATCACATTTGACACGTTGGGCTTTTTTTGACACAATAAAGTTAATTTAATACAAATACAAATGGGTAATTTACACATAATATTTGGAAAAATCAACAATTTCTGGAGGATATGTGATATTACGATATCAATGGAATCAAAGGGTAAAAAAAGGGAAGAGGCTTTGAAAGAAGGAAACTGACAGCAGTCGTAAATCAAATTGGTTGAACCGTTCTTTCAAGCAAAGGAATCCCTCTGAAAAACCAACCTTGACCCCACCAGTAGATTCTAAAGCCACATCCTTTCTGCAGCCAGGTGCATCCTCTGGTCCACCGCTGTCCGGACATTCATCGTGTTTGGGCTGACTGTCCCATTTGAAGAAGGCTGGATGGGATCATCCATCCATGGCACGTCTTTGACAGTCAGAGCTACAAAAGCAGGGTCCAGCCAATAAAGGGTAGTTGGCCTCATTAAAACCAAAGTCTCTCTTTCTGTTTGGTTTTGTCATTCCTTGTGTTTCTCTGGTTGGTCCTGTGCAGCAGGTTTAGTTCCTTCATTAGTCAGCACATTTAGGACTGGACCACTCTCTGTTAATTCGAGTTTGTGTGTTCGTTCATCTAAGTCTAATCTGTTATATATTTGTTGTCTGGATTTGGTTGTTCATTCGTATAATTACCCGGGTCCTGGGTTTTGGTGTTTCCTGAACCCGTCTGGCCCAGGTGGTGGTGAACCTGTTTTACATCTGTTACAGACTTTGTTATAGTTACTCTAACAGTATCTTTTCAAACCTCATCTGATAAGAGTTTCAATTGTGTTTATTGATAGATAACTGCTGCATTTCTTTTTTGTCTTTTAACATGAAATAGTCGACTATATCATACTTCAGTCGAAGGCTGGCGTGTACTTTAGTTATGCGCAACATGTTATGAGCATCATTACCATCATCTCTATCATCATCACCAATCTTTTCAAATCTGTTCCAGTAATGAGCTCATAACAGCATGAGGATGATTGCATATACTCACACACACACTCTCTGCCTCACACATACACAGTGAAGACAGCTGGCATCTGTTTGGCTGTGGCATCTTCATCTAAGGGGCGTCATCATGTGCCCTCCATTTCTGCTTCCTTTGTCTTTTGATACAGGGACTTTTCCAACATTCTTTCTTCTCTTACTATATGTCTTTTCATCGACATCTACCCCTCCCTTACCCTGTCTAATGCGCACATTATATCACGTCATCATCATAGCTCACATATCCTAACCCTACGTTAGTGATAAGAACCAAGAGCATAAGCTAAAGCCTTATCCTAACTCCAAATTTTACTTCAGATCTAGGAGCTTTAATTCTCCAGTGCTTTAAAGTTTTGAATGATAAGCCAGTACATCTACTGACTAAACAGCTTTCACAGAGTCGTTCTTGATCCTAAATTTGACTTGACATGCACATACATGGAGAGCCACACACACACACACACACACACACACACACCCTATTATTGGCTCTAGTGTTTCCAACTCAGTGTCACCTCCTCTGTTTCTTGGCTGTTCAAACAATGCCCTCTATCTCACTATACAGCCATCCAAGGACACACACACTCACACTTGGACTTCCATCTTTGTGAGGGCAGTCATTGTCAATGCGTTCCCTGGCCCCTAACATCACAACTACAGTTCAACCCTTGCTCTAATATTAACACGTCTTAAACCTCAAACAGTCCTTCAAGTTGTGAAGACTGGCCAAAATGTAGGAAAAATCTGTTACTAATACTATGTAACAAGTGCAAACACCCCCCTCCCACACACACACACACACACACACACACACACACACACACACACACGGCAAATAACTGCTCCCTTGCACCATCTCTTTGAAGACTATTACAAACCTCTTCTCATGTCAGCTTCAGAGCGGTGACTTGAGAAAGAACTTCCCCTTTGCTCAACAATTCAGTCTTTTGAAGATATCTTACCTGGGTGTTGAGTGTTTGTGTGAGTAAAGGTGAACGATTTGTTGTACTACGTACAAAATGTTTGTGAATGGATTTAGAATTGTTTTAAAAGTTGCTCTACATTTTGGGGTCAGTCATTTTGCTGCATGTAGCTTCACAGAATGTGACTCACAATAAATCAAGTACACTGCACATGTTCCACTAATGCCGTCACTCAGTAATTTAACTGTGTGCGATCTCAGAAAACGGAAGTTGTAGCTTCTGTAGCTGAAGCAGTAGCTGCGAACTCATGGCAAACCAACAGGTCATCGCACCCATTAGGAAAATATCACTAAACACTGTTCACACTATGGCCACGCTTGACACAGTGACAGACAAAAACAACGCAACAAAGACCTAATGAAGCAACGCGAGGTTTAGTGTTTGTCGCTGACGGTTGAAAGCGTCTGTTTTTAGTGGGGACGCTGTGGGAAACTGACCCATTCACACAGTATCAAACTTTACTCTAGTCTATACTTTACTGTTCCTAAAACAGCTAAACAGCAGTGATGTGTTATTTATTATGGAGAAGGCGTCATACAGGAAACAGTTCAGGTGTAATCGCCCTGCACCTGAAAATAATCTTTTATTTTTAAGTGTTTTTGTGGTTTCTCTGTTTCATTTTTTCTCAACACAATAAAATCTGGTGATTTATTAGTTGATTGTGGCTTAATTCAATTCAATTCAACTTTATTTATATAGCGCCAATTCACAACATCTGTTATCTCAAGGCACTTTACAAGTAAGGTTTTAAGTTGGATATTTACCAACAGACCTTCTGATCGCAGTACAAGTTGAATAAGGAGGATTGGGAACTGTGAATATTACTGAATGTGGAATTTGGAATCTGTTATTAATGAATGAATTATTATCAGACGTTATAAAGCAGACCTAATAAGGAAGGTGATTAAAATGGGAATTTGTGTAGCAGAACGTTGTGTCTTTTGAGCTCCATGTATTCAGATTGTTGGATAGTTGTTGTGGGCTGTACGAGCTTTGGATAGTGTATTGAATAACGTGCTCGCAACTTCCATACCCGGTGTTTACCTCTTGGATATTAATCTGAAGAAAAGGCGAAGGTGTTATCAAAGTTATAATTGCATTATTCTACAAATGTCTAAGAAAGACATATGTGACAGCATAATAGTTTCCATTTTCTTTGTCGCTTTCTGTGTGTGTCCTGAAATGACACCTATCGCTGTGTTGGGTCGTGTAGTTGCTTATGTTCTTAGCTGCTGTGTGACAGAAGCAAGTTTGCCTTTTAATGTAATAACAGATTTGGTAGCTAATAATTATATTCAGTCCACTTCAAAGTCATTATCGCTGTTGCTCTACAAATCATAAGCCACAACATAAATGACAGCGTAATAAAACAGCTTTTTGTTACAGTATGTAACTAATAATTCGCTGCTGTTTAGATACAGTGTGTGTATGAGAAAGGGATCAGTATGCTTTTAAATTTGGAGTGTTGTTTGATGTTTTTTTGTTTTTTTATTTTTATTATGTGATCGTTTTCTTGCCGACCATCCAGACTTTGCTGACATGTTATTATATTATTAGTATTGTGTGGTGCGACTTGGACATACTGAGTTCTACTGTGTTAATTCACACCTCAGCCCCTGGAAGACCTATCCACCCTTTGCAAAATGCCTTCCTGACATCTCTAACTGCAGCAGCTACTTCATTAGTTGTCATGATTATTATTGTACCCAGCACAAATCCCCACTAGTTGGGATACGTTGTTTAATTTTACACAATGTTTTAGTATTTATCATTACTCTAAACAATATTCCAGTTCGTTTTTTTACCAGACATTTGAATGACCTTAGAATTACATCAAGGTTATTTGGTTCTGTGCGTTTGACAAATCTAGCCGTTCCTCAGCCACTTCTCTCCTGAAGTCACTAAACTGTTGGAAAATGTGCTGCAGTAGTATTTATTTACGTACATAGTATTCTTACATGTTGGATACTTATTTACTTTCATGAAAACCAATATTATTTTGAATGCAAAAACGTATGTCTAGGGCAATATGTAGGAATAGTAATGAACTATTATGAATTTGAACTATGTAGCAAATAATTTGTTGTATGTATCCCTTTCAATGTGAAGCCTTCAACACCATAAAAAGTACAATTAGAAAATACATTTTCTATATTATCTATAACATACAGTGCTGCAGTATTGGAATATATATATATAGTATCTTTATTAATAAACCCAGTTTATCTTTCTTAAGACATGTACTGTATAAGCCTGTTAAATGCAGAAAATCACATTTTTCAAAGTGATATTTTTAAATATTACTGCTATTTGAGACAGGGATAGTTTTTATCTAATACACTGTACATTTATACTGACTCAATTAAATCCCATAACGCTGACAATGTTGGCTCAGAAAAACAGAGAGTATAACTAACCCTAGTTAGTAGTAGATTTATTCACATATCCCTGAACACATATCTTACTCTGTTGTCTAAAATAACATCATGCTGATTATGTTGTGCATGTGTGTATGTCTTGCTCAGTCAAGTTTACTGTATTACTGTATTGTCTTCATCTTCTCTATTCTTCAAGTCTGTGGAAATTATTCTGACCCTAATCTTTCTTTCTTTCTTCAATTCTTGGCTGACCCTTTTATGTAGCGAGAAGCGTCCAACGCCAAGCTGCACAAAAGGTGCTGTCACACACAAAACAATGAGCCAATGGTGAGATGTCTCTGTCTGCGTCGCACACAGACACACACATAACAAACAGCAGAGAAACGTTGAAGTGAACAACAAGCTCAATGTGTAACTGCAGCTCTTTGTAGAAATGTACCATAGTGGTGTGTTGGAGAAGCCAGGTTACGTTGTGGATGTCATTTAACATGAAGCAAACCGCTCTGTAAAAGGAGAATCTGATTATATTTAGAATGAGCAATGACACATACATTAACAATTTGTGAGGGAGAATTTAGGACAAAGCCTTTTCTCACAGAAAGCAGAGACAGGCTTTTGCATCATGGTGTGGTGCAGTAGAAGCTGCCTGATAGGTTGTGGTTTCTAGCCAGTCCTCCAATATTCTCTGTTGTTGTCCCACAGTAAGAATGTAACACGTAGGGATGCTAACAGACCTGATCATAATGAAAGGCTTTTTTCTTTACAGCTTACTTATATCGTGGGGTGTAATAAATACAACAGTCTCTAGGGGCCACTAGAGACTTCCAACAATATCTTGATTTGTAGAAATCCAATATTTTTTGTAATGATCTTGAGTAGACAAAAATTACGCATTTGTTCTCTTACCGTCCCAACTTCCCAACTCAATCCAGGAAGCAATCCAATACAGAAAGAATGTATACGTAGCTGTTTTTATGCTTTATGTTCACATATCCCTGCATCATCCATATTCCAATATTAAGTATATGTTATAGTCTTATAGTTTAATAGTGTGGAGATCTCTTTAAGCCAAGCTTATTAAGAAACTGATTTTGTCATTTCTGACTAGTATCTATGTTACGAGTCCAGCAACCTATTAATTAATTATTTAAAAAAACACGTAACATTGTGTCATAATAAATTTACAGATGTTTTTAATATTATTAGCAATGATGTGCCCTTACCTCACCTGACAGCAGTCAGGCATCTTTAATCCTTCATGATCTCTGTAAAATGTGTTACAGCCACCATAATCCACATAAGAGGAAGACATTTTGGCACATTTTATTTGAGTTTTTTATTTATTTGAGTTTATGTATTAATCGGATCGTAGTCTTTTGACTAGTTTTGCCTCTCATGCGGCTTGGTAAGACTGGACTACACATTTTCTTGTCAATAACAATATTAACCTTGCAACAGGAGTTTAATTTTGTGTCTAATTGAAGGCAGTAGAATATTATGTCAAATATTTAAAATGTGTTATATGTTTTATAAAATGTTTTCAGTATGGTTATTGTATTTATATTTGTTGTATTTATTATGATTATTTACATTTAATCTTTTTAGGCCTTCATTTAATTTGTTACAATTTTATTCTTGCCTGACACAGCTTGATATTATTTTTAACACTTACTGTACATCACACATGCTTATTTCTTTATTTGGTGTTGATATGAGACTGAATTCAACTTGGTGGGAGGTGTTAGTGCAGTTGCTATATTTAGTGAAAATGTAAGGCAGCTGCATTTACAGAGAGCCAATCACCATCAATCTCCACCTGAAATACACACATCCAATCACAGCCCTGTCCTCCTACTTATGCCGCAGGATCCAGCCAATCAGGGACCTGGCACTAGTGGCAGAATACAGCACTTACACTGACCTAAATCTCTTTACACCCACAAATTAGGGTATCATAGTTATGACCTAGTGAATAAAAATGAGTCGTTTCATACACAACAATGTCTTCTTTCTTTCACATTATTTTTAATTGATATATGTCAAATCAAGGTTGCAATAGTGTCCACATGTAAACTACCTTAATAGAAGATAGTTTAACTCCAGGGTTGAAATTCACAGCAGCTGTTTAACCCATAGTCTAACTCATTTCCTGAAAACGCACACATTTTCGACTGCTTTGCCCTATGGGTTGCTGGAGCGTACCCCAGCTATGATTTGAACAAGAGGCAGGGATGATCCTGGAGAGGACAGCGGTCCATCAGAGGGCCACATCAACGAACCACCACTCTCACCGGCAATTAACCCGACTATGTATGATTGGACTGGAAGGAGAAAACCCGGAGGCAAACCACGCAGATACAGAGAGAACATGCAAACCCAGATCCAACCATGTACTGCCTTTAGCCATTTATTTTTATGATATATATTTTCACTGTCTCTATCGTCAAAATCAATCAAACTATAAAATATTCAATTATTAATAGTTAATAATTAATTCACAGCTCACATTTACCATCAACCTGCTGTTAATTTTACAGACATGCAACAGTAATTAGATTTTGAGCTAACTGACTAGAGAATGGAAATGGTTTATATACTTGTGTGTTTCATTGTGCTATGTGTCGAATTCCATCGTGTGCAGAAGCTCTGTGTGTTTTTGTGTGTGTTTAAAGGTAACAGCTTAATATGTCTGATCCAACACAGTGTTTGTGTTCCTTATCTCCCCTCACACACTGTATCCCTAGGCTACTTAGACTGCTATCCTGCTGCTCCCACACACACCAATGCACGCACACGGTTTCAAAAGGAGATAAAAAGTCAAGGCCGTATTAAATTTTTGTTTAGAATAGACAAAATAAAATACAGTCACACCTGCCAGTGGCAACTGGACTTGCTTTTCTTGAAGACATTTCACATTTCAATCAGTCCTGACTGACTAGCGGAAGTAGAGGCGATAAACCCTGTTAACGCTTTGACGCTCACCTGTGGGTCGGTTGTAGTTCCACCTGACTTAATGTGCTAGTTCCACTTAAACGTGTCACACTGGGATCACATGAGACAACATCATAGGCTTCATCTGAGATGGTTCACACATCGACAGTTAAAGGAATGTAGTGATCACGCACTAACACTATCCTGAGCTATTAGTAACTGAGTCTGAATTCCTTCCATGTTTTATTTGCTTTAGTTGCCCAGTAAAACGGAAGGAATGTCTGTCTCTTACATTACATGCATTTAAAGACTTAAATATTTGCTTGCTAAGTATTGCAACTAACAGACAATATGTTGTCTAAACTGGTTAATATTGACGTGACAACACACGTTCCAACACAATTTTTGCAGTATAAAATGTGAACGTGTGGGTCTCGGATCTCAACCGTTCATCTAGATGAAGCGTGTTGTGTTTTATCGTCCGTCTGTGTGGTTTTTGAGCTTTGAGCCCCCTGTTTTCATTTTGACCCCTCGAAGGCTGCACGAGGGTTAAACAAAGGATAAAACTACACCAGATGTAACTGCTGGGCTGGATTATTTCTTCCAAATCTGTGTTCTTACGGGGCCACACTATTTGGCTACCTAGGGTGACGAATATCTACAGTAAACCTAGACAGAAGCAGAAGAGTCTTTTCTCTTTGATTTTTACAACCCTCTAGACCTCAAATTGGAAGGATTCAGAAAAATATACAACACATACAACTACTATAAAAACAGGGAAAAAAGTCAAATCACAAACGCATTAAGATGGCACTGAACATAAGTGGCCATAGAAGCTGGATCTTTGTCAAAGGATTCAATAGAAGCTCTTCCTAAACTGAGGGCTAAGTCCCTGCATGCGGGCCACCTAGTAGTTATTCTAGATCTTCTGGCGTTTAAACCCATCTCCTGCAGCCAGACGTCCTTCGCTATTATGAGTCTATAAACTAATGTATAATAAACTGGTCAAAACTGAGATCACTTATACAAATCAGAGGAAAGTCTCTTTGTCTGAGTACACACTCAGTTTGAACAACACATTACTGGTAAAACATTCATTGATGACAGTTCAACCAATCTGTTACTTCCTACTATATATGTACCTGCTGTATGTCATGCTACGTGTACAGGATGTGTTTCCATTGTAGCCTGTATTCAGTCGGCGTATGCCTGGATAGGCTTCAACGACCGGTAACCCTGAAAAGGACACTGCACGTTCTCTTTAAAAGTCCAGTCAGCAGCTCTCTGTAGATTTTAGCATTAAAACATGCAGAAGCTACTGTGTCTGATTCACATGTGCATTCAGAGAACTTATTGTATGATTATATTGTGGTTTATGTATTGCTTGTGTGGCTGCGTGTGTCAATTTGACAGGACGGCAGTAACGCTAAGCTCAACTGACTCTCGCCCTCTCTCTCTGTCCTCCGCACTACAGAAATCTATAATTCACCTGTCACTGCTGTACCCCAAAGCCAACGCTGCCTCTGTGTGTGTGTGTTTGTGTGCTTGTTCATTGTTGTCTCACATTTTTCTCACTTTCTTCCCACCAGGTAGATCCTGGAATCCTGCCTTCTCACCCACACTAAAAGTAAGAAAATCAATACCTGTGATCTGTGTCTTTCCTTTTCCCTTTTTTGTGCCCTTGTGCTCCGTCTTACTGTCTGTAGTTACACACAAAAGCGCACAAACAGACTTTGTCCTGTGACTATTCATTACATATAAAATATTGGCGTGTAAACACAGATAAAACTTGTAAACTTGTGACAATATGTTTTGTATTATTGCTGTGCTCTAACGTGATTTTAGGATGTAGTAGTGGGTTGTTGCTCCGGAAGGAACTACTGAATGAATTTCCACATTTTGTCTTTCACAAACTAGGATAACAATACACCGTCAAAACTAAGAGGCACACAATAACTAGCAGCATTTAAGGTTAGGGTATAATACAACTTTGGAAGATGAGAATCATTTATACTAGTGAAAGTTTTGAGAATTATAAGAGATGGGTTCCACTTACTCATCCTTCCATTTTTCTGTGTTATTCTCAGTGGCATTTTCTTCTGTCCTTTCTTATTTTGTGCCAACTCGTTTTTCAGCCCAGAATGTATGACAATATGTCTGTGATGATCAGTAAAAGTTGTGTGGGTGTAGAGTTCTGTGAGCTGAACGTCTTTCTTCCCAAGTAGCCTCATCAAACTGATTTGATTGAGATCAGATTTTTTTTTGTCTGCTCACAAAGAAAAACATAACAACACATGCCACATGTTGTGAATATGGTAGAAACATGGATTCAGCTGATTGTATGATTTTATTTTGAACTTGTTGTGCAATGGAAGCTGAAAAACGTATTCTTAACTATGTTTTATATATATATACTAAAACTGCTGTGACCGTGTTGTTGAATAGATGTTTAGCTGTGTGTGTGTGTGTGTGTGTTGATAGTTGTTTCATGTGAGAACCAAAAAACTGTTCTCACTGTTAAATTCTTCTCAGTCAAGCATCACAATTACTGTAACATTGTACAATATTACATTGTATCAGTTGGACACACATTATAGGCGGCTGCTGGTGGCTGATTGTGCTGACTGCATGCTTGAAACAGGTCGATAAAATGAAATGATGACTCAAGCAAACTGAAAACACCTAGATCGCCTTATTCAGATAGACGACAATTTGCGCTTCTTCCAATAATAATCAATGATAATAATAAGTAATAAAAGTAACACTTGTAGTTTTGCAATGTGAATCATGAAGAGTCTCAACCCTAACCCTCTAACCCTAACCCCTAACCCTTGTCATCTATAGTACTTGGCTACTGCCAAGGTGAGAAATAAACATATGGATGCATCCATCTTAAAGTGGTGGAAGGATGTGTGAACTTTCCCTTTAACTGCTTTCACACACTGCTTCTAAACAGCAGTGATGTATTTTGTGTTATGGAGAAGGTTTCATACAGGTTATAATTGTCCTGTATTTGCCAATAAAGCATTTTAGGGTTTTTGTTTTTCTATGAAGTTAAACTCCAACAAAGTTTACTAACCAACAGAATTTCTGATCGCAGTGTAGTTATAATATTAATCAATATATTAATCACATTTTGGAAAACCAGGAATTGTCTAAAATATCAATTGCATCACAACCCATAGCAACAGAAATATGTGGAGATAAATAAGGCTTAAGACAGCGAACAAGTAATAAATAATTATTAGTTACCAAATAGATAGCGGGGAGTCAAATGGACATAACTGATTATCTGGGCTATCTGAGAAAATGACTAAGCGACTGAGTGTTGGACAACCAATTATTCACAAAAATTCCATTCAGCTACGGAAAACATTTTCAAAACATGGGACATGGATTTTTATTTAAGGAAGCTTAATGCATAACAGTACCATAAACTGTTACAAACTCAGTTTAAATAAAAGTTGATTATTCTTATTTTGTGTGATTTAAACAAAAAATCACAGCTAAGCTGGAGAATGCACAAAACTCAAAATTTAGATAAATACTAATAAACACAAATTCACTGCAGACACAGGAGCTAATGAAATAGAACTAGAAAACAAACAGAAACTGACAAAAGGTAGAGGTCGGGGATGGAACTTGGAAACATGGAATACAAGCGGAATTGTCATGGAATCAGGTTAAGTACAACTTACTTATAGAGACAGGGAGACAGGATTGGTCTCCGGTTATCTCTGTGATTTTAAAGGGTTCCAATAAAACGGGGGGGCAGTATTTGACGGCAGCAGTGCCTCCACCTCCTGACTCAGCCTCTAGCGTAACGTCTTTAAGTGTCTGTCAAACATCGGGGGAAAACGCACAGTGATGGACCTTGTTGTCCTCAGAGCACTGAGATAAAAACAGCTCCAACCCCAGGTTGGTGAAGGCCAGACCAGAGAAACCAAACCTTTGTGGAGGTGCGAGAATGCAGTTTCACAGCAACCCAGGAAAGATGTTTTGGTGGTTTTAAAGTCACTTTCACAAACAGTTGATTCTCCAGTAAGCGGGTCAAGACAGACCGTACATGCTCAATATGCATGTTTATAGAATAGATCAATATATCGTCCAGAAATCAAATCTATATCTATCAAATCATGTCCCGGAGGATGTCATTCATGAGTGTCAAAAAACCTGGACATGGTCCAGGCTACTGGAGGAGAGGTGGACAAGACAGACCTGACAGGGAACAAAAGACGAGACAGACAAGACTGGATCAAAAGTAACTTTAAATGTCCATGAATCAAATGCTCATAAATGTCCCTTCATGGTGGATACAACCAGTTTTCACCAGCCGAGCTAGGCTGGAGAATGCACACAACTCTAAATTTAGATAAATACTAATGAGCACAGATTCACCACCAAGGCAGGAGTTAATGAAACAGGAACTAGAAAACAAACAAAAGCTGAATAAGTGACCAACTCAAAATCACTGCCCTCCGTCAAGCGTCAAAACTAGAAAACAAAGTCACTGCAAAGCAGGAACTAACAGATAGCCACAAACACTGTCTACGAACATACTGACAGGATTAGCAAAGCAGAGGTTGTCAGTGTGAAAGCAGACAGAAATGCAGACGGACTGGTAATAACTCATTAGTATTAACTCATTAACTCATAACTTATTAGGAGATTAACAGGCGTGTAAGAGCTGGCAGGGACCAAACAGACGAAGAAGAACAGAGGATCCATGCTGCCGCCTAGCGGCCGGAAGACTACCGCGCCAATAAAGTCTGTTTGTATGCGATCAACAATCTGAATGCATGACATCAGTGGAAATTCCTATTTTAATGAGCCTCATTATTTGAAGCCGCAATCGGCCCCAAATTCCACATTCAGTTATAGTCACAATTCTGTTTGCAATGTGAAAATGTGGTGTAATCTGCTCTTATTCTACCTCTCGTAGTTCCTTGTTGTTCCCTCCCGTCAGCATTGGAGATCAGCTTTTGACACATTTGACTGATGCAGAGGCTTGGCTTCTCTCCGTAAAAACGAAAGAAAAGTTGTGCATCAAAAGAAAGCGAGAAAACATAGTCTTGATGCTGGATCATATTGGCTGAAATCAGCTCCCCTTTCAGCAACCATTCAGGAAATGAAAAAATAATATATGTGGCCTCACGCAAGTTTTGGTGCATCCCATCCAAACCTTGATCGCTCTTCTAGTTTAATTTCTTTTTTATGACCCATTGTTCAACCACTTTCAGGTTCCTAGGATTACAAATTGTTCTTTGTCCTCTGCACATAAAATCCCAACATACTTTGTTTTTTCATTCATTGTTATGACTTCTGTGGTATTATTCATATGAACATTCTGCATGCATAATCTGTGGGATTAACTGTGATTAACTCTTTTCCTGGGATTTTTCATGCAAATAATCATAACCCTGTAAGACGACCTTTAATCATCTGGCTGACCCTGGACAGAGAGGAAGACGGAAGGAAGGGAGAACCTCAAAGTTGTAAAGTAGGGATTAGCCTTCCTGTAGCCGAAAGTTAAAATACTTCAAGTAGAATTATATGTCTTCCTTTGAGATGTACAAAGGCCTTTTATGTCCAAATGAATGACTACTATAATCCTGTGTTTTCCCTGGATAATTCATGTGAACAGGGGATGATGGTACTACTTTCCTACCAACCAAAGGTGTAAGGATGAGTCTAGGAGGATACAGACAGGACAAAATTGAAACAGACCAAAAGAAATAAAAGAATAGATAAAAGGAAGAAATTACACCATCCGTTACTGTTGGGGTCCCAATGCTTAATCTAGCAGAGCTGGATATGATGAATATAGGCATGAAGGCATAGTGAGAGGAGTGAGAAGATGGAAAGTCAACCACAATGAAGGAAAAGGAAAAGGCATATTATTTATATATGTAGCACCTTTCTTACACAAAGGTAATTCAAGGTGCTTTACATAGCAAAGACAGACAGCTACAGCACGAGAAACGAGTGTGACTCGTTTTGCACCTTATACTTCTGTGAGCTGCTTAAGGAGAATTTCTCTGATGTGGGATCAGTAAAGACTATTCAGGCTTATATTCAACAAGAGTGCATTAAAGGATTTTGGTAATCTCTTAAGGAAAGGTTTTATTGATCGTAAAACATTTCTATAAGTTATACATGGCCAACTTTAACTTGACTGCGATCTCTAAAGTGACTACTCGGTGTCTGAACAAGCCTCACCTGTAACCTGTAATGTGTTTATATAGCCATGTCAGCTGATCTCCTTTATTGTCCTTTAGAAGTGGGTCGCTGTTTACTGCCAGCACGCTGGTCACGGCTCCACCTGGAGCATCAGCGTGTCATCAGACTGCTCAGAACAAGGCAGCTATGCATAAGCTACGTCTTTTTTGGGAGGGTCACGCTTCACGCGAGCTGCCTGCTAGGACACAGCTCACAGCTTGCCTACACCGTGCATGATTCAGGCGGCACTTCTACACTGCTCCATCCGTAAAACACATGAACTAAAATTAGAACAGCTAATGTAAAGGCCCTGAAACAGGGCAGTAAAACTTTAATTTGCAACAGTTAGTCAAGGGTAGAGTTCTACTGGCAGACTGTTACCTATGGGTCTAAGAGTCCTAATAGGTTTACAAATTTCAAGGACGTCAGAGATGCATTTATACAGAAAAACGTTGAAGGGTTTATAAACTGGCAGTAGCGTTTGAATATTTTATGATAATACAATAAATGTCTTTACTAAGTATTAAAACATGTCCTGTACATGAATATTTTATTGTGCATTGCAGTGTAGTTGTAGCGTTTGACCCCCATCTTACTGCAGTATGGCTGCAGCGCCACCACAGTGACGGTTGTCCACTACGATGCTGTTCCTGTTTCAACCACCAGGTGTTGCAAAGTTGTTTTCATGTCTCCAGTTCACATCAGCCTTTTACTGCAGCAGTGGCTCGTTTCTATTTGTAACATGCACATGTTGCACCAAACGTATATTAATACGTATGTGATGTACTGTAACCTAATATTATACAACTGGTGTGAATGGAGATAAAACAGTCTGTCATCGTCGACTTAAGGTGGACATGAGGACGCTTTTATCGTCTTAATGGTATAATGTAATGCGCTGTTCCAATGATAAGGCGAATTGTGTCCAGATCGTTGGTTGTTGTGTGGTAAAATGTGGCGATTATTTAAACCTTTTTTCAAAGCAACTTTGAATTTTCCTTTTAAAAACTGCGTTGTTGTCTTATAATTATATTCTGTTCACTGCAAAGTTACATAATCGCTGGTGATGAAGCAGGTGGCAAACACTGTATCACGTCTGATGGAATATCTGATATAACAACTTCACATAGTTTAGTTTTTTTACTGGAAAAGTACAAAATATTAAATTGTGACCCATAGCAACCAAAATATGTGGAAGTCTAAGGTTTATGACAGCAGACTTGTGATATATAATTTTTAGCTGCCGATCTGTGTTCAGATACAATTTTAAAAGGCAGACGCTGCGACTCAAACTCAGCCTGAGTCAAGGGCACAAACCACTGGGTTATCTGAGTGAATTTATAGCTAAAGAGCTCACAACCATTTTACAAAAATGCCACTAAACTACAGAACAGTTTTAGGACATTTGTATAACAAGGCTTAGTGTATAATTTACCCTTTTTAACACGTCTCTATGCAACTGAAAAAACCTGAACGTATGAAGCCCAAAAAAAATCAGTAGAGCACGATCATTATTATTATTCGAAATAAATAAAAATACAAAATCACATTCCACATTCATTAATATTCAGAATTCCCAACCCTGACCACCCGTGTGACCTCCTTGGTGTGTCTGGCACATGTGTCGTAGTAGGACTACTGTTGGAGTCGCCATTATTCAGGACGGGATAACCACGAAGTAGTCATGTATGAAATAAACACACAGGCACACGGTCAACTTCTATCTTGAACTGGGCACGACTGCGCTGTTCTTTTATTTATATACTCACACTAAGATCGCACACACTCACTCTGACGCTATCAGTATTCTAACAACTACACACAGTGTGTATGAGTGTAAGGCGGTTGCCACCTACAGGTCATTAAAATGTACGTAAGGATTACAAGAAGCTTTTCAGTTCATGATAACTCAGACAGCTTATAGAGAACGTAACAGGAGCAGGGTGAATGCTGTGAACTGTTGAAGAGATCATCCACAAACATGCACACGCTAGTAAACTCATTGGTTGTGGGGCATTTCAGTTCATTACACAGAAATGTGTAAATCGTGGTGGTGTGGTGGTTAGCACTGTCGTCTCACAGCGAGAAGGTCCTGGGTTCCATTCTTTTCTGTGTGGAGTTTGCATGTTCTCCCCATGTCTCTCTCCAGCTTCCTCACACAGTCCAAAGACAGGCTAATTGGGAAAAACTCCTGTAGGTGTGAGTGTGTGCGTGACTGGTTGTGCATCTATATGCGACAGACTGGTGACCTGCGGTGAACTCTGCCTCTCGCCCATAGACTCCAGCACAGCGACCCCTACGGGGAAGAAGCGGTAGAAGATAAAAGAATGTATCAGAAATCCAGCAGTACACAGAAGGTCCACTTGATATTTGCAGTCTGACACAGGAGATGACAGATCTCAGGAAGACATGCACATTTTTAGACTTTTGTACTTCTTATGTCCCGGTGTTTTGTGACTCTTGTGCTGAAAAGTAAAAAAAAAGGACTTTTGTGGCAATTCTTTGTTACAAACAGGCTGACAAAAAAGAAACAATCTCACCAACTAACAAAACAGTTTCTAATAGCTGACAAACCGACCAATTCACAAAATTCTTCCTAAGTAACCAGTGGCTGGACCCAGTTGCACAGACCAAACTAATTCAATGTAACAATGTCATTTAATTCAGTAAAAAGAACACATATCAAATGAACTAACAAAGGAACTTTAAACACAACATCTCTGCTAGGCAGGAGAATCGTTCAAAACAAAACATAAAGCTAGAACCAAAAGAATCACTGAACAAACTGAATGACAAACAAAACGGAACAAAGTATCAAAATAATTCACAAAACAATGTCAAGGCAGGACAACCGGGTCATAGAAAACAGAAGACAAACCAATGGACATGAACTCGAGATACAATTCAAATAATGAAAACAAACTAAGCAGCAGGAGGCGAAGTACACGAGAACCAACCAGCAAGGAGTGGTTATGGAGAGCAGGTGAAGGTGGAAGGGCAGCACTTGTTTAGCGCTTTTCTACTCATTGGTACTCAGAGTTCGTTAACACTGCGTCTCATTCACCCATTCGCTTGAATGAATACGTAAGTATGTATGTGATCCCAGACAACATACAAAGTGATGTTGAGGCTCTGTGGGGGCCGTGACATCACTTCCAGTACTGATATAGTGACACCAAGTATTGATTTGATTTACATTTTTCTTCAGTTCGCTCACTTTGCATTTTCAAATGAACCAGCTGCTAAGAGATGAAGGGCGGACAGTCATGATCCTGAAAGACCCCCAGAAGGGAACAGTCCCATCCATTCGATGAGGCTGTGGAAAACCACCCTTGAGGCCAACGGGAAGCCAATTACACAAGTGTCCATCAAATATTGCATATACCAAGGAGATGCTCTGTCCCCACTGCTGTTCTGCATAGGTCTGAATCCCCTCAGCCAAATAATCAACAAGACTGGCTACAGATACCAACTCAGAAATGGGGCCACCATCAGTCACCTCCTCTACATGGATGACATCAAGCTGTACGCCACGAGCGAGAGAGACATTGACTCACTGATCCACACAACCAGGATCTACAGCAATGACATCGGAATGTCATTTGGACTAGAGAAGTGTGGCCGGATGGTGACCAAGAGAGGGAAGGTAGTCCGTACAGAAGGGGTCTCACTCCCCGAGGGCACAATAACAGACATTGAGAACAGCTACAAGTACCTTGGTATCCCACAGGCAAATGGCAACCTCGAAGAGGCTACAAGAAGCGCAGCAACAAACAAATACCTGCAACGCGTAAGGCAAGTCCTAAGGATTCAGCTCAATGGTAGAAACAAGGTCCGAGCAATTAACAGCTATGCCCTGCCAGTCATCCGATACCCTGCAGGAATAATAAGCTGGTCAAAGGAAGAGATACAGACCACAGATGTGAAAACTCGAAAGCTCCTCACCATGCATGGAGGGTTCCACCCGAAATCCAGCACCCTGAGACTATACACTAAGCGCCACGAAGGAGGCAGAGGACTAGTAAGTGTCCAAAGTACAATACAGGATGAAACCTCCAAGATCCATGAATACATTCGGAGGATGGCTCCAATGGATAAAGTGCTCAGTGAGTGTCTCAGGCAGCGAAAAGGGGAGGCAGAGGTTCTGGAGGTGCCATCATGGGAGGACAGCCCCCTACATGGGATGTACCACCGCCAGATAACTGAAGTGGCTGATATCAAGAGATCCTACCAATGACTAGAAAGGGCAGGTCTGAAAGACAGCACAGAGGCACTAATCATGGCTGCACAGGAACAGGCCTTGAGGACCAGAGCAATAGAGGCCAGATATACCACACCCGACAAGACCCCAGGTGCAGGCTGTGCAAAGAGGCCTCTGAGACAATCCAGCACATAACTGCAGGGTGTAAGATGCATGGAAAGGCAAACATGGAGCGTCACAACCAAGTGGCTGGTATAGTGTACAGGAACATCTGTGCAGAGTACGGACTGGAAGCACCAAGGTCTAGGTGGGAAACACCCCCTAAGGTGGTAGAGAACGACCGAGCCAAGATGCTGTGGGACTTCCAGATACAGACGGATATAATGGTAATGGCGAACCAACCTGACATTGTGGTGGTGGACAAACAGCAGAGACAAGCCGTTGTGGTTGACATAGCAATACCTTGCGATGCTAACATCAGAAAGAAGGAACTCGAGAAATTAGAGAAATACCAGGGGCTCAAAGAAGAACTTGAGAAGGCCTGGAAAGTCAAGGCGAAAATGGTGCCCGTGGTCATCGGAGCACTCGGGGCAGTAACCCCCAAACTGGAGGAGTGGCTAGAACAGATCCCAGGAAAGACCTCAGACATCTCAGTCCAGAAAAGTGCAGTAGGAACAGCTAAGATACTGCGCAGAACCCTCAAGCTCCCAGGCCTCTGGTAGAGGACCCAAGCTTGGATGGATGAGACCGCCCACGGGGGGCGAGGGGGAAATTATACTATTGTAGACCATAGGTTACAACATGGACAAAGTTCACTTCAAACACACAATGACAGCTGTCAAGTTTTCTTTCATTTCAGTCATTTAAAAACCCCTGATGATAATCTATTTTCTATTTCTGCCAAACCTCTTCCTGAGCTAGATAATCTCTGTTCAAATACACTTTTGTAGTATATATACTCAGTATTTTGTAAATTGACAAAAATAAACAATCACCATTTATATTTCTGAGACCATTCTTTGTTTACAGCATTTTTTCACTCCTGCCTAAACCTTTTGTTTCTAAAGATACAGACTCTGACAGTAGAAGAAAACATTGTTCATTTATGTTTCAGTAGTATTGCCAAAGGTGGAGGAATTTGTGTTATCTATGGGATGCAGAACGGCCAGACTGACAAAGCCTGTGTGCAGCTCCACACTATAAAAATGACAGTATATAAGTAAGAGCTACTACCATGCAGTGTTACCATAGGGTTATTGTTTTCAAATGTCCATTTTAGATAATGGGACTGAAGGGTGTTTGTCCTCCAAAAGCCAGACCTTTCCAACTTCGTCAGTGGGAGGTCTACTAATGATAATATCCAGGGGTGTTCTTTCCTAAACTCAGATAAACTGTTGTTGATAATCAGTGTGCTTTGACATTTAGTTTAGGTGAGAAGAAATGGATGGATTATACACCACACATACAGTGGAAACACTCTGCTGCACATATTGGCCATTTCTGCCACAGTTGCTTTTAATCAGCATGTGTTTCCTTATAATAAACTGTAGATCACTGTGATCAGCTCATAACACACCATGCGTAGCCCTACTGTGACACGTGCACGTTGGACGAATCATCATCCTTATCGCCCACCTCCTCACGTTATTGACTATCAACTCACATGACCCTGGTACTGTTCTACTGAGACATGGTTTGGTACTTTTCGTTCACGATACTGGTTTGTCCTGATCTCAGTCCTATTTTGATTCCTTCTTTCTTGCTCCTTGGATAATATTTTTCATCAGGTAAACACAGCGTAAGCTCTCAAAGCTATGCTGATGATGGTCAGCTCTACACTGGCTTGTCTCCTGATGACCCAGGACCGATCAATGCACATTTAAACTATCTTCCATCACAGCAGCGGACGTCAGAGAACTTTCTCCAGCTCAACCAGGAGAAAACTGAGTCTTAATAATTGTTCATAAAACGCATAGAGAGAAATTAATATCAAAACTACCAACTCATTCACTAAATCCTAGTACACGCGTAAAAATCTTTGACTCTTAAAGATCTCAACTTTCAAACACATATCAGGACCATAAGCAAAAATACATTTTACCACCATTGCCAAGCAAGCCAACACAGAGACTCTTATGCTTTTATTACCAGTAGAATTGACTAATGCATTGAAAGCCAGGGTATTTTTGTTTGTTTGACATTTTAAGTATATTTATTTTCATGCACTCGTTTTGTCCCGCAAACTAATGTAAAGCATGATTTTACCTGCTTTTGCCAATGTGGCCTGTTTGGCTTCCAATACACACACACACACACCATTCATTTATAGTCAGTACAAGGTGAGGTAATACTTATGTGTCGTAGTAAAGTCGTCGGAAAGAAAAATAATACAGAACCTGTGTTACATACAGATGGATGCAGGCTTCATACCTCTGTTCCAGGGAGCAATGTCCCTCTGTAACAGGGATGCAGAATGCGCACATCTATAGAGAAATAAAAGGAGAAAAACACTTTTAGAACATGACCCATGTTTGCGTACAAACCCAAATGTGCACACCTGTTGATGCTCTGGTGTTGAGTGACTAGTTTGTGCCAACAGAGTCTTAGGCTACGCAGCAGGTGGCCAATTAGCACCAGCCTTAGGCAGGACCTCCTACTGAGGTTATAGCTCCTGACCAATTAGAGGACTTGATTTATAATGGCAATAACTCTCAGTACTCACACTTCAGCACACACACTGTTCACTGTGAGCTGTATACACAAGTACATATTGTGAGCAACTGTATAGACATGCAGAACAAAAAAGATAAATAGAACCACAGGTATAAACCCACACATGTGGCTACGCATGAAGCCCCCGTATACGTGTTGTAATAAGGTGCAATCAGTGTAGCGTTTGACGCAATTACTCATCTGTTGATGCTTCAAGAGAGGAAAGATTTCTTATTTACACTGTCATACACAAATATCATGCTTAACTATAAATGTATTATTATTATTGACATGACAAACTATGAGCAGGGAGATACAGTCGTCCAGCCTGCAGGAACTAATATGTGGTGTAAAGGAGAGAACTTGGTCAAGATGACACCAAGGTTCCTACAGTAGAACCTGAAGCAATCTGATTCAATAATCAGTCCTTAGCAACCTTTAATAACCTCAGTTTTGTCTAAATTTAGCTGAAGGAAGTTACATCCAGGATTTCATGTCTGTTAAACAAGTTTGAAGTTTGACTAATTTGTTTGTTTCATCAGGTCTCATATACAAATATAACTGAGTATCATCTGCATAGCAATGAAAATTGATAGTAATAATATTAGGAAACACTGAGACATGTACAGACTGAACAGTAGACAGAGCAACAGAACCCTGTGGACTCCAAAGCTAATTTTTGCTAGTGTTGGAAACATGTCAAATAAGCTTCTGTTCAGGAGCAAACATTTTTTCAAAATGAAAGATCTTTCAGATTCTGATAATCAGTAAGAAAGAAAAAGTTCAGTCTTTGACGTCCTAATACCAAATGACCTGGCCACTTTACAAACAAACAAAAAAAACTATTATAAATAAATAAACAACAGCAGCAAAACGCTGCAGGTGCTATTACCAAGGATGACTTTGACTTCATGGCAACCAAGCAGAAGTGTCCAATCCACAATGCAGGGAAGTGGCTTCTTTGGGATGGCAGTGAAGAGTGGCATCGTTATTTCTTCTCTTCTTTCTACCCTTGCTTTGAATGCTGTTAGCATTGATAACAGAAAAACATTAGGCCTCCTCTCATCATCATAAATAGCAGAATTATATATTGTATCACACTCGCAGCCTCTAAGAAGGAGATTGAATAAGCAGGTAGCACAGGGAGACAGGGAACCTCTGCATTGCTGAACATAAAACCATCCAGCATCACATTTAGCAGAAAACAAAAGTGTGAGATTACTATTCAGTGAAGCTGTGTGACTGGCACTCAGTTCATTTGCTAGACAGTGTCTCCTCACTAAGCTCAATTATTATCCTATCACATCTGATGTAGCTGAAAAACAAATTAATCATGGAGTCAAGGGGAGAAAATCACTGACAGTTGCTCCGGTCAAGATGAAAGTTGAGGAATAGGTCAGCCAATAATTGTAATTACCCAATTTACCCTGGAGAAATGAGACACATCATGAAACCCAGAAACTACAGTGAAAGACTACAGTGGAACAATCAAATTTAAAAGCACAGTGTCTGCAATTTACATACGGTCTTTAGACTGTCGTTACAGACTTTACACCTGATTATGACCTGTTTTCCTAAATGTTGTTTTTACAGTATTATACTATCAAGCTAAAGTTCAAAGAGATTAAGATGTAGAAAAACTGTGGTTAGTGTGCGGTTAAAGCATCATTTATCATTTGTCCTGGCAAAAATATACTTATATTATATGATATGATTGTGTAGCCCCACAGCAATTGTACTATTTTTTGCACTATTAACAAAGAATATTTAGGAAATTAATATAAAATGTCATTTGAATGTGATTTATATTTATTTGTGGGTTTGTTACGAATTGGTGCTGAAGTGAGGTTGGTGACGCAGCAACACAGAAAGGGAAGAAGCAGCGGACAACGGTTAGCGAGGTGGAGGAGCTCAGTGGGGCCAGGGAGTTGTTTCCTCCGCAGAGAGGTGTAACGGCTTATTGCTGCACCGCTCACGTCTGAAAAGTCTAGGAGCAACAAGTTGCACTCTGAGAACAAAGTGCTTGATCATTAAGTGTGTTGCATGTAATCAAACGTATTTGAATTCAGGGTGAAGCTTATGTGGGAGAAATATGACTCCTCTGAGGCAAAAACACCCTCATTTGCATACGTATTAAAATGAGAGTAGTAAGTGTGATATTCTGCACATTTTACTATCCTCAGTGCACATTTTTAGTAGATCCATTTGAATTCATCTTTGCACGTGATGTCCAGTCTGCACATTGTGCAACCAAATGTTAAATCAATCAAACGTATAGCGAGCTGTGCTTTTCCTCTACGTCACTCCGTCGCACAGGAGACCCGTCTTCCAGCAGGCTGCTGGCTTCACACGCTATTCTGTTAAAGTAAACTAGAAGAAACGTCTCAGTTTTCATGTTTGTTTGCCTCCAAACAAAGACAATAACATTCTTTCAAAAATATCACTGATGTGTAGACAGATTTAAGTTCATTTTGTTGTTGTGAGGACAGTTTGAGCAACATATTCAATGTTTATTTAGATTCAAGCTAAACTCAGGTCATGCATTTCGCTATAATAGTTAAGAGTGAGGCAAGCGAATATGGAGTTCACTGTGTCCTTGACAAGCCTGGGTGTGTTTCTCAGTCTGCCTTGATTCTAAAGAACACACCTGTGTCCCTGCAGTTCCATGATGAGCTGTAAGCCCAGAGACGAACTGCAACCCAGTGCACACACACACAGGTAGATTGTGTCTTATTGACACACTGTTGTATACATACACTCAGAAAAACAACACACACACACACACACACACACAAATGGCCCATAGCTCGCCTGCCTGTCACACCAAGTAGAGGATTATGGTGCAAATCAGAGGCTTACCTGGAAAGATGATATTTATATATGATATAAATATATATCAATACATTATTGATAGGTGCCATAAACCTTTTTTATCTCCACATATTTCTGTATCTATTTAATTAATATATTACACTTTTCCAACTCCATCATAAATAATACATCCCTGCTGTTTCGATACAGTGACTGAAAGCAGCCAAACACATATATTTAGGGCCTGCGTGACTGGGGTCTGGACAGTGGGGCCAGCTGGTCCTGGGTCTTTTCCAGTTCCAGTTAGTCATTCAGGCTGGTTGGGGGCTACTTGGATGGCAGGATGATGGACAGCATCAGCAGCCCAGCTTCTCTCCCTGCACTGCCTCTTGGCCACTGTAATGATTCTTCTTGGTCCATACTTTGCTTTGTACTCTGTCTTGTCGCCGGATCTGAATGCAAGCGGTCGAGTATGTTGCATAACTGACTGGGCCTCTGGTTGTGGAACTTGGGGGTATAATGATCGACACATGCTAATATACTTACTCAATCACATGTCACATACATTGTCCTGTTGCTGAGTACTCCTGAGCGACTGTGGCCTTTTAGACAAAGGAAAGACAGGGGACAGACGTGACAGCTGGAATCTCCAGGGATTCTGTCTGTCTCCGTGACGTCACGTTCTCCCTCTGTGCTCCTCCCTCGTCATTAATGGTTTCACCTGTGTTCACTTTCCTGTTTAGTTTCTATTTAAGCCTCTCTTCATGTCTTGTTGGTCTGTCTGTCTCTGACGTCATGTTTGTTGTCCTGACACTTGGAGCAAAACAGTCCTGCAAGATGCCCTCAGTTTTGACTCTAAGCTGGAACAAAGAGATGTGGTCCAAAGGACCCTATACAGACCTTGTATTACTTATTACTTCTATTGCTTACTGTAAAAGCATAAGGGTAGGCCATCTCTTAAACACAAAGTTATTGACGTGCCGTACAGTTGGTGATTAGACAGATGAAAAGTGAGGCAATTAGAGGAGTAACATAAGTTCATCAGTGTATCATGGAGGTCTCTCACCATCTAAATCAGGTGAATGAAGAGACGGTTCCGTGTGACCTGAACCATCTCTAACGATGAGATTTATCAAAAAGGAACGTTTTAAACCTTGTCTTAAACTTAATTTTCAAAACGTGACAGTTCGGCTCTCTTAGTTTCCTCTACTCTTCCTCCTGTCCATTTCTTATACAGCTCACAATAGCAGTGTCATCAGCAACTTTTGCGTGTGGAAGGAGTTATATTGGAAGTCTGATGTGTACAGGACTGGAGAGAGTACAGTCCCTTGCTACTGTCCACAGTGTCTGACCTACAGCGCATACTGTGCTCTGCCTATCAGATGATACCCACTCCCATCGCTATTATTTTTTTTGTTGTTTTTAATTGTTAAAGTGAAGGGTCCGTATACTGGGGGCAAAGGAAGATCATGGGGGGGGCACTGCATCAACAGCAGGTAAAGTATTCACATGACTGAAGTCCCCCCACATAAGCACCTCTGGGTGGTATGTTTGTAGTTTAGTCACAGGAGTGGATGAGTTCATATGCTGTGTCAGCGTGTGGAGGAACCGATGCTGGGCCAACACAAAGTTTTTGGTCCACGGTCCAGAAGGAGCTCAGACTCCACGGGCCATGAGAACCCTCGTGGAAACTTAAACTGACGGTGGTCGCTCCTGGACCACACCAGTGAGACATGAGGATGGACACGATGGCAGTGGGTGCTCCAGACCGCGTCGGAGGCAGGACCATACCTCCAGGGTGCTCTGGATGCAGACAAGGAATCTGTGGTCCTTGCCGTTGAAGAAGCGGCGATCTCCCCTGGATCGCCGAAGACAGGGACAGACGTGACAGCTGGAATCTCCAGGGATTCTGTCTGTCTCCGTGACGTCACGTTCTCCCTCTGTGCTCCTCCCTCGTCATTAATGGTTTCACCTGTGTTCACTTTCCTGTTTAGTTTCTATTTAAGCCTCTCTTCATGTCTTGTCGGTCTGTCTGTCTCTGACGTCATGTTTGCTGTCCTGTTTTAAGTCCTTGCTGCTCCATGTGTGACGTGAGTCTCAGTCATGTTTGTGTGCTCCCATTAATCACTATCCATCTGTTGTTATTATTAAAATCACTGTTTCGAGTTCAAGTCACGTCTCTGAGTTTTAGCATTTGGGTCCACACCTATGTCCGCATCAGCAGATTGTAACATCCAGGGAGTAACCACAAATTAGTGGAGTCCAATAAAAAGTTCTTAGCCTGCCCACAGCCTCAGACCCGGGCTTGCTGGTCAGTCCCACGCTGGACCAGCTTGACAAGGTCATTTAACTTTGCATACAGCAAGTCCAGCGTCTTGTTCGCTGGTGTGGCTCTTCACATACTGGGTAAAGGTGGGAGAACAGGGGAGAGTGAGGCGTGATTGAAGTCCTCAATGATGAGAAGGAGCATCTGTGGGTGTTGCGTCTGCAGGTGTGTCACCGCTCCGTGCAGTCGCTCACACGCCGCCGCTGCATCGGGATGTAGGGATGTAACGTTAAACAGGAGAACGTGGGAAAACTCCCTCGGGATGTAATGAGGCTGAATGCTGACAGCGAGAATCTCCACGTCCAGGGTGCAGGGTTGATCCTGAACGGAGACGTGCGCCGGGTTGCACCATCTCTCGTTAATAAACACAGCCAGTCCTCCTTTTTTATTACCACTCTCTCCCAAACTTCTGTCTGCCTGAACCAGTTTGAATCCATCCAGGGCGACCACAGAGTTCGGTGTCGATGCGTTCAGCCACGCCTCAGTGAAACACATGTGGCTGCAGCTGGGTTAGCGCCTTGAGCACCTTGAGCTTGTCCATCTTATTGGAGAGGGAACGGAGGTTTCACTACTTTACCCGCTTAACCCTTGTGAAGCCTTCGAAGGGTCAAAACGACCTCCAAGCAATGAACACGTGTGGGTCTATGATGAACAAGTTCATCCAACCGTTCATCTAGATGAAGCGTGTTGTGATTTATCGTCTGTCTGCGACTGTTTTATCCAACCCTTGTGTGGTTTTTGAGCTTTGAACCCCCTGTTTTCATTTTGACCCCTCAAAGGCTGCACCAGGGTTAACTTAGCGCTCTGTGGTTGCGAAATAGTCTGACTTGGTAAACAGGGAACTTCACTAGTCTTGATCTGTGTTTTCAGGTCAAACAGTTGATTCCTTGTATAATTGAATCTAAGCATTTGAAGATTTGTATCCTTAGGCTGGATTAACAGGGAAAAAGAAAAAACAGTGCACACTGGTGGAAAAAGGCTGACACTCATGGCAGAATTGCCTTGTTGGACCTGAAGCTCATTCAATTATATACAATAACCTGTGTCTTATCAGAATTTAGTTGAAGACACTTATGAGACATCCAGGACTTTAACCAATGTGACTAATTGGTTTGTTTTAGATGTTTCATGGATAAGTATAACTGGTTGTCTTCTGCGTAGCACTGAAAATTTGTATCCTTAAAATAGGAGACATGTATATAAAGAAAAGTACAGAACCAGGCAATCGTTCATTGTTAGCATGAACATATTGGAATCTGATTTAAATAAATAAAAAAAAATCATATAATAAATGTGATATAAACTTTTCAAGGCTAAGTTCCCATTACAGTTCACTCCTCCAGCCAGAGGGCGGTGAACTGGTTTTGTGTGATGTTCTGTTTCCTGCCACCCTCACTGTGGCAGGTGTTTAGCATTAGGCCTATTATTTATGTGTGTCTGTCACATATTGTGCTTCCTAGCCGTGCTTGTATGAGCTGCTTCATTCTTCTTTCCTCGACCTCTAGTCGGGGACTTGGTTAGGAAGTTGGTTAGTTAGATTTTTTTTGGCAGAAAAGTTATTAGATTGGACATGAGCCTAAAATTAGCTAGAACGTGTAGCTCAAGAGATTTTTTTTCCCAGTAGGCAATAATTAAAAAAACAAATTTGGTGCAACACCACTTATGTTTTGGTTTTCAGGTCCTCTGCTGTAGACTCTTTTAGTTCAGCCCCCCCAAAAATAGATGAATAACAATATTACTAGTGAGAAAAAAGATTGAAGCAGGAGAATAGTGAAGCTGTTTCTTTTAAGCCGTCTCTGACAGAAGGAACGCGCGTAATGTGTGTGTGTGAGTGAGTTTATTACAGGCCTGTACTACCTACTGCTGTGACGCGGCATTTTGAAAAGACACGGCATCAATAAGTAATGACGATTGCAGCAAATGGTACAATGAACACAGATACTCTCTGCGGCTGTACGATGCTTGTTAAAGGAAGGCGGCTTGAAGCCGTTCGAATGTACGTGTTGTTACAAATTTTTATTAGGTTTTGTACCATTAATTAAAAGTGAACATACGCAAATGTGAGCCAATGAATTTCACAAACATATGGATGGGATTTCATTTTGACTAATACAGTTTTGTATTTTTCAGAAATGAGTTGTACATTTTTTGTACTTTTTTCAACCTCTGCTCTATTTTTATAAACTGTACTTTTTTGGAATGCTAGAAAAAAATACTGTAATACATGAACATGTATCTATTATTACTAATATTACTAAGTCACTCACTCATTATCTGATCCTATTTATTAAGGGTGTTGGTCATCAGTCCATCACACATGCAGACGGGCAGTTAGAGCCTCCAGTTTAGCTGGAAAGCAGCCGGAGGCCTGTAGTGGAGGTAGGAGTCACGGTGGGGGATAGTTTGACATGCACTCACTTCTCCCCCTTCCTTTGTCCACCTAACAAGCCTGTTTTTATGTAGGTGAAGTGAGAACAACTTGAAGGATAAATGAAATGAATGAAAAACAGTAACTGCTTCTACACACAAGTTCAATTTAACCACATGAATGTATTTAAACTATTATGTGCAGTCAAAGAATCACACAGAATGCGAATGAAAGGAAAGTCATTATCTGAAAAGGATCACACAGAGAGTCTAGATTTTTTATGACTAAGCTGAACAACAGAAGGCAGTTTTTTTACAACTTCACGTCATGCTTGGTGAATAGGCACCAGGAGAAAACTTGAAGCTTGCAGATGGAGCAGCTGTGACTTTCTGCATGAATCTCAACACATGCACACCTCCAACAAACAGTCCAGTGTGTACAGTGTAAAGTTTCTAGATTTCAAGAATACAGCAAAAGAGCATCACTTGTCCAGTTTTAGAGAGGAGAGCTGCTCCTGTGTGGTAGATGGTTTAATCCGTATGTAGACTGATCGTCTGAAGGCACTAACTGCCAGAGCTCTGACCCAAGCCAGGCTGTGTCATGACATGGCCTGACTTCCCTCATCAAGGTGATTGTGTCCACCTGTTCTTCTCCGGCTACTTGCATCCTTAATAAGTGCTCCTCCAGTGTCGGGTCGTCACTCACGGACTCTGGATCTGACTCCTGATCGCTCTTCTGCCCAGGTCTAGCTTCAAGCTTTGTGAGCGAGTCACCGTTAGCTCGGGGCTCAGAGCTCACGCACTGCCCTCGACCGCGGCTCCACGCTGAGCTTCCAGGGCTCGTTTCCCCCTGAGGATGAACTGACCAGGTCGCACTCATGAACTCACAGGCTCTGCCCTGCTCCCTGGTCCCCGAACTTACCTGCCGCTCCTTCGACCCTCGAGGACGCTCATGCAGCTCCTCTGCTGGCTCTGTTTAGTGTGTGTTTCATGTTCTCTCTGTTGTTTGGCTCTTGGTGAGGAGCTTCTCTAGCTACTTCTATTGTTCATGAAGGTTGTTCAGTCCGTTGCTACCAGGCCCTGCTTTCGATGTGCTGTCGATCTATGCTTCTACTCTCACCTGTGGCCATGAGCTTTGGGTCGTGTCCTCTGCAGAGTGGCAGGGTACACTCTTAGGCTGAGGTGACGCTGAGGTGACTGGCATCTGTTTCAGGTGCTTCCTAGACGCCTCCCTGGAGAGTTTGTCCCATAGGACAGCGACCCAGAGGACGACACCGGACATGCTGGAGAAAATCAAGGCTCAGCTCAGCAACAAGTACAGTATAAGCTATTGGGATGCATTGGAAATACCAGGACTCCAGCCTGTCACTGCTGTATGTCCAACCACAACATTGTTATATGAATGTTTTAGTTTCGAAGTCATACTTGTTATTAATGTCTTGGATGGAGACATCTATGAAGGATCCTCCCTTTATCTGTAGACAGATGGATGTTGCGTCACCACGCTGACAGTACGTTTGGCTAAAGGGACTTGGTAAATATGCTGTTCTTGCATCCTAGTTGCAACTGGGCCAATAGCATGTCTCTGGAGAATTCTTCCTGATGGAGTAAATGCGGGTTTTAAGTCATTTGTGACTTTTTATTTTTTACTCAGCAACATTAACAAATGCTGATCTGGAGTGTTAATATATGAACGTGACCCTTTGTCATCTTCGGGTCTATGCGTGTCCTTGGCATGAAGAAGCTGCAGCCTATGCTGTAAAGTGCCTGTGGATGAAAGTGGTTTTGATAAAAGGCATGCTGGGCCTGTGAAGTAGGCTAGTTAGCAGTTAGCCAGCATACTGGCTCAGTATGTTCCCAGTTACTATACGCTGCTAGCTCAGTATGTCTCCTTCAACACCTTGACTCTGTGCTAATTGGGACAACCCCCCTGTAGTGTGACCCTCAAGGGAAGCCATTCTGGTGTGTGCATGTGTGAATCCGACAACATGAGGTGCAAGGAAGGAGAACAGCTTAAGAGACGGAACAAGCAGCCACAACCCTCACATCTAGTCTTTGAATTTCCCTTTAACCATAAAAGCAAAGGCTAATTGTAAAATTAATCTCAGGACATTCTTATAATTTATTTATATTTTGTCCTTGATATTTAAGTTATAGAGGTTCCTTACTGTATTACTGTGCATTTTACATGTAGGTAATAGTTGGAGCTATTATCTCAGGTTTGAACTGTTGTGAGTGTGTAAGATACATGATGGATGGATAGCAGCTCTCACACCCTTTCCCACTGCCTCTCTACACGTCTCAGCTCATCCAGCTGCCTGTAGGGATCCTGAGGCATTTGCAGGGCAGATGAGATATATTCTCTGCTGTGTTCTGGAGCTGCCCCAGGGACTCGTATCAGTTGAACGTAGTTAAATATCCCGTAGAGGGAGGGACGCACCCTGACCACATCGCCCGGATCATCTTAGCTATTTTAATTAGCCTTTGTTTTACTTTCTTAGCTCACTGTGCTCTCTGAGTCTAACGCTGAGCCCAGCCATGGTCAGACATAGAAGGTGAGGACTGACCATAGACTGACCAGTAGGCGTACAGCTAGCAGCCTTCTCTCCTCAGCAAATCCCTACTTTACCTCCATTGTACTGTCATTTATAAACACGATGCGGAGATGCCTTTACTTACACATTTACTTCTCAAGTAGATCAAGGCAAATTGATAAAATAGCAATAATAATAGTGTGTAAATAGAAAGATATGCATATTAACAACAACCCTCAGCTATGGCGCGTCATATGGTTTAACACAGCAATAGTATAGATTTACCGCTACAGGTTGTGCAGGACATTTTCTTAATGATATAGTGAGAAACAGCAAAGCACCAATGTTATTATTGTTCTATTTTTTGATAATGTGGGCGTATTCCAGATATTGCATTATAGATTGATGTTGTTTTGCAAAGGTTAAAGCTATGGTCATTCAGAAACCTCTAACGTGACAACTATGATAGAACTGTGACAGTGGACCTGATGTGATTGCAGTAGCGTAGATCAGATATTTCTAATGGATGATGTTTGATGTACAGTGTCTGAATGCAGCGAAGTTCTGTCAGAGATCTGATACAAATAGATAAAAAAGTCAAAGTTGTTTTCAAGAACCTGCCCAACATTTTACTGATGAAGTTACTGTGCAAACTAACTGTTGGTGACAACAGCTACTTTTCTAACTTCTTTACTTCAATTAACTTAACAGCTTAAATTAACGCTATAGTTCTACCATTGCTGTTTAACACGCTTATCGAAGATACGAACTGTAATTTGTAAAAGTGTTTTGCAGTCGAAAATGTAACTGTTAAATGCAATTAAACCAAAGATTATCAAGTTCAGATGTACTGCAATGCTGGTAGAGACGTGTTAAAGGTTTAATAACTTTTCTTAGGTTGACGTTTGTCCTCATTTTAAAACGTAAAAAAACACTTTATTCACTAACCTTCAGCTTGTTCTCATTTCATTATTTCTTAAAATTTGATTCCAAATGATCCGTTTTTTACTATTGTTTTGGACACGCGGCACTTGGATGGAGATCAAACCACTTTTCAAAAGGCTGTGTGTGCTTCTGTTGCACCAAGGAAGTTTATGCTGTTTTCCAGCCTCCACACCAAGCAGTCCTGTGTTTCTTGTATGTGCATGTGAGTACGTGTTGTGTGTGGCATAATTTATAAATGTCGCTGCATCCTTGAACCAATTTCTTCACAGAAGCAGGCATCACGCTGGGTATCGCACCAACACACCTTCCTGTGTCCTTGGTGATGCTAGTTCAATACTTCACTCCTTCTACTCTTCTCTTTTACACACTATTTTCATCCCTTTTAAGGTTGTTTATCATTTACTCTTAGACCCAGAACTGCATAACCTCCAAGTGCCACTTTTTTAACATTTAATCATGAGCAGCACTTTAATCTGGGATTCTTTAAAAGTTTCACAAAGTTTTACAGTAAGATGTTGCTTCATGATCTTTCTACAAATTGCAGGTTAATAAGTAAAAGTATTAAAGCTGAGTTTTCCTTTAGTTTCTACAATGGCTACGTTGTTTTGCGTTTTTCCTTGGGTTTAATCACCTGGGCTGACTGATCCCTGTCAATCATAAGGCATTATAACAAAGATTTGTGACTAAAACAAAGGACAGAGCTGGTAAAATGTTATTCAAGGAAAGTGCACTTTGGTGTAGTGTTTAATGCTGTTCTCACAGCAAGAAGGTCTTTCTGGTCAGTCGAAACGTTTCTTCCGTAATATAAAAACCTTCTAATAAAATCAGAACAAAGTGAAGAAAAGAGAAAGGTTCTATGAAACGTCATGTTTATCACAACTATTTCCCATCATTCAGCAACTGCAGCACCTGCTTCCAGAAACTGAAAGAGTGATCTGATCAAATCACGTGAGCCTATTGACTATTGAGGCCATTTGTGAGCAATCAACTCAATCAGTTAATTTATTTTGACTACAAGTAAATGACCAACATTAAATGAAATCATGACTTGAAACTGGACACTGCTTTGGGTCAGCTCCTGTTCTCTAGTGCATGATTCAGTAGAAGGTGCTGCATCCCATTAAAGGAAGGGGACACATAACTAAGCAACGTTAGCTGCTAGTTCCAGTTGGATTTAACACAAGCCGATGATGGCATTGTTTATTTGCTTTAGCATTTATAGCCACTACAATAATTCTTAACTATAAACCTATATTAAAAAGGGCAACTTTAAGTGTCAGTCAGATGTAAAACTCCTTTCACACATAGAAAGATAAACGTATGAGATGCCAAACAACACACACAAAGACACAGTGAAGGACAAAGATACCAGTTTTACATCCGAACTTAGCATCAACAAGAGAATAATCCTGAATGAAGGGTATGATCAGAAAGCCAGTAATTAGAGAGAGAGGGAAATGACGGAGAGATCAGACAATGTATAAGCTTCAGGGGCCTATCAACTATCATATATCAATTTAACTACTGCATGTTTCCATGAGCACGACCTGTGTTTGTGGCTCTGTAAGTGAGAAGATCTGCTCAAAACCTTGATCCATTTGAGAACATCACACATTTGCAGATTTTTATTTTATGTGCGTGGTTAGAAGAAGGGTCTGGGCCCTGACTCTAGGTTGACTAGGCTGACTGTCCTACTGTCCCTGTATTGTTGGTGAGCCACCCCCCCCCCTGTGAGTCATTCATCCTGTACCTCGTTTTTGGCTGATTTTACTATAACCTTGTCCTACTGACGTTCAGCTTTAAATCATCAACATCATATTAATGTTTACTGTTTACTTCTATTCTGGGAAATCGTTTCATACTCAATTAATCTTTCCCATGCAAATGATGTTGTGACTGTTGTTAGATGGAAAAGCTTTATCCGCCTCCTACTGTACGTTTGTTCTCAGGCAATGTTCAACCTAAACCAGGTCCAATAACACAAGTACTAGTGATTAATTCAGAGCCAGGTCAGATCCATATGAAGCTCTAAATTAGATTTAAGTTAAACCTGGATTAAATCCACTGACATTCTTGTGTTTTTTGAATCCATGTTCATAGAGTCTCAAACAAAGATATATTGATATCAGGTTATGATGTTTTTCACAGTGAATACCCTAGAAAAAGAAAAGAAAAACATTATTTAACCCCTTACTGTGTCCATTCTAAAACAATTTGGAATTCTTGTTCTGAAACCTGGTGTTTCAAAGGATCATGGAATTACAGGCTGGTATAGACGCCTTCGTCCTGCATGAGTATATCGCCAGGTTAATTCAAATACCTTCTTCATATGAGGTGATGTGAACCTAGATCGTTGGTCGTCATCTTCACCAGAAATCTGTCTGTGATTCTTTAAGTCTTTTACTAAATGAATTGATAGTTTGGTCCTACCCCTGGATTTGAAGAGTTATTGTTCACTTTTCTTCGTCAAAGGTTTCTCTGTCACTTCAGTCGCCCAAAGCAATCTGACCGGTGAGGGAGTTATTAGGACACAGGGTAACTTTGTGAAGACTTTGAATTGCAGACGGGAGTGTAAACCGTGGGTGTCGCCGTCTTCACAGCCTTCAATGCTGGTGCCATGCCAGGCAATCTGTAACTGGCACCAAAAGGTGAGTCAGAATGACTTACGTGGCAGGACCGCTGCAGGGTCTACTCCTGTGGCCAATAGACAAGCAGGCGTCTCGCTAATCGCACGCTCTCATTATCCACCTGTCTTTCATTCCTATTCATGGTATTAGTGTTTAATAGCGTTCTCTACTGGAGTAGTTTTGCTTTCTTCACTGTGAATGCTGTTAACGCATACGTTAAGCTGCAGACGCCTATTCTGCACACATTAAACTACAAACCATCTATTCGGCTTTTTGATATGTTTTATAGTTTTTGAACTGTGACGCTTTAAGCTTTGTGTAGTTTGAGCTCTCCCATTAGTGTGTATGTGGCGTTGCAGACCGAGTGCCGTCATCTTTAGTGACCGATGGCGAAGCTTTCACTTGTAAATTGTCGCCACGGCTGCAATTTTCGCTCTTTCTAAACGATACTTTGAATCAAATGTAGAGACACTTGTCTACTTGCTCACTGTGTACGTGGAAAAGACCAGCATATTCCGCCGTATTTGTCTTGGAGCGGCCGCTTCTGCGCCATTGAGCGCCATTCATCTTTCTGCCTGACTCGCGAGGGCAGAAGAGACAGATTGAGCGTTTTGAACTCGCTGGGAATTCAACAACTCACACAAGTTGCAGATTAAAGTCTCGGCTTTCCTGTGGTGGTTGGTTGGTGGTTGGTTTTGTGTTTACTGTTACGGTTTGGCTGCAGCGAGTCCATGTTGCGGGCTTCGTTTTCATAGGATTATCGCCACTGCTGCAGCAGGTTCTTAAAGATATGCATGTGCTGCTCAGATGGCCGTGGTCAGTCTGCAAGAGACTTGGGTTCAAACCCCACTGGAGGCAAGTGTTTAGCCTGATGTTTATTACCAGCACATTGAATTTGAATGTTCTGCTTGTTGTAACACTGCTTTTAAAGCTTCAGCGATGTCAGGGAAGTCTTTCAACATGTCTTAGAGGTCATCTATACTTTTACTGTTTAGATCAACTCAACTGTGTTTTATTAAATGATTAAAAAATGTAAATACTTACTTAATGTTATTTCATTATGCTTTATTTTGACATTTAAGACTTTTCACTTGTTCTGTACATGTTTAGCTCTATTTTAACCACTTTTTTAAGAACGTTTTAAACTCTTAAGCTACCGTCAACAGTTCTTGGGAATACGTTCTGCAGTACAGCATTCACAGTGGATTTTCTTATGGAAATGCTTCGTCTAGTTATTATACATGCTTATTTCTCCATCAGCCTTTTTCATTTCTAGTTTTGTTGAGTTTGGTGGTGACTTGCTTGTCATACTGTATTTACTTACTTGAAAATACAACATTTTCATTTGGTCATGTTTAGTGAATGTAAACAGTAGTTGCACATGAGGGAAAGCGTGATTGACATGGAACGGTATGATGGGAGGTGCTGCTTGAGATCATTTTGGCAGCTATGGGAAACAACTTCATCTTAGAGTCATGTGAAGAAAATCTGGAGGAGGTCCCATCTTCACACATTCTTGCTGACAAGATATTTCATAACTAGAACAGTGCATGGATTTCTGTCACATCTTGCCAGTGAGAAAATAGTGAAAAATTAAAGTTTGTCATGTTCAATGCCCTGGTGCAAATGATAGTTAACACGAGAGCCACCACCTGTGCTGATTAACGTTACCATGCCTACCGTATATGCCCCGTTTGTTTCCTTGAATCGCTAATCCGGGCAGAGTCTTTGGGGCAGCAGTCTGCATATTTGGACACTTCCTCCAGTGCTGATAGATACAGTCTTCAGCATCTCCTGGGCTTCTTCCCAGTAGGACGTGCATGAAACACCTCAGAAGGCATCCAAAACAGATGCTCGATGTGGAGGCACAGAGGTTCTATTCTGGCATCTCCGGCATAGAAGAGTGCACCCTGCAGCTCTGCAGAGGAAGCTCATTTCAGCTGCTTGTATTCAGAATGACCCAATGTTTCGGTGAAAGTAGATACAGACCTTCTTCACTGTCTGTCAAGCTCACGTTCCATCCTTCCCACACTCGTGAACATGACCCTGAGACACTCAGTCCTTCACTTGGGGCTGGAACTCTTTCCCAGCCTTAAGAGTACAGGCTTTTCTGATGGAGGACCTATGGCGCTGATTCACATCTCAGCTGCACATTGACATTGTACAATCTGACAGCCCTGGTCTGATGAAACCAATAGAGCAAGATCGTCTGCAAAAAGCAGAGCTACCATACCAGTGTCTCTGACCAATAGTCCTCATCCAAGTATCCCAGTAGAACAATGGAAGGCACCTTCCATCACCCCCCAAGATCCCTGACAAGGTTGAGTACACTGCACTGTCAGGAAAGAGGTAGTTTTTGGAATAGGTAACAACCTTAGTGCCACCAAGTCACACAATGTCCTTGGAGGACCGCTCTTAAGTCCATGTCATACCAAACACTATTCTGACTACTGTGACGTACCAAGATAAAATCCTGAGCGCAATTAAGCAGCATATGTTGTTGCAGTAACAACAACTATTGTCGTGATCCAGGTCTGGGAGGAGACTTGTTATTCAAATCGTCCCCTGATGCTCCTCAGACACACTGGGGGAAAAGGTTTGAGTCACATTATGAGTTGCCCTGTTAAAAATCATATATCAGTGTCATTTTGAATACTGTCATATATAGGTTGATGGTTTTGATTCAGCCACTATTATTTTGAATAATATAATAATGTAAAAGTATATGCATAGCAAAAGAGGACACCTTTCAGGAAGATTACCTTTACACAAAACGTACGAACAAGTTTTTGTTTGAAGACATTCCTTAGCACTTTGCTCTGCAGCTCACCAGGGCAAAAGTAGGGATGCTCAACATGCAGCCACAGCTCTGTGTGTGTGTGTGTGTGTGTGTGTGTGTGTGTGTGTGTGTGTGTGTGTGTGTGTGTGTGTGTGTGAACACTCAATAGCCTAAACCCCCTCGCTGTGTTTCACCATAGGTGTTCAAATGAAAGCGCTGCTGGTGTGGGCACACACACACACACACACTTACAGAATGAATGTTTGAAGTGGCGCCCAGCAGCTGAACTGAGTTGTGGCCGTAACTTCAGTTTGACATCTGGTTAAAATCCTCCTGAAACGAGAGGCGCACACGCAAACACACATGCAAACACACACACACACACACACGCACGCAAACACACACACGCAAACACACACACACACACACATCATCTTTCATTGCTCGACATGTAAGAAATCTGCCCTGCATACACAACCATAACCATGTTTAGCTATTAAATACGGTGATGCCACAGTTTGGTTCTGATATAATAAGTGTTGCCAAATCACTGTTAACAAAAACAGCAACGCACATAAATTATATAGAATTTTGACATTTTCAAATAAAGTGCTAGACGTATGAAATAGTGCTTTTCTCTCACTAAGCAGAACCTTGTGAACCTTATTTGAAACCTGTTTACCAGCTTGTTACCTTTGTTGATTTTATTTATCTGTAACTTCACTTTGAATATGATATAGTTTTATGTAAACATTCATATTTTGGCAGGTCTACAGCGTGTTGTTGTTTATTTGACCGCGTGTAGGCAGCAGGTTTACTCGTGATACCTCCAGCAGAGTTGACTGTTAATTAAGGCCAATTTTTAATTAAGCATGTTTCTTGAAACAGCCTCTTATTAATTACGCCTGACAGATAGAAACTTGTTTTCAACCTGGCAGATGTCATAAAGTTTTGCAGCCTGGCATTCAGTAAAGCCTAAAAATAGAAATGGCATTTCAGGATGGCACAATTCTGTCATCTAACACCTAACGATTTTAAATATTGGCCCGAATGTTTTAATGTATTAGATGCATTTGATTCTGCATCATTGGCAGTAATCAGACACAAAAAGTAGTTCTCAACTGTAGCAATTTTTTCTTTTGCACTAATATTTTTGCTTACAGACAAAAACCTAATCATCTGGAAGTTGAGTCAAGGCAAGTAGGACTCAGCAGTGCTTCCCCTGCGGTTAAACATATTTCCTTTAGTTTTCATTGGGTGCATTTAGCACAAAGCTCCTGGCACTTTGCTTTCGCAGGAAGTCAAGTACAGGGTGTTTCACAGGTAATGTGATTTACATCCCAGAAGAAAATTCATTAATAGGAACTCTGCATTAGTGTGGTTTGTTCCTCTAATGTACAGTATAACCAGCTCAACTGTGTCATGGGACAGTGCTGTGTGATGACTTAACAATAATCAGGGTGTTTTGTAAGAGAAGACAAGAAACTGAATCTGTGCTAGTAGATCGCGTTTGGCAACAGTCCATTCTAGCATTTTCAACAGTATGAAAAAGAAATTGGAATATGTTTATTATCAGTTAGGTTACAACACTTAGAGAAACGTTTGGCTGTCGACAGAGCATTGAGTGCTTATTTGTGCCCCTGACAGTAGAGAGGTTGTAGGTTCCAATCCTACGGCGCAGAAGTAAAGACTGGTGGAATTCAGGAAGTCTTTTATTAAAGAAATGGGAACCAAGACTGACAATACTCCATAAGAGGAATTAAAGTAGATGGGTCACTATGTCAGGTTGTAAAGATGTGTTCACTCAGACTCAGAGCAGAATTAAAATAAGGGTGTTGCCACTTCAATGACTCGGTTCTTGCATAATCTGGGTGAAGGCAAACATGCCAGGTAGAAACATGAAACTAATCTCACACAGCTGCAAATGCAGGAACTGTGTCACGTGTTCGTGTTTTTGGTGAAGATAGTTTAACGCCATTAGAAATGAATACAACTTTATGTTATACGCAAGGCTCATTGAAAAAGACTTGAAAATGTTTGAGAGATTTGGACCGGTCCTCCTCGGAGCACAGGACCTCTGCCTGGTTCAACCACAACACTAAGTCCTTTCTTTGGGTTTTAAATCTTAACGCAAAGACAAAAAATGTTAGTGAAGCGCTGTCGTATTGGACAGTTAGGCCACTTTAGTGAAGTTGGTTATGGATTGTGATGTTGTGACATATATGATAGGACTAATGTGGAGCTTTGGTGGCATATGTTGGATTCAGACACCCACACAATTATTTTTATTATGTTTGAATTTTAGAGAAATGTATAAACATGTGAGTATTGCTCCAGAGAGACAGAGAGAATCGTAGCCACAGTCTTATCACGACACTCTCAAATAAATGACTTCATTACTTTGATATTTCAGGTTCAGGGATGGAAAGTATTTCTTAAAATCAAGAAAACTTTTTTGTTTATCTGCAAACTTGGGTTCTTTGATTTCACTTTAAATGCAGCCTTTTATTTAACTTTCTGTGTTTGCTGACTTTTTTTCCCCAAATGAGGTTTCGCTGGTGGATCAGGACACAGTCTGGAAGTAGAACAGACTACTTCTACTACTTGTCCTTCTTTAATCACTACATTTCCCTCTTCCTGCTCAGCTCTGCTTCTCCTTTGTTTTGCTTCAGTCTGTGTCCAACCTTTCACAAGAATAAAAACACTTAAATGTTAAATATATACGTAAATGTAATATATACTGTATAAAATGTAGGAAATACTAAAAGATGAGTCACAATGTTGTTTGGTATATTATATTATATATTTGGTATGTATATTGCCTACAATACCTAATATGTGCAGTATTTGATGTTCACTATGAAAGTCTTCCTTTTGCAGGAACACTTTTGTATTGATAGTATCACGACTGGCTGCTTTTTGTTAACATGGAAATATTAGGTAAATTTAAAGTTCAAAGTCCTATAGATTAGAATCTAAGATCCAACAGCTTTATATTGCACATGTTGTAGATGCAACATTCATTTAGTCTTAGCTCTTAATCTTATCATGTGTTATACCCGTCTGACATTCTTTGTGTAGGCCTGTGCACAAGCTTCACAAACAGCTTTAGAAGTTTGTGTCTTTGTGTCAGGCAGCAAGCGGCAGCGTTAACAGGATTAGGTTGGTAGTGGCGTGTGTGTCAGAAGACCCTTCGACCCACTGCTTTTGCTGACTGCTCAATTTTGCTGTGACCTGTATTTCTCCCAGGTTGTCTTCAAGTAAGGGCTGTTCATCAGATCCTATTTAAATACTAAACACCCATAATGCTGGCATTCATTACATACTCGCAGGCACTTACTCTACTGACCTACATTAACACATCATGAATTACTGTGTGAATACGAGGAGGCTGTTATGGTTAATGGTATATTGTTACCGAGCCTGCTGACCCCTGTGCCGTACCTGTGTGTGTGTGTGGGGGTGTGTGTGTGTGTGTGTGTGTGTGTGTGTGTGAAACTGACTGAATTGCTTTTGGAATTTGTGTATAATGCACAGAGACATTTCCAGGAGAAATGAAACCTATCAATGCAACCAACACCACATTAGGCACAATTTCACGCTAAGATTTACATCAGTCTCATTACGCACAGTTGAAATGTCCAAGGTCTGACATGGGGAAGCTGAGTTTGTCCTGCTTCAGCATTTGAAGCAATAACAAAAGGCCAGTGGGCACAAGCATTACTCACGGATAATATGCAGCCAAACGTGCTTTTAATTAGTTTATCTTTATTTAGGTTAATAACTAAACATCCCATTTTTGTCATGTTGTGTTTAAATTGAAGGGTTTTTTGTACTTTTTGTGGAGGATAGTGTGTAATTTGTATTTGTATAGTATTTAGTGTGGAAATAATTGTATAGTGATAAACTAATGGCATCACTTTATTAGTTAACTTTCAAATAATATTCAATGTATCTAAAATGGAATTGGTCTATTTTCTTTTTTAGAATAACTCCTTCTACTGTATAATATTAAATGTAATAAAATAAAAATGTTATACATATTATATATATTATAATATATAGAGAATATTATTGCATAAGAACAGTTTCTGTCTTTTAGTTTAACACCTGGTACTGATTAATTAAAAACAAAACATTTTATACAGTTTATACTGTTCTGATCATATGGTTTGAGTAATGGTTAGTTGAATAATTATAAATGAGTTAAATTACATTTTGCTTGGTGGTTCGTACATTTCACATGAGAGGGCTTCAGTCAGTCTGTAAACCACAGGACTGGTGGCAAATTCCCAGCATGTGGAGGTTTGCTTTGATGAGACAATGATACCTTGAGGTGGTCATTTTAACTAGCTGCACATAGATGATGCTACGCGCAGCTAGTTAAAATGAAGAAAGCTTCTCTTTTCTTTGCAAAATGAGTCTGCAGTGATGGAATAAAAAATTAATGAAATACTACTGTTGGTGCTATAAAATGATCAGCTCAGAACCTGAGTAATATTAATAACTGTTGTCAAATGATGTAAGATAGATGCTATTTAAAAGAAATACAAACTATAGCAAAAGTAGGCAATTGCCCTGGAAACGCTACAAATATTTATTATATCTGTGGCACAATAAATCAGATAATGAAGCGCAGCTTCTGTAAACTACCTGTATTAGATATGAGACGCTTTGCTATTATTAGTTTCTTTCTCTGTCTTGGTTTTGCTGTTAGGGAGCCATAAGACGTTTTAGTAGAAGAGAGTCACATGTCAGGAAGATTTCTATTCGAGGTGCAATAACTGAATGTGGGTAGATGATGGATTTGCACGGTCCGACTCAAGCTGATGTGTTTTTTATGACAGGTGTCTATTATTATGCTTAACACTACTTGTTAACGTTAAGGTTTTGAATATGGTTTTAAACTGTTAGCAAACGCTTTGTGCAGCCAATGTATGATGTGCTACACATGCATCCAATCCCAGATCTGCATGTATGAAGTGCCATGACATGGGGTCTTGCTCTAAACGGAGAGCTTGATTTTGCGGGCACCACTATAGACCAAGTACACATTTTGAACTTGTTCTCAGATGTAATGTTGGGAATTTATTCAGTTCTCCAGCTGCTGAGTGAGAAGTGCCAGCTTTGATCATGGGCCTCACTACTGAGTTGCCTTTGGAGACAAAGGTCCAAGGCTCAGAGACACAGTTTTAATCTGCGACCGAACAAGGAACGATGTTCTCTACTTCTAATTTCATGCACACACACACCCTACCGCTACCAAAGACAGGATTAGCTCACTCACTCTCGTTTTTCTTTCTTCTCGTTCTTATTTTTGCTCTCATCCAATCATTTTGCCTCTGCTGTCAGCACAATTCAAGCTACTTTACTATTCTTTTCCACAGTTACGCAGATACACACACCTACTCCCCCAGCGCTCCCACCAGGGTGCCATAGTAACTCAGTAGGAATATAGTGTCACCCCTGCTTCACTCGCCTCTGCAACCACACCCCCATCCTCTTCCTGCTTCCCTTCCAATCACAGCTTGTCCATCCATTTCATCCAATAGCGACAGTCCTACACCTGGGGGATGCTTACAGCTCTTAGCCAATAGGAATCATTGGATTGTGCGTCACAGCAGGGAGTATAAAGCTGCTCAGCAACAATGAAGGGAAAAAAGAGAAATCGTAGTAAAAACGGTGACCTAGATTCTTTCCCTTTCATTTCCAACACCCCCACCCTGATATTCTCTCGTTTCTTTAAGCAGAAAAGTCTCTTCAACACCGGCATGATTCTCAGATTCTATCCAGGTTGGGCGCGCACTAAAAGAGAGAAAGTTATTATTTCAAGGGGTTTTAATAATGTCAAGCACACTCCATCCAACACCTCTATCAAGCACCAGCTGCACTGTTTCCACTCGGTTTCCTTTTGCTTTCGAAGAACATTTTTACAACTTTTAACACATTAATATGTTTGTATTACTTAAATGTAATACTTATTTTTACACACACACTTTATTTTACTTTATTTATAAGTCAAGGGGAACCTACTACTGCCCACCATAGACTGAGGATGTTATTAGTGAAAGTTTTATAGTAATACTTGTTTCATCTGAAGCTTTCTCACATAAATAATAAAATTTAGATGAAGTATTTAAATTATTTTAAAATTAAATTATTTAAATTATGTATTTAAGTATTTATTTTAAAAAGACTGTGTTAATTGTTTTATAAATTGTATTTTTCTGTTGATTACAAGCAATCATCAATTTAAAAAGCTACTCTTTTTTTTTTTTATCTGCACAGAGCAGGAATCTTTGAAAATGCATTTATTTACAATTGCCAAGAATTAATAACTGCAAAATATTTTTATACACTATTTATTATACACTCAATTAAAACAGAATGACGGAATGTTCTTCAGCCACCGGAGGAAATAATGTTGAAAATGCTGACTAGTTTGACACTTTGACACTTTTCGCTTGTATCTTTGACTGTTGAACTACGTTTCACAGTTGACTGTTTATATTGACATACAGCATTTGGATTATATTGATTGTGTTTGGATTTCCAGAAAACTGTTCTCATTGTGAGAAATGTGCGACTGAAGCAGCACACGCAGGGTAGATGTCTGCCCAGTGAGCAGGCACCTAACGTCCTCTTACTCCTTAGATGAACACAGACACACCTACTGCGAAACCTAAATATTAAGCCTGAAGCTTCCTAGTTGGATAAAGATCCTTGTCCCATCTAAACATATTAAGTCACTGCATAGTGAACTGAACTGTGTTGTAGTTTCCGTCTTCTTCCGCTCATTCTGTGTGTCTGTGCGTCTCATGCATGATGACTAGATGCACACACTGTATCACACATCAGCTGTCGTTTATCTTCACATATTTCTGTTGCTACACCAGTAAATGAATGTGTGGTGCAAATAGGACGATTACAGCTGAACTGCTGTCCGTATGAAGCCCTCTCCATATTAAATACCACATCGCTGCTGCTCAGACACAGTGTGACAGTCCATCACATCCTTTCCCCAGTTTAAGACGCACACATTCATATTTCACTTCTACCTCGGCTGCAGCAGGTGCTTAAGTATTGGATAACTGTTCAGCTGAAAATCCCACCAAACACAAACAAAACAAAGGAAACAAGCCTTTACCTCCCTGACGCTGCAGCGGCTGCTTCATTAGTTATTCATGAGTGATAGAAAGGTGATCTAGTTGTTTCCGCCTTGTTTGGCCTGTCTGTGCTCATAATGGTGGTGCTTTAGAAGAATTTAACCGTCTGTGTTTTGACTTCTAGTTGAATAATCATGAATAACCAGTGACGGTTTGGTGTTTGTTAGTGTGGTTGATGATCACAAACCTTAACAAATGAGCGTGTGTGCCTTAAAGTGGAGGCAAACTTTGCTTTTAGCTGCTTTCACACACTGTATCTAAACAGCAGTGATGTATTATTTACTATGGCGAAGGCTTCATACGCTCCATGCTTAGTGTTTTCATTTTCAGTCAGGCCAGAGGAGGCGATCTACACTGGATTTGGCACGAACATTTACAGACCCATATTAAGACATCCACCAATATTCTTTAGCATTAAAAGCATATTAAGGGACCTTTAAAGGGCAATAAAAAGTACTCAAGCTGAGGAAGGAGTCCTACCAAGCCTGTTTGGCTCCTGAGGCTCCTGAAGCAGCTGATGGGCACCGGTTTGATTCGCGGCTCATTGATAATGTGTCAAAGTGTCCTTAGGCAAGATACTGAAGCTCACGCTGTCAGGTCAAATCAGGTCAATCTGCCTAGCAGCTTTGACATCACTGTGAGAATATGTGTGTGCGAGAGGTTGAGTGAGAATTTGTGTCAGTGGTGCTTTGAATACCAAGGAGGCAGAAGAACGCTGTGTACTGTAAGAGTTACACAACATGGCCATTTGCTACAGGTAAGGTCAGTTAGTTAGGTTAGTTATTAAGATCAAGCCAACATGAAAGTTCCCTGGTGTCATTACTGAACAACTAAGATCCAAGTGACCATGTAATATTTACTGTATGTTGATATAAGCATAGAGGATGTTGTGTGTTTCTGATATCATACAAACACACACGCACCTTTAAAAACAGATATAATCAAATGCATGATGTAGTAAAAGAAAACAGGGCAAAACGTTGAGAACAGGCAAATAATTCTTGTTTCCCAGTCATTTTGACATTTTATGTGCATATTTTAATCCAGTGTGTTATGTGTAAAACGTCTTGACTGAAGCCAGAGTTAATTCAAACCTCACTACAGTGAAACAGGTAGCATCTGTGACTTTGAAGTGAATCTGTAATGAGAAGCCCGCATGGCACACAGTGCCCAGAGAGGTGAGACTGGCAGATAATCACACTGCTGCTACTCTGTATCTTAGTAACTACACACAGTCTCCACATGGCACTGGGCCACATAGCCAAGAAAGCTGTCATTACAACTCCTGGGTTTTTGGAGGCTGGAGAGGAAGAATAAGGCTACTTTGAATAGGTCAGAAAGGTCAACTTGATAAACGCACATTGGTGCAACCAGCAGACAGCTCAGCACTTCAGGAAGGCAGTGGCTGAGAGAGCAGGGTTTTGTTAGAGGGCTGATGCACTTACAAACTGTTTTGATGAGAATACACAGGAACAGGAAAACGTCAGGTGTGCGTGGTTGCTGTCTATGTTCCTATGAACAGGGACAGTCTGTCCCAGCTGCTAATACAAATCGATAGCGTGGTCGATGCAGCCCCAATTAATCCTGTCTACAGTAGGATAGAACTTTTCTTTGTCCAGGTCATGTTTTGACTGGAGACCTGTAACGTGATACTTTCTCTGAATCTAAGAACGCTTCCATGCAGTAGATGGCAGGTCATATAGAATACAAGTCCGGACGCTTGTCGTCACCTCTCCAGGCTCCAGATTCTGTCATACCAACGTTACACTTCTGCAACCTCTGTGTGTATGTTCTGTGCCTTCCCACATGAGTTTCAGGTCAACATCTAAACCAAAGGGAGGAGCAGGGTCCCATACTGTACATCCTGGATGTAATGGATGTGGCCCTGTGGTAGACTAAATGGTCTAAAGAGTAAATGGTCTAAAGACTAAATGGTCTAAAAACTAAATGGTCTAAAGATTAAATGGTCTAAAGAGTAAATGGTCTAAAGAGTAAAGGGTCTAAAGACTAAATGGTCTAAAAACTAAATGGTCTAAAGACTAAATGGTCTAAAGAGTAAAGGGTCTAAAGACTAAAGGGTCTAAAGACTAAAGGGTCTAAAGACTAAAGGGTCTAAAGACTAAAGGGTCTAAAGACTAAATGGTCTAAAGACTAAATGGTCTAAAGACTAAAGGGTCTAAAGACTAAATAGCTTTTCTACCTTTTTGGTACCCAAAGTATTTAAACTCAGTCTCACATTCACACACTGATGGCAGAGCTGCTGTGCACCCCTGCATCCTTCAGGAGAAGAAGCATTTCTGATTTTGTTGTGTTTTGTTGTGAAGACTAGCACAGTCTGGCCAACCTGATTTTTCTGGGACTGCCACTGATCACTGTTATCAAAACTGTACATAATGTGTCAACTAAATTAAATAGGACACATTCACCTTTTATATCATTTTATATTATCTCCAAAACAAATATCACACTCATGAGTATCACCAGTTGATTCTCTACTTATTCTCCTCTACTGCACGTTCATTCTGAAAAGCCATCAATTTAATTTCCTTAGTATTTGCCATTACAAGAGGAGTGAACTTGAACTTTTAGAGATTATAAAACAACGTGTACTTCATGAGCGCTGCCAGCCCAACAGACCATAGCAATACGTCAGATCCAGTAAGTACGCTCAATGGCCGTTGAGTTGGTGTTGGACAACATGTAATTGGATGGAAGTGTACCTGTATCCCTACAGGCTACAGAGGAGGTTGGCTCTGATTATCTGATCACTGCTGTCAGACGGTTCAGCAGCGTTTCGGTTGAGTGCAGTTCACTGCTGTGACTAGGATGTGGAGAGGTGTCTACCCTAGCACACCCCAAGACCCCCTGAAGCTGTAAAAGCATCGTCAGACGAGGGTAAGATCTTCACATAGTTTCAACAACCCACATGTGACTGAGCTTGCTTTAAGCAGTACAGCTTCCTGAGTTTTTCCATTGATATTGCAAGGAAAAGGTTTGTGTGTCCTGTAAGGAATCTGTGCACTCATCTTGATTCAGCTGATGCTGACTCCAGCTTATTGTACAGCCCTCACTCCCATTAACTCTTCCCTTATATGGCGAACTGCTGAAGAGACTGGTTGGGAGCTTATTCATTCATACGCACTGCTGCCTGTAAACAATGGAGACTTTTACCTGCACCGGTGGTTTGCTAATGTTAAATTGTTTCATTAATTTTAGTGTTAATGTTCCATAAATGTGAGGTGGTAAAAATCATCTTTATGGTGTTTGCTAATATCAGTCAGATTGTCTGCTAATAATCTACTGGTTCCATTTAATCTCCCTTATAAGACAGGAGGTGCGTAAAATACGGTGTTTACAGTAGCATGATGCAAGTGACATAGAGAGACACAAACACGACTTGTTGTAATTCATGTCCTCATCTGGTTCAGTGTGACCACATGCGGTATAGTGTTTTTTTCCTCCTCTGAACTCCACAGGATGGCAACATAGTACTATTAGTGTAACCTTGATGTGGTGGTTAAATGTGTGCTAAATGTTTTCCAGTGCCAGCGTTGTCTGGGTTGGAGCATTGAGATAATGGCTGCATTGCATGTTGATTAATGGACTGTAGTGCATTCAATTTTCAGGTGTTTGCAGAGAAATACAGATAACTTATTGCTTACACTGTGAGCACCTGTCAATGTTAATGAACAGCAGAAATGGAATTTAAGACAAAAGCAAAACAAGCAAATTGTCATATCGTAAGTAGGTCAATTCTTTAGCATGTGGAATGTAAATCAGTCCAAAGGCTTCTCTGACAAGCGGAGTATTTTGTAGTGGAATACGTTATTAAGAATGAAAATACTATCATATTGCATAGGTCCCTTACTGCCACCAAAACTGCGTGAGAGCTATCGATGTGGATTGAGGAGACATTTCATCCATTACTCTGGGCATTTCTCTCGTAAGGGCCACGGGGATGCGCTTGAGCTGCTGATACTGACACAGTGTTGTGTCCGACCACTGTTTACAAGACACGGTTTTAATCCTTTTCTTTTTTCTGGAATTCCTTTAGAGGCAATAACACAGTGAAGAGTCCCCACTTAAATCAGAGGACAAAGCCAGTCGCTCAGCACAGAAGGGCAGTGGGTGTGAGTGTGTTAATGTGAGATCAAATGCAGGTATTTCAATTTGTGTGCAAGTCCAGACCACTGAGACCTGTTCATCTGCTTTTGTGCTATTAAGACGGTTTCTCACATTCTCACATTATGAGATTCTGTTGTCCAAATACAAATAAATCATGATAATAATAAAATAGAGCAGTGAGTAGTGTCACCGCTCGCTGGCTGTTACTTTAAAATCAGGACAAGTATATACAAAACACATTTGTTTGTGCTTTAGATTCTGAGTAAACAGTAAAACCACAACGTGTTCTGTTTGTCGGGTTCAGTTCTGGAGGTGTCCTGGCTGCTCCCTCTCTTTATTTCATCTCTACCCCTTCAAACCTCCCTCGCACATAACTATGACACTGAAGTGGCTCCTAAATGACACAAGCACATAATAAACACTACTTTATTTTAATTACGGCCAAGTCTACAGTACAATACATGAGAGTTAGATTAGTTAGTCCGACCCTTGCTTTAACCCCAACAACAACCTAATTATCAAACTGGAGGTTGTGGGGACTTTATTTTGGTGGGAACATCCTTTTTTTCACACGCGCACAGGGAGCATGCAACAAATGAATATTGGCTTATTGACACCACCTTTAATGGAAGCTACAAACATGCTCACACAAAGTGAGCCTCAGCTTCATAATGATAAAATCATTACTTTAAATGTGCTATTACCCCAAAGTTGGTAACAACACGCACACACACACACACACACACACACACACACAGAGTCAGTAGTGAAGAGGTGAAACTGTCAGCAGGACATCCAGGCATTTGCGTGTGAATGTGTAATTATATGTGTAATTATACTTAATTGTTACATAGTGAGAACAGAAACTGAGGATATTTTTGTTTGTGGGTTAAAGTGAGGTTTTGGGGTAAGGTTAGAATTTCACTATTGTTTGTAAAGGTTGGTTATGCATTAGGCTGTGATGGTTAGTGTTAGAGGTTGGGAACGATGTCAATGAGTGTCCTCACAAAGAAGTACAAGTGTGTGTGTGAGACAGCGATAGAGAGAGAGCATTCCCTGGATTACTGGAGTGTTACAGTGAGAATATGCTCTACTGAACCCTGTCACCAAGAGAGAGACTCAGGGGCAAACAGAAAAAGAAGAAGAGAAAAAATAGGAAGGGGAATGAGGGACATACACCGAGAACAGAAAGAATAAGAAAGCCAGAACAAGAATAACCAATGAAAAACTCTACAGGGAACAAATGAAATATGAGACAAAAGGACACGGAGGAAAGAGAGAAGCTGGGAGAGAGAAAAGAAGTGCACTGACAGCAACACAGTCTCCTCATGTGCATCTGTGTATGTGTAAGGATTTTTTTCCGTTTCCTTTCTGATTATCAAGGGAAGTGAGCTGAGATTCATTCTCAGTTGTAGTCTCTTTTTCATATCCTATCACATGTGTTCACAGTGGGAAATGCCCAGTGTTCTGCTGACAGAATGGGGCACTAAGCAGACCTCTGGGCTCAGACAGATACAGGGGGAAGTGGTTCTTGATCATATTGCAGCAGCTGAACCATCTCCCTTCAGTTTACACCTGAATATATTTAATATTTGTTTCCACACTTCCTCTGAAGACTTATCAAAACCTCAGTGAAAACCATGTAACATACTGTGTTTTTCCAGAGTGGTCAGCACCTACTTTAGCTTTAATAATAATGATTTTGATAGCTGGTATTTAAAGGTACATGGTTGTTGGCCTTTTAATTTAATGCATTAACAATAAATGATTTAACAAAATTGTGAAAATGTTATTGTTTACTCTCATCGAAAATAGCCAAAATAATTTTTATGACTAAGCTCAGAAGCTAAATATTTACTGTAATGGGCATTAGAGGTGACATCTGAGTGTGTTTATGGTGTGAACAGACTGTGACAGTTGCAAACTTATAGTCTGATCACAACTGTGTTCTGTGGTAATTACTACATTGACCCTTAGATCCCACTTGAAATTGATTTGCTGGGAGTTAAATAATTTCCCCATACAAAAGAAAATACATAGAAATAAATGTATGACGGCAATGATCAGCTCATACCAAACACACGAACGGGTGTTTAATAGACATAACTGTGTTGTTTACATTGTCTTCTGCGCTTTGGGACCTGAAGTGAGCTGCAGCCACCAGTTCCCACAACCTCACAGGACGTGAGCGATCATGTGATGAGTGCAGTGTATGAAGCCTCCTCATTAGTAAATAATCAATCACTGCCGTTTAGATTCAGTGAATGAAAACAGCTTCAGGGACTGACTGGAGAAGCTGCCTGTATTCAATTCAGTTTTATTTCTATGGCACCAATTCACAACATCAGTGATCTCAAGGCACTTTACAAGTCAGGTTTAAGACCAGACACAACTAAACCCAACAAATCCCACATAGAGCAGCTTTTAACTGTAGCCAATCAATGAAGTGTACATTTTAATAGCAACAGTGGAGGAAAAACTCAGGTCAGTGTGGGAGAACATCTGCCTTGACCGGTTGGAGTGAAGGGATAGAAAAGAGAGAAAAGAACAACAACAACAACAACAAGCAGCAACAGACTCAGGCAGGATGGTTGGACCAGCAGCTGAACACTGAGACACACGACTCTGAGTCTGACGATACCTGGAGATGAGAATAGAGACAGAAAGAGAGAAACACAACTAGGAGAGAACAGAGACAAAGTTAGTCACATGTGGACATGGAGGCATGTTAGTGGATGGAATAGATAGAAAACCAGAGGAGCTCAGTGAATGAAGGAGGTTCCAGCATCTAAGCCTGTAGCAGCTGAACTAAGAGATGGATCAGAGGAACCAGAACCATCTGGAACCATCAGCTTTGTCAGAAAGGAAGGTTTCAGCCTAGTTTTAAAGCAGAGAGGGCGTCTGCTGCTAGAACCTGAACTGGAAGCTGGTTCCACATAGAGGAGCTTGGAGCTAAAGGCTCTGCCTCCCGTTCTACAGGTAGAAACTCTAGGAACCACCAGTAGACCAGCTCTGAGAAGCAAGGTTCTGTTGGAGCAGAAGGAGCCATGAGGTCTAAGACCAGATGGAGCTTTATTATGAAGAGCTTTGTAGGTGAGGAGAAGAATTTAATTCTATCCTAGATTTAACAGGACAGAGAAGGTGGAAGTAGGAGGTTCTAGAGATTCTATAATGTAGGATGTAAAGGAGAGAACTTGGTCAAAAATGACACCAAGGTTCCTACAGTAGAACCTGAAACTTACGTTATGTCATCCAGAGAAACAATCTGATTCAATGATGAGTCTCTGTGGTTTTTACCACCAATTATAATAACCTGTATATAATCATAATGTCTGTTAAACAAGTTTGACTAATTGGTTTGTTTCATCTGGTTTCATAGACAAATATAACTGAGAATCATCTGCATAACAATAAAAATGTATAGGGTGTTTCCTAATAATATTAATATTATATATTATTATTAAGAGAAGACATGTAAAGACTGAAAAGTGTGGGACCAAGCACAGAACCCTGTGGAACAACAAAGCTAATTCTTGAACAAATTGAATTGATGATAATCAATCAAAGCCTTTAATCCCATTGCATTCATATGGAAACGATGCTTCTCACCTTGGCTACAGCAGCAAAGGACTGAAAGGCCAGTTGCAAACCACAATCTCGAATCTGAGAGGATGCGATCCGTCATATATTAGAATAAGTTTAATCCTTATGTGTGGGATCAAACTAGGGTCAAATAAAATTTGTACCTGTAAAATGATTTGTGCGTGTGTAAACCAGATTTGTACTTGTAATAGACTGTGCGTCTGTAAAAAGATTTAAACTTGTAGATTTAACTAGAGCTGTACCAATATTCACACACACAAATCAAGCCTCTAAGTTAGTTGTGACCCTAAATTTACAAGTACAAAACGGTGGCTCTGATTTGACGCTTGAATTTGATTGGCTAATGAAACCCAATCACCAAGCAGGCTGTCGCAGTCCTTTAGCGAAGCACTACTGGTCCTGAAAGGTGAAGACACAGCGATAAGCGGCGAGCGCCAATAAACCCAGAGAGTAATTATATTTAATGACGAGACAGACTTGACAGTGACTTACCTGCAAGGCTTTTATTCACGTAGGTAAACTTATGCGGCCTCATGAAAAACTATTATGTTGAGTTTCGGCGGTGAATGACAACGTGCTAACCGCCTTCACACTACACAGATAACATGCTAACAGCCTTACTGCTAACATGCTACTTTAACATCCAATAAAACCACCATTGCTAATGTGACAGAGTCAGCAAGTTATTTCCCTTTACGTAACCCAAGCAGGTCTCCCAACGCAAAAAGCACCAGAGAGCAGAGTTTGTGGCTTATAACATTTATTTGATGACACTTTCAAATTAAAAAAGGCGATTTCCTGTTTAAAAACATGCAACAATGTTCATGAGTAAACCAATGCAAACAAAATAAAACAGAACACACCATGCTTGGGTTAATTCAAAGCAAATAAACAGGAAAAATAAACCAAACCAATGTCAATTCAGTTAAAAGATCTACTAAACGCGATAAACAGGATCCGGTCCACATCAGGACAACGAAGCAGGGACCGTCTCGCGGCCCCAAGTCGTCAGATGTGCCTTAAATCCGAATCAGAGTCTGAGGCAGAACCAGAACAGCGGTCGTCAGAACAGCAGCGGTGAGGGAAAAGCCGATTCGTGGCCGCTCTTCCCAGGCCAGAGTGCAGCCCCACAGTGGTGGAGCCAGAGCAGCAGAGCTTTGCAGCTAAGGGACCTGCTGCAGTCTCTTCAGCAGAGGATCCTCCCTCCACTCGCTGCATAAATTACATAAAACATGGTTAAACAGGTGGAATGCGACCAGGAATTCTACAGTATAAAACCATGCGTGATACCTGGACATCAGCTGCCACAGCCCGGGCCAACACCAGATCAGCTGATCGCTACTAAAAGCTCGGCTCCGGAGACGTCGCCCCTGAGCTCTGTGCATATAAAAACGGGTAATGCGCTAAAACGTTACCTACCAGCAGCGACTTCCCTGCATGTGCAACACACGGACTCTACGGAGTCTCCCTCAGCTTGATTCGGGGCCGAACAGAGTCACCCATGCCCTTAAAAACACCTGCCAGACTCACCTGGGCCTGATTGAACAATAGGCTCCGGTGAGCACCAACACCCGAGCAGGCTCTCTGTTCAGTGGGAGGAGAAACCTCCACTCTGCCACTAACACCAGTTTACCTTTACCAGCTGCTACATCACCTTAGCATATCAGAAGAGTACATCATATCATACATATAGACATTAAATATAATTACTCTGTGGGTTTATTGGCGGTCGCCGCTTATCGCTGTGTCTTCACCTTTCAGGACCGGTAGTGCTTCGCTAAAGGACTGCGACAGCCTGCTTGGTGATTGGGTTTCATTAGCCAATCAAATTCAAGCGTCAAATCAGAGTCACCGTTTTGTACTTGTAAATTTAGGGTCACATTTTGTGCGTAACTTAGAGGCTTGATTTGTGTGTGTGAATATTGGTAAAGCTCTTGTTAAATCTACAAGTTCAAATCTTTTTACAGACACACAAAGTCTATTACTAATACAAATCTGGTTTACACACGCACAAATCATTTTACAGGTACAAATACATGCACGCATCTGGGTTACACAGGCACTAATCATTTTACGGGTACAAATTTTATTTGACCCTAATTTGATCCCATACTTATGTCGTTACTTTACAAAACGTGGTCACGTTGTTAAGAAAAAACTTTCTCTGCGGTCCTCACTATGTAGCAAGTGCAAGAACACACACAGACTTGATAAGAGCATAATGTGTTGAGACCTGCCGTTGACCCAGAAGAGTGAAGTGCCTGTGAGAGTGCATGTATGTCCCTGATTGTGTGTGTGTGTTTGGGGTGAGGGGGTCCCCAAAGAGTATTTGAGAGTAGGGGGGCCAAACAAGATCTCGCCCTCCTTCCTGTCATCCAACACACACACACACACACACTCCTAGTTGAGCTGAACAAACTCTCTCTCTCTTCTCAATAAATCCCTGTGTTCACCCATTGGTGGCCACTAATGTTTTATAATGCCCTAGACAAGCGAGCTCTTTAATTTATGTATGTCTGCCATTAGTTGCTACTGATTAAGGAGCCGTTGCTGATGTGCCAGTCAACCAGTCACCTTCAATTACACAGTTAGATCACTGAGCCATATGTGTCTATCTTTGCATGTTTCTGCAGCTACTGGAGGTAAATGAGTGAAACCATTATGCCAGTAGGCTTGGACCAGTCTAATATGCTCCATACCTACAGTAGATGAGATCAGTGATCTGGAAATATCTAAGATTAGGATCTATTTTTCTTTTGCTTTGCAGATTTATTTGATCAGCGTTGGAGTGCTAGGGGCCTCCAGGTACTGGGAACCTCAACTGGAATTCACAAAGAACACAAGAGAAGGTACGAACATGTAAACACTACAAACATATTGTTTGCTGTGACGAGTACCAATAGTTTCATTTTGATGAAAGCTGATGGAAAAGTCTTTTTTTATGAACATTACATATGGCTGCTACATATGAAATCCCAGCTCTTGTTACTGAGCAATATTGTAGGTACTGAAAAAGGGGCTCGTGAGTATGCACACCACAAGTACGATCACCCAGAGAGGAGCATGTTCCAGCTGCTTCTGCTCTTAACTCTTAACCATTTATTCCAGCTCTTTCCACAGTATCTCACCATTATTGTACTGACTGTACACAACAATCGTTTCGGTGACGTTTCTTCATACAATTTGAGTTAAGCAAAAACCAGCGGCAGCAAAACCACATGACTAGAACTGCAACCAAGCTGCAGCCAGATGGTGCAGCTGTGACTTAATGTCAGCAGCTCTCCACTATGAATGAATGCTTGTTAACGGCTGGACCACTGGCATCTTGTGTAGTTGTTGGACTTACTGTATGTGTACATGTTACAACCTTATGCTCACCCTTTTACTCGTGGATTGTTAGCTGGCGAGGGCACCCAAACAGAAGTGATGCACATTTCTGCACTTTTGAGCATAATGCCTCAGCTTAGCTTGAAATCTGCCCTGTTTTACTCCAGTGTAAAATTGATGGTAATGCTCAGGAGGTTGTAGCTAAGCTCCCTCCTGATGATAGTCTGAAATATTAATTGGCCAAAACTGCCACTTTACAAGCTTAAAATCTGGCTCCTTAAGCCTACTGGCATAAATGATAAAAAAGCGCAGACCAAGCACATGTTGAGTTTGTGAGTTGATGAACACATCTCGCTTCCACTCTCTGAGAGAGTTTATCCTGTTGGAAGAGTTACTTTTGTCAGAACAAAAGTCTGCCCATAAATTTGTTTTCCTTTTGATTTCCTCTGAAAAACATTGTTCTGCTATAGAAACAACAGATCCTTACCTAAACCCAGCCCAAGGAAAGAGGAAAGGACGTGTTTCTCAAGTGTGGTGAGTGCTAACAGAGCTAGAAGTGAATGGGAAAGTGGCCTACTTCACTGAGCAAGATGTCCAAATGCGTAAATGGTCTCCCACAATTGCTGCGGATTGTGACTGCGTGAATGAGAATGTGAACGAGGTTTCATTTGTTCTGAAATGCTGCAGACCTGTGAGCGGAATAAGGTGTGCTGTTAATTTGGGGAACGTGAGGCCCTTTTCCAAGCCATGCAAACATGTCTTTGTTTTCTGGCATTTGGACTTTATGTTGAATATTTTAGCTCAAATGTAGAGATGCTTGATTTTCAGATATTGTCCTGTGAGCATGTGTTTAAAGTAGAAGTATTATGCCCCTTAATAATAAAGGTTGCTGAGATCAAGATGTGTGGGGAATGACAGACTAGGTCATAGCACGTACCAGGTCTGAAAGTCACTGTGTGATTAACTCAGTTACATGGAGCCTGAACACATCTCCTGCAGCCTATAACACCCTGCAGAGACATGCTATACTCTGCTTGAAGTCTTAGAGCCTTCATTCAAATTTAAAATTCAACTAACTCAGATAACACGGTCAAAATATAACAGAAGTCACTGGACCCCTATAAATTGTACATGAAATAAAAAAACGAAATGTGGTAACAGTTTAGAATATGGTTGCGTCGCCAGTATGTCGAAGTCTTTTAATTCCTGCACGGGCTGTTAGTCTCGGATGAACCACCAGACGTCGCAAGGTTGTTTCCATCTTCCCTGTTACTGTAGCAGTGGCTCATCTGTAACAAACGAATGCCACACCAAACGTGTTTCATTAAATAGTGTCTGAACTGTAACCTATAATTACACAACTGCTGTGTAACAGGATGGAGGTAAAACAGACTAAGTAGACCTTGTGTAGTCCAGCTTTATGCGCTCCATTAACCTACAGTGGAAGACGTTAAAGATGTCGTGTTCCACCGCATTTGTTTGCCATGTCAGTTTTGCCGAGGTGCAGCATGTTTGTATGACCTGTAGGTGGCGATCAGCTGACACTCATAGGCGGTGATGCCTAGTCCTACAACGACACATGAGTACTGTACCAAGGATTTCTGTTAATTATTTGTTTATGTGAAGTGAGTCCACCCCTCACATTTCTTGTAAATATTTAATATATCTTTTCATCTGACAACACAGAAGAAATTACACCTTGCTACAATGTAAAGTAGTGAATGTACAGTTTGTATAACAGTGTAAATTTGCTTTGGCCTCAAAAAAACTCCAAACACAGACATTAATGTCCAAACCCCTGACAACAAAAGTGAGTACACCCCTAAGTGAAAATGTCCAAATTGGGCCCAATTAGCCATTTTCTCTCCCTGGTGTCATGTGACTTCCTAGCGTTACGAGGTCTCACTCTCTCATACTAGTCACTGGAAGGTCAACGTGGCACCTCATGGCAAAGAATCGTTGCTCTATATAAAGATGACCTAGGCTATAAGAAGATTGCCAAGACCCTGAAACTGAGCTGCAGCACAGTGGCCAAGACCATACAGTGGATTAACAGGACAGGTTCTACTCAGAACCGGCCTCGCCATGGTCGAACAAAGAAGTTGAACATCGCTGCAGAGGTTAAAGGGATGGGGGGTCAGCCTGTCAGTGCTCAGACCATAAATTGATCTGCAGGGCTGTCGTCCCAGAAGGAAGCCTCTTCTAAAGATGATGCACAAGAAAACCCGCAAACACTTTGCTGAAGACAAGCAGACTAAGCACATGAATACTGGAACCATGTCCTGTGGTCTGATGAGACCAGGATACATTGATTTGGTTCAGATGGTGTGATGGCGTGTGACCAGGTGAGGAGTACAAAGAAAAGTGCGTCTTGCCTACAGTCAAGCACGGTGGTGGCAGTGTCATGGTCTGGGGCTGCATGAGTGCTGCTGGCACTGGGGAGCTACAGTTCATTGAGGGAACCATGAACGCCAACATGTACTGTGACATACTGAAGCAGAACATGATCCCTTCCCTTCGAAGACTGGGCCGCAGGGCAGTATTCCAACATAACGACCCCAAACATTCTCCAAGACGACCACTGCTCTGCTAAAGGAACTGAGGGTGAAGGTGATGGACTGGCCAAGCATGTCTCCAGACCGAAACCCTATTAAGCATCTGTGGTGCCTCCTCAAACGGAGGGTGGAGGAGAACAAGGTCTCTAACATCCACCAGCTCGGTGACGTCGTCATGGAGGAGTGGAACAGGATTCCAGTGGCAACCTGTGCAGCTCTGGTGAACCCCATGCCCAAGAGGGTTAAGGATGGAAAGTAATGGAGGCCACACAAAATATGACACTTTGGGCCCAATTTGGACATTTTCACTTTTGTTGCCAGGGGTTTAGACATTAATGGCTGAGTTTTTTTTTGAGGCCACAGCAAATTTACACTGTTATACAAACTGTACACTCACTAGTTTACATTGTAGCAAAGTGTCATTTCTTCAGTGTTGTCCCATGAAAAGATATATTAAATATTTACAAGATATGTGAGGGATGGACTCACTTCTGTGACATACTGTAGTTATTGGACATTCTAATTATATAAACTTATTAGGACTGATTAACTAAAATGGCAATGTATCTAAAAAAAATCTCATTCTATGACGGCTACATGCATTCAGACTACTGCACCTGTGAAGCCTGACATGATGTGTCCTGTGTACTTCGGTGGTCATAACAAACGTATGAACGGAGGGCGTTAGCATTGTCGCTTCACAGCGAAAAACTCTACATTGCCTGTAGGTGTGAGTGTGTGCGTGACTGGTTGTGCATCTATTTGTGTGGCCCTGCGACAGACTGACGACCTGGGCAGCTGGGATGAGCTCCAGCACAGCGACTCCTACGGGGTAAAGCCTTTCAAGACACATAAACAAACTGATGAAATGGAAGTTGGTCTTTCTTAGACACAGCGATTATAAGTTTGCAGTGAACGGAAGATAATAAATGTAAGACACAAACGTTCAGTTTCAGATTAAAATTCAGCGCTTTCTGAATGGTCCACAAGTAGGAATCAAAGTCACCTAGTGGCGTAGTTAAAGTCGCGCACTAACACCACTACACTACTGAAGGGAGCGAGGGCTGTTTCCTACGCGTTACACAACCGTTCATTCACAGAAACGCCACATACTCAGCTGTGGAAGCGACAGAGGACACGGGACAAGGATTTTAATTCAACAAGACAGCTTCGCCACATTTGACCACAACAGAAGTCTGTCTGTCTGCGTTATAACATTAAGATGATATGTCATCTCCATCCTGTTACAGTTGTGTAGGTTACAGTCCGTCAGAGACTATATAATAAGGTGATGGATGAAAACGGAGAAACGGAAACAACGGTGCGACGCCTGGTGGTTGAACAGAGACGAGCACCAATATTTTTAAGCATAGATAAAAGATCATTGAGAGAGAATATTGTGTTTGTAAGGTATGTAAAATATGTTCAGAATAATCTGATTGTAAGCTTAGAACATAGTGTCCAGTCCATCAAGTCAGCCTGCTGTGCCTGTAGAGCTGCTGGATTAGCTGCTTGCATCCTCAAGTTGTCGAATGGTTTGTGCCAAGCGTATGTTTCTGTTGCTTTGTCTCTAGTTGGGACATTTATTATTATTGTCAGCGTTATCTTGCACTCTCATAAAATGTCGTGGTAAAGAGTGTAAAGCCTAACGAGCAGCTGCATCTTAGCGTATAGCATAGATACACTTATGAATGTGTGGTATGAGTTCAGCAACCACTGCTGAACATTTATTTAAAGCATTAACTCTATTAGTTCAGAGTGCATGTCTAAGTGTCTTAATTTGTTACACATTATCTATTAGGAGGCTTTGATCTCATTCCGTCTTCGCTCCTGAGATGTTCCTTTCATGTTCTCAGTATACTGATTAATATGTTGCGCTTCGCACTGGAAAGCTCATTTTTCTCACCATACCACTCAGCTGCTCCTTCTGTTCTCTAATCAAAATAATTAATCAAGCGTATTAGATAATTAACCTATTCAGCTTGTACTGATTGATTTACTTAGGAGTCTGTTGTGTTGGGATGACTACTGGCAGGTATTTACTCTTCTGTCGTGCGACATTCTATACTTGTGTCCTATTCTTAATGTCAGGCCTGTCCACATACTGTTTGCACCCGTGTTTTGTGATGGGAACTGTAACCTCTGTCGCGAACTGTAATTAAATCTAACCGTTACTAAATTAAATCTCACCGTTACTGGTGACTTCAGTGTAATTAAGCAGCACCAGTGGGAAACGTTGCAAAAGCTCACAGTTAGAGGCTCAGGTCTTTAAAGGTCTGCTGAGGGGCCTCCTGGACACACTGGGCTCCTGGTTTCCTCTCCTCCTCCTCCTCCTCCTCCTCCTCCTCCCATGTACATGTCATAACTTGGTGCCTTCGCTCTCCCATAGTTGTGCTTCTCTCTATCTCTTACTGTTGCCTGCTGTTTGATTTGTTGGGTTTTCTGTACAGTAATATTTTTGGTATTTCTACAGGTTCTGTTTATTTACCACAGCACAGGCTGGTAAACCAAGAAAATCTCTGCTGCAACAGGAGAAAATTACAATTTAGGAAGTTAGAAAAATATCACTGCTCAAAACAGGAAATGAATAATTTGGTAATCTGAACTAACGAGAAAGTCCAAATACGAACCGGTACAAAAGAGAGCTATAGGCTGCGGAACAGAAGAAAGAAGAACAAACTAATGATGAGTCACACACATGCTTAATCATGACAAATACACAACACCTGTGCAGGTGCACATCAAACTCAGTCCTGCCCTAGAAGAAACCTGGGAGTGACTTTGCATAACTATCACCTAACTAACCCAGGACAACATATTGATGCAACCTGCATGAATCTGGTTTTATATCCCTCTGCCCAGATCTCAGCTTAGCCGTTCCATACGTACTAACAGTCTCACCAGCTCCGCTCATTATATGAATATACAATTCTGTTCTGACACAAACATTTCAAAGACAGAAATAGAACATGTTGCAAAGCTTGATGTTTCATAAAATAACGATGCGCACAAACGTCTCAGGCTTCCCATGGGTCCAGTTGCTGTGATACGCCCACCCGCTAGTTGTGATTGGCCCTGCTGCAGGATGGCCCCGCCTATTTTTATATTTCTGTGAGCCCTGCTCTGCCTGTGATTAGTGTAACCAGTAGCAGCGCGTAACTCCGTACCTGGAGCAGGCGCAGGCCTACTTCAGTGACACATTTATGTTTTGACTGTGTTTTCCTGCCCCCGATGCGAAAGGTTGGTTGCTGGTCATAGTCATTAAATGCTGTGATTTAGCACTTCCTCGCCCTGGGGTGTTCCCTCGCTGTCTTCATCCATCACTGAGCTGTGAACCCGCAGAGAAACTCTCAAGGTTCGCTTTCATGTGAGATGCAATAAATTTTAAACTTTAGTCCATTTTAAAACATTATTCTAACACATTATAGACTTGACATATAAGACAAGAAAAACGTAAAAACTAAGCAACTAACTAAGGCTAAACGGTGAATATGTGAAACCGAGTATAATGAACCAGTGAAGCATAATGTGGTGTGATCTCTCTGATCAGACTTGACCTTGTTCACGGTAAAACACAAGACATACAGTGTCTACTGTATACGCACAGACACACACAGATCAGCTTACAGTGCTACGAAAAGGCCTCCCAGAGGCTTCATCAAGCGCCAGGACATGATCTGTCCTCACTGCTTTCCTGAATTCAAGTGAAGGAGGAGACTGGACATCAAGGAAGGACAAACCCAGCGTGCTATCTAACGCTGCTGCAGGAACTGAAAGACAATCACGGTAGCGCAGGAACAAACTCTGCTAGACCAACAGAACCTGCCTGGCAAACTAGTAATGGCGACTGGAACAGGAGGAGGGAACCGGACTAAGAGCAGCGCCAGCTACGGCAACACGGATATACTGAAAACGGAGACAGTGTCAGTCACTGTGACACCACCATCGTGTGTTTATCTGTTTAAATGAACGTGGTGGTTTCCCCTTCACCTGATGCACTGACAAACCACAGTAGACAGAAATGTGTAATCTGAGCATGTTGACATTTAAAACGCTGGTGATATTATGGCATTTACTTACTAGACAGGCATCTATGTAAGTAAAAAAGAATTAAAGGCCAAACAAACGACACTACGGAAGAGCGTGTGTGCTGTATTTCATAACGATCCCAGTGGCTCAGCTCTATTTCACTGAGCTGGGAGCTCACTACCAATTCCACTGAACTGTTGTTGTACAGTAGCTTAATCTAAATTGGGGCTTTTTAAGGAAAGCTCAGGTGTCCAGTGTGTAGTTTACACAGCAGGTAGACACTGCTAATCTACACTGGTCAGATCAGGTAGGGCATCACTGACACCAGTACGAAGGGGCAAAGAATGTACATATTAAACCGCTTAACACAGGTTCTTCCTGCTGTGAGGAAACCACATATCGTAATATTTTAAATACTATATATTAAAACACAAACTTTACATCAATCAGCTCATTTTGTCCATTTCATTTATGTCCAGTGATTCTTTCATTAATTTTAATTAGAGGCCACTTGACTGCAAATTCCCAAGATGCTGTTTGTTGCCAGTTTGCCCGTTAGGTGATGTGTGTACTTATGGTACAAACGCTCACACGCAGGGAAAAAAAGACGCCCATGGGGAGAACGAACTGCACGACACCGATTCCAGTCTCACTGGAGCCTCTCATTCAAAAAACGCTTCCTCTGTAGGCCAGGCAGGGTCGAAAGCGTGGTCCAAATGGCAGATATTTATGTCCACATAGGATAAATGGAATGATGAATGCCACTTTTATCCGCTGTCTTGGCATGTGTTTTCCAACAAGATGATAAATGGTTGGCATTAGACAGCGTGCTTAAAAGGCCTCTCTAGGAGGATCCATTGGCTCTGATAGTGAAATCATTACTCTAAAAAAATGAGTCCCACAGAGTGAGTGAGGGGAGTGTGCTTTATAGAAGCATCAGTGTTTAGATAATCACTTAAAGCTTTTCATATCTTAGTGTGCAAATAAGGTTTTTTAACCCAAATACGAACACAAATAACCTGACCACAACTAATTCCATATATTTCTGAAACATTTCCAGCGATAACCTAATGTTGAACAGTGCTGGGAATCTACTCTGCCTCTCAAAACGGATTTACACAGACCTTTCAGGCCTTTTCTGTACTTGTTCGTTTCTATCTATTGTAGCTTAGTAAAGTAAAGCACTGACCTCCGTTAATCGTTTCTTATAGATTTGTTTAGGATTTTGCAATATTTCCTCTGACCATTCGTTCAGTTTTGAAATGTGACCGTGTTTGGGTAAATACATTTTCTGAAATAAATTAATTAGCCCTTGAAGGATGGAAGATTTGAATGTTTTTGTGTATTTGTTGTTCAAATTCAATTAAGAACAGTAGGGAATAGTGCATTTTGCTGGGAAGTGTTTTCCATAGCGCATTAATTAATTAGTGATATTGCCAGCAGGATAATGAATGTAGGACTGTAACCATAAAACAGGTCCTGCTAATGTTACAATGTGTCTCACCCTTTTATTTTTATTTTTTTTGGAGCTCTACGGAGCAAAGGAAGAAATGTTAGTCTTTTACTAAATTGAGAATAATTGTTAGGACGATTTGGTTGGTTGCACTTTTATTTGATTAACAGTATGTTCATTCTAAAACAGACTGTACACTAGATATTATTTGCAGTAATGTCAAATCTGTCTTCACTCACAATGTGACTTATCCAAACTCCTGTAGTAATGGACACTTTTTTTTAAGTAGCCATAATGTTTAGCTTTGCAGTGAGCATGTTACCCACAGATACTGGCTATAAGCTGCTGTTTTTAGGCATTAAACACAAAACCAGATTTCTATTTTATTATTAGTAGTATTATTATAAGGCCAAGCAGGCAGCTTTAAATTAAACAGTACAATCTGACCAAATAAAAGCAGAGTAACAGTAGACTCGGCTGTAAAGAAGCTCAGATGATTGTAAGCAAACGGTTTGTTTGAACTGTTCTTCTTTTCCTCTTTATTGTATCGCGTCCCTTAGTCAATTTGTACGAAAAGCAATTTTACGCACTGGTCAGAAGTTACTCTCATTGGCGCCTCTCTGTCGTGCTCCACCAAACCATGCACTTACCAAAAGCCTACTGGTAAAGAGGCATTCAGCCCTATATCTCCCCAACTTCCCCTTAATTAGGTGATCAATTATTAACACACCAATAAACGTCCTGAATAAATAATGGCGTTCAGGCTTGTGGAGATTCAAGCCCACTGCCCAGACGTTTGGTCAAATATTTGTTGTTGGTGTCTGTTGAGAAGACTCTTGTCGTGTGTATTGGTTGAAACATTGATGCCATTTTCATTTTAATCCTGCCATTTACTTTAACTGAGAGAATCTTAGTATATTTAGAGTTAGACACCAACACACTGAAGAGTCCAGTGAGTGTTTGAAGGCTAAAAGTTTGATGGTGGTGAGTGTTTCTGTTTTGTTTGCTGTCGTTCTTGTCTGATGTACTTTTAACATATTTTATAAAATAGTAAATGTTCATTAATTTACAGAATGTAATTTGTGTTCGTGAATAAAAAGCATGTTCTGCTTCTGAGCCGGCACCAGAGCCTCCAGTCTTCATTACAACAGATACCGAAGTGTGAAGTTATAGGTACCAGGCCCAGACGCGCAGACAAATGTTTCTCTGCTGCAACATACGTTTGCTTTAAATTGTTAATGTAACACAAACCTGTCCCTTGAACGAGTAAACGATATCTTGACATTATTCTACACACTGTTCTGTTGTTGCGTGGCTGTGTCTCTTCATGCGTGTGCTGTTATTTCTATTTGCCATTTGGTCCATGTGCTAAATTAGATAACTGAAAAAGAATTAGAAGCATTTTCTGCACTAAGCTATTACGCTTTGGGTGCCTTTACTAAAATCACTCGCTGTGGTTTATTGTTTTTACAGTGAGAATAGTCATTTTAAATTTTCCTGGCCTATGTTAATCTTGTGGATAGAGATACATTATATATATATAATAGACATTATATTCTTTTTATGTTTTAGTATATGTTTGTGTATTATTAAATACATTTAATTAATATGCTAAAGTTAATCTCGTGTCTCTTTTCATCCTCCTATATTTAAACCAAAAACATCCTCAATTAAAAATTGCTCAGAAACAGAGACACACAATCGCTCACTCTCACCTACGAGGAATTTAGACTCTCCAGTCAACGTGACGTCGTCTCTGGACAGTCCCTGTAGAACAAATATAACATTCATATTATTACTATTATTATTATTATTATTAATAATAATAACATCAGTATTCTTATGGATATGATAATAAAATGTTGATGTTTAAGGTATGTTACAGAACTGTGTCTTTTTCCTCCTTGTGTCATAAACATTTGTGTTTCAATAATACAGAGCAGTGGTTTAAAGTGGATATTTTTAAAGTTAAAATACAAGACATTTAAATGAGACTTGACTTGTCAAAACTACAAAAATCTTAACTATGTCTGTGATTAGTATGATTATTAAACTTGTGCTTTGTAAATGTACACATTGTCTTTCATTACAACCACAAACATGAATGTGTTTTATTTGTATTTTGTGTGAAAGAACAACACAAAACTTAATTGTAGAGCAGGTTCTCCGATTTCTTTGTTACAAACTAATTTGTGAAAACGTCGGGCGAGCGCTCGTAATCAGCCGTCCTTTGTACAACCCACTAGCCATTTTCTGCCCATTCTTCCTTGCAGAACAGCTGACGCTCAGGCAGAGTAGATGGAGAATGTGTGAGCAGACAGGCCCTCAGTTGGATTCAGGTTTGGACTTTGCTCAGATAAGCTTTGATCTAAACCCTTGTAGTGTAGCTCTGGCTGGAAGTGCAGCGTGAACCTCTGACCTGACTCGCCGTCCCTGCTGAAGGAAGGCATCCTGAAGACGTGATGCTGCCACCACCACGTTTCAGTCCACGTGTTCTCCACGTGGCTGGTTGCAAACGGGACGTCTCGTGGTTTTCTTTCAGCAATGGCTACAATACGTGTACGTCCGTGGTTGTGAAAAGTGGGCTATGAGGGTGTGAATACTTTAGCAAGGCAGTGTTCTCAGGCCCAAAGGTAGCACTAGACGTTATGTCCAGTTTCTGTGATCAATGTCAGAAGCATCGTAAAACACTGGTTGTTTCTGTTGAGTAATTGACCTCAACGTCTCGGTTTCTATTTCTAAATGTTGTCATACTTGTTTCTATTACAGAAGTGGTTGTCATTGTGGTTTAATAATGGACTAATGGACACTCTTATATGACTCTTTTGTTGAGGATTTGCCCAGCTAGTGCAATTTGTACAACAGCAATCTCTGAGGAGAATCAATTTCATCTTGCATTGCTCATCAAGTTGACTTGTTCATTTGGGAAAGGAGCTCCATCTGCCTCAGCCGTCGCAGCTCTTTTATCTGGCTCATGCTGAGCTGTAATAACTTCCTCTTTTGTTTATCTCATCTGTTCCTCTCTGGATGTCTCCTCCCTTCCCTTTACACCTTTTCTGCTCTTTCCTCTTCCCAAATATAAATTTCCCCTTTTAACACATCTTCCATTTCAACTACTTTTCATACTATTTTGTTTTCTTTCTTCATTCTTACTTTGTTTATTTTTTTCCTCCCAATTTTCCGCATGTATGAAGAGCCACCTGTAAAATGGTGAGTCTCTCGTGTCATATGCAGCCTCCCCCACTAATCCGATGCCACGTCTGTGTTGAAGTTACAGTATCATGTCCTTGATGGCTTGATCTTCGTGTCAGATGCGGGAGTCCCCTGCCACTTCTTATATGTATTACACCACGGCACCCTACCCCACTTCTTATTTAATCGTATTCTCTCTTAAGCGCCAGTCATTTAAGTTTATCTTTCCTACAGAGCAACTCTATTCCTTGTTCTTTTATTAAACAAACACACAATTTCACACCAATGTCTTATTCCTTTAAATGTGTCTGACTTGTTTCAAAATCCATTGCTTCAAGTGTGTACTATACAAACTATACCAGAGTTAAAACACAGAAGGGTTCAAACACTCTGATGCATATTAATTTACATAACCAAATAACCCAGCTACAATCAAATTTCAAAAGAGAGCCGTGTTTCTCTGAGAGCTGCAAACTATTTAAACCGTTTAGACAAAACCAAACGTGTGTATTTAACATGTCATATTTTTATTGCACGCTCATTCACTCACTCCATTTTGTCCAAACATTCTTTAAGCTTTATTCACCTTTCACTCTCATGTATAATGTTAGGAGGTAATATATTTGTGGAGTGGAAAAGTATTTCTGTCAGGAATGACGTTCAAAACGGATTTCACCTCAGATCATTTATTAGATTACCACGATAATAAAAACACGAACGTGTGGCGCTGAGCATCCTCAATGTCAGAAAGCCTAAAACCTACCTAATTATAAGATTATAAACCTTCGTCTAGTTGTGGCACGTTTGTCCGTGTGTTCGTGTTCATTAATTTGCTCGTACCTTGGTGTAATGTCGTCAATTACGTTCTCCGTCAAATTGTCTTACAGCTTATGAGCTTCATTTAGCAAACACTCTAATCACAAAGTGTTTGTGAGGTTCACCTTAATACCTAACTACCAACAGATCACCTCATGCAAACTATCTCATTTGTTTTGCTTTGACAAATTCAAAATGAGAGCAGCCTCTTAATACACTCAGGCCAAGCGGGATTGGTTAAGGGGCACGATTCAATTATGAAAGTTTTCACATTGGTAATTAGTCAGGGCTGTAACATATTGTTTTATGGCTTTGATTGTGCATTGAGGTGGGAATGAGATGTTTTTAATGTGCGCGTTGAGAGGATTTTGTTTGTTAATGCACTAATGTCTGTAATGAAGCCAAGCAATCTAAAGAGAAGTAGATGACAAAGAGACTCTTACGCACTTAGACATACACACAAGTCACTGTAGCAGCTGTAGCAGCCGAAGGATTTTCTCTTAGAAGACTGTGTCTGTGAGAAATGTGTTGTGAAGGTTTGTGGTCAAAATCTATTTAGCAAAAGAGATTATACAAGTGTGATTGACAGCGTTTGAATTTAAAAGAGTACATAGAATATATTATGAATAAAAAATGGAAATCATCTTAAACCAAACAAGAGGCAATGTGTGTTTTCTTGATAAATATATTTATATAGTGTATATACACATATGTATATGTGTGTGTGGTAGGGTTAACTTCATCATCAGAGCAAGGCTTAGACTTGTGCCTTTAGCTGTGACAGAGTCAAGGAATTATGTGTGTGTGTGTGTGTGTGTGTGTGTGTGTGTGTGTGTGTGTGTGCGCGCGCAGTAAATCCTGCACCATAATTTAGTGATTGTCTCTGGAGCAGTGCCAACTTATTAATGAGATAAAAACAGACGGGAGGGAAGAAACAACAAGGTTTCAGGGTTTACTTTCCATATGTAGCTTTCTTACGTTGTTTTATCTGTATTTGTGTGTTTGCTGAACATTAACATACTAAATTAACTTATTTAATTTAAAGACTAAATATTAGTATATATGTATTCAGTCATATAATTTTGGATTACTGAGATGTTTTACTTATGTTTTAAAAGACATCGCGAGCTGCGTGTTGTGACTAAGACGCTGAATTACAGCGTTTATTCAGTCAACTGTTTTACAGTGTAACAGTACTCAAATAATAAACAGGTCTCATGATAGCAGCACTCAACACTTAATGTTAATACGCAGGTAGAGTATTTTTCCGCTAAAATAAGTCGGAGATTTCCTCCTCGTCGCGTCTTCTTCCATTTGACTTATTGCTCTTTGCAGAAAGCACTATGTCTCCTGTTCCCTTTCTTTTTCTGACAATACCTTTTAGTCCTCATGGCTCATTAGCAGCAACAGCTACTTAATCAGCACCCCCCAAACAACAGCATGAAAGATGGGTGAAGTAAGAGAAAAGAGGAGGCCGGGGCGACAGATGCATTGATGAGCTTTGAAATGTGGACCCCATGCTGACATTTAAAGCAGCCATACCCAGAAACCCTTGGACTATTAGCAGGCCGTGTTTTTAAGTGTCAGTGACCCTCACATGTTTTTAAACGCCCCACTAACAGTTTAATCGGGCCGTTATTAACGAGGCAGAAGTGAAGTGTGACAAAGCAACTGAGGGTTACAATAGAGAATAGATAGGATCAGATGCTGTCATTAGGCAAAGGGACTGGAATCATTTAAAGTTTCTACACATTTACTCCCTGTGACCTTCAAACGCTGCGAGTGGCCTCCGTGTTCATTTCCAGCAGCTTGGGAAGTGCAGCATACAGAGCTTTTTTATTTTCTTAGAGCCGTACGGGGACAAAACTGTAATATAAACTATAATTAATTATCAGCTATGGGGGTGTCTCCACAGACCAGAAGTTATACTCAGCATATCTTATAGCAACGTTAGTACATGGACTAGAGGGAAGTGTGACAGGAGAGCCCTTAAAGTCAAGGTTAGTCATGGCTGCCTTATGAAAGCATTAGGTGGGAATGTTATCAATCACTGGGATCATATCATAAGAGTTTCATAGCAATATGGACGGTTATCAAACTTTTATTTGACCCTGGACTGAAAAGTGTTGCTCTGCATAGAAAAAGTGAATAATTGAAATTTCACGTTAATTGATCTTTTTTTGCTTCACATTCATTTCCTCACAAAGACCCCACAGAGTTTGAAAATACACGACTGGTTGAGGGTTTTTGAAAATAATTCTTTCTTTTTTCTTTTTTTATGTTAAAGTCACCATGACAAGGATTTGTGGCTGCTTATGTGGATTCAAAATTTCGTATAATATAGCAACATGCTTCCTTTCTGTCCTCGCTGATGTCAGAATTCCAGCACTAAGAACGTCATTTACTGCTTCGTTAGAAAATCACAAACCATCACCTGAACCTAATCAAATTTTTGCCAGGCTTTAAATGGAAAACATTTCACTGATTGTTCCGGTATTTCCTCTCTTAATTAAGAATGTGATGTCTTATCGAGTGCCAGGGTTGGGAAAACACAGAGAATTTATTTGTTACACTCTGAACGAAGTTGAAAAACTTCTCAGAGAGCAGCAGCATTAACATACCACTTCCAGATAACGTGGGACAGTGTGTGTCGTCTAATCCCAAATTAGGATCTTAATTTTGTTACATGTCAAGGGATGTAGAGGGTTTGACCTCTGCTGGTTGCTGAGCACCGCCTTGGTCAAAACACAACTGCTGCTGTAGAACCTATTTTACATTATATGTTGTCTTTCTGAGGCTGTAGTTGAAGAGAATGTTCACGTTAACAATATAATAATTGGATATAAATGAATATGACAAATTCAATTCAATTACACGTGATAATCATCAAATGATTTAGTTTCACACAAAGACAAAAATAAATATTGAAGGTTTTTTATGTAATCAAGATCATAACGTCTTTATATATATTTCAACATTATTCACCACTGGTGCTTCTTTGGTTATCACATGACAAAAGTCAAGCCCCAAATATTATATACAAATATTCAGACTAAAAACTACTGTGCACAGCATACTGCAGAAATTTATGGCAAAAAGACGTGGACGCACATTTGTTAATACAGTGTATAAGCGTTTTCTGTGTGAAGTCAGAAGGTTTGCAGAGGGAGAGTCACCCAGCGCTACGGACAGAGAAACCCTCACACGTCCACATGCATCCAGCTGGCGTCACATTTAAAAATCCAGACCCTGACAGTCTAATGGATGGCAACACATTTATTCAGCCCTTTGAGCTGTAGTGATGATCGTTTCATGCTCCTATTAGAATACAGAAGGAATATGACTACAGAGGTTCTTTCTTTGCTTCTTTGTCTCTCATCCCTCTACAGATAACTTTGCTTATTTCTGCCTTTATTTTTCCTCCTTCTTTCCCCCAATTTTGCTCAGTAAAAGAAATCTTTCAGGCATGTCCAATTGGCCCTGGTCACCACATACATGTCTCCCTAGTGCGAATAAACCATATAAATCACACCCATACACACACACACACACCACTAAATGAAGCTGTGACAACAAGGACTGGGCCGGTAGGAACGTCAGCCTTCTCATTACAGGCCTGCTATACTGTCCCTATCGTCTCTGTGTGTGTAGCCAAGTGTGTGTACTGTATGTGAGCAAGTGCGACACAGAGACAGATCCCTGTGGTAATATTGTGTGTCCACGCCTGGTTATGTGCCACATAGGTCCTTTTTAGTGGACCCTCGTTGCCCACAGTCATTCAAACACATACATACACAGACACAAACGCGCACAGATGCTCACGGACAGAGTAAATTGGATAGATTTATGTTATTACTCTTGCAAAACTTTTCGGACCTTTTTATTTCTTATGACTTTTTGTTTCATTCTGTGATTTATATCTCTCTCTCTCTCTCTATATATATATATATATATATATATATATATATATATAGAGAGAGAGAGAGAGAGAGAGTGTGTGTTGAATATACAGTGTAGTATATTCATACTGTATATATGCATTTTTAAGCCCCATCAGTTCTTTGTGTATTGCTGTTTCATCACTTTCATCACATTTATATATATATATATATATATATATATATATATATATATATAGAGAGAGAGAGAGAGAGAGAGTATAGATGAATTAAATGTATAAATTATATTAATTTTATTGTGCTTATTTTGAATTAGTTTGAGTAATTCCAGTTACTCGTTTGTATTCATTTGAGCAGAAGTATTTATTTTATATATGCTTTTTTATTTCATTTTCTTTACACTTGACCAGAGACTTGATGGACTGGAATTTTCCAGCTTTCACAAACGGTTAGTTCAGAATGAGTCTCTGCATTACTTGACATGTTGGATGTGCTCTGATGGAATTAGTCTCCAGAAACGCAGATCTGTGGGTCAGCTCTTAATCTGCCATGTTCTGGACCGTCATTTGTAGCAGGCTGTGGGAATGGGGACTCCCTTCTCTGTTAATTGTTGAGACGTCATAGATCTTGCATATGTGATGGACGTCAGCATAGGACAGAGAGCTGCTTCCTTTAGATTCACAATCAGCTTAAAGTGAGCCTTAAACGGATGTTTTTCAGCCGCTGTCCACCACTGTGAGAGGTCGTCAGCTGTGCCGTGGGAAATTATACACACATTATTCTAAACAACATTTTTTACTAGTAATTATTGTCTGCTAATAATCTGTGCTGTCTAGTGCAGTGATTCCCAACCTGTGTGCCGCGGCCCATCAGTGTGCCATGAGAAATCAGCAGGTGCCGTGGAACGGTTCACAGGACGCAGTCGAGCTCCGAGTGAAAGCAAACAAGCTGAACAGAAAGTCGTCTTGTCTCTAGAACCAACCTGAGCCAACTCCACTGTGACTGGTGTGAGGGAAAAGCTGACCAACGTGGTTCCACGTAAACTTAAACGCCGTCTCCAGACAAGACGCCGAACTTGCAGCCCTTGCTGATATTCTTGTGACAGTGACCTACGTTCGCTACGTTTTCATGTTGAAAGCACTTTAACTGTTTCTGTGCTGTGATGGATCCAATCTACATCTTCCTACAGGTTGTTCCTTTGCACATGGCTGTCAAGCTACTATTTTATTAAGGATTTCTGCAATAAAGAGAGGATTAGATAATTAGCTCCTGGGTCAAGAGTAGGATTTTATCAGTAAAGGTCCGACTACAGGATTATTAAATTGATTTGATCTAATATGGATGCTGATCAAAGGTAACACTCCTTTGAGTAAGGTCGTCAGGTCTAAGAGACGTAGTTTGGATGAGTTCATTGTTGAAGTTAGCACCATATCTGTTCTGGTTTCTGTGGAGCTAACGTCCTCAGATCCACGGCCTTTATTTCACAGGGGAAAAATCACGCAGAAGCAAATCACGATGGAACGATACGATTTCGTTAGAGCATTTTGAGCATGTACCTAAATGTCTGTTACAGTGAATTCAGGTGTTGATCAATGAGTTTCATATCTAGGATGTGATGAAAAGTGGGAGTGTGTTATTTACAGTGGAGACTAGTAGTGAATGAAATGCAGCTGTGTCCTAAGCCCTCGTATAAACGTACGTATTAAAGCAGACCTGCACTGTCCACGGTGGGATGGATGCTCTGCTAAACAGCCTACGGGTCCAAATCCAAATCCAGTATCTTTGACATGTGGCTAAAGACGTCACCATATTATGGTCTCATATTATCCAGCTGAACATTTTTTGTAATTAATATTTGCACAGTAGTAATTAATATCAGATTACTGCATAAAATAAATTATCTCACTCTCATTTTTTTAAATTTATATTAATTAATATGTGAAATGTTATTACCTGTACCATTAGTTATTTGTTCTAAATTTTGTATTGAAATGTTAATAAAAACACATAATAAATACAGGTAGTATTGACTTGGTGCAATAACACTGAACTCAGCTTTAATCCAAACCTATGAATTTGAGTTTACTCTCCTAATATGTGTGTAATAATCATCTGAACTGCTCCTGCTGGTCGCAGCAGTTTGGTTTTTATGCCACATCATCAGTGGCCTCATGTGCACGTGTATTTGTGTGTCTGTGTGTAATGGGTGTGTGTCGGATGTCTGGCGTCAGTGTTGACCCTATCGTTCCCTGGTGACGTTGCATCATTGTCTGTATGATACATATTTTGCCAGACACCCTCACACGCACCAGCGATGAGCATATTCTCTTTATTACATCAAACGGTAATTAGCACAGAATCTGTAACACGCTTACGTTCATATTAGATTTTTCCTTACAAGACCTTTGGGTAAATTATATGTTGCCATGCTCATACTTAGCGTAAAAATCAACGTCACTTCTTATCTAAATATAATCAGACATACAGAAGGGAGGCAGATGGACCCAGAAGATCTCACCTAGCTAATGCATGTGTGCTCTCCCTGCCCATCTCTCTCCCACTAGCTCGGCAGCCCTCTTTCTTCCTATGGCTTTTTCTCTTTCTCTCTGGAGAGTGTTTAAGGCCTCCTCTCTGGATTTGGAGCAGACATATTGTCTTCTGCAGAAACAGACTGAGCACTAATTGGCTAGAGATACGTTTATAGACAGCATAAAGAAGTAGAGCGAGAGAGGCAGTGAGAGAGAGGGCAAGAGGGAGAAGATGCTGCAAAGTGGGAGAAATGAAACAGAATAAGTGAGGAATGTTTGCAAGACTAAATGTACTTTAAACCCATAATGGACCCGTTTCCAGACAGGCGCCATTTTAAGCCTGCACCTAGCACCATCCAACCACCACCAACACCACAAACACGCACACGCACACGCACACGCACACACACACGAAGCAAACAACAAAACAGAGAACTTAACTGCAATGACTGAGAAAGACCCCAAAGAGACCAAACCAACATCAGGTTCACTGATAGGTTGTGTTTACCACTGAATTAATTCTCCTCTAACATCACAAAGACAATCTAAGTTTGTCTGTTTGCTATTTTGTCATCACGCGTATGATGTCATACATGTCTAATACATGTCTAGGCCTGCGTGGGCCTTCGTTAGCAGGCTGACGAGTCGACCGCATGAACAAATTTGGAAACGGATAATTTTGAATTTTGAGTTCCCATTAATTCATTTTGTCTCCAGCTAAAGATCTGACACTGGAGAAGTTCCCACATTACATCAGTAGCACTGAGCCTGGTTTGGTGGAGGGCGTCTGCTTATCCAACCTGAACTGGAAGCTGGGGCAGTGGCTCAGCTCTCTCCGATCTTTACTTTCGAACTCATTTCATTTTCAATCTAAACTTGGTAAACCTGTGATAATCTCCCTTTTTGTGTAACCAAATTCAGACGCTGACATATATAAACAAGTGTTGACAAGATGAGCCGAGGAGAAGTTAAATATACTCATTCTGACAGTAATAACTGTTATGTAGCCTGGAGTTTGACTTTTCTCAGATTATGCTGACTTTTGGAAGTAGCTGTCTGGGTTTGGTTATTAGGGAGTTTAGTGAGCGTCAACGACAGAAAGATGCAAATGAAACAACAATGCATCAATGTAAAGTTCTTTTTTGTTTTGCTTTCTGACTTCTTGAAACGGTCCAGCAGTTTAATTTAATGATCCAAAGTCTCCCTCTGGGTCAATCAAGCCAAATCAGATCAATCTGAACGAGCATACATCACAAAAACACACGACAGAGCAGTTTTGTTATATTTATTTATTATAGTTATTAAGCAGGAGTTAAGCAGTAAATGCTTAGTTGATCATCTATAAACCATTGTTTCCACATTAATAGACTAAATAATAAATGGCAAAAATGCAACTAAAATGTGTTTTGGAATGTGATGTCATTTTTAAAAATGTAAATAATTAATTGAATTTAGATTTCATTGATTTAAAAACACTTTATTAATCATAATTTCTTATATATGTATATACATAATAAATTGTATGTATAAGTAATAACAACAACAAATTAAGCAAAGATTACATACAAATAAGTTTTTAAGGGAATGTTAATGATTTATAAAATAAAGGTACTGTTATTAAATGTATTAATAAATGATTTGGGTACAAATACATATTACTACAGTGAATCATGATTGAGTCACTTGTTTTTTTTTTACATTTTACAAAGAATTTAAGGCTTAATTTGTTTTTCCAAAGAAAACAGTAAACTAACACAGCACAGAGTGATGCAATAAACATGAATAAATATGCGAGAACAATAACAAAATAAAATAGCAGACAAACAAAGCTGGCAACATATGTTAAAGACGTTCACATGGCATCAGTGAACCCACGGTTCCAGACGTTATCAGTGAGACAAAGTCGTGGTAGCAGCGTCTGACCAGGGCAGAGCTTCACTCGTTACCACCCATGTACTGCTAGCTGTCAAATCTTCTTCATGAATAATATGACAAACATCTGATGGTGGGTAAAAAAAATATGAAAGTAGCAAGAAATATAAAAAACTCTGTTGTTCATTTGTGGCCGAACTTGCCAGACTGGCATTAGGACTCTGAAGGCAGCTCGCATGGCTGCTCCTCCAGTATCCTTTACCTGGGTGGCGGAAAAATATTTGATGGAACTAATAAGGTAGAAAATCATCTCTGGCAGATCGTTGGCGTGTGTAGAAAAGAGTAGAAAGCCCTCGTAGCACATCAACACAGGGATTATTGACATTTACTGCCTAAGATTCCTAACGTCCTGAAGTTACCTCATGTTACAGTTTCTGTCTTGCACAGTCCTGCTGAAACGATGCTGTTTTCCTTAAGACAGAAATCATAAATGACTACTTACTAAAACATGCCTTTGAGTGTGAATGAGTTTCACCACTCTCTGTCTGCTGGTCCTTCACTGTAAGCAGCTTGGCTTTATAGATTTTCTAATTCATATGCAGTGATTATTACAGTACGGAATGCTGGGAATACTTTTGATTAGAGCCTGCGGAGTAAATGAATTGTCCTGCAACCACACAGCAGTCTCTGGGCGAGAATGAATTAGCCTGATTGAACACCTCAATAAGTGGGACTCTGACTACACACAGCCTCATCTCACTCAAACACTCAAACACAAGCGCAGTCTCCGTCGTGCACACAAATACGATCAATTTACACATCAAGCATTTTATTGATCATGGTATTTGCTGCTTGTGTCCCCTGCCATGGCCTTTCAATTAAGGCAGAATGAAAGACAGAAGGGCAGAATGAAATATAGATGAGATGCAGATGATAAATAAATTGATCAGTTTCCTCCTCACTTTGCATCTGCATGTTTATTTTCATTACACATAAACAGATAAAACATAAAGCGTAGTGGATTAAAATACTCATGTTTATTCACCGAGCAGACGCCAGAGGCCTACGCTGTTAGCTTAGCCTGGAGGGAAGCAGCTCTTTTGCCAGGTACAAGGCTCCTTATCAAATAATGATTCAGTAGTTACAGGCCGAAAGCGCTCGCCTCCACCCGGCAGGCCCTTAGTGTTAACCCTCTTCTCTGGTGGGTCAGTAAAGGTGGACGTGGATATGCTCGTCAACAGAAATGATGCTAAAATACTATATAGTTTGGACATATTCATAGAAAGCAGCTCTTTTGAAGAACATGTCTGAGCAATAAAGAGTAACGAGGGTATGCTAAATCAACACAGAAACAGTAAGAATCCACCCGTAGACAATGGCCGTCTGTCGAACAGGGTAATTAATAACTGCAAACACTTTGAGCGTCAATAAAACTGCTCATTACAGACCGAAGAACATTTAGTGTACAGTAAATAAGGCAGCAGATTAGCTTCGTCTCCAGTAGTCAAGGAAGAAAGAAAGAATATAATACAAAAAAATGTCAATTCACAGACACAAAATGTGAATCGAAAGTTGCAAGCAGTAGAAAACTAAACACAGCGAACACGTCAGGCACTTTACTCTCAACGTTAACGCAGCAGAGATGACCTCTGTTTGAACCTGCACAGTAACACGCGGTAAATCGTGTGTGTCTGTGTGTCAGTTGTACAAAGTGCCCAAAGCCAAGTCTCAAGCCTCCCCAGCCAGCTGAAGAGAGACAGAATGTCTCACATCAATTATTGAGCCACAAAAGAAAAGGGAAGGGGTGTGATGGAGAGAGAGGGAGATGGGAAGAGACAGATGTGGGGAGAAAGGAGGAAGACGGAGAAGAGCTTGAAACAAGATGAAGACAAAGCTGTGAGCAGAGCAACGGAGATGGACACATTATGAATAGTGACTCAGAAGGAGAATGTTTGATGGGTGGGAAAATATTTCACTGTTTAAATATTAATGCCTGTAAACATTTTTAAACTTGACCTCCTCACTCATGCACAATAAAATGATAGAAAAACAGAGTGTTAACAACTGAAAATGAATAGAGCAGAAGTTACACACACCCCCATGCAAACACACACACACACACCACCCAGGTTGGTCGATGCCTGCAGCAGCACTGGCATCCACCTCCAGCTTCAATGGCCGCTTCATGTTTGACGCAGTGAGAGATTAGACAGAGAAGCAATGGGGGCATTTCTTGCAGGTGTTAATAGGAGAAGGTGTTTTTCTTCTTATGGTGTGAGGTGACGAGCTCACACACATCACATGGACGACCTCTTGAAACAAACCACATTTTTCCTGGGCCTGGCATGACAGGAAAAAACACTCGCACATTCCTGATACAACTCGACATCAACAGTTTTATCTGTTGAACTCAGATCGTGAGCAGAAAATGTGTTCATGCAAATTAATCAGTCGACGCAGTGGCAAACGACTCTGCGCACATTTAAATTCCACAGAATGACAGTGTGGGTACATGCACATCCACCAAACCTCTCTCTGGCACCACTTGTCAAACAACCAAACTCTTTTCGCTCTTCCTCCGTTTTTGCCTGCGTGCTTCCGGCTCTGATTTGTGTGCAGAGGACGGTGGCTTTTACTTTGGAGGGGTGGGGTTGGGAGGAGTAGCTGCCATCTTGGTTGTGAACTGGGCCTATTTTTTGGGCTTCTTCTTTATAACGAAATGAGTAAATCTCTGCAACAACAAGGTGGATTTGGATGGATGTCATAATAAAGGAGACAGTGAAAAGTAAATCAGGATGAATATTCCTTCCTCTTTATATTCATTCATCTCAGAACTTATTTCAGCAAACGCTGATTGTGATAAAGTGAAGCAGGTTTTAGTACAGTAGACCTTTGAGAGTTTCACTTTGGAGCCCAGATGATTTGTATATCAGCTGTGATGAATGCATCTAAATAACGAACAGCCAATAAGATGGACAGCATTTCCAGCCGATCAGGCCCCTGCAGAGACAGAGGCTCACGTCCTGTTGTTGAAACGTTTCTATATTATTTCAGCTGTTTGTGTGCGTGCGTTGGTTTTAATTCCTGCCTCTTTGTAGTCACTGAACGGTTTCTGATCTTTTTTATCCAGTGTGGAGCAACATCATGATACAGGGAAGGTCTCTGTTTGTGTTTATTGTCTCTACAGTCATGGCCAGAGTCCTGGATTGACCATCAGCTTGCATGCTGGGCTGGATGAAGCTGTGTCTAACCTGCACCTCGCTGTTGTTTGTATCAATCTCCTGAATTGTACCTGGCCACGACTTTCTCTGAGGTTCTAATCACAGTGAACACGGTCAGACGGCTCAGTGCTTGGCGCAGACGTTGTAGCCGTTGACGACCTGAACCCGATTCACACTTTTATCATGAACTTTTTTGTGTTGTTTCCTTTTTGTACTTGTGTTTGATGTTTTTAATGGTCAAACTAAAATGTGAGCCTGATGGTGAGACGTGAAACCAGGATGGAATCTTTTCTCCAGCACACCTGCACTTCTCTCTCCGTACGGTTCGAAGAGCGTACACACACAAGCAGTGTTGAGCTCAATAGTGACCAGTTTTTAAGCCATCGCAGTGATAAATGCACACATTCCGACGGGATGTCTGCGGAATAAATCAAGCATGCGATTACTCAGACTTGATGAATGACACATCACACTTAGAAATGCAGATATTAGCAAAATGAATTCATGGACAGGACACCGTGAGTCAGACAGAGTCGCTGCAGAGGCAGTGGCAAAAACCCTCAGACTCCATGCGCATGTGTCACTGCTTGTGTTCATGATGCTGTTATTGTTGTTTATGAAGCCTTTCTCTCACACAAACATTCTAATATATGATCTTCAAGAATTGTAAGAAGCATAGAAAACGATGCTGAATGCAAGTGCTTATGAAAATCATAAAAGCAGGGAATAAAGAATATTCATGTCAATAATAAAGAACATACAGACAAGGCAAAACAATGGATGAATAAAAATCTCTCCTCGTGGTAAAACAACACACTCAGAAGAAATTTACGTAGTAGTAAAGGAAAACACCTCAACACAACGTTAAGCGAGGTGCAGTAAACCAAAACTAGGCAGAGCAGGAAACTAGACGGTGATGTCGGTCAGCGTCGTGAGTCATCCAGCTGAGGTTGTCAGGACACTGAGTCATGTGTACGTCTTTCAACTAGGTCAAGACATTTCACCACTTATCCAGGTACAGGAGCTTCATCAGTCGGAGAGAGGCCACAGAAGATTTATGTTCCAGTCAGAGCTGACTTTATGGTTGAGGACTGTCTGGCTGCTGAGGGTTTGCCTTCTCCGATGTGCAGCTCTGAGCAACCTCCACAGCAACGGACTGCAGACACCATGATGCCTGTCGTGTGATGTCGGTGGACGACAGTCTGAGTGTGTTTGTGGGTCCGAAGCCGAAGAGCCAGCTTCTGTGGAAGTGGGAGTATTCTCTGCTCTGTGGTTCTGAGTTTGAGTTTTGAGTCAAAAGAACAATGTCTGGAGAGACGTGTGGGGGCAAGATTTGTATTATGTGCTGAATTTAACCCAGAAATAAAATAAAGGTGTTATTGCGTCCGTGACTTTTAGTCAGTAGTGTAACTATTAAAACTATTGACAGCGTTCCACTAGGCCGTCCCTTGGAGGGGTTTTACCTCTCGCTGCCAGGGCTTTAGTTGAGGCCTCTCACTTCCTTTCAGTGTGGAGAATTACCCTCCGGACAAAAGCTGTATCTATGTACTCAAACAGTTCACGTTTGGTCTCACAAGAAGAATGGACACGGCTCCAAATCCCAGGCTTTAAATGTTCACCGGCAAATTTCAATGTGGCTTCAGTGTGTTGCTGTGTGAACAACCAAGTGAAAAGGCCTCAAAGGTCTGCCTTTAAACTTTTAAACGCCAAGAAGAGGCCAGTTCAGCGCCGAGTGCCACTAGACATTCAAAGTGTCTAAAAGACGAAAACAGCAAAGTTAATGCAAACCGTTCAGAGAAATGTTAGCAGGAGGCTGAATAGGAAAAAAAAACAATATAGATAATCTATCAGATTCAGAAAAAAGTTTTCTGATATAGTTCAAGATACGTGAGATGTGCCGAGACCAGTGACAAACCTGATATGAACAGAAGAAATTACAGAAAACATTGAAAACAAGTAGATAACATGAAAACAAGGTAAATGAAGAAAGAAGCTAGAAAATAAACCAAGGCCAAAGCAAAATCCTGACATAAGAAATGAGCTGAAAATAGAAAAGTCATCAGTACGAACAGAAGCAGCAGCAGCACAAGCCTCAGTAACAGGAAGTGGCACCAGAAAGTAGCTGAATGTGGCTTAATAGAAGCTTCACTGACCTAAAAATAGATTCAGGTTATGAAGACCATCACTGTCAACAGCTACAACCGGCTGCGTCTAACTACTGAACACATTAGACCAGTAGGTTGTGATGGAGGTTTTATATTCCACAAATAGCCCGAGCAAAAATCTGTTTCTCTTTCTTTCTTGTAATAATAAATGCATCAGCATCGAAAGGCAGTGGAGGAGTGTCCCTATGCACAGACGAATCCAGACCAGTGATACATGATCTGTCTCTAATGTTCTTAATGTGAGTTTTGGAGATTAGATGACGGAAAATGCCAGAAACAGACACACACACTCTATGAGATGCTATGTTGGGGCTCATAAGTGTGTGTGTGTGTGTGTGTGTGTGTGTGTGCGCGCGCGTGTGCATTCTTGACGTTGATGGTTTACAAATGCAGACGAATGATTGCTGAATGACAATTCCCGTAATCGTTAGACCCAAACCCCGCCACAACCCTCCCGAGCCCCTGGCAATACATCAGTAAGAGTGTGTGCGTGTGTGTGTGTGTGTGCGCTATCCATCAAGGGAGAATGGAAAGAGGGGGAGTCCCAAGTGTCACATTTGTTTAGACGAGATAGAGAGGGAGAGAAAAGACAGAGAAAATGATGGTGCTAGCTCTCCCTTAGTCTGTGTATTTCTTCCTTTCGTCTCGAAGCAGAATTCAGCTTTTTGTGTTTTTGTAAATCATTCGGCTTTGTGATATGTCTCGTTATGAAGGAAAACAAGACAAGACTGTGACATGATTCCAGCACCGTACAAAACACAAACTTCTATAAGCCTGTAGATTTTTAAATGTGCAATTTAGCTGGATGTTGAATTTCATAGTGTGAAGTCAACAAATCCATGCAACCTCATGTGTTGGTCTGGCTCCTGTGTGTAATGGCTGCGTTTGAGCGTCTGAGTGTTGATCTCGTCTTTGGTGTCGTGTTGTCAGCTCCGTAGAACTTATGCGTTGGCCACTGCTGCACGTACTCAGCTTACACTCACAGGGTGGACGCGGCGACGTAGCCAACGTCAGCTACCGCGTAAAGACGTCGATGTGTCACATGGACGCAGTAGAAAGAAATCCAGTGTCAGAATGAGAGGAAACTGCTGGTGCTGATCCTGTTAGAAGCAGCAACGAGGCAAATCTCTCTCTTACATAACACGTGCAGCGCGAGTGATGGGTGTGAACCGGAGCCGCAGGTTGAACTGAGCTGCATGCAGCAGTTCTGAGAGCATTCTACGGGTGACTTTTCCTATATTAGATATTTAGAACAGTTATACGTTAGAGAAACACAACTCAAACTTTCTGTGTGAAGCCGTCGTAATAATAATGTAATAAATCCCTGCTGTGTGCATGTGTGGGGGAGGGTAAAGTTATCCAGGTGTGACTCGTGCTAACGCCGCTTCGCAGACTGGACTCATTCAACATCTACTGTTTGCACCATTTGTATTATTGCTTGATGTTTTTCTGCTTTTCTTGCTGAGACCATTCAGACTTGAACTAAATACCCACATGTTGGTGGGTGAACGTCTGGACTGAGCTGCGCCGCCTGCAGAGTTATTCTAGTTTTAGTGGGATTACTTTGTCGAGGGACCATCTCACATCTAATGCGCGTTTGTGTAGGTGTTGAGTTCTTTCTCACCGACCCACCATCACTGATAAAAACTAAACCAACAAACCCCAAACTGGTGTAGAGTCACTGACGTTTCCCTTCACTGCAGGATCAGAGGCTTCAGAGAACTTCAGCCTTGATAAGTTGCTGTTAGCAGTGTCTGTAGGAGTATTGCATGTAATGCAGCTATCGGCCTCCAGTTTAAAGGAACTAGAACATCATTTAGTTGAAGTTACATTGTGCAGCACAGAAGAATAAAAGAATAACAAGTGAAAGTAGCTCATTAGTCCTGGTAAATCACCCTGCACAGGTCTCACTCATATTTTCACTCTATAATTGAACTGTGTGCATTCTCAGAAGACAGAAATCCACCGATGTGAAGTGGAAAGGATCAATAACCTTTGCTCCAGCCGCCGCTGTGCCAGATGGACCCAGCAGGAATCCTGTGGCTCGATCGGCCTCTGTTGCTGAGGGGGAGGCTCGCTCAAAGTTTGTCTTTTTGAGAGGTTTAAAATATATTCAGCGGCTGAACCCAATATGCAAAAATGTGTTTTAACTGATACAACAGCATAATCATGGAGAAGAAGTTTATCAGCCTACTAGACTTAATTTAGCACCTCCCACATTCAGGTCGTTCAGGCTGGAGCACACGCACAAAGGAGCCAACTCAACAACACAATTCGTGCCAGGCTTGACTGGCTGTGTGTGCTAGTGTAACTGTAAACGGCCAGTGATGCTGGACACCTGTCGGCCCACCCACGCCCTGCGCTGGCACAGTGCTCGCACTTCCACTGCACCATGACGCTGTGATTCCTTGAATTACTGCAAGGCTAAAAAATTACCTGGATGCAAGTCTCGTTTCAACCACCAGGGGTCGCAAAGTCGTTCCCATGTCTCTGGTTCACTGCAGCTACTGCAGCGGTGGCTCATTTCTATCTGTAACATACAGATTAGATTAAACCAAACCCATTGTATTATCCAGTACCCGATGCTCTGTAACTGCTGTGTAACAGGATGGAGCTGAAACAGTTGGTCGTCGTTGATTTAGGGAGGACGTGTGGACGTTTTTAACGTGAGAATGATGGTTGGATACATACAGACAGAGGAAACATGATAAATATGACAAAAATCAATAAATACAAATAACAATTACTTCAATCAAAATCTCTTTAGGTTTTGAGTTTACCTACAGGTACAAACAGAATTTCTGTATAGTTATAATCAAATTTCGTATAGTATAAAATATCCATTAAATGGTGACCTGTCGCGTCAGACGTTTGGTTTATAAACACAGGTTGTGTTGCTCATGTTTACGAGGCGCCTGCCGTGTTTCCTCGCTGTCTGGTAATTGAACACTAGCTCTGTTCAGGTCACATAGCGGGAGAAAATGTAAACAACGCAATTATGTCGAGACGCGCGTTTCTAAGTTTGATGTGAGCTGAATATAATTACGAGACACAAACGCTGTTTTTGAAAAGAAACATTTAGGCAAACACCCAGAGTCAAACGTGGGTCGCCAGCATTGCAGACATGTGTGCGACCCTCTAAGACAGCGGTGGGCAAACCTGGTGCTCGAGGGCCACTGTCCTGCTGGTTTCCTCTCCTTGCTGATCACCTTGATCAGGTGTGTTCAGTCAGTCAGCAGCTGAAAAAGCCAACGGACACAACAAGGACGGTGGCCCTCGAGGACCAGGTTTGCCCACCCCTGCCCTAAGACATTAGGAGACAGGAAGCCACCACCTTCCCCTAGTGACTCTGCAGGTCCATGTTCTAACTCGTACGAAATAAATCAGCATCTTGATGGTGTGAGCCCATCGCCACCTACAGGTCATTAAGACGCGACCCACGCTGCACAGCTTCCGGTTACACAGCGCGACCAACCTGGGCAGCGAACCAGTCTGTGCGTAAAGGGCTTCTCTTCACCAGCTTTGCACATAAAGACTATTTCAGTTTGTATGTGAAATGTCCAGTGATCCCTTTGGCAACAAAAACAACAACGAGCTGCTCACTGCAAGGACAGAGAGGAGGACAGAGCTTTTTAGGGGTTACACATCTGAGCTATGGTGAAAGTTATTTGTAGAGCAGACGCTGCGCTGACACACACACACACACACACGCGCACACACACACACACACACACTCACCCCCCCACACTCACACACACACACGCACACACTCACACACACACACTCACACACACACACACACCCCCACACTCACACACACACACACACACAGACCTAGAGGAAGCAATAACAATCAAATTCCTCTCTACCAAGTTGTCCCTGACCCCCCCCACCCCCCCCACCACCACCTTTTATCCATCCCTCCTCTCATCTCTGTCCATCTAATTTTATGACTGTCTGGGGACATTGCCTGTGTTTTGTGTGTATTGCAAGATGCTGTGTGTGTCAGCATGAGAGCATAGGGTGTGTGTGTGTAGCTCTAGTGGAAAATGGCTGCCTGTCACATTAGTGGTTGGATGGGCTAAAAAATCACTTCAGTAATCACATTTAGACGCCAGACCCAGTCATGTTAACCTCTTTATTTAGAGGCATGGATGGATTTCAGAATGGCAGCAGAGATGGGGGTGGAAAGACGAGGACAGGCCGAGAGCAGACGCTCCGCTTATATGTTTGATTCATTTCATTTCACTCATTATTTTGCACAATAGAAACTCAGTTTTTATGTGTCTTATTATGGTACAGTTGTTAGTCTAAACAGAGCATAACTATGACCTGTTAGAGCTGAAATGATCCAACGGAAGCACTGGTTGACGTTTTAGGGATGAGAGTGTGATTCGACAATACGGAAGTTCCACTTTAATTCAAGACCTGACACAACGACACCCAACAAATCCCACATAGAGCAGCTTTTAATGGGAGCTTTCTTTCATTGCATTAAGATCGATAGCCCCCGTGTTCTGCTTGTTCCGCTTGTTCCTCCGCTGCTCCGCGTTAAGGACACCACTGAATGGTAAAGCTGGCTGTGGCCACGGAGCTGACACATCCAGCCGCTGTGCTGGGAAACATGCGCCTTGAGAGGTGAATAAACTCTGTGTTACTGTAGATGTCGCCTGGCTCAGTTAAAGCCGATATGAACTGTCAAAAATAAGAGAATTAGAACAGACCAGGAGCGAGCTGAGGGACGTCTTTAAAGGTAACTCACTGGGATCAGCTGATTCCTTCGTCAAGGCGTTTCATACCTCAGGTCTGTCATCATCCTCAGGAAAGCAGCAGTTTGGCTCAAATGTCCTCTTCGAGTCAGGAATGAGATGGTGAGAGTTTAGAGGCTGGGCTCCAACTCAGAAAGGCTTGTAACTGCGAGGGTGTGACAGGAGACGGTCGCCTACAGCCCTAGCTCTGTTGATGGGACTTGAAATTGTAGAAATACGATTTACTTTCCACCACGTTGCTCTGTGATATACTGTATTGGGCCAATGTAAATATTAAGACCCTTTTATACTACACCTTTAAAAAACCTCATCTTTTTGTCCTAATGCATTTCATTCAACAAATGCATTTGAAGACCTGAAAGAAATGCTCCATTAGTGTTTACTGAGAGCTGTATTACACTGACTCGCTTTCCTCCGCTGGGTCCTCGTAGGTTCGCAGAACTTTATTATGGTATATATTCCCAGACCTGAACAGTTCATTTCAAACTGTACTGTGTGTCCAGCCCAGAGAAAGAGTCCAGTGTCTTTCAGGACTGAATATGGAATCAGACATGAAGCCGCGGTCGCTGGGGATGCTGCTGCTTCGCTGTCGCTGTCATCTGTCACATTTACACTCTCTCACTCTCCCTCGTACGCGCATGCCGGCGCCTCTCCCGGGTCAGAGTAGGGACACTTTCTGGCTCCCTGCCGTTTTCACAGCAGAGCAGAGGTTGAGTGGCGACTGTCTATTTTGTCAAGCCACCAACAGCCTTTGTCATCTTTTTTCAACTGTCGGTTTTTACTCTTGTTGTCACACTTTTGCTCCTCTGGACAAAACTGTGCCAAGTATTTCTAGATAATTTTGCCATTAGCTTCGGTTAGAAACCACAGCACAATGTAGCATTGGGACGATAACGAAGCCTTTCAGTCTATGTATCTTTTAGGCTGTCGTACAACTATGTCCAGACACTTTTCACCGTTGTTTAGTCCATCAGCGTTCGTGAAGTTGTCCCTATAACGTATGTCCAAACTTAGACCCGTTGTAGCTGTGATGCAGTTTTAGCCTCCTTGACCCTGTGATGTAGCCCTGGGCTAATAGTGGTCCAGGCCCCTGCCTTAGCTTGCACTGAGGTTTCACATCATCTGACATGATCTGACATTGATCTTAGCCCAGGGCCAGTGAAGACACCATACAGTTCAGTCCTGAAAGTCTCACCGTGCAGATCGGCAACTTGCTGCAATGACCAAAGTAGTAAATAACCAAACTTACACTGTGGCTTAGACACGCAAGCGACGAGGCGGCTGCCATTTGGTATTTCAATCAGACGCCTTGTTGCTAGGAGAATTGTGATTAATGCTGCAATCTGTAGTTGAGCTTGCTCTCACAGCTGTGGGATGAATCAAATGTATTCATCTTAGCAATCGAGTTCACCTTAACTAATTAGGAGTCGGCTGCAACGAAGACACGTGGCTTCTGCTCGAATAGTAAACTCCTCTCAAACAAATATGATGCATTAGTCTTCAGACACATTAACTGACTTCTGGCTTTGTGATATATATTTAGGGACAGCATTTAAATCTTCTCTGACTCACACTAGACCAGCTTTAAAATCAGAGTATTTGGGGAAAATGTCCTGATTTCCATCATCTGATTTCATTGAGTGCCTTGATGAATGGAAATATAAAAATAACAAGGAAACAAGCAGCAAACAAAGCTCTGATCAGACAATAACATGGGGATATATCTGATGCAGAGCACAAAGAACAATGATAGAATTTGCACTTTTCCTGACTGATCCTGGTTTGTGCTGGGAACAATTATTAATCATGAATATTTAAGTAACCGCTGCAGGCAGAACACAGACCCTCTGACTAAAGACGTGTGGAAACAGGAAAGTGTTCTGTGATTGTGTGCACTTGTCAAAGCCGCTGAAAGGATTATTTTGTTCTTCTGATTTCTTGATCAATGTTGGAATATGGCTGATGTTCACACTTTGTCCTGTGTGCAGAGAATCTCTCTAGAGAGACGACTCCTGGTTTGTGTTAGTGTTGTTTTACTGCAGACTCGTGGCTTTACGCGTCTGGATTCACCCCTGGCCTCTGGAACCAAAAGCATTTCTGCAGTTTCCATGCGCACGTTTTCAGATAACATTTAAAACCTAATCAGGTCAAGGTACTGAAAAATGATACTTACATACACTGGAGTCAAAGTGCGAGACGAGGGCTTGTGTCAACAGTCCAAGCCTTAAAATGGTGCAGCGTAGAAACGCGCAGCACAGATGTCATAAAAGAAAAACCTCAAAGCCAAAAACAAAAAAATGAAAGAAGGTAAGTACAGTTGTATCACTTTACTGCAGCTCCTGATGTCGCTGTGGCAAAGCCGACTAATTCTATCAATTCCTGCAACGAGCCAAAAAAGTCTCATTTCTACCACTCGGTCCCGTGTCCAGGTCACTGCAGTGGCTCTGATGCTGTGTAACAGGATCGACTGTATTTACCTTCTTACTGAAACGCGTTCGACTGGACTAAACAGCCATAAGTCACAGTGGTTTAAATGACACAGTTGAATGATCCAGGTCTGACCTGCAGTTTGAACTGGTGACGTTCGGGACGACAGACAACCTTTCGTCATATTCCATCAGAAAGACGAATACACATAAAGAGACTAGGGAGCCACAAAAACAACGTTCACAGCATTTTAAATGTCTTTCGTTAATGACGTCTCCTTCGTAAAGATTTGTTGGTGCAGCCATCGTGCAGCGATAGGGTCCAGGTGAAGGTCTTAGTGTGTGTGTGTGCTCCTCATAATGCCACAACAGTGTAGCTTCATTAATTATTGATGACAACAGACACAGATTGGTCCGAATGCAATGGCAAGTTGAAGCAGTGTCAAACGTTAAGTCAAGCCTAAAAGCAGTGGAGACGTGATTCATCCAGCTGTTACCATTCAGAGGGTGATGCACAGGAACAAAGACACGTCATAATATTCACGCTGAGGAGAACAACTGAGACGCCTGCCAGCAACAGCACTTACCCTTCATAGTGACAACCAAGCTAATAATGATACATTTCTAAATAATTATTTAGAATAAATTGGAATTCACACAATCAGAAATTGTTGTTACTTTCTTGTTTTTGCATTTTGCAATATTCATATTGCCCAACAATTAATATTCCTTAAACTGAGCCCAACCTGAACGACGGACTTGTGGTCTGAGCTATAGATCAAAGATCGTTCTACTCATCATTTGGCTGTTTTACATCAACCCCTACACCAACAAAGATGAATAATCACTGGTAAGAGGAGAGTTAGTGGCCGTGAAAACCTTACGAGCTGCGTCGCCAGCACAGCTGAACTCCTGGCCTGCCTCTCTCTTCTTCCTACGTAATGGTTTCCAGGTGGAGGCACTTTGGAACAACTGTGGTGCACTTTGATTGCCCTCGCTGACGAAAACAAAGGCAGAGTTTACAAGTTCAAACGAGTGAGGGAGAGCGCCAGGGTGGATGTCTGTAGATAGTGTGACCTCGGATGCTGAATTATGAATAAGCACTATGCTTCACGGAATTCACTACATTTTTAGTTTCACCATGTCATAAAAATACCATAAAATAAAGACTCGCTGGTCGTCAGGAAGTCAGCAAATTCAAAGCTCCTGGTACAAATATTCAGCTACAGCAACATGATGCATTTAATATGCAGGATTAAGAACGAATGTAACGTAATCAGCATCTCTGTACGTGTGTGTTATGAAGTATGTTATGAACCATGAGAAAAAAACGGTTTATTGTCTATACGCTCATTTCAGGGGGAGCGTTTGCGTTGGGACAAATAATTTAGTGTTTGAAAAATTGTTGTGCACGGCTGACAGGCGACCGCTCCTCTGTGTGTAGACATGCATTTATGCATTAGTGTAACCGCATCACAGTCTGATGAAAAACGTCGTCTTTTGTCAAATGATACCAACACAAACCTTATGGAATCTAAACCAATTATTGTGCAGGACTACTGTATACAGCATCAGCAGACATCTGCATTTATGATTTATTGGTAAAAAACAATCATAAAATCTGTTAACAGTTAAAGAAGAATCATATTTAAATGTGTCACGTATTATATGTTAAATGATATTAGATTAAATATTTGAAACCACAGTGACGTTTTTATTCTAATGGTTAAAATGATTTGTTTGTTTGTTTGTCTTATTCCACTGTTAGATCTTCAGATAAAATCCAAGCCAGTCATCACTGACGTCAGGTCATTCTCTGTGCTCTGGCAGCTCTACATCCTAAAGTGTCCACTGTCGTACATTATTCATTAGGGTTAATACCGTTTTGAAACTTTTGAGAGCAGCTATTTTTTGCACATAGATGCTAGAATTTGTGTCATTTCTTCAGTCATTTGAAATGAGCGATGGGTTTCCGGGTGGCATGGTGGCGTGAAGGACGGGGTGGTTCCTCATCCATGGTTGCGCAGCTGCCTGTGTTCAAAGGCAGGTTCACGCGTAGGGATGGAAACATGGTCCGAGCTTTTACCTGCTGCCATGTTAGGTGAATGTTCTTAGGTGACAGACATCTGTCTACCTTCACTTTGAGGACGCCTGCGTATGCGTCATATTTAACCTCATTAGTGTGAACTGACTCAGTTTTTCACAGTTCACAGATGCGCTGAAGGAAGTTTTTTACGTTACTAGTGGAAGTACGAGCACATTTTACAGTAGAAGGGCTCCCAGAGCTGAATAAAGTTAAAAAGTTTCAGTTCGCTGTAGAAGACGGGGCCGGTGTTGCTTCAGATATGGTCTGCTGCCTGTTTGTACATACTGTATGCCTTCAGTGTGTGTGTGTGTGTGTGTGTGTGTGTGTGTGTGTGTGTGTGTTTGCGTGCACTATGACTGAGAATAGCAGGTCTTCGGGGGCAGTTCTGTACCCAAGGCTCATTTTAATATATGTAAAAGCTATGGCTCACTGGAGAGCCTGTACAATGGACAGATCGGCCTCAGGGATACGTCAGAGACCTTGGAGTGTGTGCATGTCTCAGATGAGAGAGACAGTGGCCAAGGTTTGGACATGCGTCAGTGGTCAGCCTGCAAACTGCAATCTCAGCCCCTGACATTTTTACCACACATACATACGCATGCATGCATCAGTAGGCCAGAAAGTTGGACGCATTTGCATATGACTGTCCACTGTGACTAAGTCAAAAAGTCCATTCTGCTTCCTGACGTCTTCTGTTTATTGGACGGTGGACATGGGGCCTATTTAACTGGAGCAAGGTGGTTAAGCTCTATGAGCTTTATAAGGTGAACATAAGGTTCGTGCATTCAGTCATCAAATGACATGTGCAGTTATTAATAGTCTTCTACAGAGATGTTTTTTAGATTTTAAAAATTGGATTGTTCTAAATGTAAAAGCATGAATTCAGCTAATAGCAGGTCATGAGATGTGAGGTGTGTTGCTGTTGTTGTGTCTCAGTTTCACACATTTCTACGTTATATATTCCTAATATGTGGACTGAGCACGGGCCCATTTTATGAACTTATTATACGTTTCCCATAAATGAAAAGTGTTGTTTTCAGTTCTTCATGTTTTCATACTGTTTCATTGTTTGGTGTGTTTTGTGTTAATGAACATCATTTAGCAAAAGCAACACAGAGCTCTGCAAACGAGAAAAGTAATAATCAAGAGGAAGGCAGTTAGGATTGTTTTCCCTAAACACTGTGACAGAGGACATAATTAAGATGCTGGGGAACCTTTGTCTTCCCTGCTATTATTCAGTCATGTAAGTACAGTAGCATATAAACAACTGCTGGAGTATAAAATTATGACCTGTCAATAGTGAGACACTGACAGGGGAATAGCAGCACAACTACCAGGCCCTCATTGAGCTGACAGGGACGAAGGAACACAGAGCAGGGAGGCTGCTCACACATGATGCATTCACTGTCACTTACATTAGAAAAGATCATCCTCAGGTCACCTTGTTTTCTGCTTGTTACTTTAGGTATTAACTTCATTTCAGTGAAACAGCCTCTGGTGACACGGTGTTATTCACGTCACAAGTCTCTGTTGTTCCACGTCCATGGACACTTTCCAAGAAATGACATGTAATTAGACAAACTAATTACTAATTACACACAGTTTTCAATGTGAGTCTCCAGGAGCATTTTACCCACTCAGCTCGTTGGCTGCACTCCTGTATTAGTTTTCACACACTTTTCTATTTCTATTCCACTTCATGAAAAAAGCATCGGAATATTTCCCAGCTTTAAAGTGAACATTAGTGAACACTCCAGGCAGCATAAAACCCAAGCGAGACCCCTCTGAAGCCGTCCAGCTCTTAACAGCAGTGCTGCTGGGCCACGCGTGGAACGGATCTGCGTCGGGCCTGGACGTCCCACCAATGGTGACCCGCTGTACCCGGAGCACAGACAGGAGGACTTAGCAATAGATATCGCAGGCACTCAACAACGTGTAAAGGTGCAGGTGGTCCCCATAGTAACGGGAAACGGGAAACCCCAGGCAGGCTGTGATTCCTCGGCTGGGCCAGTGGCTGTACATGCATACACATATATACACTGTTCATATAGTGCATGAGTGTGTGTGCGCTGAGATGCTGGCAGTTAATAACGCTCCTGTAACTACTGCCACTTTGCTCCCACTTTGGGGATCCATTAAAGTGTTTATATGTCACAAAAGGATAAATCTCTGGGAATAGTGAATTAAGATTCCTCTCAAGACGGGTAATGTTTGTACACGCAAGCCTGCACAGATGGCAGGGTTAGATGTGAGCGAGTGAGGAGTGAGTGACTGAGTGAGGGAGGGAGCGAGTGTAAAGTAGTTGCCCTCACAAGTGCTGGGGCAGCTCCAGTGAGTCACTTTGCCATGTATACATCTCTCATCTAACATTTACAAGCCTTCTGCTCCCTCTCTTTCTCTCTGCTGCCTTCACCTTACTCATGCTCCACTGCTTCCCTCCTTTCCAGCTCCTAGTTTTCTTCAGTCATCACCGTGTTTACTCTTCATTTCACTTGTGTTTCATTATCTTACGTTGTCTTACTGTTTTGTTTCTGTGCTCCCAAGGTTGAGTTTTTGTTGTTGTTGCCACATTGTTATTGTCGTATTTTATTCTGTGTTTATCCTGTACATATCTGTGCAAACATAAAACTGATATGTCTCATGTATTACAGTACATTAGGTTAGTTATTAGTTCATTTGAATTCATCGAATTCATCACAATAGTCATTTCTATAAGTCTGCCACTATTTTCCTTCCCCATTTTCCTCAACAGAGAGGCTAACTATGATTAAAAAAGAAATATCTTGTGCCTTTTCTTGGCCAAAGTGTGGTATAGGCATGCTGTTGTTTGTGTTTGAGAAACAATATCACATGAAAGAAAAATAAAATGCTGCTTGATTATTACTTATGCTTGTTTAAAGGACTGGTTATCAAATATAATGAGTAAATATAAGCAGGATCGTCAGTGTTGACACGATGCAAACGCCACAGTGCTCACTGTCAGATGTCCACGTCTGCTGAGAAAGTGCAGCCTAGATGAAGGTTACCTCCCTCCAGCAGCGAGTGCGTGGTGTCAGTCAGTGCGAGTCCTCCTGGGCGGGTCAGTGGACAGTGTGCACGACGCGCTGGTGTAAATATCACATGTATATGTGACGTGTGGTAAATGAGACAAACCCTTTTTATGCCCCTTGACTGGTTCTATGACCACAGGTTCTATGTTTAACCTGTGAACCAACCATACACTTGTTGTTACTATAGTACTTTTTATGCTGAATTCACATATTACCAGCATTTCTATTTTTTGATTATTTTTATGGTTAAATATTATAAACGTCTATTATGGAAATACCCTTATGAATAGCATTTGTATTTCAGGATTTACAGGCAGATTCAGCTGTAGTGAAGTGCAGAAAGTTGGGATTGGCTCTGGAGGCCGTGAGCACACTGGGTCGGATCCTTGAGGTGGATCCTCACCTGTTGGAGACACCTAAAACATGCGCTTTCCTTTTAAATGCGCTGCAGACAGTGATTGGACACGTCACTCGGTTCTATTACAGGCAGATGTCAAAAACCTGAGTATGTTCAAACAACAACCTGGTTTAGAACCAAGCCGGTAGCACTGACTCCAACCACTGTATTTCTTGTTGGGAGCGGCGCTGGCTCACGTTCTCGGCAGCATAACATTCCAGACGCATGCTGGCAGATCCACTCAGATGCCGTCGCCTTTGCAGGACAGGTAAACCACATCCGTGTTCTCTTTAATGACTGCAGCTCTGCGGCTCTCATCCCCGCACCCTGTGATTGGCTCCTTGACCTCCAGTGACATTGTGTCATTCACAGTGAGACGCCACGTTACTTGCTGCCATTAGTATCAAATGCTGCTGTTATCACGTTCATCTCAATGTGCCAACGTGTGACTGTTGTAGCGACTAATTTCTCATTATCATTTAAATCTGTTCAATATCCATCAAGGTAAAGTTGTTATTAAAGTTATTGAAACCTACAACACCTAATATTTCGCACTTTTTCAGAGAAATATGTTGAAAATGGCTGCGTTACACTCTGGCCTCCTGTTCCTGCAGTGAGACTGGGTATTTCATATAAAGGACTATAAGCTAAATGGCAAATGTCTTTAAGAGCAGGATGAAGCAAATTCTCATTTCAAATGTTCCCTGGAGTGAGAGCTGAGGAAATCGCACCTGTTGAAGCAAAAAGGCAACGAGCTAACTAAGAGCGGTCCAACTGTGCTTCCTTCTCTAGATGCGTGCATTTATATATTTTCATTACGTTCCTATGAATCATCTGCTTTGTTTATCATTTACAGCGTAGCTTGTTGGGGAGCAGACGTCGTCTTTGTTACTGGGTCCACGTTACTCGAGCGTAGAACCAAAGTGGGATGGACTCCGTCGGGTTTCCCCCAGACCAGTCTATGAAAACAGAATCAGATTCAGAAACCCTGGCATGAGGCCCAGTCTGGACTTGTGGATTTCCTTCTTTCTGAATCAGTAATATTCAGTTCAATAGTAAAGGTAACGGACTGATTCTACGATGGCTGAGGGATGTTGTGAACCATTTTGGTGGTGCTGCAAAAAGGCAGATATTCACGTACATTCCTGTAAGTTTTGCACTTTGTGCTTCTACGTATTGAAATATTTTGTCGACGCTGTCGTATTATTGTTAGAGCCCTTTGGATGTCATCCGAAATAAATGTTGGCTGAAGTCCTTCACTTTCACGAAGCACGTTTGCATAATCATTGATATTTTTGCTGTCTGCTGTAGCCTTGTGCTTCTACGACGACAGGCCATTAGTGACACAAGCTTACAGAAACATATGTATATGTATAAGCTAAGCTGCCTCCTGACCACAGCACATCTTCTCCAGACCTGTGGGCATATCGCTGCCGTTTCCACATACACATCGTTGGACTACACGAGCCCAGCAGCTATATCCTGTAGCAACACGGTGATTCAGACGCATCATCACAGATGAGGCCTGGCTGCCCGTCACACAGCTCCATCCCAGCTGCCTCCTCTCTGCCAGCGAATATATGTCGGCGAACAAACATCTCTAAATTGTTTTGTTACAAACATTTGATGTGTAATTATGTTACTGACCGTCCGCTTGTTGTGCGCCGTGCAAGCTAACGCTAAGCGGACTCGTTACGACCTTCTGATGCAACACAAGTCATCTGTAAGACTAGACTAGAGTGAGAATGTCGCTCGTCATAAAACTCTCGACATCGTGTCTTGACGTTTTGCAGCGCTAGCACTTTACAGCTAACAGCTGTTCATAGGAAGATGTGTATCCTTCAGACGTGTGGGAGCATTAGATGGATGACATAGCTGCAGAAACCACATGAGCTGGTTGCAGAAACCCTCAGGAGCCTTTGAGGAACAGCCGTTGCCTGAACTTTTACATTTTCCACATTTCTATTTCTAGCATACTTTTATTAATTGTAATTATTGTGTATCAGCTAGTTTATACCTTTTACAGCTTGTACATTTTTGGCGTCCACTGTGGACAGAGGAACTTCATCTTACATGGAAACATGCTTCTCTGCAGGTGACCAACACTTTGAATCTATTACTATGTTTCAGTTTGAACATAGCTCAAATGGGAATATTGTGTAAAATGACAGCCCTGTAGTTTAGCGCTAAAGGTTTGCCTTTTGCGATGCTAGAAACCATTTGTCGTCTCATGGCGTTGTCGAATGTCCTAAATGCTAAAGGTGTTGGATACATGAATGGGGGCATTCATTCAGCATTTCCATCATTTCATCTTCTACAGCTTCCTCCCGTAGGGTTGGTTTGCTGGAGCCTGTCCCAGCTGTCTATGGGCGAGAGGCAGGGTTCACCCTGGACAGATCACCAGTCTGTCACAGGGGCACACATATAAACACACAATCAGTCACACAACCACACTCACACCTACGGGTGATTTAGAGTTTTCCAATCAGCCTAACTGCATGTGTTTGGACTGTGGGAGGAAGCTGGAGAACCCACACGGGGAGAACATAACCTAACATAAACTCCACACGGAAAAGCCCCTGGTTGCCTCCGGGAGTTCAAGCCTGGGACCTTCTTGCTGTGAGGCGACAGTGACCACCACACCACCGTGCCGCCACATTTCCATCATTTAATCAAGATTAATGAATTCTAATTTAAAACGAAATTGTAAATGAATAAAGACACTGTGTTTGTTCTTTTTTGATATTGATTTCCTCCTTGTTAAGTGACCTCAGCGTGACCCCTCTCAGGTGCAGTCGGAGCTGTGAATAAGGACCTGACCTGTATGCTGTCTGTGTTTCTCTATACTGACACAGGAGGAACCACCAGGGAGGCTGCCAACAGACCCAGGCCCAACCTGAAGGTAGGAAGACCAAGCTCCCGCACAGATTCTGCATCGCTTGAGCACCAAACCCAGTGGGGATCAAATGATCTCTCATCACATGCTTCTGGGAGAACCTCCGCCTTGAAGGCTGGTGTCATACTGTTGATCTTAAGAACTGACAGAAGCAACTACAGATCTTGGAAGATATTTATCGTCAAGTCAGGTAAATAGCATGTCTCAAGCAAATAGTGCGAGAACTAGATGCCTTCCCGACTATTACAGCGTAACCTCTCTGCATCGGCTCGGTCAGGAAACAGGCTTCTGAGTAAAGAGAACATGATTAATCTGCAGCAGAGTCGGATGGGGGAAGGTAGAAGCAGTTGCAGCACACACAAACTAGCTGCAGCAGCTGTGTGGAGGGTTGCTGCCAGTAATAGAGTAGAGAGGACGACTTCCATGGCTGGGTGCGAGACTCCAGAGGGGGATACTGGGGAGCGTAGGTGAGGATGGAGAGATGAACTGCTTAGTGTCCGTGGGGAGAGGTGAGTTTGTGTGTTGGAGGCCAAATGAGCGGCTGGTGGTGGAGAGAGGATAACGAGAGGGGTGGAGGTAAACGCTCTAACGCTGGGTGGACGTCAGGTTAAGAAATACAAAGCCCAATCCAGGTCAAAGCAATATGCACAGCGCCGTTAAACGGACTCCTGGTCTGATCTGAGAGTGTCTCTGCTGGAATGAGGCACAATCAAGCAAGAGACAAACATTTACTGACCTGCTTACAAGGTAAAACGCCGCTGGAGAGCGGAGAACACTAGGAGAGAGAGGAAACCCCAAGACATGACGGCTGGAAGGTTACTGGGAAGGGATGGCAGTTATGTGTGTGAACATGAATGGGAGGCAGCGGAGACGTAACCAGAGGCAGGATATGCACAGCAGGACTTCCACACCAGGCCGTACGCGTGTCTGGAGGCTCACTAGCCCCTCGACTGCACCGGGTTGTGACGGGAGATTATTTCAGTCAGTGCATCTTCAGATTTTAACATGGACGCATGGAAGCATGTGACGGTGAATTGTGACCCTGACTTCACCCCACAGCGGAGAACTATGGGCTGGTTATAATGTATGGGAAACGCTATAATTAGACTATTAGCTATAAGATATGAGGCTACAATGACAGAGCTAAACGATCATGAACCTATTGGAAGAAGTGGCTTCTGTCAAAAATACACTTGCTGTGAACTTCTCAGCTGAGAAGTACTGTCCCACCTAACCTAAATATCGGAGTGTATTTGTGTGTGCGCATACTTGCACAGATTAAACTGGTATTAATATCAGGTCCTCCCTACAGTGTTGGGCTTCTCTCAGGGCTTTGTTTGAACACTGCGGTAGAAATCCGCCGTGGCTGGCTCTCCGCCTGAAATGAAGGGAGAACAGGAGAGGGCACGGCTTCGAAAGAAAGGAAAGAAAGTTATTAGCGCGTGTTTGTCTAAAGATATGTCGACACACACTGTGATGAACCAAGTAAAGGCCAGAAAATGAGACAGCCAGTACCCAAAGAGAAACCAAATATTGGTGAATAAGATCTCGAAAAGTTGGGTTATTGAACACGAATGCCTTTAAATATTTGAAATCATGTAAAAGCTGCTAAAGGGCACATATCTAAATATTTCTAACTTTTCACTCACCCAGAGAGAAATCAGCCATCAAGTAATCAACATTAACAGAATAATAATCAAAACATACTCATAAGTATGATATCAAATCCAAATACACTATTTATGAAAAACGTTTAAATGGCAAATAGAAAAAAGGAGGAATGCAATACAATACAACACAGTACAATACAATACAATACAACACAGTACAATACAATACAATACAACACAGTACAATACAATACAACACAACACAGTACAATACAATACAACACAACAATATACAATATAATATAATACAGTACAATACAAGGCAACACCCAAACTGTTATTATGATTCCGTTTATACATTCTATGTAAATGAACCTGAGTGTAGGTCAAATGTATGAAAAGTAAGTTGAGGAACAACAGCAATGTTTTGTTAGATGAAAGAAATTCCTTCCGTTGCTGCGATATCACCATCTAGCCTAAAGGATTGCTCTGAAGATTAGTGAGGGGACCCAAAGAGGAGAGAAGCAACACTTGTTGCAACACACCTGAACACAAGCTCTATTAAGCCAAATACTTTACTTTGCCATTATTCAAAATTCAAAAGTCATTCAAGTCTATTGTTGGCATGTTTAAGAACCAAGAATAATATTACCATCAAGACATAAGAACCAGGAAACCAAGAATTAAGGCAAATGTATTTTACCTGCTTTTTCAAGTCTGTCTGGCCTCGTCTTGTCCTGTTGTCTTGTAGGTTCTGACCTGATCCCTGCCTGGGGCATCTCACCCAGTGTTGCCAAGAATTACATCTTATCTTTGTTAAATATTTTAAATCTGTGAGAGTGAGCAGAGTCCTGCCTAGTCACTGAGCAGTGTTACATGTAAGTTGTAATATTTTGGGCAACAAGGTTTACTCTGAATAAATAATAGAATTAGAGGATGTAACAAATCCACAGCATTTCAAGAATCCATACAAAGCTGAAAGAAACACATTGAAACGGGGAATGAAACCTTAGCTATGCCTGTTAACAGTTTCATGGAACTAGTAAACACAGAAGTTCAGGAGGCAGATTGACTGATAAACACTCTCCAGGCAAAGTCATAAGAAGCTGCAGCGGAAGGAGCCGAACCAGGTGCCAGAATTAGTTCTGCCTACGAGGGAGTGATCGCTGCAGTTGGGCCGACACCAAGGCACAGTGTCTGCAAGTTCACAGTAACGTTCATACGGCGAGCAGAGCGACGTTCTGAGTGAAATCTGAGAGATTAGCCCCAAATAGCCCCCAAAAGTGGAACTGACTGAGCTGATGAATGAATGATTACCAGAGTATGTGTAAGTAACAATATCAATGGGACTGATTTGCAACAAGGGAAAGGGGAGGAAGTAAAGCGCCTGACGATGTATCTGTAGCTGATCTTGGTCTGACAGCTGACACAACATCAGGCTCTTGCAGATCTATAATAACCCTTGAGACAGTGCAGTAATCAGGTGATCCATGGATGTAGGACCAGGATGACTGGGAAGCTGGTTGGTCAGGGGTCCAGCACGGTAGCAAGAGGGCGAGGGTGGAGTTTTCAGGAAGCTGGACTTTGGAGGAACTTTGCTGCAGGGATCAGCAGCATTTCATCCTGCAGCCTGTTAAAATGTTGTCTTCCTGTCAGACCTACGGCAGCCTTGAATCGCTGAGATGGCTGAAGTGAATTCTGATGATCTGATGGGCAGATGAATGTTGATTCTGTGAAAAGTGGACACGATGTTTTAAACGGTCTGGGCCACGTTCACGATGATCCGATGGGCGAGTGGGCAAAGGAACGGTGTCGCGTGTGGTGAGTGAGTAGATTGCATCAGCTAACTCCTATAACAGCGTGGATGTACTGAATGTTTGCCTCAGTCCTGATAATGACACAGGTTGCGAGCAGTGATGTCATCACAACACGACCTCTGTGACAAACCACAGAAAAACACAAGAAATACAAAACTATTATAAGGCTTGTTCCCAGGCGTGTTTTGTGTAGATGAGCTGTGTTTTGTTCATTGGATTTGCTGCCTCTGTGGTTAAATTGCCTGTAGGTGTGAATGGTCGCCTGTCTATATGTGCAGGATAAAGCATTGAGCTGAATGACCTCCTTCCTTTGTCGTATCGCCACCGTTGGCTGAGATTTTCTGTAAACGAGCTCTCGCAGCATTAGCATATTCATGGCACGTCTTTCACATGGAAAACGGTCGTGGCTCTGTGCCTGAAATCCGCCAGAAAGTCACAGAACTTTACACAGTTGGTGTCAACTGAGATAAACGGACACATTTCAAAGCCTGACTTACACAAACAACCGTATGTATGTAGCTTTATGTTCAGCTCCGATAAACTCACTGTGAAGACAGTTGCACAGAAACCCCCAGTAATTTTATTATCATATTGGTGCTGTTGTATTGTCACATGAAACAGAACCAAACGTGGAGTCCACCTCCACATGTCCACATATTCTGTCGGCTCATATTCTGGCAGCAGCTTGAAAACGCTTCATTAGCAGGTTCATTTTTCCAGGCATTGAAACAAAAGGCAAATCAAAAGTCCCTAAAACGTAAACGTGGGTTTTCTGGAGAAGAGTTCACATATGAACACACATGTACAGACACCAGGCTACAGACTGTGGACCCTAAGATTCACGGGCATGATGGTGCACATGGAATATTTTCTGTCTGGCATCGACATGAAGAAATAAAGGTTTATCCAAATCCATTTAATATGACAATTTAAGCAAACTGCACAAAGCCAGCGAGACAGAGAGAGGAGTGGCTGTAGATGATCTGCTGTACAGGACTGGAACTAACTGACTAGATAGATGATGATGATAGATGAATTTTAGGTTCTGTATGTGTTAACTCAGCAAGTTGTAGGTGCAGTACAGCTGGGCTTCAGTAATATTTCATTTTTCCTTTAGATATCTTTAATCCATACTTCTTTCTTTGCTCTCCCCTCCCCTCACGTTATCCCCCTTTGCCATGTCTCCCATTCTCCCTCTGTCTTCATCATTTCTAAGCTCTGTTTCCATAATTTTTTCAATGCTGATGTAATAAAATGGATTTTTGCTGACTATATGCTTCCACCTGAGGACTGAGCACATGTGTATCCTCAAAATGCTTCAGAAAACCTGATTTAAACGACTCAACGTACTGTACTGCAAAGGTGTTTCTGTTACCGTGACGATGATGAGATAGTGTAGATGTATATAGTGTCGATACAGTAAATATTTTATTTGGAAAAATTCACTTTGACTTTACTATGACAGGTTTGTTTACTTCTTGTTTATTTCTGAACAACGGCCAAAGCGGAGCAAAGACAGAAAGTAGCTGTGAAAGCAGCACGTTGCAGTGTTTTCTGTGTCAGAGCCTAAAACGCTGTTGCCTTGTGACCGTTGTGCTTTCTGTCCTTTCCTGTCCTGTCACGCTTGTTTTTGATGACACAAACAGAGCAGAACAGCCAGAGGAAGCCAGAGAACAGTAGGCAGGGGCTGAAGGTGGCAATTTGGCAATGCCAGCGGAGCACTGGAGTGCAATCAGAAGCCTCGTCCTCTCTTCAGCGCTGTGAATGTATGTGAGTGATAACAGAGAGAGAACGACTCCATTAGTGACTGTCAGGTCACCAAAAAGGTGCCTGTCAACAACAAGAGAAAAGGAGAAAAGAGGGAAAATAATAAGACAACAGAGGAGAAAACAGAAGCAAAGAAAGAAACCTAGTGGACAGAAGACAAATAATGAATTTGCCTGAAATGCAGCAGTGATCTCATTGCATTATAATACTGTAAATGACAAACTACGAGGAATAAAAGTAAGATCAAGCTGGACATGATCCATCTGTTACCGATTCTTTTACTGCTAATGTTCCCATCGTGAATAAACATCCGCTCTGCAGAGCCGCACTGTGTAACACACCTTATCGCCAGCGTAGAGTCCATTCGTGAGTGTGTCTGAAGGATCCATATCAGAGCTGTCTGTCAGGGCTCGTGCCTCTGCATAAAACGAGCCGCTGCCCCCTCCACCCTGGTCGTTCATTCACTCCTGAAACATCTCACTCTTCCCTTTATCTTTGTCTTGCTCTGGTCCGTTAATGTCTCTTTTACTGTCCTCTTCTCCCACAAACCCCTGCGCTACTGTTGCGTGTTTGCTATACACAGTAGTCCTCTCCGGCTTTCACTCTGTCCTCTGTTTGCTAAGTAAAGATGGTAACATTCCCTCTCTGCTTGCTTTCTCTAGGCTCTATTTCCTTTCTGCAACCTCATGTTTGTGTTCATATCCTTCCCATCTTCTGTCACAACAAATATTTTATTAAGATGACCGTCACTCAATAAATTGTAATACCGGCTTCTCCAGAATGTTATTTTTATCATGATGCACCGCCTGAAAGGTTCGGTAATTCAAACATAGATGCTCTTTGATCATAGGCTGGAGTGTGCAACTGTGCGACAGACATCAGCTTCAATTAGTCAGCGGTTAATACTGTAACGATATTGTAACTCATCGGGACAAAATAAATCAGTGAAACTCAAAACTTAACACAATGAAACACACAATTCTAAATTTGACCTTAATCACATAAAAACATCTTTATATTTATTTGTGATTACACCTTTAGTGTAATAGGACAAAGGGACTGACTGCTGCTTTGATGGCTGTGCCACCACCACTCGTCCCCAGGTCCACACCTCTGTAAACCAGGCCACGGTCATTAGTTTGGACAGTTTACCAACAAATGAATCTTAAATTAGCTGCATGATAAAGACTCTGATCAGAATACTTGAAGCATAATGCACCTCGCTGCCAGGGACACAGCGGCGGATGAACAGGTACTGCCACAGCGGTTGTTGTATGTTGTTGGAGCAGCGAGGGAGTCAAAAGGAGCAGAAAGCCTGTGGAGACCGGAAATGAGTTTCCAGTGTGTTAGGGCTGAGTTCACAATCTGTGAACGAACAAGGACAGAAAGAATAGGTCAGCCACTAAGGAATAAAGCAGGCTAAAAAGCACCGAACTGTTGATCTAATGCTCAGCATTAGGAAGTTTATTTGCCTTTCATACAGCAGTCAAACATTAAATTCCCACCACATCAGTGCACTTCACTGCTTTGGCATAACATCAGTGGCCTCTGCATGTCCATCCGTCTTACATTGTTCAGATGCTCACAGCCTTCTGAGCTGTACAGCAAACTTTTCTACATGTACACTGCATAAAAAACACAGTCTGCTTAAACTAATACTGCTCAAACATTATATGTTTCTATGTTATTATTGAACATAACATGTAAAGATTCTCAGTGCAGGGTGGAAAAAGTAGGTGAACCCCTGGCTAATGACTAATGATTGGATGTGTTGGTTAAAGCTGTCCTGCCTATAAAAACACACCAGTTTGAGTTTACTGTTCTCTAGAAGCATTGATGTGAACCAAGCCTCACACAAAGACTCTGAGAAGACCTACGACCAAGAAGCACGAAGCTGGAAAGGTTCACAACAGCATCTGTAAAAGCCTTGATGTTCACGTGTCCACGCTGAGACAGACTGACTACAAATGGAGGAAGCTCAGCTCTGTAGCTACTCTCCCTGGACCTGGTCGTCCTGGAAAGATGACTGAGACACAGCAACCAATGAGGGAGGAAGAATCCAAGAGCGTCAGCTAAGACTCACAGGAATCTCTGACACATGATGACATTTATGTTGACAAATCTACAATAAGTAAAGCAATAAACCAGAATGGAGAATATGGGAGGAACCACGGAGGAAGACACTGCTGGCCAAAAAAATACTGCAGCACGTTTGAAGTTAGCAGACGAGCAGCTGGATGATCCATGAAGGTTAATGGAGACATTTAGCAGGAAAACTTCAGATCATCTGTCCACTGAAGCTCCACAGAGGATGGTGATGCAACAGGACAACGACCCAAAGCACAAAAGCAAATCAACAACAGAATGGCTTCAACAGAGAACATTCTCCTTCTGGACTGGACCAGTCAGAGTCCGGAGATCAAACCGACTGAGATGCTGTGGCAGGACCTGAAGAGACGATTCACACCAGACGTCCAAGATCATTGATGCCCTGAAACAGTTCAGTAAAGAGGAAAGGTCCAAAATTCCTCCAGACCATTAACAGGTCTGATCTGCAGCTACAGGAAACGTTTGGTTGAGGTTGTTGCTAAAGGAGGGTCGACCAGTTATTAAGACCAAAGCTTCACATACTTGACCACCTGCTCTGAGAATGTTCACGTGTGACTGTGTTTTTCTATTGTTGTGACATAGATGAAGGTCAGAACATTTATGACCAATTAATGCAGAAACCCATTTTCTTGCAACTGTATTCTCACCTCTTGTGATTTGCTGGTGTTTCATCCCTGGTTCTCCTGCTCCCGTCTCCACCTCCAGCTCTCTTGTTATCCTTGGTCAGTGAGGTTCTTTGTCTCAGTTGTAGTGTTTGCTAAATTCATAGTTCGGCTTTGTTCCTGCTTAGCAGTGATTTTGAATTATTAGCTCGTGCTCAGTGCAATGATTTTTAGTTGAGTGTTTCTAAATGGAGAGTTTGTGTTTTGACCTGCCCTGCTGTCATTATCAGTTTGTTAAATAAATCTGTAATATTTCCAGATGTGAACTCTGGTGTGTTCTGCTTTTGGGTTCCAGTCTGGCATCGGTGCGTTTAGTAACAACAGTAACATATTTATGGCTGGATGTTACTTGTATAACACTTTTCAGCACATTTTGACTGTCATGGCCAGACAGTAACATCGTTCAAGGCTTGACCGATTACTTAATGCTTCTGGAACTAAGTTTTGTGCTGACAACGCATGTTGCAGGATCAGCCTCCCTCACAGAGGCTCCTGTGGATTGTAATGATCTATTGTGTACATTTAGTGTTTCACCAGTAGCTTAAATGTTTTCATCAGATAGAAGGTTTGTTTCATGGATCCCACGAATGACTGGTCAGCAGGACGCATCAGCTGTAGTTAATTACATCTTTATAAACACACGTGCAATAGATATGAAGAAGTGACATCACCAAGTAATTGATGTTAGCTCAGCAGAGCTTATTAACTCCCACCTCCCATTTACTCTCAGTCCATCAATTAAAATCCTACAGCTGTTCCTTCCACAGCACAGCAAAGAGCAATTATACATTGTTACATCTACTCACTCACTGGACTCACTAGAAGTACCAGGGGTAGGAGAAGCCTGAGCCCCTGGTACTGACTCGAATCGCCACCTGGTGGCGCCAAACGAACAAAGTGAAGGGGGGAGCTCAACCTAGAGCCTATTTCCCCACTCAAGATACTAAAAGGCTGCTCGACATAGAGCCTGTGCCCACTCTAACAAAATTGACTAGGGAGGACCCAATTGCAAACCCAGAGACACAGGTGAACATTTAACTTATTTTTTAATCGTGACAAACATGAGCAAAACAACACGGGAAACTAAGGACTACAGGTAAATGACGTAAAGCAGAACTAAACATAAACCTAGACAAACACCAATCTTAAATCAAGTAACAATACCAAGTTAACAAATACATACAGTACGAACACTAATCTCTAAGCAAACCAGGAACACTTACACACAAGGGGTAACACCAATAATCAGCCAGCAAACCAAAAAACAAACAGAGGAACTTAAATACTACACAAACAGGAAATCAAAACCAGGTGAAAACAATAACGAGCAGAGACAGGAAACGGACGAAACAAAAACCCACAAAGAAGAAAAGGAGACAAGGGCGCCCTCCAGTGGCTGGAGGGCCAAACAGTCACAGAGCCCCCTCCCCACGGCCGGATCCCAGACGGCCCTAGACAAAAACAGCCCCTTTAGCAGGGGTCAAACAAACAAACAAACAAACAGGCTGAGGAGACAAGTACACTCAAGGGAAACACAAAACAGGCAAGCACAGACAAACAAAGACAAGCACAAACAAAATAATCACTGGTCCATCAAATAACTACAAACTAAGGAGGTCCAACTCAAATGACCCCAAACCAGTTTCAAAAGATAATTCACAATGTCTAAACTTAAAATGTCCCTTCACGGAGGGTTCAGCCGGGCATAGTCTTTCTCCAGCAGCCGCTGGGTGCAAAACGGAGCCTCTGGCTCCGAAACAGTCAGGCTAGAACCCCTTGGTGGCCGGCGACGAAAGAGGCAGGGCCACGCAAGCGGCGTGACGATCATGGAGGCCGGCAAGACGGGGTTCTTCCTTGGACATAACCGGAGGGCAGCTCCGGGCTCCCAATCAGGCGAGGAGAGCGATCCGGCAGCGCCGGGCTCCGAGGCGGACGAGGTGAGCGGCTCGGCAGCGCCGGGCTCCGAGACAGACGAGGTGAGCGGCTCGGCAGCGCCGGGCTCCGAGACAGACGAGGTGAGCGGCTCGGCAGCGCCGGGCTCCGAGACAGACGAGGTGAGCGGCTCGGCAGCGCCGGGCTCCGAGACAGACGAGGTGAGCGGCTCGGCAGCGCCGGAGTCCACAGCCGACGAGGTGAGCAGGCCGGCGGCGGTGAGCAGGTCAACGGCGCCGAGCTCCGGGACGGACGAGGTGAGCTGGCCGGCAGCGCCGGGCTCCGAGACAGACGAGAAGAGCGGCTCGGAAGCGCCGGGCTCCGAGGCAGACGAGGTGAGCATCTCGGCAGCGCCGAGCTCCAAACAAGACGAGTTGACTCGATCAGCTGGGCAGAATATCCCAGCAGGCAAAACACGCTCCTCCTGAGCGTCGTTCTCCGGAGTCGACCCCTCTGGAGAACTGGAAACGGAAGTGTGCTCTCTTTGAGCACACAACGCTAATGGTGGTTCAGTGGCTCCGAGCCACTGCTTCCCCAGGCCCGTCACCTCCTCCAGGAGATGCTGGGGCGATGGAGCGGGTGCAGCGGTATTGAACTGCTGGCTTTCACCGGACGACGCCACCACCTTGAGACGTCGTGGTGCTGGAGTTGGTGCTGCGGGCCGCGGGGGCGAACCCAAACGCCGCGGAGCAGGAACCGGACTCCGAGTAGGTGCAGCGGGGTCGAGCCGCTGTTTCCCCGAGCCTGTTGTCTCCCCCTGGAGACCGTTGGGCGATGGGGCAGGCGCAGCGGTGGCGATCCGCCGACTTTCACCGATCGACGCCTCCACCTTGAGGCGCCGGGGTGCTGGAGTTGGTGCTGTGGGCCGCGATGTCGAGTCCCGACGTCGCGGGGCAGGAACCAAACTCCGGGATGCTAGCACTGGAGTCGATGCAGGGGTGACCACCCCCTGAGACTTCAGGGTTAGCTCAGGAGGACTTCCCGTGGGTGCAGTATCCCACTGCTGAACCACGGGCTCCGGTATCTCGTCCAAAGGATACCGGGGGGGCGGAGCAAGGATCTCAGTCCTCCACTCCCGCCTATCGGCCAGCAGCGTTCTCCTCCTGGAGCGCCGGCGCGAAGGGGACCGAGCAATAAGTGAAACGTAGTCCAAACTCAAACGAGGAATAAGTGAAACGTTACTGAAGACTGGAGGTGAATCTGGAGTGGACGAAACAGTAACCGAGTCCGGGGTATGGAGGTCAGGAGACGTGTAGGTGGATGTGGGCGGAGCAGGAGACGTAGTGCCACGAGACGGCTGTGAAACCGCTGTCGAAGCGACAGCGACTGGTGAAGGCAGGTACTTCGCCACCCAGTTTAATTCCTCCTGGAGGAAGTAAAGGTCTCTGTACAAGTCTCCGGTACTGGGTCTTAACCAAAGTTCATTAATGTCTAAGAGCAGGTACAAACTATCATTGCAGGCCTGTTGTCGGGCCTGCAGATCAATGTCACTTGTGGCCAGGTTGATTAGCTCCAGGAGTTCACTTGGGAGGCCTGGAGGCAGATGGACTGTAGGAAACTCCATACTCAGTCCAAAACAAACCAAATTCCCAAAACAAACAACGTTCACAAAGCACAAACAAATTGACAAAAACTAGAGCACAACTAAACACAGAAACTCACACGAACAATGATCCCCACAAACAAAACTGGGTCAGCTGGGTCAGCTGGGTCCTGTGTGGCTGGCTGATTCTGTTACATCTACTCACTCACTGGACTCACTAGAAGTACCAGGGGTAGGAGAAGCCTGAGCCCCTGGTACTGACTCGAATCGCCACCTGGTGGCGCCAAACGAACAAAGTGAAGGGGGGAGCTCAACCTAGAGCCTATTTCCCCACTCAAGATACTAAAAGGCTGCTCGACATAGAGCCTGTGCCCACTCTAACAAAATTGACTAGGGAGGACCCAATTGCAAACCCAGAGACACAGGTGAACATTTAACTTATTTTTTAATCGTGACAAACATGAGCAAAACAACACGGGAAACTAAGGACTACAGGTAAATGACGTAAAGCAGAACTAAACATAAACCTAGACAAACACCAATCTTAAATCAAGTAACAATACCAAGTTAACAAATACATACAGTACGAACACTAATCTCTAAGCAAACCAGGAACACTTACACACAAGGGGTAACACCAATAATCAGCCAGCAAACCAAAAAACAAACAGAGGAACTTAAATACTACACAAACAGGAAATCAAAACCAGGTGAAAACAATAACGAGCAGAGACAGGAAACGGACGAAACAAAAACCCACAAAGAAGAAAAGGAGACAAGGGCGCCCTCCAGTGGCTGGAGGGCCAAACAGTCACATACATAAATTAACAACGCAGTCGTTCCCTCATTGTTGCCACATATTTCTGCTTATCATACCACTTATTGAGACGATTCCCTCCCTCAGCCTTTGCTTTGTACATTTACTTAAGTCTGTCAGTGTCAGAGTTTTGCCCTCAACCTATTCCATAATTCGACACCACATATGGACACACACAAACTTCTCCTGGTGGTTCTTACTGCCTGAACTCTCCCCTCAGGTCGTGGCCTCCATCGCTGTCTGTAAATAGTAATGTATTGATCAGTAATGCATTTTGTTTGGCCTCATACATGGTTTGTGCAGTGTAAAATATGACTAGTTTTAATAGGTCAGAATGTAGAAATAATGCATTCGTATGGTCCATGTATTATGCTAACTGCTAGCTTCTGTAATATGAACTTTTATAATTGTTGGCCCAGGTAGATCTATCAGCTCTATCAGATCTATCAGCGTGTCTCTATTTACAAGGCAGCGAAGCCAAATGGCTTGAGAGAGGCCTCGCATGTTGAAATCGGATGTGGAGGCTTCAGGCAACCTTCATCATTCTGCCCTTTTATCCGTACCCACAAAGATCCAGCCCACTGAGCCGGGGATGACTGGAGGCGGACTTCCAGAGCTGAGAGTTCCACATCTACTCGGTCCGTCTCTTGCTTCGCCCCCCTAATGAGTCTAGTCTTGACTGGGATTGGACTGAAGGATACCTCTGTGGTCTCGAGCCAACGAAGCTCGTTGAATAAGTAGTGAAACACAACAAAGACATGCAGGTGCGTGGTGGACAGAAAGCTGTACTAAAGTACCTGCATATGTTTAAATGTATAGTCCAGTTTTTGGCCAGAGACCTCTTAGTGTCTATACTCACACCTGCCGCCACAGCAATTAAAAACAGTAGTTGGTGTTAATATAACCAACACAAAGTCCAGAACGACGTCAGAGGGAGCAGGGAGACTGGTAGTGACGTAGACGCTGCAGCCCTCCTTGTGTTTTACCTGTTACAGTTCAAAGAGCCTGTGAGCACCTACGTTCAGACACCACAGCAACACATTTATGGAAAAAGTTTCAGCACGAAAACTTAGACACATTCTGAAGATAAGAAAGAGATTTAATGTGGGACCTACAATAACAACGCACCATTTGTTCTGTGGTTTCTACATGCGTGGTCTCTATGTTTATGGTTAAGAGAAAACCTATTTATTGTTGTCTGTTATTACGTAAAGCTAAGGTCGAAAATATGAAGAAACACAATAAACTATAGTGGTTTTAATAAATTAAAGTATTTAACCCCTTAGTGTGTGTGTGCTGTAATGTGGATGTACTGAGACTAAATGAAGTGAGTTGTACAATCTTTGTGCGATCTGACATTCTTCAGATGGAAAGTGTGGCCTTGAGCAGAAAAATAACATTCCATAGTCACACAGCAGATTGCACTCAATTAGCAAAGCACAAAGCCTTGAAATCGGGCATTTTGGTGTGTGTGTGTGTGTGTGTGTGTGTGTGTGTGCGTGTGTGGATCCAGCTACAGTGCTGTACCGGCTGTGATGTGAGTCATGGAGTCGGTCTCTCCAGCTCTAGTCAATGTTTGTACTTCCACCAGCTGCACCACAGTCCTTGTCCAAGAAGCCTCTTCATTAAACATATGCCCTCACTCTGTTTGTTGAGGAAAAGATGCTTCAGTGCTTCTATCGTGACTGTGGCACCTTCCTGTCATATGTCTCCATCAGTCATCCTAGTTACTGGCAGTGACCATGTTTAACAGTGCGTGAGAAAAAGTTTCTTTTAGCAGTTTAGAAATACTATTTGGTCATTAGTACTTTAATTCTGTGCTACTTGTGGCGCTGCAGGAAGTCAGTGTACTTCATTATTTATTGTAATGCCTTGGTGTATTCTAGCTGAATCCCTGTCAATCAGAAGAAAGAAGACAAACTGTAACTAACCTACCAAACCAACTTAATCACCGATCTCAACCAGCGTCTGACACACTTTCAGGGGACTGTGCAGAACGCTGAGTGTGTCCGTTCGCTGCTTCTGGCTCTGGGCTCCTTCAGTGGTAGACGGATACATACATACAGAGATTCTTTTCTCTTTCCAAAGGAAAAACGACTGTAACTTCTCTTAGTTTTCATGATAAAGTATAAGTCACATGTAGGTGTGTGAATGTATTTGTAGTCGTGGACGGGATCCAGCATCGGTTATTACGGTGGCTTCGCTTACCCTGTGAACAAAGGACAGAGGGACACATTTGGCCGGAACAGATGCTCAGCAACTCAGAGCGCAGCTAAGTACATTTCTGATCAGCCTCAAACCAACCTATTGCTGGTATTTGTTGGCTGCTGTTAATTGCATTATTAGTGGTGCCTTTAATGGACAAGCAGCAATGAAGAGGCAGATGGAAATCATGGGGGGAAACAGAGACGGACTTGCCAACAATTTGTTACATACCTACAACCATATGCTACCACAGTGTTCTACACGGGCACTGACGCAACGCAAGGCCTGTTATCAACTTCACCAAATTCACCACATCTTTACTGTTGGGAATGTTTGACAGCATAAGTGAAATTATGTTTTCAAAACGCGTCAAAGGTTCTATACTGATGTGGAAGAATTATTATTGGCAATGGCTGATTCCTACCTATTCCATTAATGGCTTACTTTTACTGTGATCAGTCAGAATTTGGTCTTTAATAGCAGTAGTTTAACTTTGGTTTAAATTTCCCGTTGTTGTCTAAATGCTAAACTGCTTGACTAGCTTGACCTCACAGCGTTGTTTTACTGCAACAGTACTAATAGGAGCAGAAATGAATGTTTGAAAGATAATCATGCTACATGCAGTCTCTGAAGCACCTTTATCAACAACCCACCAATCGAATTACGCTCAAATTAGTCTAATATAATTGAATGGGACGCGAACCACTTTTCCAAGTCAAGGTTTTAAATGGGCTCTAAACATCTTTATCCCTCTAATCGTTCATTTTGATCCCTGTTTCTTTGGTTTTACTAATTGTTTTTCCAGTATCCTGAATTTGCTAACGGGTCTTTGAATAGAACGAATTCTGGTGCAAAACTAACTTTTGCCTTGTGCTGCAACACAGTGTAATGGGGCCGTTTAGCCCAAAAATACCGGACTGCCAGTTCGGCATGTGTTGGCATCGTAGGGAAGATGGACTCCAGTAGTGAAAAGGATGGAAGAGCTGTCTTTGTAGCGTCTGGGATTCGCAGCCAAGTCATTTGACAGTTGCAGTGTTTAAAAAATGGCTCGGGGAGTGGGTGTCTGAAATGCCCTCCACAGCGGGGTGCTGTTGAAACAATTACTATAAATGTACGGCAGGAGCACTTTACTCTCCATACGAGATTTTATAACTTTGCCAATGAAGTTTGAATTGAGCCAACTAATTTGTCTGGCAAATTAGCTTTAGCATGTCTCGCAGCATGATTCAACGCTTACAACAATTGGAGTCAAATTGTTTCTTTGCTTTTCCGCGTCTGGCGTTGTGATGAATGGCTCGTCTGAAAATAGGGAAGTGCTGTTTTAGCTATCAAATTAAATGGTTTTTAATCAGTTGCTGTTTTAATGGTAGCTCAGTGCGGGTTCAGTTGTGCTCAACATAGACAGTAGAACAAAACAAATGCAGCAGCTTTGTAATTGAAAGTGCTGTGATACCTCAGTTAAATAGTGGCGTTATGATGGTGTTATTTTCGTTTGTTCACTTGCTCGGTTTGATTGTCTTTTTTTCCAGAGGGTCTCTGGAATTGGTTTGTGACTGTTATGGGCATACATTTGTGAAAGCTTGTTGGCTTTTCTGTAGATGTGAATGATTGAAGTGTCTATATGTATAAATGACCAAAATAAATGTTTGCCTCACTTTCACGACAAACGGCAACGTTGCTCTTGTTTGTTCAGACCTTAAAATTATTTCACCCAGAATTTTTGTAGAAAAGAATTTTTGTGTCTTGTAAAAGGCTGGAATAGCCTACAAACTATTCTAGTTAAGTTAAGCAGATTTGTGCGTTTTTGTACTACATGTCTATCTGTGTTAGACCTGTGTTTGTATGTGTTCTCGTATCACTATCATACTGGCTCAACCGCCGCTATATTCCTCTGATTAACGACTACAACAAATGTTTGCTGGATATTTTTATATGGAAATAAATGTGCAGAATATACATTTTTCATAAGCACCACAGCACTGTGAAATGAAGTGAAATATCTGATACCACGAGAAGTCTTTCTTTTCTTTCCTCACACTAACTACCTCAGCTGAGCGCTGAGCAGAAGTGACAAATTCATTCTTTCTGGGTCAAAGAAGAGAAACGGTTGATAATGGTGTAAATAATGGATCATATCCTTGTCTCCTGGCTGTAAGAACTAGACAGCCAAGGACTGACGCGCACACACTTGCTTTTAGGGCTTTCAATAAATCAGCATTTCTGCTAAGTCCTACAGTAGACACAAATTATTGTGTGTATCCTGTATGTATATAGTGTACAAACAAGACCATAGCACATTTAGCCAAAGACACAGATTTGTGTGGTCGCATGGATCAGGAGACAAAAGTTGTTTTTCTCCCTGTTTGATCTATCAGCACAGGGAAGGTTTCATATATGTAACACTGGTGCTGAATCAATGCCTCGTCATGCATGACGACTAATCTCACAAATACAGCCAAGGTGCAAAACTCATCCCATTTTGAAGTGTAGGTAAGAGATTCCTCCAGATATAATAAGTGGCATCGAGTGGTAAGTTACAGTAGGCTGAGACTAAATCAATACACCATCATAACGGAAATGCATAGAAACCTTCCTCAATACAGCTGCCATTGTCTAGAACATCCTTTAACACAACGTATCCAGAGCAAGCAGTTCCAGTTTCCAATTCTGAATGAATAAACTGATAGAATTATGTTGATCAAGCTACAACATGGCATATTTCCAGTTCCACTTTTTGTTTTACAGATTTGCACAAGATCAGGAACCTCCTGAGATTAAATAGAATAATTGACAGGACAACTGTCACAAAAAAAAAAAAATTATGCTAAGTGAACTCATTAACTGATGTAGCAAATTCTTGACCAATCAATTAAAAAGCAAAAAGCAAGACAGACTAATTCACGTATAGCTTTAGACCTGAATACAATCTGCAAAGCATCTGCAGAAGACTTGAGAAAATAAAAACAGGATTCATTAAACGCAGACAATGAGCGAACAACATGCACAGACTAATCAACTTACGCAATGATGTTACTACCCACAAACTATAGTCAACCACTCTCACTCATATTCTACTTAGTCCTGGCAAGGGTTGCAGGTATTCTGGAGCCTATCCCAGCTGGGCAAGCAGCCGGTTGCCTGTACGTCAGTGGGCCACATGCACACAACATTCAAGCTCCTTCAAACAGTAGATTCAGGTATACACAGTGCTGCAAATGCTGCAATTAGAGCAAATGGTCAAACCTCTCCAAGGTTGTGGGACAGGGTTCCCCACTCTTCCAAAGAAACGTCTGGGATAATGTAAAATAAGACTATATGCTGATGATGCATTGCTGTGTCTCCTAAACCCACAAACTAATCATGACAGAATGTAGACATAATAAAAGCAATTTCAGTCCATGAGGGCCACTGATCTACTGGTTTTCCAACTCTCCCTGCCCCTGTTACTACTGATTAGCTTGATCAGGTCTGTTCAGTCAGTCAGCCGTTGGAAAACCCAACTGACACAGTCTTAAGGGAGAAACAAGAATCAGACAAGAACAGGCAGGCAATGAACATTTCATGGTGATAGGAGTATGTCGCTTGATTTTTCTGCTGAAAAAATGACGAGATAAATGGATGAGATGTGATGACAGAAGGACAGACAGTGTTTTATCCAGCTAGGTTACAGGGGAGAAGGGGGAGTGTGGGGAGTTTATTGCAGAGATGGTTAATGAGGTGGCAACACTGGAAGAGCAAAACCAGAACGAGATCCACAGAGCAACATCTCATGTTAATTGATTGTCTGATGTTCAGGTCCTTTCTAGAGTTTCCCTGGGACGGTAGACAATCTGTGTTGTGTGCTTGAGAAGGCAACTCTTAGCAAAATCCAAAATGTAACCGCAAAACTCAAAACACCTTCTCCGCTCAAAACAAAACAAAACAAATTTCAGAGATTGGGATGAACAGCAAGGCATCATTGGAACGAACAAATCAAGAGCACTTGGCATTTAATCACATTTAATCCTCTCAGACTTGATACTAACACATGTAACATGAAATTATCCTTCGCTTGAGCGCAAACTAGAGTTCAGCAATCAACTGTGAACGACGTATAGGGCTGAACACAAACCAACAAAGCCCAAACATCACAGAGCATCTTCTTGATTCATGTGGCCCCATGAATGCAAATAATCAGAAAACGGTAGAAGGACGTATTCTCTGTAGGCTTAATGGGAACAGGTTGTGTGGATGAGGCTGAAGTTAGCATCTGATTCCAATTCACTGATTTCATTTATTGTTGAGAAGCTAAACAAGACAAAGATAATTTTATATTTACCCATAACACTGTCAGCAACTTTTAAAACCAAGACAACCTGACATTAGTCATTTTGTTTGACACGTCATTACATTTTATTGACCTTTCTGTGTAAGTGCCACAGAGGAAGAACACAAGACGACCTGATTGTTGCTCAGTCATTTTGCTGAGCGTAGCTTCACAGAATATAAGTCACCATAAATCCCTCTGACGCTTTCACTCCATAATTTAACTGTGTGCGTTCTCAGAAGACAGAAATCAGATGACGAAGGACTTGCTGCAGCAGTAGACGTAGCGGGTTTTCACGGCCTCTACTGAGGCAGGGGAGCTTCGGAACAGGAGCTAAATGCTTGATGAGTTCATGGAACTTGGGCCCGTCTAATATTGACATGGTAAGATGCACCAAAAATATATATACTGCCATTTTATAAAGTATGTTATCTGGTATCTAAGCCCAACGATAAACTCCAACAATCAGGCAAAGTTTACTTACCAACGGAATTTTTCTGATCGTTGTTAAATATTAATTAAAAGAGAAACCTGCTCAATACTCAACCCTTGTTTTGTGACTTCTTGGAGCTTAGTATTTCTACATTAAACATCAATCCATTATTGCTGTTATAGGTACTGTCCAGCTGACACACACGATACCAACAGAGGGGACAGATGACGATTCCGTCTCAGGGGAATTCCCACAATGTGGGACCTTCCGTGACAATATTCCCCTTTTAACTTAAACAGTAAATCCCATTTAGTGTGCGTGCGTCACAGTAAGGCTGTACTTTGTGAATGGGCAGAGTGCAATGAGCGCAAGCTGACCCTAGAGCTCATTACACACAAGACTTGAGCAGCTAATCAGTCCCACCACCGCATGGGACACTAGGCCCAGTGAACCAGGCCTGAAAGCAGGAACTGCATAAACATGGCAAAGAGAAATAACCGTGAGGATTAGACCCGATAACGAGTGGTAAACGGAGCAAGTAGACATGATAACCAACGCGTGTGTGTGTCTTAACAAAAAGAAAATGGAAAGAGAATAAAATACAATGGAAAACCAGTCAAAGTCAGTGTCTTTACGTTCAGTAAGAAGAGAGTTAGCGTTTTAGACACAAACAATAATGTGTGTGTGTGAAAGAAAGCAGTGAATAAATTCAAAAAGAAGAAGCTAAGTAGCATAATAACAAAAGACAGAAGGAAGGAAAAAGCCACATATCCTGATATATTGCCAACACATAGTGGAATCGATGAATTACATTTGCAGGGCTTTTAAATAAATTAGGTCTTAATTCTACCTCAATTACACTCCACTTTCTCCCTAGTTGCATGCTTAATTGGCACTTATCAGAGAGTGGGCTAAATGAAAGAAATGCATGCTGGGTAGTTGCAGAGACACAAACAGAGTAATATTTACTGTAGATGTACACCTGTAGGTCTCTGTTATTTGATTTATTTGTGCTGTTGGGCTGTATTTGCTGTTTCTTCCCCTGTTGGAACCTTTGGCTCCGTTAAGGTGAAACTGACCTGGGACACATCAAATTATTAAAAACATACTTCACCCCCAGGGAACCTTTCAGCGTCCTGTACACTTTAGAAATGTTTGCATTCGTATATTTTTACATTTATGGAGTTAATTGTTTCAGACTTCGTCATGCCCAGTATAAAATCATTTAGCTAAAAGAACGGGAGCCGTGTTTGACATGCAGGTGGAATCACGGCTTTAACGGCCTTTCAAATCAGTCAACCATTTCCCCTTTTGAAGCGGCAGGAGCTGATAAGATAATTGTCTTCCTTCCTCATCGTTGTTAACCTGAGCCAGAGCTTGTGCTGCACGTGTGTGTGCTGGTAAAGATTCACTTCCAGGAGAGAGACCGTGTTTGAACCGTAGTCGTATTCAGAAATAATTCTGTTAAAACTGGTATAAATTTGAGAGAGAGAAGAAGATCATCTCCATGAACAACCTGATTTTCAAACAATGCTCCGTCAGCCTGACGTGTTCTGGCAGATCAGATTTAACCACGTCGAGTAGAGTTGCAGCACTTCTTGGCAGTTTTTGCTTCTTGGCAGAGGTGTGTTGCAGCATTGAAAACCTTTCATTAAACGCAGGAGGTTGTCCTACTGTAGTCGCATCTGCTGTAGATGAAAAAACATCATAAAGAGGCACTTAACAGAACATAAAGAAGCCTTGAAGCAGGCTCGGCCTCGCAGTTCACAACGAAACAATGAAAAGCAGCGTAGCTGAGGAGAACAGCAGCAGTAGTCCGCAAAACAATCGAGGAGATTTACAGTAACTCAAACATGTTTTATGTTGTAGAGCAGAGGAAAAGCTTCACCAAAAAAAAAAGAGTCTCGTTTATGGGCAGAGTATAATTTTTTTCGAGAGTCTAGAACAAATATGAATTATTTTGATAATTTGTTGATATTAATGACGTGTACAGAAGCTTAGTTAAATTAGTGTGTTTCACATCTTTTCATGGATGATTTTATGATCCTGTTCTAAAACGCAGGTGACTAATCTATACTGTGTCTAATCAGTCACTTTTTTCAGTTTCTGCCCAACTTAGCTTTGGAGGCTGAATCTGGAAGGAAGCCTGTTAGCGTGTAGTCAGACCTTTCTAGCTTCTCTGTTCTGTTTGATCAGATTTGACTCAAATACACCAGCCAGTGTCATATAGGACAAAGAGAGGTGCTAATGCCAGGCATGAGAGCAGAAACACACAGAATTGCTGTCACGCACACACATCTCCTGCTCCTTGTAACAGATAACACACAAAGTGCACAGGATAATTGCTCTCCAGGATCTCTGGCGCCTATCGCTGTGCAGATGTGTGTACACGCACGTTCTGGTGTATTATGGCGTATTGATGGTCATTAAAATTAATGACGAAGGGCTGATGTCACCAAGTGTGTGTGTGTGTGTGTGTGTTTTAGCTACAGGATGATAGTGAGCAGATTTGTACGAGATGTGTCACCTTAAGATTTCTATGTCAGTATAGAGGCAGAGGGGACGTGTGTTTGAAGGGTTGTATACATCACTACCTGACGGTTCCCAAATGAAAACTGAGAACTACATACAATAGTTTCTATGCTTTATGCAAAAAGTGTTGCAAAATGAAAAGCGTGGAAGAGAAGGGAGACCAGTCAAAGCTCTGCCGAACCTGAACAAATCAGCAGTTTTTAAAACGCTTTGAATCAAATCAACATAAGCTGTTGATTTTTCGACTGCACCACCTCCGACATAATGGAAACTTCTGGAATACAAATACAATCTAAAACCCACATCGATACAAAACTCCAGCTCAAACAATGCGAGTCTGAGTGAGTAATTGTTATTTTGAGGCACAAAGGCCGTGGTTCATATATAAAACATAAATAAAACGTACACACCAGTACTGGGAAGAACTGTGTTACTGTGCATATGGAGTCAGGCCAGACCACATAACGGAGGAGACGCTTACGTCTTACTGAAATATACTGTTTTAGGACCGATGTTGCATATGAAATCTAGCAGCTTATCGCATTATTCTGCTTCTCACTGATTCCTTGATTTTATTTTACAAAATGCTAAAAAAAAAAACAAGGTGAATGTCAATTTAAAATGTTTATTAAAAATGTTGAAAAAATAAGGATGTTGTTTCCTATGCAACCCTAACTGGGCATTGAATGTACAGTAGTGTGGCTGTTTAAGCTGCAGCACAACAACACAAAACGAAACGTATCATCACGAGCTTTTCTTTTTCTAAAACGCTTCTTTGACCTTGCTTAATGGTCCCCACAGTAAACGATCAGCCTTTAATGCACAGAAACTGTTCCAACTGTGCGGCAGTCCTTGGTTTTCGCTGACGTCTCTGCCCCAGACGGAGGTTTTCCATGTGTTGCTGTAGCTTGTCATCGCCTTCTTGTTTCCTTTTCATACCATTGTAACTTATTGCTACTGTAGCTGTGAACATTTTTTGTCACATCGAAACAAATGATGCGCAGCATTAGTTTCAGAACCAAGATGTCATTTTTGCTACACATACCCAATTTCAAATACAGCTCTAGTAAATTTAACCTACTCATATAATCTGAAAATAAACATTCAATCAAATAGATTTTTAAAACCATATTGAATTTTTTATTTTCCCATTGCAGAAAAGCTTTTTCAGCCAGTCATATGAGATCAGCCCAAAACAAAGGCTTTTTTTTTTTTTACACATTTACACATAAACACAAGTTAAATTTAACGTAACAAAGAAAGACAGACACAGCCTGGGAAATAAGCTGTTTCCTTTTTCTGTTCATGCTTCATGTTTTCGCTGATGGAGAAAACTCACAGAATGCACGTACACACACTGCTCCTACCATAAGGCAGCAAAACACCTCTCCTACTGATTTCTGAAACACTTGACTTAACCTCTGGGACATGCTGCTCTACTGAACACACACACACCACGCACACACACACACACCTCACTTAACCTTAGAGAGTTGATCCTTGCTAAAACCTACTGAAATATGAAAGACCTGGAGGGAGGAGGAGGCTGAATGTACTACGCAGACACAAAGTGGGGGAAGAGCACAGGATGGAGATGCAGAATGAGCGAGTGAATATTAGATAGGAAGGGAAGAGGTCATGAAAAGTTCTAGAACGTGTTGCATCAGTGCCACTGCATGATGGGAGAACAGGCCCTGCTCTGCTGGATGAACTGAAACGTCTGACTTCAATGGCGCACACACACATAATATACAGCACAAACCAGACAAAACGCTGAGTAAAGGAGTCAAAGCATTTTATGCTTTCAGAGGAACAACAGCCACACTGTTACGATTTGTTACATTATTACACATTTCAGACACACAGAGTGTCAGACGTCTAGAAAAAAAAGAGTAAGTCGAAAGAAAACATATTGGAAAAACACAGTCGCGCTAACATTCAAATGTACGTCCTGAGGAACGGTGAGAGGTGTGACAGGGTCGGGTGGTGAGAGGGTTCATTTTTCCCACTGTGCAAAAGGGAATCCATCACAGAGCACGATGTAGAAACACATATCACCAATTCCACTGCAGAAAAGCTTCATTTCTGACACACACTTAATTCAGTGAAGCCAAGCTAATTAAAATTAAATTTGCTGAGGCTGAAAAGCTTCTCCTGCAGTGTTAACAGACACTTTACTGACATGCTTGTCCAGGCACACGTCGAGTCAGTTACGGTGTCACTTGCTGAAGTGGATGTGTGTAATAAAATATTACTTAGAAGTTGACGTTGATGAGAACTGAACAGAACCAAGGTCCCAGCTGCCTTGACCTTTGACCACAATCTAATCGGTCCGTCCCTCAGGCCGGGGGTCGGCTACCTGCGGCTCTTTCATTTTGCTATGCATCGCCATTTAATTTGAATTCATTTTATTTAGTTCCTCACTTCCTCTCTCTAAGAGAAAGAAGCACAACCATCAGAATGCAGGAAAGACTTTGTGAGTTTAGGACAGAAAAAGTCCACCATCCTTCCCCATCAGAGTATTGATCCATTGCAGTTGAATATGACTGCATACATGTCAGCCTGACGTTGAGCGCGAACAGAAGCAACTCTACAACCGAACAGAGTTGGCATTGGGTGCACAAAATCTGAAAAGGGTCACCAAATTTTCCACATGTGTGTTAACAGAATGAACAACTTCGTCATCGTCTGGACCTGGTGGAGACGCTTTGGTTTCTGACATCTTCACCTGCCAGGTTCCATCACTTCCTGTTCCCACACCTCAGCGTTCCACATACCGACCCCTGACAAGATGGGGATCGGCGCAGCAGCTCCCATTCCCGCTCCCCAGCGCACACTCTCAGCTACGCCGCCTTAGTTTCTGTTTGCGTGTTTGCTGCTGCAGTCCAGCTGTTAGTTTTGGTTCCTGTAGCGCATTGGCTTTAGATGCCGGCAGGGCATCGGTTGCCGGAGCCTGAGATCACAGATGCTGCAGTCCTCCACTGAGGTAGTCTGTTCCTGTCTACATCTAGGACGCAGCCCCCAGCTCCCAGACAGCTAAAGGTCCAGCCACTGCTACAGTGCAGAAAGAAGGTGTCAGCAGGATGTTCTGTAGTAGGGGTTCGGTTTCTGTCCCTTCAAGAGACAGCAGATGGCAATCCTTGCTGGAGCAACCTGTCTTCTGTACTGTCAGCAGATGATCACTGCTGCAACGGCTCCCATGCCAGCAGCCTGACAGTATAATGAGGCATTGGTCAGTCGGTTCCAGGTCCTGCTCCTGGTCTGTTGCTTCAGTTCCAGTCCCTGCTGCTGGCGTCCACTCATCCAATCCAGTCTCGTGCTCTTGAACCTGTCTCCATTGGTCCGGTCGAAACTTCTTTGTTTGTTTCTGTTTCCTCTGCTCGGTTATATATATATACGTGATACAGTTTGCTTAATGTCACTCTCTGATTTCAAGTTAAGACTTGTGACATATTTTTCATTAAATTGAACAAGTTCAACAGTTTTTCTTCATAAATGTATGAAGCAGAGGTTTAACTTCTGAGGAGGCGACACCCTCCAGCACGTCATGCATTATGTCAAGCCCTACATCTTCAGTTACATGAAAAGGTGTCAAGCACAAGTCTTCCTGTAAATTCCTGTATTGGTCACATCATGTGATGCAGCTGCTGGTAATTCTGTTCATTTTGCTGCTCAAGATCATCTTCATTGAACAGAGTTTGTGCAGCAAACGCTCCACATATCCACAAAGTCCATGATGAGCAAGACTGTCCACAGTCAGCAGCCACACTGTTCCATTTAGTCTGTGTGTATTTCTAATTATATAAACTCAGGAAGAACTTCTCATTTTGTATCCATCCATTGTCAATACATTCCTTGCACTTTCAAACTCTTTCATTAAAGAACCTCCTCGTTGTGACTTGGTACAGACACTGTTGAGCAGCACCTTGGTACAGTCACAGTATCTGATGAACTGTAACCTACCATTACTCCACCGCTGTGGAACAGTCGGCCATCGCTGACTGGAGGAGATTATGTGTTTGAAAGCAGACGTGTGATATGTTAACACGTGTGCATTTCCCGCCTAAGCTCTCAGTGATGTCGCACTTAGTGGGACTTGAATTAAAACCCTCAAAGTACCACCGTTAACGACACCACAGCTCGGCAAACCATATGCAGAAGCTTATGAACTTAAAAAGAAAAAGCTTCAACAAGTTTGTATTATACACTAACAAGACGTAATAGTAAACAAGCAGCGAACCAGGGGAACCGCTCACAGCGGAGACAGAAAGTGAGGAAGCCAGGGACGGTTCGCTAGCGCGGAGGTTGGCCGACGCCTTCTCAAGACCCAGCTTCTCTCGAAAGGTCCAACTGGAAATTAGAATTGCAAGTTTATCTGCAAGCAAATCTTCTAGTTGGCTTTACTGTCAACTCGTCACCTGATTGGCTACCACAACTATCATGAGCCCGTTTATTTTCAGGGGCTGAGCTGTCACTGTATCGTATGGTCTATATTGGTGCCAGGCTCTCAGACACAGTTAAAGTGAACAGTAGTTTAGGTTAGGTCTTACTGAATATTACTGAATCTGATCCAAAAGAGATATGACAGCCCCTTCTCCAAAGCCACACGTTCTGTAATTTTATCCACATTTGAAGAGAAATGTAAATTAAACAAAACATCTTCAATACTTTTAATACTTACATATCCTCCATCCTCCAGATGCACAAAACACAACAAAGTCCCACAAACCCTTCAGAGAGTAATAGAGCTGGGCCATGTTCCTCTTGGCTCCCAGGTTTGACTTTCAGCTGACTTCTCGTGCTACTACTTCTCTCACTACTGTGACCAAACAGACCTTTCCCTTAATGTTTCCCATAATTGTCGACCGGAGGCTGGAATGTGATGCTAACGTCAGCCTCACACTGCCTGGTCCATGCTGTCTGCGAAGTAGAGGAGAGCGTCGCTTGTGTTTACCCTTTTCTGATTCCACTAGGATTCGCAGTCCGTCACTTCTCAGCATTCATATCGTGTGAGGTTTGACAGAAGTTGCGTCAGAACAAAAACGTTTCGGCAACAGTAAGACGTTACTAATGTTATACTTTGTGATTTGGGCTGGATAAAATTAATACACATGAATAATTAATGAAGTAACTGCTGCAGGAACGTGTTCTGTAATGGTTTAGAGTTTGCTTCAGCTCCAACTCCAGGGCGGTTATCATAATGCCCCCCCCCCCCCCCCCCACCAAAAAAAAATATATAAAATGAAACTATATATATATATATATATATATATATATATATATATATATATATATATATATATATATATATATATATATATATATATATTATATATACAGCAGATGTGATACAGTGTGTGTGTGTGTGTGTGTGTGTGTGTGTTCTCGAGACACAGTTGGATCATTTATTAGCATCATTTAAAACAGATGCATATTAAATTACTGTTCTGAATATTTGTATATTCAGTGAGTGTGACACACGCAGTAATAATCACTGTTTTATATTGTTTGGTCTATGACAAAACTTTATTGAATTGCATAGAAAACTATGATCGTAAAGACAATTTCAGAATCTTTCGTGGTAGTTGGCCGTTGGAGTTGCCGTGTGTAACTATTATCCCCACATCAGCTCTCAGTGTAACAGGCAAAGATTATCTAGTGACATCAGCTAAACCCAAACAGCTGAAGTGAGGTGAGTGATGGCTTTGACTTTCTGTAACATTATCCTTGACTCCTTTAGTCAAATCACTGTGTTTTACATTATGTGTCCTAATGCAGACGTTCTGCTTATGTCCCTCAGACTATGTTTTTGAAATGTGCGTGTGATTTCCACGGTGTCTAAAAAGGCTGTTCCTTGCTAATCTGCTGTACTTGCGTGTCTGTGTGTGTATGTGTGTTTTTGTGGGTCTATATTTCAGCCTTTAGAGAATCGATGAACCACAGAAAAGACTAAGCATATTTTTTAGTGCGCACACACACTGACAGCTCAGTGAAAATCATTACAAGCAGGTGTGTTTAGATAGATCTAGTTTCTCTGGCTGCCACTGCACAAACGTCAGCTCTTCATAATAGATACGGTTATTTTGTATTTGCTTAATTTTCTTCACATGTGAACATAACCTAAACTTTAAATAAGCTTTTATTTAGAACAAGAATAAGATATTGCGTCATATTGCATTGAACTGTACTGTATTTTGCACAAGACATTATCTACAGGATTTACACTGCTTCCATTTTAAATAATGTTTTAGGATGACAGGAATGATTGTTATCAGTTATATTCATAGTTATTAGTTTTGAAGTGATTCAACAAAATGAAACTAGATGGTGGATTTGTTATATCTTAACTGTGAAATGAGAGGGCGGGTTAGATTTCTCTCTGTGGTTACGGTGTGTACGTAGTGTGGTAAAGGATGCACTTCAGTGGAGGATCCCTTCACCGTGACCTGAGCACCTTTAAATGCTGGAGAGCCCTCATCCACAACCACCTTACTCTTGACAAAGGCTCAGTCATTTTAACAATGGTATGGATGGAGACCTTTAAATTGCTGGTAAGTGTTTGTGCCTAGATGCACATGGATTTATGCTTATTTTTACATTTATATGGGAACATGTGTAAATGATTACGTCCTGGAAATGCTGTGGTGTGCTGATATATGGTTGTCGACCGTTTGTGCGTCTACAGCAACTCGCTCTTTTTTAATCTAAAATCACTGCTCTTGAAATAAAAGCAAGACCTGAGCAGAGTTTTTAAAATGGGACAAAGAGTTTCAGGGGAATTTGCCATTTACAGTACGGCACGATGAGCAGCTCCTCTGTGGGGACGTGAAGCAGAGTCTCCTGGGACATTAAACTGTGTTGTTCAAGGAAGATTTATGACTGTTTATGTTGGGCTTGGTATTTAAACAAAACAAATGATAAATACTGGAGCTATGCAATAAAAGTAGGCTGGACTAACATTAGATCTAACGAACATGCACAGTAGAAACTGAATAAACTTTTTCTGAAGAGCTCACAGACGTCATCACTGAAATGAAAGCCGTGGTCTGTGATCTCTAGGCTCTCAGTGTGCTAGGTGTCTGGATCCCGTAATGGTGCCGCCATCGACTCATCCCATGGCAGACGAATGGAAGAACCAGCGAGTTTGACTAGTGAATGATTGAATGCATGGAGGATACGTTGCAGGGCTGTTGTGACAGGAGGCGGAGCTGAAACCCTAAACGTAACCAAACTTCCCTCACGCTGCCCCGCCCCTCCCACCGCGGCTCCGATTATTTATACTCTCACACAGCCACACACTCCTGCCCAGCTGTTTTGTCTTATGCTAATCATTCTCTCCAGCCCACACTTTTGCCCAGCTGATAGTCATTTCGGTTAATCGGCACACTCACATATAAACCCTGCTCACACTCTCGCTCCTTTCCAGATTGTGGCAGATTGATGCTTCACCTCAACCACTTTCCAACTTCATGGGGGGAATACAAAGACAAAAAAACAGCAGAATACAGAACACAACCAACAATGACAGAAGAAAACATCAGTATTCATCAATTGAGAATAATTAGGTAGTAATAGTGATAATAATATTAATACATATATAAGTACATGCTTATTTAAAGCAATAATGGGGAGTAACATCAGAACTACAGCTCAGCCCAACTATCACCTTAGTAAAACAGCAAAGGTGAGGTGATGAGTGTGGCAAAGTTACTGACACACTCTAAGAACACCAACTATGCATTTGGGGCCAACGTGCTTGGGCTGCAACATGGCTTCTCAAACACAAAGCTTTAACTAGGAGAGGCTGTGGAGGGTGTGGTGCAAAACTGCTGAACTGCACAGACAGGAACTCGAAGTGGCAGAGAAGCTCCAGAGGTAGAAGCGAGCCGTGGATCTCCAGCGGGCTGTGGGGCAGCAGCATCATCAGGAAGGGCTGAGATGCAGCATAAGGAGACTGGACCAGCTCATGGTTGTGCTGTTGCAGTAAAGGCTGGACATGGCAAAGATGTCGCAGGAGCTGGGAATGGTTGCGAGGGAACGTCAGTGACGGGTGACTCGGGAACTGAGTGAGTGTCTGAGCGTGGGGTGCTGTGACTGGAACAGGATGTGGTTGAACAGACCTGCAGCCAAGACAAGGTGGCGTCATGATTGAAGGGAAAGTTTCCCTTCGCTGCTGAACTGGAGGCTGCGTTGGGCTGCAAACTTCAGCCTCGCTGTGGTGTTTGGGACTGTGTGGTAACAACCTACCTATGTGCCTTCAGTATATAAGAAGCAGTCCAGCTGAGGCGTTCACTGTCAGCACAACAACACACAACAGCCATGGACGTAGCAACCGTACGAGCTGGTACAGCAGCCTGTATGAGTCTATGCAGACCTTACAGGCTACTGTAGATTTTGAAGCGACTGTTAACCGGGGCTGTGGAAGCGACTTTGCAGCGCAGGCGGTAGAAACAACACTTGCATCCCGACGTTTTGCTCTTAGCCAGTGCAGGGATTAAAATAGTGCTTCAGCCATTGCAGACAGCATGAGATGGAAAAGAGGCTTTGATCAAATAAGGCCCTTTATTAATCAACTGTCCAAGTATATAGTTCAGGTATATACTGTACAAAACCAAACACACACACATTTAACAAAGGCACATTTTCATACACCTCCTTAATTTCTATCAACTATGACCATGATTGTTCCCAAACCTTGAAAATGAGAATGTCTGTTAAAAGAACACAGGACAATTAAAGGCCGTAGGGGTCAATCCCTCAAACTCGATCCAGTGACCAGGGGACAATGTACACCCTGCAGAGTTAGCAGAGGCAGTAGCATAATAGAGAAGAAGCGCTGCCCTCTGTGACTGGAGATGGCTGGCTGCAGAGATTGGGGCATGAAATGACATTTGTCAGAAGAACTGGCTCATTGTGTAGGGATTAAAACGGGTAGGTTTAAAAAACAGGCTTCGTGTATCGTCAGAGACTGAAAGCATTTGATAATTTAGGCTGTTGAGACACTGGGTAACTTCTCTCTGTCTTGGTTTTCAGTGATCTGTGCTGAAACTTGGTATTAGATGCGAGTATGACAAAAAAACTCACAAGCTACTTTCAGCAAGTCGAGGGGCTGGTGGATCAAATTTGTTCATGATGACTGTGAGATCATGCATCATAACCGTATATGATTGTGAAAATGGATTATTGTTGTTAAGGAGCTTGTTATAAACTGCCTGCTACCTTAGCGATACACACCTTTCTGGGGGCGGTTGAACTGGCTGCCATTGAACAGAATCAGACAGGGAGACACTGCTTGTCTGTGGGGGTCCAGCATTGCTGGCTGGAGTCTGCATCGCCTAGAGAGTTTCCCATGACCAGTCATTTACGAAGGGCTTGGGAACATGACGGCTAATGAAGCCTGAAGCACAATACGCAGGAGTTTCTCAATAGGAAAACGCACAAACCAACATGGTGTTGAGAACATGATGTTTCTGGACTCTGGTCATGTGACAGACATAATAAAGAATGAACACAAGACACTGAAGGGCTGAGACACTGTGACAAGACTCCTGCTCATGAGCGTGTGTGTGCATTGTATGTATTAAAGTTATTAATAATAGCAGCAAGAGCTGGCAGAGACGCCTGTAGGACGGGCTCCGCGCTGAGGGAAGTTCAGACTGCAAAACTGTGTCTGAAGTTAAAAACAGAGCCCAAGTGAACGTAGACCAGTAACTGCGTCGGAGATCAGGTCACGGGAGTCTGGAAAACATAGGTCGCACTTAGCCCTGAACGACTGGACCTGGTTGGGTGGAGAGAATGAAACGAAGCCGCTTTACGTAGCTTGATTCATGGATCAGTTGTATGTAGTGCTGTGGCAGAGTGGCCTGATCTGAAGCAGGAGACTGACAAACTGGACACAAGCAACAACTTCTGCAATAAACAGAAATGGGCAGAAGCAGTTCAGGAAGTGTGAGAGAGATTTTCCTACATAGCCACAGGCGACAGGTAAAATCCACGAATGTTTATTATTGTGTGCGTTTCGGTTTTCATTCCAGTTCTGTTGTGTTTCAGCTAAAAAGGTATAAAGTGTGTTTGCTTTGTAATTGGACTGAGTCTGCAATGTAAAAAATAATGCACAGACTGTTATGCAACACTTTAGAAATACGCAGTTGAAGTATGTTGCTTGAGTAATAAAGAATAAAAACATATTAACGCGTACAACCAGATCCTATCTACAGTAGATGTACACTAGCAAGTCTTCAAGAATATGTACCAAACATTTATTATCCAGATGTGTGGCCTTTAAGAGCTGCAGGACAGAGTCATACAGAACTGGAAACACATGGTTGAGGAGCCCGTAGCTACTAGTCCAACCCCACGTCACTCAACACGCAGCAAGGTGCCACAGACAGATGGGATGTTAGGGCTTAATTGGTGTGTGTGTGTGTGTGTGTGTGTGTGTGTGTGTGTGCGCGCGCTGACAGGTACAGGTTAGAGCCGTAGAAGCAACGTACAGGCCCGTATAGTAAACCTGAATGTGTGTCAGAAGCCTCTCTGGTGCTTATTTGCCATCTGTATGGCAGAGCATACAGTACAGCTGCACCTCAACAAACTAGGCCAAAAGCAGCTCTGTGGAGATGGAGCTGCGGACTTTTGGCACCTGTTATCCAAACCTCTGAAGACTGTGTTATATGAGAACCCTCTGGTGTGGGGAATGTTATTTATATTATGGGGCATAACTATCGAAGGAGTGGAGCTTTGCTCTGTGGATGGTTTAAATGTCAGGGAACCAGTGTATTTCTGTGTACACGTGTTTAAATCAAGACAAGTCAAATCAACTAGACTTTCTTTTTATTAGGTCAAAATGTTTCACTGTCCATTCAAGTGTTATTCATTAGGACTATTTGGATGAATGGTGACATTTTGAAAATCAAAAAGGGAAATGACAGGTTGCACGAAGGTGCTGATTTAAATAATGCTTCTGGTAAGTTCATACAAAGGATCATCCAAATAAAGCACTTCAGTAACATCAATACCAGGGAAGTCAATGAAATCTGATGGCAGTAACCTTATCTGGATGGACCACAGGCTCCCAGCTGTGTGGAAAACCCACTGATATACAGTCATTTAAAGCAACGGCTTCAGTCAGGACAGGCTGCTCGTCTTCTCCGTGTGTGCACGTGTGAGTGTTTGCAGGTTTTAAGTGTTGCATTTTGCATCTCAAAACCAAAGTAGGACAAACCAAAGCTTTGGAGATGCAGAGGTGACATTTGGCATTCACAGTAAATCTCCAGAGTTCCTCAGAAATTCTATTATTATCGGTTTGTTTGTTTCCTCACACTTTCTTCCTGTCTTTGCTGTGAACCTCTGAAGAGCTGAACTGTGTCCATTCGACTTGTCTTTGTCTTTACATCTTACCTTGGCTTTTCTTGTCTACGTCACATTTTATTGACAAAGAAACCCAGTGGTACTGTGAACATCCTGTGTGTTATTTACTGTCCGTCTCTGCGTATATCTGTGCTGCGCTTGGTCGTCATTGCTGAAACACAGTCTGTAGGTGGTGCTCAGCACATGCTCATTACGTTATTATTATTTTTCAGACTACTGTAAACCAGTGTTTCCCAACCTTCTTGACCCACGGCACATATTTTACATCAGAAAAATCTCACGCTGCCTGTTTCCAGAGGAACGGTCAACGGTCGTTTCATTGGCTGTCACTGATCTGGATAATGTTCCACGGCACCAGATGAATTCACCTGATGGTTTCTCCCCACTCATGAGGGAATCACTGTGTTGATTTGGGGTCAGATTTGCTTTTTGTTTTTTTTATTATTGAACAGATATTCTATTTATTAGAACAGTGGTTTAGTATTTAGCTCTGTTTCCATTTTAAATTATACAATTACATAAGTCAACCACGTCACATATCAAAGTAAAAGTATAACACATAGCTCTCTGTTGTCATAAACCTGCTTCAAATGTTAAGTAATAACAAAATAAATATTAAAAAACTAAATAATAATCTAATTGCAGCTGTTACTGTTTACATACAGTGTGTGTGGGAAAGGAGTGGAACATATCCCAGACTCCCTGGACACGACCAGGTACCTGCACTCCTTCATTTGAGGCGGGAACTATCTCACCAACCTTGATGTTTATATATATCTTTTCTTTAATTGCAAAAAATACACAGAATAATAATTAGCATTAGTAATTCCTCAAACACTTTGTTAATTGTTTTTGCTATGTTTCCATTTTATTTATTTTAGGTTTCAGCATCAACTTGAATTTTACATTTTTTCTTTGACATTGGCCTATTATGGCTGTCAGCGTGTAACGCATTGCATTCTACAAAAATGCTGTGTGTGTGTGTGTGTGTGTGTGTGTGTGTGTGTGTGTGTCTGAAGTAGAGCAAGGTTTCATCTCCTGTTCGTTTCTTGCGTTGAGGCAGCTTTGCCTTATTATACAGAACACAGACCTGTTGAACTGCTCTCCTCCAGTAAAGGGCTAATGAATGAGCATTTGGGCAAATAAACACACTGACACAAAATCACACATAAATAAACAAAGGCTTGGACAAGCAAGAGTCTGTGTGTTGTGTGATAACTTCATCTCAGCATGGGAGCCAAGTGAACAGCCTAGGAAGAAAAGGATTGTGGGTAGAGAGTGCAGTGCAGCTTCAAGCTGAGAGAGAGGACACTTGATCCTGACAGAGAAAGATGTTCACACATACACACAAAGATTCATGGCTTTATTTGTTGTGTTATGAACACACAGACAAGTATGTAGTGCTTCACGTGCATCCTTCAGTTCAACCATCACTGTCTGATGCTGCAGTTGTATTAGTCCTCGTCTTTGCAGTTTGCCTGTCGCTTGCATCTCCCCTGCTTTTTAATCTATTGTGTAGCGGCGCTGCGTTCCATGTGACGAGTCAATGACATGCACAAAGAGCAGAGCGACGTGATTACACATCTGTCCGTCTCACTTAGCGCACTGTGACCTTTGGGTACAGAGGAATTTAAAGTGTGAAAGCAGAAGGAAAAGGCAGAACTTAAAAACGAGAAAAAGAACAGCAATTAAAAGATAATTATCAACTTTCACAGGGTCTATATTGCTGTAAGAAAGACAACTAAGGGGAACGTGCGGGTTCCCTGCAGTGTAAATGTCAAACCCTTGCTTTGACCTTCTGCTACTTCCTTGTAGTTCTGCTACAGAGTGTGATTCTCACACTGTTGCAGTGGAATTTAAATCTTTGGAAGAATGATCACATTTCCAATCATTTATATTTCTTCACTCAAAAATTTGTAAAAGCTGCAATTCTGTCCTTAGAATGAATTACTGTAATAACGTGTTGTCAACGGTGGAAATCTGTTCAACGTTTTCCAAAGTTCCAGATAAACCAAATCCTTCCCGTCCAAAGTCAGTGTTTGTATCACCAGCAGCAGATTCTCCTACTTTAAAATGTCAGGAAGCTTTTACTAATTCTTAATTCTAACCTTTAATCCTTCTACGAATGTATTTATACAGTAATTCTTGCCCTTTATATGGTCACGATAATCACAAAACCATCTTAACAGTGAAAACACGTGTGTGGCTGGTACATTCATGTGAAAATCAGATCTGATCTCATTAGGACACAGACGACATTCAGGTGTGTTGCAGGGACGTTTTAAGGATTTGTTCAAATGGCAGGTATTGGTTAAACATAGTCCTCAACTCCAGCAGCAAAACAACTGAAGAATGTTTCTCATGGTAAACAGGGGAAGATGATTTTAGGATTATTTATATTATTTATATTCCACGTTGTCGGGACACACACAGTACTATGCTCTACCGTACATGCTTCAAATACACGCTTTGTATGGAAACAATCACACATGGTGATTTTGAAGCTAACTGTTTCGTTAACCTGGAGCATTAACATTTTTAGGTTAGTACTTTCTTAATGTTGACAGAACGAAACAGGATTTATACCATTGAGACTAAAAAGCAGCCCTAAACGTAAAGCTCCTGGAGGGAAAAGCTCTGCTTCCACTAAACCTTACATGTGCATGACTTAACTTTCTCCATAAAATATCAGAGGTGCCTAATGTGTCATTTGTCATATGAGATTTTATAGTTTTAATTTCCACTGTTTTCATCCGTTCCATCCACTGGGATGCTTTGCTCACGTTCTAGTAAAACGATTTGAACTTAAACAACATGTTGATGCAGATCAGACACGTTTCGTTTTCCTTCACAGCACGATGTTGTGATGCAGCATAGTTGGAGGAGAAACAGGCAGAACGTAGAGGCTCGACTCCACGACCTACGAGCCAGGACCAGGCAGAGAGCAGGTCAAACCCACCTACACGTGTCCTACTGTACAGTCTTCCTTGTGTTTCTGCTTCGTAATGCTTGAATTGTCGTGTTGTGTACATGATGCACCACAGAGCATCGTGCTGTAAGTGTTTCTCTTCCAGCGTCAGGAGAAACAAACGCCTCAATTATCACCTGATCAAAGTGGCCCCACAATGGATATTTACTACATGTGCTGCCATTTGGGAAGGTCAGCACAGACCCACTATGATCTACAGTAAACACAGCAGAGGGGTTGAGCTGTGCATTACACACGAGTCTGTAGTCAGGAAAGACTCCGTCACACGCATTCAGTTTGCTGCTGAGCAGGTGGACAGATCACACTGTAGGAATTTGCCTTTCTGCCTTGTGTTTTTTTCTTTCCTCACACACACACACACACAGACACACACCCACACCGTTTTTTCCATCAAAGAATTGGTCCCTAAAGTGTCTCAGTATTATGACTGGTCCAATAGCTATGGAAATCACGTCAGTATGTTGAAGACATGGCATTTTCTCAAAACCCCAAAGGACCGAGCAGTCACAATACTGTCTGGCCTGTCAATCTCAGTGTTCCCTTCGTTGCGTCATATGTCAGAATTCTTCCACCTACTACCTGATCTCAGACTCTGGACCACACAAACTAATCACTCGCACACATGAGCCAAAAGGATCCATTCAGTGTAAAGCGACCGACTGTCGAGACATTATACATCAAGTATATTTGTGAAATTATAACAGATCTTTAACCTTTTCAGCCTAGACTTTGTCTTGGTAACACTAGTTAGTTACCAGTAGTTAGTAGTAGTAGCAACCAGTCACATCCTTCAGTAATCAATGGTGAGTTTATTTCAGTATTTGAAAATCACTGTAAGCTCTTAAACGATCTTCTGTCGTCCGGTCTTTGTATGTGTGTGCTTCTAAATAAACGATGTCTGAATACTAGTACCGAACGCAGATTGGGGGAAATATTCCTTCACATTAGGGGTTGAGACCTACTGAAAGTAGGCCATGGTCTCTGTTTTGGTAGCTCCCACCATAACAAGGGAGCATCCTAATGAGCTTGAAAAAAATCTTCCATTTGTGTCCCAGGCTGAGCGAGTTGAAAGGGCTGCCACAGTAGGGGATTTTCAGGCAGACCCCTCCTGTGATTCTTCAAATGCTGCAGCCGTCAAATAGCTTGGCTTTGGATTCAGTATATCAAACAGAGAATAGCCTGCTATTCCACTTAAATATGTGAGGTAGTTCTGTCCTGCTCTCACTGTCCTCGTTGCTGTAGGCTTCTAATGACGGTCAGGATCAAAAAATAGGTCATCAGCTTGTTTGTGGCCGCTCCACTGGTGAATTTCCTTAACCATGGCTCCCATGGTGACAAACGTCCATACGCTATTAGGCCCAACAGGACTCGACTGCTTTGAAGTCCGATGACCCCAGATAATCATTACTGTGTATAATTATGCCCTTTATAAACGAACCACATACAAAGAAAGCCATAAACATCCTACATCAATGTTTATTTACGAGACATAGCAAATGACATTCTTTAAAACGGTGATGCATTCACAGACTAAACAGTGTTAAAGGCCAAACACGTCTATTTTTTAGTTGAGCTTTTGTTTCTTTAATGTTATTGAACAACAAACAACAAACGATGCTACTTGAATCTTTTAACTGGACTCTAGAACGAAGGTGTGTTCACAGCTTTAGGACCTGGACACAGTTTGGCTGATGGGAACACGGCGGCTTTGGCGGATGTGGGTCTTGGGGCCACAGGAGGTCTGACAGCTGGCGTTCAGCTGTGCTTTAGGAGGCACTGTGCGTATTTGCATTTTATGTTTTAAGTTACATTATCTTGTATTAATACAGGGCAAAAATAAAATGTAAACCCTAAAGTAGCCATAATGTGGCAGGTTTAAATGTGGTCATGATGAGTAACTAAGCTCCCGATGAACATTAGGTGTACGGCAAAATAAAAAATGTTTCATCTTAACTTTTCAAGCTTAAAGGATTAAAAGAAATAGAATCACAACTGATTAGAAATATTGGTTAATAAAAAGGCTGCGATGCTGCTACCGCTTGTCCGTTCCAGAGCAACAGCGTGGACGAAGCGCGGTGAATCTGCTGAGTCAGCAAATCTAAAGCCAAGGTAAAAGGGGCGATTCCAGGTTCCAAGCGCTAGACAACAGCCGTCAGTGATGTGTGACGTCAAGTGAAAACAACGTCTCATTAAGCAGCACTTACGCTCCCTTTACCTCAGGCACCGCCCAACAGAACCAGGCTTCGCTGTTTGGGTTGAGGCGACACTGAAGCCTGCGAGGCCATTTTTCTGATCCTTTTTTATGGCCAGGCAAAGTGGAAATATGAGTTGGCTGAACTGCTGATCTCAGATCATGATCTCAAACATGATAATTGATATACAGTGTATGAGACATGATGACTGATATTAAATTTAAGCTAAAGAACAGAATGATGCACTAATATAATTATTACAAAATGTTTTCAAATTCCTGTATCTGTGACTTCGTCGCTTCCCTTCCGGCAGAGTCACAGATGTCTTTTGTGTAACTTTTCTGGCTGTTGATGTAGTAGTGAGGTGGGAGCAGATACACACTGTCATAATGATGACAGAAACCAGTGTGTAACACAAGGCTGGTGATAGAGAAGATGAACGGCCTCAGTGAAGAGTCAGCTGTGTGTGTGTGTGTGTGTGTGTGTGTGTAAATGGCTCTATCTTACACTTTTGCTTTCCATTTTGTTTTCCTGTGATAGTGCCCAGTCAGCAGGCTTGTGTAGGGCGCGCAGATCCTCCATCTTTTCCCCAGACACACAATCCTCTACTCTAACAGACAAAAACCTGACAGTTGGATCCAGACTATATTTTATGTAAATTGTGTTCCCTCACGTTTTTTTTCCATGTGGTCTCTTTGTTCTACACTTTATTTATTTTATATTTTTTTCCAAGTAAAAATTAGATTCCTTATATTTGCTTGACCCTGTTGTGCCTCTAATAATTTAATATCCACTGTCTCATTTCTGCATTTTTTAAATCTTAGATTCACTTTTTCTTTATTCCCTTTATTTCTCTCCATTATTGTTTCTCTAATTTAATTCCATTTATCTGGAAAATGAGCCAAGAGCAAAGTGCTAAAGAACCTTTGAACCTTAAATGCAAACCAATGTTCTGTGTTAGTTACAGTATACAATTTCAAATGAGCTTCTCTCCAGCAGGGTTAACTATACAGTTATATATATATATATATATATATACAGTGTAGTAAATACTTACTACACTCGTTGTTCTCAGAAGATGAAGCCTTTCGGTTTTTATGATGGTTAGAGACGGTGAGTACTTTGCCACTGAACAACATCTTTGTTATACTAGTTAGAGCAAAACTAAACTGGACGACTACAGGCGTCAAGTCAAGGCCTTTCTGTGAGATGAGCGACTTTTATAAAGGTGCTCTGGTAAAATACATGACAACCTGAAAGTCTAGACTTTACACCAATGTACAAAATGTAAAAATTCATTCATACTTAACAGGTGAGCAAATAATTAGATCAATAAATAAGCACAGCTGATGATATGAGACACATTCGGTTGCACACTTCAGCAGCTCTAGTTCTTCTGGATGTGTTGGATCCAGTACATGTTGACTGGTTCTATTAAATAAAGGTTCACCTGTGATTACACTTGACCTGCTGTACCTTTCCCTCGTCGCCCGTCTTTGTTCTTTGCCCCTTGTACGACGTCTGTACGTCTGTCCTCTTGGGCCTGGTCTGTGTCGATTGTTTTTCTGCTTGTCTTTACATTTTGAGACTGACGCTACCATATGAGCTGGCTGAAAGCTGTAATGTAATTCTGTTGGGTTTGACAGCTCAGCATTTATGTGTAGGCCAGTAGTTGTAGTGAAAATGCTCTCCTCCAACCCAGAATGTAAAAAGCTTGTTACTAACTCACAAAGACTGTTTCTTATCTGATCACCTGATGAACTGACTGAACAATCAAAACGAAACTTGATTAATAAAGCAATCAGCAGTTGCAGCTCTATAGTCAAGCCGACTAGTTTATGAAAGGACAGTGTGTCTGCCACAGACCTCTGCTGGTGTGAAACAGCAACAGTCCATAAGCTGAATACAGCCACAGCGTTGTAAAGCCAAACCCACCTAACCTGTGTATCACGACATGCTTTGCATTTTTCTTTTCATTTCGCAGAGCTGATCTTTGATATGTGTCGGTATCAATTACATCTAAAATATGGCACATGGCACCAGCCTCAACCACAGCAAGGAGTAACCTTTCATGTTTCCCATGCTGGATGGATGCACCTGAGCCAAAATCAATGGGAAATTGTGCAATATAAATAACTATGTATATGTGTATATGTGTGGCCTGTCGCAGGCACCTTACACACAATCAATATTAAGCTAAGAGTAATTTGTATTTTTTAATTCTCTATTAATTCAACTGCCACAATGTGAAAGTAAAAACAACCGTCAAACAACTGAAAAACAAAATTTTGAAAATTTTACCATTACATTTATCTAACGCATGTGTAGTTAGTATAACTTCTGTTTAATGCAGAGCAATATGTTGAAACACATTTCATCAGGTCACGTCTAATCAAATGATAAAGTACAGTTTTGTTTTTTTCAGTCATTCTTTCTATTTTCGTGTCTCCATGAAGCATGGGCACCAGAACTGAAACCTGTGGGCAGAACACGGGAATTGCTCTCACTTAACCTACTCACTGTCTGTGAAAAGACCAAAAGAAACATTTTGTGGTCTTTAGTAATGTCATGTAAACACTTTATTCATCTAACCTACGTGTGTAATTTTGAGACTTACGACCTGTTTTTTCAGGACCAGATGAGCTGTTTGCTGTAGTGCAATTTATTTTGCATCGTAACATAGAATGACGTTTACTGTAAATGCTCTAAATGGAATGAAACATATTATTGTCTGCACTACAAGCAATAAAAATAAATAAACCAACTGGTTGTCTAAGAGAAACAGATGTTATTTTCTGCTTTTTTGATTACTCGCTTAATCAGTGGATTTATTGATACTTGATTACTAAAACAATCAGAAGCAGCAGCTCTACTGTATATTACAAGCAGGTCCAAACTATTTTGTAAATTACCAGCAGCTTCATCATTGCATGTATAGTATTATGAACTAGACTGTACCCGTATATGCGCTCTTATTTTTTGTCATCGCTTCCTGTCTTCCCTCTCACCAACCACTTTAACTTTTCAGTCCTTCTCAAGCGCGATCAAGGCGAAACATGACTCTTTAATGGCTTTGGTCTTGTCACACAAAAACTCAAACTCCAAAAAACTAATTTTTGGATTTAACGTTTTCTTGCGCAACCTTGATGTCAACCCTGTCAACAAATGAGTTTTAATCGGACAATGACTTTGAAGCCCACCGTGATGAAGACGGGCCCAGTGATGAAGCAGAAACTGGTTTGTTCTGCTCGGTGGTCCGATATTGAGTAACTTCCAAATGTACTCAGTCGTCCCGTTGGTATCCAGAGGATAGACGGACCCTCAATGGCTTGACTTTAGTCCATGTCTGTCTGTAAATGGTGGCGATCATCTGTGTGACACCAAAGCTGTTCAGTGTTACAGCAGGTGATAGTTGTGACTGTAAGCTCGGTTATAGTGACTTAGCTGAGCTGCTATCGTCACCGACTTCTCTGCTTCATCTGTTACATTGACCTGCGGCTGTGAACTGCATCAGACAACTGCATGAACTCGAACACTAGTCACAGAACTCGCCACGTTAGCGTTAGTTAAAGAGGACGGTGGCTTTTCACAAACAGCACAAAGCCACGTACAGTACGGGAGGAGCGAGGTGTGAAGTCTTCAAGAGACCCTCAGAAATCGCTTATTCCCACCATTAAGGACACGTCTTTATTATTCATCTACATGTCTCTGTTCTTAGAAAAGCAGATGCTTATGGTCTGTTACACACTCTGCAGAAAGCACCAGTGTGTTGTGAGGCTTGGATTAGACATTTGGTTTGGACAGAGAGAGTTTTTGCTTGAATACACACCTGTCCTTTCACTCTGTGAAACAGAACTGAGCCTGTGTGTGACAATACACAGACTTAAATCCTGTACAGCAGCCTTGCTCCCTGTCTCTGTGTTTTTAACTGTTGTACTTGTCTTTCTTGCTCACATACGTCTGATTGCTTGCTCCCTGTTTATGCGCACCCTGGGGCTCTCTGTCTTTTGACCCAGAGGAGGAATATTTTCCTTCAGAAATGCAGTGTGTCGGTGTGTCAGTGAGTCAGATTGTGGCATGTTGGTGGGCGCCTGCATGTGTAAGTATACGTGTGCCCACTGTTTCAGTGGAGAAAGAACTAAAAGAAATAATGAGAACATTTGCGATTAGGTGAGTTGAGAACGAGGATTTAACTGTCACTGTGACAATGCAAAAATCCATTCAACTGCTAAAGCAGCAGTTCACTTATATCTATTTAGAAATATAATTAACTCAACGATTTTATTTTGAAATGCTTCAGAATTTTCATTACAATACATTTAAATTATTTATGGCTCGACTCATAGCCCATAAATTACAGCCTTGTACGGTATATTACAACGCAGGAACCAAAATAATTTTTCCTTTCTGGTCAAAACGTAAATGAATTTAGCGGAAGCCAAAGAGTTTTCTTTTCAAGTTTGTGTCTCTGTGAATTTGCTTCAGTGTAACAGATTCTGCCTGTTCTTTGAAAACCAGGAGCAGCTTCTTATCCAATGACACCAAGCTCTTGCCGTTATAGGAACTACAACACTTTTCTTTTGGGTATGTACTGTACTAAGCCGTGCAGCAAAGTGGGGCTCGGGCCGTATCGGAGCATAGTGTGGATAAAATCTATGTTCAGTTTAACTGTGACTATAGGTACTTGCTCACTGGCTCACAGAAATATGGAAACAACTTATTTATAATGACTTTGAGGTGAGGCGGTTAAAAATAATTATCACATTTGGAAGATAAACACTTTGCATATAAGTGAATATTAAATGACTACAATAATTAGGTATAAAAATTTTATTTTGTTTTCCAAACAAAACAATTTCCTCACGAGTAAAGTGGTTCTGTGCACAAGAGATAATGTGGATAAGAAACAAAAAGGATTTGCAGCCTTCATTTTACAGTAAATATTTTCATCTAGTTGAACAGTTGTTCAGTTCAGTCCAATTCAGTTTTATTTCTCTAGCACCACTTCACAACAGCAGGTACCTCAAGGCGCTTTAGACGTAAGGTTTAAGACCTGACACAACTATTATTGATACAGTAGCGATGATCCAGGAAGTACAAAGGTAGGATTCAGGCATCCAGCAGGTGAAACACCCGACTTGACCTTTCCTGCAAAACTCATCCGCGCTTATTCCGCTGCACGTCTGCCAGGTGAGGATTTGAAGGAGCAGCTAATTGCAGCTGGTGTGGATAGTCTAGATTACTGGGCTTGATTCGGGGGTCGCCGGCGTTTTCCCCATGTCAGTGTGGGTTTGCAGCGTACACGGAGATTTGAAGTACCCAGTAGACACCTAGGGCCTGGGGGTATTGCCCTGAAGACACTGGCTGTCAAACAGCACTTGTGCTCTTGGAGATTCCCCCCATTTTTAATGCAGTGTCGCACACACCCACATAGACGAGCCGGGGTTGATGGTCCTGGTCTGCGTGTCCCCTGCACTTCCTGGGGGCAGGGATTGGCGACTGGAAAACTTCCAGTCAAGAGCGTAGCGTGTGGACGTGAACATGTATGAGCGTGTGGGTGCAACGTGACTGTTCCGTCGGGTGGGCTGGGTTCCCCTTCAGGGCACGGTGGGCTTCCTCCTTTGGTTCGTCCTCCCATCAGGGGGAGTGTTTGCTGTCTTTGTTGAGGTACGCTTGCGCCGTCCCACCTGCAGCCTTAACTGGCTGTTCTCTCCGAAGCGGCTGCTCCCCTGGTGGGCTGGGCTTGGTCATCGCTTCGATTCACCACCTCTGGCCCTGGGGTGGGTGAGTGTCCCAGTTGCTGGGTCTATTACCTTTAGCGTTTTTGCCATTGTTAATATTATTATTGTCATATTCATGTGTGGTGGTTGTGTTTTTATGTTTGTACACTGTGTGTGTGTGTGTGTGTCTTTTGGACTGGAAGACTGAATATTGATGAACCATTAAATCAACAAAATATCTGAAAGAATGTGCAGCATATTGTTTAAAATGTTTAAAGGCGTAGTTTATGTGTTCAGAAATATTGTGCTTTAAATGCATAATATATGTCAAACTGCTACGCTGTAATATTTAATGAATGTCCTCTTTCGTACTATTTACTAAAATGTCCCATCCCTCAGCGCTGAATCAAGAGTCTGGTCCTAATCCGTGAATGCTGTTCGTGAAGAACATGCTGTGACTTGGCGTTTCCTACCTTTGCATACAAAACTAATTTGCCTTCTGAAATTCTCTATTTAAGCTGCAATAATGAAGCAACTCTTATGGAACGTGGTTCATGGTTTACGTATGGGGGACGTGTGCCAACGTGTATCACTGAGTTATTTGTCTCTGCGTTATCAGCCTGTCTCTAAAACTATGTGGCTCTTTTTATAATGCATCCTTGTTTTGCTTTTCTTTGTGTTTATTAATGTCGTTAACTTTGTGGAATATATTTGCGTAAATTCCTTCCCCAACTATATCATTCAAACATGCTGAATGGCATTTAGAAAGCAAAGACGCTATGTATCCTGCTTGCAAGAAAATGTTGTCTTACCAGCTTATGTATCTAAAATTTTTATTCTGCATTTTGAATGAATAATTTAAAAAATGATCACTGATGAATTCAGCCTTAACATCCTCACTTTCTTTAAACACTTGTGCATTTAAGATACAGTCAGAATTTAATTGACACTAAAATCGACAAAAACACTGAGACTGTATGTTATTTACATGAAATCACTGTCCACAATAAGTTGCATAATAATACGTATTATTAATATAACTGTTGTTGATATATAGTTTAATTCTGTGCTTCAGAAGGTAAATATTAAATTATTAAAATTGTAACTTTTAACAGCTCCGTTTTTAAGGGGCTGTGCGGTTTGTGGTTGACACTGCAGAGTCTGTGTTTCAGTTGAAAATCTCTCCAGTGTATCTGCTGCAACGCTTCGTTTATTCCTAAAAGGGAAAAATGAAGATGCATAACAAGAGCAGTGGAAACTGTGATATAATATCTTGACAGCTTCATTGGACCTTCAGCATGGTGACCTTCAGTTAATAAGTGTCTCTCATCAATACACACCGTGCAGGTACATGAAAGCAGAATAGGTCGGTGATTGGCGGGATGTGGTCAGAACGTCTTCCTCACGTCTGTCAACAGACCCACGCGCCGCGGCGGCTTCACGTCTGCGTTTGTGCTGCGTGTTTAATTGAAGGCCTCTCTTCGGTGACAGCGTGTTGGTGTGACGTCACACTTTGAAGGCGTAAATAAGCGCGATTGTCTCTCTTCTACACGTCGGTCGTGTTGTTTCCGTGGGTTCGAGTGCGTGTACGTGTAGACTGCCAGAGAAAAGTGAGAGAACTCCATTAACCTGAATTCTCACTGTGCCGCGCGCGTCTTTTGGCTGCTCGTCATCCTCCAAATCAAAGCCTTAAATTCGCGGCTGCCCCCTTAAACCCGCAACAACCACCCGCACAGATCACACGGCGCACGGAGCTGCGCACACGCGGAGGCGAGCGCGCGCAGAGCTACCTGCGCGCGCACCGACACATCAGTAGCGACGTCGGGATTGGCCGCAGCAGGGGATCCCCAGCTTTCAGTCTCTGCCTCGCCTGGCGTATCATCGCATCTTAGCGGGAGGAGATGAGCTCGCGCCGACCGACACTTCCAGAGGGCAGCGTTAACGGGGGAGCGCGTGCGTCCGTTCTCTCCTTCCCCGCTTCTTTTCTGGGGGTTCTGGGCTGCGGGGTGCGCTTACTGTCCCGCGCACGCGGCAGCAGGGGCAGCGATCCGCGGGGAAAGGAATTTCGCCACCTGAATGATTTGTTTTCGAGGGAATTTGTCCTCTGGGTGCAGAACATCAAGCTCGGGCAAACTCCACGTTAGTTTAGTTGTTGCTCCGCCACAATAGAGGCCAGGTAGTTTCGTTACAGCCGGCACTTGGTTGTTTTCGCGGCGTGCGTATTCGCCGCCTCGCGCGCCTTGTTGCCCAACACGCGGTGCGCTCGAGCGCCTCCGCTCCATTCACACCTCAGCCTCAGAAGAAAAGCGCGTGTTGTCTTTTGAAATAATATCTGGAAGACGTCGCTTAGAAATCCCAGAGTTAGCGAACAGAACGACGCACCGGCCAGTTTTACGATTTTTTTTGTCACTTGCAACTTTGTGACTGAGCCGAACAAGCCGTAAAGTTTTTGTGGACATAGTGGGAAAACGACACGACTGGAGGTGACGCACCGCCGTCGTCTAAGCGGGACGAACAGGTAGGACAACCCCGAAAAACACAGACACAGCCGGCTCTGCGCACGTGTGTGGACCTGTGTGCGCGCGCGTGTGTGGGCGAGAGTTCCGCGGTTCATTTCGTGTCACGTCCACGACGGACTGCGATGTGTGACAGGCCGCTGAACGGTTTCAAACTTTGAACACGCTCTGGTCTGGTCCCAGTCAAAGCAGCAGCGCTTTCCATGCTTTTCCCACAGATCTAGTCCAGTGCAGCGTAGATAAAAGCAGCAGGACGAATCATCCATCCGTGTTAGTTTGCCTTTTTAAGTTAGGCCCAAATAAGTGAACTGAGTGACGACCCACCGAAAAAAGCCTGAATCTCGGAAACCACCTCATCGCATATAACTCACGACGAACCTTGTGCAGACTGTGGTTCGCGGTTCGTTACAGTTTGATGTGCGTGGCTGGGTTCGAGCAGAAGAAAAAGTTCGATCTGACAAAATAAAGCTTGTCACGAGCGTCTGTTCAGCCACTTTCTCAGACAAATGTGTTGACAAAAATACGATTTATTAAAGTGAGCGATTGACCAAAGTGTCCTGCAGATGTTGCGCGTGATATAACTTAATGACACGCGGAGCGGGTTTCTGCGCGTCGGCTCCTCTTCTTCTGTCTCTGTCATTTGTTTCGTTAAAATGAACGACAGACATTTATCCACCGTAGTTTGGACAAATGTTGACTTTGCAGCCATTAGTGTTTTTGTGTGAAGCCGCTGTTTGACGTTTCATCCTGGCTTCGCTTCGCTTTGACGCGTGTTACCATCAATCAGCCAGTTGTGATGTTTTATATGTAGCTGACACCACTGATCTGCTGTTTGCTGAATATTTCTCAATACTCTCAGACAAACGGTTGCGAGGCTGCGGTCCTGTAAAAAATAGTGAATTTAGTTAATTACAGGTGCTGTTTTAATGTGAACTGTGAGCTGGAGTCAGTCAAGTAACTGAAATGATTTGCATGGACGGTGACGGTGCCCACAGAAGGTCCAGGCAGCTCTGGAGTCAGACTGATGTTGAGCAATGCAAACGCATTTATTCAGCAAATCAGCGACGGGTGGACGCAACAATAAATCCAGTAACAATTAACAGCATTTGCTTCAAAATGATTGTTATTATGGCATAAAACGGAGCGTTTCCACTACTGCACGTGCTCCTTCTGTCTGTCAGTCTTACATCTTTGTCTTTAAAGCAAATCGTTTATTATTTATCAAACAATCCTGAAAACACGTGATGGCCAGGAGCACTTCAAACTATAGCTTTTGTTATGTTTTGGATTTTTGTCTTTTAGGAATTTATTTAAATATGTTTCCTTATAGCTTAAAGAATCCTGCACATGTAAACATTTACAAGTGATTTTTTTGCCACGGCTTATTTTTGAAGTTACTCTGTTCTTGCGCAATGTGATGCTATGCACAGTAGACTGGGCTCAGATGGCTTTGGATAATTTTAAGAATATTTAAGAGGTTCGCACGATTTTTAATAACTGGCTAGTTCTTTGGTTTTTTTTAACCAAGAGAGTTGTAAAATCAATGTCTGTCTGTGGCCGTTCATACTAACTGCACTGAGCAATTACTACAGTCATGGGAGTTTAGTTAATATATTGTTGTAATATTATTACTATTGTTGTTATTTTACATACATACATTCCTGTATTTTTCCAACCGAATCCACCTCCTGTTTTTTACATATTGCGGTATAATAACTGTTTACCTTGTTCAGTGAGCTATAACATAAAACAACATAACATAACTGAATATAATTACTGCACCATATAGCAAAGGTTTATAAGAGATCCTATATGTTTATGTTTCTCTAGAAATGAGCCAGTTCTCTTTCAAGTAATTGCGTATAACTTCATGGCTTGATGCTATTTTAGCATAACAAAAAAAACTGCAGACTTCCCCCAGTGTGTGTGTGTGTGTGTGTGTGCATATGTATTATCCAGTGAGTGTTCAGACCCCTTTGTCCACCGCTGTAGCCTGTGTGTAACTCAGGCTTTTCGGGACTCTGTGTATCCAGGGAGAAACAAGCTGCTCGTTTCGTGTAGGATGTTACCTACTGATACCTACTGCTGGGTTGTATTTGTTTTCTAATCTGACACAGAACGCGTTTGTGCTGCCATTGGCTAAGTGATGCTGTCCCAGTCTGTGTCCACACAACTGGAGACAGTGGACCAACAGCCCCATCTATCATTTGTTTGCGTATCTGTAGCCTCTGGGTTACTAGGATGCGATGGTCGCCCTAAAGAGGCTTGTGGAAGGTGCTTGTGCTCTACTATCAGCCGCGTATTGACACATTGGAATGTTCACGCAAAATTGATGTTAATGGTATTTCACAGTGGTGGAGTATGTGCCTGCCTCTGTGTCAGCCCTGTAATAACCTCGTAACCTGCTATGTACTCGTACACATTTTGTAAAATGTGTTTACGCTTAAAGCTTTTACTGTACAATGGGTTTACATTAGTTGTTTTACGAACACACATTGTATAGTCAAAGTCCATCCATTTAATCCATCTTTATATATGGTTGACAGATTTTCCACCAGCTGTGCGTAAAACAAAAACATTTTTTTCCATTTCTTTTGATTCCCTTTTTTTTTTAAATGAAAGTAGATCATAAGTAGATTTTGACTCTGAATTACAAAGAAGATGACGAACCCACGGAGGGAGGACGCTTTCTAGTGTCACTGCCTTTAACAGAGACGGAGAGAGGGAAAGACGAATCTCAATGAAAATCTTGATGACACGATTGGCCGCTTTCATGCGCTGCTCTGTAAACCTATGACTAATTATTTATCATAGATTTGGAATTAGATCACAGCCTTGTTCATTGTTGGCTGCACACTGTTCATTCAGGGATAGTTTGCTCTGTATTTTCAGTTTCATTCTCGTTTTCAGTTCAGTTCTCATCAATTGCACATTTTCATGGTCAAAGCAGCAACATGGTAAAAGAAAAAGATCTGTGAACTGTCAGGGACACTAGTGATGTTTTAACATTGACGGTCGCCCCAGTATTTGAGTTTCCCTGTAGGGTTTTCTACCTGAAGCGAGATCTTTGTGGGTCAAAGGTCACTGTACACTTAGGTTTGATGTTTGTTATTGTAGAAGAATCTGCGACTTGCTTTTGAGGGCAGGCTTTGCTCTAAGTAAGTAACACTGTGCCTAGAGCAACATTAAACATCAGCTATCGGCTGGTTCTGCAGTGTACACAGGGATAATACATGGTCACCAGGGTTTTCTGTTTATTTAAGCTATAGCAGGCGTGATCCTGACTTCATTGGCTTGTCTCAGTTCAGATCTGATAAGAAGGATATAAGAGAGCTGGAGACTGGTCAACATTCACAAAGAAACAGAAATCTGTCGCCTCCTATTCCTTAACAAACAGCATTTATTTCCACTGTGTTCTACTTTAATGGAGCTGGTCACAGAGCAAAGGCACAGTTAAAAATGCTGTGGAGTCCATGGGCAGAAAAACAGGCAATAAAACTACAAAACACGACACATGTAAATATGGTGGTGAGCTGAACTGGAGACTGTAAATGCGTGTGAATGTGTCTGACGGCGGATTGACCACGGACCTTTATACTTTCTAATACTAATGTTGCACTACTGATATACACCGGACTGTGAACACACCATGTAAATGCTTTGCACTTCTCTGCCTTCAAAGCGCTGACACTGCTTCTCATTCACAAACAGCCCCAACAACATTCAGTTTTGTCAGTAAACATGGCCTTGCTTTACAAAATTCCATTTATCTGTGTACTTATTAGCGTTATTAGACATTTTGTAGCAGTGTTTAGATTTAAAGAGGTTCAGTTTACCAGGAACCCAGCAAAAAGCGTGTGTGTGCATTAAAGGGTGACTGAATGGTTCCTTTAGATTTTACAGGTGAACCACGTAGCACCTTTCAACCTCGTCTACTCTGAACCGTGGCTTGTCCTCTCTCCTTCCCTCTGTCTGCGTCATGTGAGCAGCCAGGATTTTGTAAAAATCTATATTTTTTATATGATTGAATTCACCTTTTTATCTTATTTCATATGGGTTTAAATTACTTTTACTACTACAGATTGTTACTACTTGGGCATGTGACCATTTCAGTTTAACGGTTCTGTATATGTAAAATAGACGGGACACAGTTTTCATCTGTGTATTATTCATCGGTCTTTAACTGGTCACAGGTTGGTGGTTTGAGCCACATCTTGTCTTGTTCACATGTTGAAATATCCTTTAGAAAAACACTGAAACCAAATATAAGATCAGGCTGCAGTGACATCACAAAACACTAAATGACGTTTTGTAAAATACAAAATATATGTTAGTATAATATTTTTTTGGTTCATATATTATATCTCATCTCATCAGGTTTATATTATCCTTAAACTAGAACTGAACTGTGCGAAGGTTTGAAGATAAAATAATATAAGATATAATACAATAAAGATATGCACAGGCAATATTTCCTTTCATATGCTTTTCTATCACTCTTAGTGTTATGTATGTGTCCGTATACACATTTATATTGTATTTTTGTGGTCTGCACAACAAGTGGAAATGTATCAGCACAAATAAGTCAGTGAATACAATATATTACAAAATTATAGATGAGAAAAATAAAGACGGGTTTAATGTCCATGTACAGGTTAAGCTGTGAGGTTTGAGATGAGCTCAAGTCAAACAGTCACAGGGAATGTGCTAGTTTACAACACAGTAGCTATTTACCATGTGGCTGCCACCGGATTTAATCTAATAGTTTATTCTCATTTAGTTTATTTGGTTGCTGTGTTAACACAATGCTAATTAGAGTCTTTGTCTCTTTTAGGTCTGCTGTCCAGTCCCAAACCACTGATGCTTCGACATAAAGGCCCCTTTTGCATCACACCTGCCAGCACAGGTATGTATGTAAAGTCTGACAGTGGACCCACAACGTGTACAAGTACGCTTTACATCATGCTTGTTGTCGTGGCTGCCTACGCTGTGTTTGAGAGAGAGAGAGATAATTTCCTGTGAGACTATACAGACTGAGCAGTTGCTGTTTCACTATCATGTACCAGTCAGTTCGAACAGTCAATATTAAAAATTTGTCTTTTAGGACACAGGGTTCGAGTAGCACCACACACAGCAGAGTAAGCCCAGAGGTGCCAAATACGCCGACCGCGATCGTGAACGTAGCAGGAATGGAGCGTGTGCCAAAAGATTGTAGAGGGTAGCGCAACGTCTATTCCATTATTGCATCTGACATTTGGATGACAGGCAGCCTGTGGTCTCTCCTCTTCTAAATGTAAAGGCAAAGAGAATAATGCACAAATCACCACACACACAACTTTTTTTTCTGTGGTCAACCCATATTATTCCGCAGATAAAGTCACACTGCAAAACAAAACGAATTGCTGGCCTCGTAGTTCTGATGTTTAATGTGTTTCGTGCCTGCATCATACGTGGACCATGAAACGTGCTTCGCAGTGAGGAGTGTATGTGGGATCAGGTGTTTGTATGTAAGTGCCTGTCTTTAAATGACCCTGTGGTTTGTGAAAGGCTGGCAGGCCTTTTATAATGCAGACGCAGCGTGTCGGGTGGGACAGTCTAGAAATGACCACTGTAGAAGTTAACAAATAAATGATGCTAAAGCGGTTTGTAACTGATGTTTTCTATGTGAAGCCATCGAGTACTTGGGTTGCTAGAACGTCGTAGATGCGTAGAGGTGGAGGACCTGAAGCAGGGGCTGAAATGCGTCCCAGCCCTCTCCTGAAAGGCCTGGTGCAGCGCGTACTGATCCGCCAGGTAGAGCAGTGGTTAGTATGACGGCGTGCAGCAAACCATCGTAACACGTTTTATCACGTTACTGTAGGTGGTCTGGTTAACGCTGCTGCCTCCCTTTAGTCTCTGTTCCTGTATGCGTCCACGCACGCCGCCCCTTCCCACAGCCCCCACTGCCTGAAATACACACGAAATAAAGCCATAGTGCAGACGGAATTATTCGGTACATGTTGTGTTTGTTTGAGCAGATTTTATCTAGATGAGACAGTATTGTAAATTGTGAGTTGTGGCGTCGGCAGGGACAGCGGTTGATCTACAGAAGCCCTATGTGCTCTGTGTTTGGAGCCAGGTGGACCTGCACAATAAATAATTCAATAAGTAAAATATTTAAAAATGATATTATATATATTGTTGTTCAAGTCCAGCTGCCTAATGGTGACAGCGCACTGATTATTGTTGGAAGGACCAAACCCAGCGTCTCAGATCGAGGACGGTTAACATATGAGGTTTGTTCAGATGAAGCACTGATGTCTTGGTGTTGTTGCCCTGACACAGCTGAATAATAGATGTGACTAAATCTGCTTTGACATAGAAACTAACTTGGAAAGTAGGAAGTTAGGTGGAGTGTGTACTGATCGTCATACTACAGCTCTCTTTAATGCTGCCTCATTAAATCTGCCTCATTTTAAATCACGTCTGTTCAAAGACCACATTTGAAATCGAGTCCGGTAAAAGTGCTGCATTTAAGTACACTCGAGTAAAAGTACTTATGTACTGACGCAGCACTTCTGATCCAGGATTCTGTACGTGCGTTGGGGAGAAGGGGGTCGGTGAACAGTTTCAGATGTTGTCCGCACCGAACCGTCCTTTTCTCTCTCATGTCATTTTGTCCCAGACGCATCCCAGAGAGGAGCTGGTCCTGTGTGGGAGATGCTTTAAACACTATTTAGACTGTGTCAACAGCCTCGACTGATGATCCTGTCTGAAGCTGCTAACAGCCTGACGTGGATCAGGGAGCTGGCAGTGTAGGGAACACGACTTGATTAGGAAACTCAGACGTCTTTTCCAAATGCTGTTAAAAAAAACATAAATACAAACAACAAAACACTTTTAAAGGCAATAAAAAAACCTGAAAAGTGACTCCTCGCACCAAACAGCCACAACTCATGTTGGGCATGTCAAAGCAATTAAAATGGACCATGTCAGGTGTTCTGCAGTTTACACACACTCACTTTGCCTACGGTGTGAAATGGTTCTAACGGATTGATCAGAAATAAAAATTATGACAACAAAATGTTTTCTGAATAGACGAAAGCTGAAATAATTATATTTATCATTATTTAAGTATATTTTAAAAGTAAAACACAACGGCATAGTTTTTTGTCCAAGCCAGATCCTTGGCCTCTCCCAGTTTCCAGGGTGACTTAAACAGGTTGGGAGGCGTGAGCTGCTGTTTGGAAAATCAACTATCTGGAGTTTGACATATAAATGAAGCAGAGCTGCAGCAGAATCACCTGCGTGTTCAGTACCAGAGGAGGGGGCTGGTCAGCAGCTGATGTGGGACAGAAGGGTAGGCTTGGTTTCCTGTTACCTTACCCTCACATGCGTGTGAGGTGTGTCAGCTACTGGTTGAGAAGCGATCGTCCTTTGGTTCTGTAGCTTTGTGACGATGTGGAGAGTTTTATGAGTAGTGTTAGTGGTTCACAGTTCATACAGTCTGTTACAGAACTCAGCGTCGTGTCCAGTTGCAGACTCACAGGGATCACAGTGAAACCTGCCACAGACGCCAATGACGCCACATAACAGCTTATGCATAATATTTACCACGTTTTTGTTGTTACCCTGTTTAATGAGCCTCATTATTTGAATAGATTTTTGTTATCACGATCTCGATAAAGATGTTGATGATGACTGACTGTCAGCTCCGTCCTGTTACACAGCAGTTGTGTAATTGTAGGTTACAGAGCATCAGATACTAGGTAATGGGTTTGGTTTGATATCTGTATGCTACAGATAGAAGTGAGCCACTGCTGCAGTAGCTGGAGACGTGGAAACAACTTTGCAACACCTGGTGGTTGAAAGCAGACTTGCATCCAGATTTGTTGAAATGCATACGTATGAGGCAGCGCCTCAGGGATGTAGCCGCTGCTCCCACTGTCATAGTGGGACAGAGTAGAACTAGACCTGAACGTGGCCTGTTGCCTCTCACCCTGCTGGTCCTCACAAGGGAGCTATCATCGGGTTCGCGTGGTGCCCAGGTTCCATTTATTACATTCCAGTAAAATCATACTTAACCCACAGACTTCAGTTAATTGGAAATTAGAAATTCATCACATCCTTTCATTCATGCTATTAATAATACAACCATGCATCCGAGTGTGATCTCTGTCTCTGCCGTGGCCCCAGACTCTTCGAAGGGAGTTTCATTCCAATTTTCTTCCTGGAAAAACGTTTGATCTTGCAGTGAAGCACAGTCCAGTCTCGTGGCTCCCACATGGATCATTTCTGCAGCTGGAGTTAGTGGGTTATGGTTCGGACTGTGGGCTGGCTTCACTGAAAGCAGAGGGACAGGAGCCCCTCAGGTCTGTGGTTTGTCAGTCCAACACAATGGTACATCCTCCGTTCACTCAACAGTACTTATAAAAACACAAGATTGTATTTCCTAAAAAAAAAGGAAATTTTTGTGTAGTACACACACACACACACACACACACACACACACACACACACAGTAACTTCTGGACAACATGCTTATATTGATAGTGTGTTTTCAAGTTTAAATCATATTTTTTTACACACTGGTGTTAAAAATATGATGAATAGTTAGTGAGTTATGAAAATGCTTGGCTAGAACTGAGCAGATGTTTTCACCTGTTTTCTGTGTGAAGTCGTTATGGAAACTGCTTCCATCAGTTACAGGTACTTAAATCTTATGCTTTTAACAGTTATGTGGCCCCAAACATTATTTTTATCATCCATGGTGGTGAAATAAATATCACATCCATGTATCATTATGATCCAGTTTGTGTTTATATTCACATAGCAGATATCCAGCATTGCCCTGACCGAACATTTACCACATGTCCAACGTGAAAACAAATTCAGGTTAAACAAATGTGTTTAATTCAATAAACTGCATCCATGTGATGACCAAAACGTTCTTTTCAGTGAGCTTGATGTATATTCTGCTCCACGCATTCTTCCCTGATTCCTTTCTGCTGATTCCACACAGCTCTGTGCTGAAGACAAAGTCTTTTATGAAAGGCCAGTAAATGAAAATGAATGAATGAATTTATGAATCAAACCACCTGTCATAAGAAAGAAGAACAAGTCATAAACAGACATGTTCAAATAACACTAGTAATGGCCTTATTGAATTTGGGGAGATTATTCAATTACTCTGCTACTATAGTTTGCAGAAACAATAGATGAAGTCCTAAAACGGATGTTTTAATGATCTGTAATACTGAAACCATGCAAGTTGTTACATTGGCTAATTTTCTTAAATGACTCTCTCAATGTGTTTGTCGTTTCTCGCCCATTCCTCACAATCCGGTGCCCAGTCCAGTGCAGGTCTGAAGTAAATGGGAGGTTTTCCCACGCGTTGTGTTTATGCAGTCGTGTGTGTGCAGCTGCTGCAGGACGCACTGTTTGTGCCTTCAGTTAGAAATGGGTGAGCAGCATTAATAGGGACTGACACGAAACTGATCGCTACCAACACACAGAAGCTAACGTAGCTTAATTTAACAGGATGTGATGTGTGAATATGATTATTTGAGAGTCCTGCTAATGATGATGTTTAAATTGTTCTTTGTCTTTACTTTGAGGTAAACTAATGGAGTCATTGCTACCTTACGCCAACCAGCAGCACTCTCTGTGTCTGGAAAGTGTTCTTTGCATGTGTAAATGTGTAACGTAACTGCCTCTGAGCACAGATAACCCGCTTAGTGTCTGCTCAGTGACTGTATCGACGCAGATTCAATCTGTGTGTGTGTGTGTGTGTGTGTGTGGCCAGATGCTGAAACCAAATGCTTTCCTTCAGATCTCAGGCGCCTGGGATAGTGACAGGGAGCGGACACACACAAGGTTATCACGCAGGCATCTGCGGTATCTAATATCTCAGGTAGGCGTGACGGTAGTATTTGGTAGTCTGTGATATCGCTACGCTAATTAGCAAGTTAAAATGCAGAGAACCACTGTGGTATCAATAAAGTAAAAGTACATTTAGATCAAATTAAACCAAAAACTTTTCCAATGAGTAAAAATGTCTCCCTGGTATTTTTAGGTATTTTGTCCAAAGGGAAGTGAGGTTTAATACTGAAAAAGTTTCATATGAGGTGCTTCTAGACTTCGCTTTAATAAATACTTCAAAGCAACTGTTTTTTGTAGTTAATTTTAATGTGGTTCACTATGAATACCAGTAATGTCGACCTCAGGAAAGGATGGGAACACAAAGAGAAGCATCGCAGGCCAAGCAGAACCTGTAAACCGGTTATGGAGCAGGCTCATACACACACACACACACACAATACGAATCCTTATCAATATTTATTACTGGCTCCTCTTCGTCACTATTCCGCCCAGAGTAAACACTCCCAGTCATCTAAGCCATCCTGAGTGTAGAAATGACAAAACACACACATTAATAAAACATCTGGATACTCGCCTCTCTTCTTATTTATCAAAATCCTTTTGTCGTCTTATTTTCTTCTAAAAAGTTTCACGTCGCACCGTGTTCTCAGACCATGGCAGAGCAATATTAAAGAGCTAAAGATGTGTATTATTGAGTTGGACCTTGTTAACTGAACACTCTCACTCTGAGGCTATGGTATATTAAATATGCTGCATAATGAACTTATACAGACATATACACTGTAGAAGACACATGTAAGCACAGCTGCCAACCTGTACGTTGTGTTCACTATTTACTACATATTATTTATGGTCACTCTCAGCTTTGTTTAAGCAGCCAAACACAAGGCGTCAGTTTATTACACCATAGAATGAGTCTTTGTCAGACAGCTGCACTGGAAACGTGGACACGTCTGTGTGTCTGTTTCCTAGCGAGATGTCGGTCTGTTGATCTTTCTATGGATCAAAGAATTTATTTATGGATCTATCAATGAATTTATTTATTGATCTATCAATTAATGTATCTATGGATCTATCAATGAATTTATTTAAAATCTATCAAAGAATTTATTTATGGATCTATCTATGGATTTATCAATTAATGTATCTATGGATTTATCAATTAATGTATCTATGGATCTATCAATGAATTTATTTAAAATCTATCAAAGAATTTATTTATGGATCTATCTATGGATTTATTTATGGATTTATCAATTAATGTATCTATAGATCTATCAAAGAATTTATTTATGGATCTATCAATGAATTTATTTATGGACTTATCAAATAATTTATTTATGGATCTATCAATGAATTTATCTATGGATCTATCATTGAATTTATTTATGGATCTATCATTGAATTTATTTATGGCTCTATCTATGGATTTATTTATTGATCTATCAAAGAATTTATTTATGGATCTATCAATGAATTTATTTATGGATTTATCAAATAATTTATTTATGGATCTATCAATGAATTTATCTATGGATCTATCATTGAATTTATTTATGGATCTATCTATGGATTTATTTATTGATCTATCAATGAATTTATTTATGGATTTATCAAATAATTTATTTATGGATCTATCAATGAATTTATCTATGGATCTATCATTGAATTTATTTATGGATCTATCATTGAATTTATTTATGGATCTATCTATGGATTTATTTATTGATCTATCAAAGAATTTATTTATGGATTTATCAATTAATTTATCTATGGATTTATCAAAGAATTTATTTATGGATCTATCAATGAATTTATTTATGAATCTATCAATTAATTTATCTATGGATCTATCATTGAATTTATTTATGGACCTATCTATGAATTTATTTATGGATTTATCAATGAATTTATCTATGGATCTATCTGTGTTGTCAGATTTAAGCTACTACTTGCTTTGTTGATTTCTTGCTTTGCTCTTGTTACGGCTGCTCCGTCTTCGTTCAGTCTCTGCGTGACTCGCCACTTATTGACTTTGGGTGGACTTGATTTAAAAACGAGGCAGCATCTCTCCGTGTAATGATCTTCTCAGGCTGACATTTGTAGATCAGTGAGTGTCTGTGTGCAGCTTTAGTCTTTTCCCTGCACGTGCTCTTGTAAAAAGCCAATTAGAACCTTGGTTACTTGTATGGATGGTAAAGACATTTCACAGGAAAATCAAGTTTCTGTCATCTCCTATCCCACTGATGCAAAGCAGGTTTCCTGTTTACTGTACATGTACTGTAAGCTGGGTATAGTACAGTGAGTTACACAGGAAAAAAGCAGAGCAGCTGTGCAGTGGTAACTTTATGGATGCAGTGACCAGAGTTACTGCTTGAAGTGACAGGGAAGGGAAGGAGGGACTAAGGCGGAACGTGCTTGTCGTGCTCATCTGAGCCAGTGGAGTCGAAGAACACGCCGTTGAAATTAAAATACAATAATCACCACAACCAGACAGCTCAGCGTGGACTACGTGAGTGGGGTCCACACATTTAAAATGACATTTAGCACTGTTATAAAATGTTAAACGTATAAAATATGTTGATGTTGAACAACTGTGACCTGACTTCCTGCTACACAGGTACAGGAATTATAGAGCTGCAGTCCTGAACAATAAAACTAAACTCAAGGTCGTTAAATGATGGGGACGATGCTGGAACAGAGAAACTGGACACACGTCCAGGTGCAACAGTGATAATCACTCCTTTAACCCATGGACACATGTTGGAAAGGTCATGTGGGTTTATGTAGCAGTCAAGCCCTGCTTGCATTAGCAGCGCTGGCTACCAGGTACATAACAGGAGGAGAACTAGCTGAAAAGCAGAAGCTGTGTAGGCCCCAGTTAACTCAGTACCATCGTTGTGTGTAAACCTCAGCTTAAAGCGTCTCTGCCTCTTCACTGTTTTGGGTTGTAGTGTCTTTTTTTACTTATGGCATCTTTTACTGTTCCCTCACTTTGTGTTTACTTGTTTCTCTCCAAGTCATTTTCACAATTTGAACCCATCCTCCAGTTTCTGTCAGTGTATGTCAAGTGTGCTTTACAATGATGTGATCAGCCACTTGCTTTCATAATCATCTTCACACGAGGAGACGCAGCCTCAAACAAGCCTGAGAGACAAAACAGAGGAAGAGGGTGAAACGACCAGACGCATAGGATGGCGTGAAGGTCTACTGCTGCTCGTTCAATCACCACCAGACTCTGCTCAGCACCTGCTCAGCTCTCTACGGCCTCTAACCAGACGCCATCTTGCTGACTGTTCTCCGCTCCACCACCTCCGGCGCCAGCGGTTTTTCCTTCACGTCCGTCCCTACGGCTCGCTGCTGCTGCACATCTGCCGTTTCTCATCCAGCTCATTCCTCCCCTTAGTCAGCATGTCCCCATCTTGCACTTCATCTCTAATCTATGAGAATAATAATAACATCATTTGGTGCCACACTCATTGCTGGACATAACAACACGTTAATTTGCCCTCTTGTATTTGGCCTGGATTACTACAAAGCATGTGACGATCATTTTCTTTCTTGTCTACCACTTCATGTCTAGATTCATTTTCATAGCACAAACTCAGCAACAACATCAACCTTGTATTGTCTGACATTTTTTCCCCAAATGATCTTTCTAAATGATAAATGTTGTATTTGCATACATTATAGATTTTGTCTTAGGTTTAATTATAGGAGCAGCAGATGCTGTTTAGTCCAGTTGTGGTTTGTGATGCTCACATATCCTCAGATGTTAGGTTAGCCAGCTGATTTCCAACATAGGAGACAGTAGTCATTACGGGCTTAAATGGCATAATTACAACTTTACTATTTGTTTGTTGCATTTGATTGAGTAGATGATACGTTTCATAACATCATCTTCTTATATGAACAACATGCTTGTCTTCATTGGCACCACTAGCTTTGATTACGTGTCGGGCGTGTTCTCGTTTGCTTTTTGCTTTTTACTTTGAGTGATCATTAACCCTGAAACTAATCAAAAGACAAATCCAAAACTTTGTAATAATCATACTTACTGTATGTTCCTACAACCAGCTGTGCAGTGAACAAGATGATATACAGTAGCTCTCAACTGTACATCAGATACGACATAATAAATGATGTTTGCTACCTGTACGTTATGGCTAGAAATGAACAGCAAGTGAACGGGTCACAGCTGTAGCTGCAGCGAACTGCAGATATGAGAAGAACTTTGCGACACCTAGTGGTCGAAACAGGACTTGCATCCACATTTTTTTAGCCTGGAACAGGAAATAAAATACGCATTTGACTGGGTAAACACAGAGAATGTCCCAAACATTCACTTCACACAGAAGCTCATGCATCGCGTTTAAAAGACAGCACTCACACATACACTGGGAAATAATTCTTTTGTAGTTATATTTCAACAAACATTGTCATATCAAAGCAGAGAAAGAAAATGTGTGACGGTATTTTACCTCGGGTTTAATCAAACCTATAACCGGACATCGCTTCATGCTCTACCTTCTGGTAGGAAGAGACACTGAGCTCACTTTCTGACCATTTAAAGGTCACCAAGCAGCCCGTCTGTGAAAAAGTTATGTATGTACGTGATGTTTTTTACCAATCACGGTATATGTTTTGTCTTTGCCTAATTTTCAAATTAATACTGTAGGTGCATTTCCAGGAAATTGAAAAGTAGCTTAAAGAAACAGCCTAAAATAGTTTCCTTCAACATTCTCAGTCATACTGTAAATGAAATTCTAACTCCTAAACTCCTTGTTATTCATTCACCAGGTAATGCAGGATGCAGATGGGTGTGTGTGTGTGTGTGTGTGGCTCAGCCAACCCTCCTACGAGCTGAATGTTATTCCGTTTCCTTGGCAGCGTAAATAAGCCTCTATCTAAAAGACAAGAAGAAGAATTGATTCACTGAAACGTGAACATGATTCTGAAAGATGCAGTTTGGAATCACTGAGATTGAGCAGATGACAAATAAATCCCATCTTTAATAAGTGATAACAAGGGCAACATAGAACAGTTACTTGGTGCTTTTATAGTTTATGAATGTTTTCTGTACTATATGAGTCTGTGGGAATCTGAACATCATAAACTGTAGGACTGTCGTCATCAGGGCTTGTCTGCAGCTGGAACCGAGCTGAAGTGATCTGGTCTCGTTCGCGAGGTCGTCTCTACGCCTGACTAGCGTACGTGTACAACACGAAGGCCTGACATCAATGCGCGGCCGTGTGGTTGGTACATGAGCAAGCCTTCAGCTCAGCTAACGGACAGATGGATGCACATTTCTGGCTGCAGTGTAGGAGAGGTGTAAGGATCACGGCGTGACTGACGTGTCTCACTAGCAACACTGCCAGCTGATGCTCGCTGGACGCCCTTCACGTCCGTTCATTTTATTATTATACCGGTGATGTTTGACCCCCACTTAAACATCTAAAGAATAATTCATCGTTCCAGTTGCCACTGAACTGCACTTGGGATAAACACAACCTGGCTGAATGAGACCCTTCGCAGACACATGGGGGCTCGTCTGTCTCTGGGTTTTCCCCCAGTTCCACCAAGTTTACCAAAAAATAAAAACAAAATGTCAAGTGCAGAATCAGATTTATTAACAAATGTGAATAAACAGAAACGCATGAAAAAGTCTGCTCCTATAGTTTGTCGGGCGTCCCCACAAGTCACAGGTGTCTTTCAGAGGCGCCTTAAAGTCTCGTCTTTAGCTTCTCATGTCTGTCTATTTTTTGCTTGCCGTGACATTTTCATGACCACTTGACACAATCCGTACGCTCACACGCCAGCCCACATCACCTGTCATTACTCCTCTCTTAGCCCCTGCCGTCATCACATCAAAATAGTAAAACACCTTGACAATTGTATGTCGCTTGCAGCTGCGAGACCCCATTCTGTCAGCGTCAGGAGTCCGTACCAGTCCGTGCCTCCACGCAGGAATTCAAGTCAACACAAGTAAAACAAAAGTGTATTTTCCAAAAATACATATTTTTTAAACTGTCTTGCTGTGTAATTATCTAAATATTGGAGTCTCCATTGGATCCTAACTAATCTGCAGCTTGGAGGACGTTGAGAAACCCGAACGTCCTATCGTCATAGAGTAGATTTGGCTGTTGAGTAAATAGTGTCGTCTAAAAGCTCTTCTACTGATTAGTGATGCGAGGGGTCTTTGGGTGGAGAGACTGATTAGTTTATCAGACAATTTCCTTCCTCAAATGTGATTAGCTCAATGTCATATTGGAGATGGACCCTCTGGCCTCTGGCATGTGACTTTCTACATGCAGGCATTTTCTTTAATCACTATTAAACCATCAGTCTCTTCATGTACTCTTCTGTCTCCTGTGTCTGCTCTTCTGTCCCTGTCACACCTGGTTTCTGGTGTCTAATGTGGGATTTCTTCACATTCTTTGCTCGGCCATGGGCAGAACGCTGCGGACGTGGAGGAGCTGGGGATTTTACGTTTTATTGTTACTAAATAAAGTGTTGCCCTTCTCATAGATTCACCAGCGTCTTGCCCAAGGACACTTCAACACAGGAATCGAACCACATCCCATGAGTGGTGGGTGACTGCTCTGCCTCTTGAGCCACTGCCGACCAAGATTCAACCTTGACTTACTACAGACAAATGCTCCAAAACCCAAACATCATAGAAATTCATGAAAAAATTAAATATTAATACACATTTACAAGTGACCTTACAAAGAGGAAACTGGACACAGAGCACTTCTGAATGCAGGAATCCTCCGTTAGTCACAAATCCTTCACCTCCACCTACTTTATACTTTCATTGACTTATTTATGTGTCTGCATCTGTGTGTGCGCTTCTCGCTCGTTGTCGAACACCCGTGCTCACCTGGTTGTTGCTCTGTGTTTCCTGTGGCTGCCCTCCCCCGCTCGTCTTGATTACACCTGTGGAGCAGCGTTGCTCCTGCAACTGCTAACTATCAACCCACTGATGCCACTGCACAATTCAAATCCTTCGTCCTGTTTGTCCTCATTTCGCCGTTGTCAGAACCTTTCTAAGGGTGTTGCACAAAAGATATTTCTGAAAGCAGATTAATTTAAGATGAATTACGCTGCTGTGGAGACTTATGCTCTGAAGTGAGCCTGGCCCAGACAGATTCAACCTAGTGGCATTTAGTTTAGCTGCCTGTTCTGTTACCTGATTTTAACTAGTTAAATGAAGATGCCCCTGAGGAGCGTTGAGACCATTTACCACTGACATACACCTCATACACATGTAAAAGTACTAAACTGCCCAAAACGTCCGTTTTGCTTATTATGGCCACTTTGAGAAGCAGGTGTTGAGGGAAAACGCGACGGTTCTGACGTGCAGCACATTAACTGGGCCAGTCAGTTAGTTATGTGTTGGTATCGTATAATGTGTGGTACCAACAAGTACTGTGATACTGTTTCAGTTTTAGATTTGATTATTATTATTCAGATTTTATTATTGACTTGATGAAATTCCTTGTCTTTGTGTCCTTAGTTCCAGAGGCACAGATGGCGATGGCACGACTTGAGTTAACCTGTTAGACCACTCACCAACTTGGTAGGTGCTACACCACGTCACCACTGAAACATCCTCTGTGCTTCTCCCTCTGAAGGTCAAATGCCTCATGCTATAGACAACCTCACATGTGCAGCACCCAGGGATTTCTAATTGTAGTTCTGCGTTTGAGGAAGCTGGATCTTGAAGCTATTTCCTGCTTAGAGGCCTCGGTAGCTCTGTGTGAGCTCAGTCTGTTTGTTTGCATGTATATGAGTAAAGTGAGAGCAGAGACGTGGAGAGTATGAATAGTATGAGTATGAACAGAGGGAAAGACTGTGGGAATATAAAAAAAGAAAACTCTACTTACATGATACAACTTGAATATGATTGATTTGTTGGTTGCTGCTGCTCGAGCATATTATAGGCGTTTAGTTACATACATATTCGATTTTTTACATTACTGAATGATGTCTCGTTGAGCTGCAATTGTATAATTTAACATTATATAACATGACATTACCCGTGAATATACACTACACTATAGTGAAAAATAATGCATGAAGCAGAGAAGCAGTTTTTCTGTTCAAATAGCAGAAAACAGCAATGATTCCGTTGAGTTATTTATATTTACTCATCACAAGGCGTCTAAGTAAGTAAGTAAGTAAGTATAAGGTTCATGGCTTTACAGAAAACAAAAATGCAGTGTAGAGAATTATATCTAGAAAACCCACATAAATCCTACTTGAACAGTAAACAGCAGTGGAGAGCAAAAAGTCCCTTTAACAGAGGAGACCCCCAGCAGAACCAGGCCCAGGGTGGACCACCATCTGCCTCGGCCAGCTGGGGTGAAGGGACAGAGAGGACAGAAGAGCAAAGAGCCACAACAGGCAGCCGCTGCGTTGGGCCATCAACTACGCACTGGACTGTCTGGTGAAGGAAGCAGAAAGCTAGAGAGAGGGCCCAGAGGAAAGGTGAGGCAGCTGGAGGAGCTCGACTTCCACCCTCAGTTAATACTGGACCTATAAATGTTCATGCCAAAAAAATGTGCATGAAAATCTGAGCTTCAAGCCCTTTGACAGAGCGAGCGGTTTTCAAGGGTGTGTTGCTTAGTATGCAAATGAGGCCACAGCATCCTTCTTGTCGTCCTGGTAACGGCAATCGCAGAAATACACCAAACTCACCCACGAAGCAGTGAGACCGGCTGGTACATCACTGTGGTCTCCATTCTCAAGCACGCTGTTCTATGAGTTAGGAGTTAAAGGAGGTGGAAGATGTGATGCTTCTAATTTTAGCAATACTCCTCAGATAGAAGAAGGCAGTTGTGGAGATTTTTTTTACATTAGGCGTAAAGGAGAGATCTTGGCACCAACATTCATCACAGTAGAACCTGAGGCCAGCATTAAGTCATTCAGAGCAACCACCTGCCTCAAAAACGGGCCCAACATCCTCGTGTCTTAACTTAGTTAAAGATGGTTATAAGGCATCCAGGTCTGTGTTTGTGCTTTATTATTATTTCTTATTAATTGTTTAGTTTGGTTTTGTTTAGAAAGGTTCAGGAAGTTTTTATTTTCCATATGCTTTTAAATGTATGGCACTGTTTCCTTTTTTTTCTAATGGTCAAACTAAAGTCTATTTACCTACGGGTCTCCGTACAGAACCTTGTGAACAAAGCTAACGTTTGTGCTGTAAGTGTAGAAAATCATCAACGCACTTCTGAATTATACCCTGGGGCCAACCTCCTGATTCACAAAGGGGCAGCAGTATCTAACATTGTACACAGCATCATCAATATGGCTGAGATCCCTGCTTTCCTCCGTGTAGCTGCACCACAGGAAAGTAAAAGATGACGTAATGATTTCCTTAAGAGGAGCTTGATACTGCTATAGAGTAGATTTAAATGGTCAAATAACTGAGGATATGGGAAAAGAACGGTTACGTGTTTGGTTTTAAGGCCATATCAGGACAAGATCAAATAATATGTGAGTGGATGTATTTACATTCCTCCTGTTGCTCCTTTTCTACTGTCCATCCAAATGTGTCCTGAATGAATGAATTGTGGATTCAGTGCACACGTGGAAGCACAGGCGCATTGCTCTGAACAGGGGGAAGCAGACATTTTGGAAGCTCTGCCGTCTTTACTAGACACTATTCTGCTTGTGCCTTGTTCTAATTCCCATCCACATAAGACTTAATTAAAACAGACGAGAACGGGACGCGCACACGGAGTATTTTAGTCAGCAAAGTGCATCGCATCCCATCCGGACATTAATAGCACACACACACATGCACACAGGTCCAGAAGGTAGGGGATTTAAGGCTCAGTGTCTCAGATTAAATTGACAGCTTATAGAGCTGTCTGACCACTGCTGGCTTAACCTCTGTTTATGGTTATTCTTTCAGTCGGACTCAACAAGCTTCCAGCCTGACGGAATTCAGTCGTGACTAACATACGTTTTCAGAAAGTTCTGAAATAATACTGGTGGATCGCAGCTGTATGTAAAGTTCTGCTGCTCTAACACAAACTAACTGGTGCTGTAGATTCAATTATGCTCCACATTATTATTAATGATGTATTTATAGATTCGTTGTGATACTCACTACAGTATATATGAAAGCAAAATAGAAGAATTATATTTAAAAAATGAAGTCTCGATAAACCATACAGCTGTTCAGATGAGACAAAATAAAAAATTCACTTAAAGTAATAAAACGTGCAATAAAATAGTCATTCATTTATCTGCGCTTTCAAACCAATTCAAGTTTGATTCACACGCTACCGGTACGTTTTTATTTGAGCTACAGCATTAGCAGCTAATAATTACACTATGTTCACTATGAGAATATAATCACAGCGGCTGTAGAGAGTATAAAACACAGAACCCATAGCATAACTATATTCAAATACCACGGTTTGTTTGGGTATTACATGCATGTAGCCTAGTGTATGTGCACAGGCTGGAACCACATCTGGGAACTTATAAAAAAGTCAGCTGACTAAATGTTCTTTGACTGGCGGGTCAGTATTTCAGAGGATCTCTGCTTGTAGCAACACAAACACAGCTACTCGTCTTCTGTCGGTCTGTGTGCGTCATTCTGAAACATCTGGAGTCTTAATAACAACACGGACACAATGCTGAAAACCGTGCCTGCAGAAAAAGTCTTTCTTGAGCATGACACTGACCAAGCCAATAAAACAGAGGTTCTCCGTTCGATTGAAGCTCTAAATGTAATGATAAGCTGCTGCAGAGCGAGCCCACGCCACCGAACAGCCCAGGAGCAGTCGGCCACTGCATCTAAGCCTCCAGCTCCTCCTACATGCTATGGTTTGTAAAGGCCGTGCATTTAGTACCTGGGCCTTCAGTGGGGACTTACCCGACTTAATCCACCCCTTAATCCTCTTAATACCACCCCTATCATGTTGCAATTATAGAAACCATCAATACCATACAAACAATGTGAGAGGGAGGGAGGTTTTTCATGCATATTGAGGTTGAATACAAAAAAGCAAAACCCCAGTTAAGACAACTCCAACCTCAACAACCACAACTGCTACGAGAAGAGAGAAGAATATTCATTGTTCTTCGTCTTGAAATCTATCCTGCATTTGTACTGTAGAGGAGTCACTGGTAGTGACACAAGCTTTTCTGGAATAGTCAGGACCAAGTCAATTTCTCCTCCTGCTTCTTAATGTGCGCAGATCGTAGAACTTGGCTGTAACAGAGGATTAAAGCTGACGTCACAGGGGGCAGAGAAGGCCTCGCTGGCCCTGACGGCCACCGCTGGTCTGTTACCAGGAAAGGGCCGAATGACGACCGAGCTAGAAGTGAAATTCAACGTTTCAAATAAGTATATTTTTCCCTGACAGCAGGTAAATCCATCCATCCATCCAACGCTTTATGCGGGGCTGGTTTGTGGGGTAGCCATCCAAGCAAAGAGCCCCAGACTCCCCCCTCACTGGGCTTCCTCCAGCTCCTCCGGGCCAGCAGAGAAACAAGTCCCAGCAGCGTGTCTTCCCAGTGGGAAGGTATCTGGACTAGATGCCCAGTGTGTCTGTCAAGTGACAGAGCTGCAGAGGAAACTCGTTTTGGCTGCTTGCGTCCAGCGGACACGTTACTGCTTCCACTGCACTGACTGGTCTGTCGATCTCACGCTGTGTCCTCCCAAGATGCTTGAACTCTCCCCGACCTGGAGAGTGTCAGCCGCCTTTACTTTCTGATCTTTACCTTTAGCACCATGTTACTGATCTGGGCTCTGGGCTTCTTCACGCTCCTCCTTCAGCTTCTCAATGTGACCTCATTTTCTGTTCAAACATTGTTTTCGGGTTTGTGATCTTTATTAGTTCTTGTTTGAAACTGTCAGGTTGATCCACGGGTTTGTGATTTTGAGTTTGAGTCTGTGTTTCTTAATTTTTAACTGCTGTTTAATGCTTGTTTACTGTCACTATAGGATTTCGTGGCGCTTGTCCCATCAATCATGCTCTGTTTGATAGCGGAGACTAACAGCTCTTCACTCTCCATCATTCTCTGTCTGTTTGTGTTGTTCTACAGCAGCATGCCTATATGTTTGCCAGTAGAAAAAGCAGAAGCATTATGGAAGTGAAAGAGCGACGTCCATACTGCTCACTCACCAAAAGCCGCAAGGACAAAGAAGGACCGTACGCTGGTAAGTGGACAGCTCAGCGACACACAGGAAAGGCTTCCAGGTTAATGCACATGTAATGTGTTAAGTGTAGCAATTTGACCAAAGTCATAGTTTCATTTAAGTGAGTATTAGCAAATTGCAGTAAGTTGCTGTACGTTGGTGAGATCTAATTTATGAGGTGTTTACTTGCTGAAGGAACCAGTTTTAGTCCATTTTACATGTAGAGAAGAAATTAAAGTCTGTCAAGGAATTTGAAATTATGAATCTATATACAAAATAATAGCACAGTAATAAAACGGAATAGTAGTAAAATAAAAATACAAAACAAATAAATAGTTTTAAACATCACACTACAACAATATGGAATCAAACGAGCCACAAGTTTGTTTTGATCTATTTAGATGAAAAACATTTTCAATTCATAATTATCCCATTTCTCGTGCGTATTTTTACAGTATACTCTTCAGTATATACAGCTGACTGCAGCTAGATCCAGCCTCTGTTACGGGTTCTCTCTTCTACCTAATCGCTTACTGACCTGGACCATTTAGTGAAGAGCACCCTGACCTGCCAAACGTGCCTGGACGTTGTCATGGACCTTAAGTCATCTTAGGATTTAGGAAATTCTTCCTCCCCAGCACCACCGTGGCCAGTCCTGGTCCTCGAGGGCCTCTGTCCTGCTGGTTTTCCAACTCTCTCTGCTGATCACCTTGATCAGGTGTCAGCTGGCTTTTCCAGCTGCTGATTGACTGAACACACCTGATCAGTGTAATCAGCAGAGAGAGTTGGAAAACCAGCAGGACAGTGGATCCCTGAATTATAGCAACACTAATCACGAAGGCAACAAATACAAAACTGCTTTCAACTCATAAAACATATTCTTACCCTTTAATTGCTTGTTGTGCCTTTTGGGTTAACCCGTGCACCGTCTTCTAGGTCAATGATTCATTGGGAGATATGATGAAGACATAAGTTTGGTATCTGCATGATACCCTGACTTTGAACCAAACACTGTGGTGGGATTGCTGGTGCGTTGCATGACTCTAGGTCCTCCATACGTTCACTTTGTCCAAAGAAGCACAACCTTGAGGTTTGGTGTTTCACGCAGGTTCAAATCGTGATGTTACCTGATCCTACTGAAGTCTTTGGTCAAGGCACATGTTCTTTCTGGCATCCAGGCTGTTCCTGGACCTGACTTGTCCTTCCGTCGTCGACACTGAGGAGAGGATCCTCGCGTCTCATGCTCCTTCCTCCTTATGGCAACGACTACACTCAGGAATGAATTGTTTTCGTTTCTCTGTGAAGCTTAATTTATGCAAGATTAAATCCAACAATCGGGTGAAGTTCGCTATCCAACAGAATTTCTGGTCGCAGTTTAGTATAATAATATTTTGGAAAACTAATGACCTACAGCGACAGAAATACAGTATGTGGAGATGAATAAGACTCACAGCAGAGACGTGATACACAATCATTAGAGTAGATTAGATTAAAAATGTAAAAGGCAGCAGGCAGGAGATGAACTCACTTACCTGGCATGAGGCACTGTGCTCTCTGAGAATCTGAGTGTTGGACAACCATTCATTCACAAACGTTCCACTAAACTATGGAATAGTTTTAGGACACGGGACAATGATTTTTTTTACCACGTGTGTATGCAACCAACAGTTTGAACACAAGAAGAGAAATCAGCACAAATCCTACATAAGTTACTGTTTAACGACCATCATTATTTAATAGGTCTACATTATAACATATGACAATAATTAAATACATAAAAATACAAAGTCTGCCTCACAATATTTACACTGTTGACCACCCACGTGACCTCCATGCGTCGGAGTAGGACTACGCACGGTCGCCATCTACAGGTCATCAGGGTGCAGCACGCTGTTAAAAAGTGACGAGCAAACACAGCGACAAGTATTAATAATAATAATAATAATTCTGGAAGAGACCGATCAAGTGTTAATCTCCTTCTCCACCTCCTGCACTGTTGGATACTGTTTCCTGTTTCTTCTGCGTTCTGCAGTTATACGTTGTTTGTATCTTTGGAGTGTGTAACAGTATATATTCTAATGAACGAGGCCCAGTTTTGCGTCACATCACAGACACCTGTTTGATTAAGCGAAGCCATGTCACCTGCAGTGCAGTTTGAACTTAAAGTGAAGTTTGTAGTGCGCATGAACGTTAACGTGTGTGTCTGCTCGTTTGTGTCTTCGAGGTCCAGGGGATCGTGAAGAGTTATCTTCAGCTATCGGCTCCCAGAAACTGCGCGTCCCCACTCAGAACTCCTACTCTTCCAGTGAAACACTCAAGGCCTTTGACCAGCACCAAGACCAGACCAGGTTAGAAATGGCATCACTGTGTGACAGTTCGGACCCTCAACCCCTGGAGGGCGCTGTGTTGTGCTTGTCTCTGTCTGAGTCTTGTACTTCCTGGTTTTGATTCTGGTCATTGTAATAATTGTTGACACCTGTGTCTCATTTCCTGGTCCTGCTGTGTATTTAAGTCAGTAGTTGGTTGGTTGTTGCTGCGTCATGTCGTGGTGTCACTGCGTTGTTCTGTCAGTTTACATTGTCTTTATTAAACGTTCAAAACCACGTTCCAGTCTGCCGTGGTGCGTTTGGGTCCAGGTAGTCTCTGTCCTTGTCTTAGACCGTAACAGTCAGGCCTGTGTTTTATATTCATTATGGCTGACATACTAAACCTCCTCTTCTGTTGTGGGCTGTTGACAGGTTACTCTACGGGACGACCAAGGGGCAGAAGGACATGGTACATCACGAACAGGATGACTATAACAGACAAGGTCAGAGTCCACACACACATTGTCTCACACATGTACAACGAAGCTCAAATGACTATAATTTATGACCGACTAAGTAAACACTAGTAACCTTGGCACTGACTGCTAGAATTTCCTTGAGAGTTGCTTCTTTTTTGAATATATACAACATGAAATGAGTTAACGCTCTCCAAAAATGCTCTGGTTTTTATCACTTTGGGTTGGTTGGAGTTACTGGAGGTTACAGTAAGTATTCAATAATGTGTCTCTGGGGGCTTTGGTCCCATTTATGAAAACCTCTGTTTTATCTGAATTTAGTTGGAGGAAGTTACAGAACATTCAGGATCTGATGAATATAACAGTATCATCTCTGTAGCAATGAACATAGAGGAAACATCTGCATAAATTGGTCATAAATGTTTTCTGATCTTCAAAGTCACAACAATAGAAAAACACAGTCTGCTTAACCTAATGCTGCACAAACGTTTTCATGTTTTTATTGAACATAACATGTGAACATTCTCAGTGCAGGATGGAAAAAGTATGTGAACCCTCGGCTGATGATTCTCCAAGAGCTAATTGGAGCCAGGAGTCAACCAAACTGGAGTCAATGTGATGAGGTTGGATGTGTTGGTTAAAGCTGTCCTGCCTATAAAAACACACCAGTTTGAGTTTACTGTTCTCTAGAAGCATTGATGTGAACCAAGCCTCACACAAAGACTCTGAGAAGACCTACGACCAAGAAGCACGAAGCTGGAAAGGTTCACAACAGCATCTGTAAAAGCCTTGATGTTCACGTGTCCACGCTGACACAGACTGACTACAAATGGAGGAAGCTCAGCTCTGTAGCTACTCTCCCTGGACCTGGTCGTCCTGGAAAGATGACTGAGACACAGCAACCAATGAGGGAAGAAGAATCCTAGAGCGTCAGCTAAGACTCACAGGAATCTCTGACACATGATGACATTTATGTTGACAAATCTACAATAAGTAAAGCAATAAACCAGAATGGAGAATATGGGAGGAACCACGGAGGAAGACGCTGCTGGCCAAAAAAATACTGCAGCACGTTTGAAGTTAGCAGATGAGCAGCTGGATGATCCATGAAGGTTTATGGAGACATTTAGCAGGAAAACTTCAGATCATCTGTCCACTGAAGCTCCACAGAGGATGGTGACGCAACAGGACAACGACCCAAAGCACAGAAGCAAATCAGCAACAGAATGGCTTCAACAGAGAACATCCTCCTTCTGGACTGGACCAGTCAGAGTCCGGAGATCAAACCGACTGAGATGCTGTGGCAGGACCTGAAGAGACGATTCACACCAGACGTCCAAGAACATTGATGCCCTGAAAAGTAAAGTAAAGTAAAGAGGAAAGGTCCAAAATTCCTCCAGACCATTAACAGGTCTGATCTGCAGCTACAGGAAACGTTTGGTTGAGGTTGTTGCTAAAGGAGGGTCGACCAGTTATTAAGGCCAAAGCTTCACATACTTTTTCAATATGTTATGTTCAATAAAACATGAAAACATATGATGTTAGTGCAGCATTAGTTTAAACAGACTGTTTTTTTTATTGTTGTGACTTTTTATGACCAATATATGCAGAAAACCATGTGATGCCAGAGGTTCACAGACTGTTTCTTGCATCTGTACGAGACTTAAACCATTCAAACGCTGTGTCTTTCCCATTGCTATGTCCCAGTCTCTGTTATAGGATGTTGTGACCACTAGTGTTGAATGAGGTGCAACAGTGTTAAACACTGGGCATCTGCTAGATCATCTGTGCATGAGTAGAATAAGATGGTTTGTTTTCCATGGTGCAAAGCTGGGATTCCAGTTCAGCCAACCTCAAATCCAGATCTGCAAACACCTTACCTGTCTAACCCTCACAAGGGAGAACACACAGCGTCTGTTTTTCTGACTTCATGAGCAGGATGCTCCTCTGGGCAGGGATGCCCTGGCTCACAGGTGGCCCAAGGCTCATGCCTTGCTTTCAGTAGCGTTGACCTCTCCAACCCTGGCCAGGGTACGGGAGGAACCATCAGTGATTGTCATAGCTCCTCACTGGCCAGTGAAACATGCTGGCGAGATAACAGCTTCTATACTGGGAATCCTGGCAGCACGGTGGGACCTGCTGTCTCAAGCATGTAGGGAGGTTTTTACCCTCACGCAGAGAGGCTGGCTGTCGAGGCCTGGCCCGTGGGTCTCTCTCAGAGGGTTGGTGGGACCATCCAGAAAGCTAGTCTCCCCATAGCTTTGTCAGGTTCTGCAGTCTTACTGCTCACCTTCAAGCTCAGTCGATTCTTAGTGTGGGGACACCTGGTCTTGGACAACGGCTGCCAAGCAGCGTGAGACGCGAAACAAGAACTTTTTTCCAATTAGCCTAACTGCATGTCTTTGGACTTTGGGAGGAAACCGAAGACCGGAAACCCACGCGGACATAGGGAGAACATGCAATAACCGAACCCGGGACCTTCTTGATGTGAGGCGACAGTGCTGACCACCACACCACTGTGCCGCCCCCAGCTGGTGAAATAATATAGATTTTTAGAAACTATGGGAAAGTTTAGTATTAACTTCCAAATGTGCACAAGCTCTCGTCCTGTTGCTATGCAGACGATAGACAGACCCTCAGCTCAGCTATGGTGAAGTAGATTAGCTGCTATCGCCACCATCGTAAAACACAAACATCTAATACCAGCGGCCTGCGACTGTGAACTTTAAAACACTAACATTGGAAAACTCATCATAGTCGCTATAGTGGGAAGTGCTAACATTTCTAAGAACATGGAGACACACACAGTAGCTAAACAGCAGCAAAGCCTCGGGAACAGAAGGCGACGCAATACGTTTACCCAGTGTAGCTTTAGATCCGCTGGCGTGCATTCAGCTCAGTACTGGCCATATATTAGGACCCATGTATTTTAATATGTGGTCAGATGATACAGTATCCAAGTGTTATGAAACAAACACAACAATGCAAGTGTTTTACAGCGGAAGGTTCATTGTTCTCTGGCTCCAATTAACGCAGCCCCAATATTTAAGTAATGGAAAAAATCCTAATTACTCAATATTCTTATCATTATCATTTCCACTGCCACCGGCCCAGTTGTAGCTAATCTGAAATATAACTTTTAATTGAACAACAGGACCTGTTATCGCATGTTGTGTCCTTAATTACAAAAACCTTTTCTAATTTCCCCTTTTCATTTAGTGATTAGAGATGAAGAAGCACATCCTGCGATTTCACAGATTTGATTTGTTTTGTCTTTGAATTTATGGCTTGTGCTGGTTGAACCTAACTTCAGCCCTTTGCAGCTGCTGTGACCTGACGGTGACCTATTCAACTGACTGAATTCATTCATTAATATGTGATCTATTCATAAAATACCAGATTCCAGATTGCAAAACAAAGCTGAAAATGAAAAAAGTGAAAAAATTGTAAATGACACATCATTATAATAATATATCATTAGAATTTTTATATGTTAAAAAAATATATTTTATTTAAATGTAAATATTACAATTTTAAAAATAATGTAATTATAAAATACATTTTGTACTAATTTATATCCTTTTTATTTTCCTCTCTTTAATTAAAATGTTCTTTCTTGTTATTCATGAATAGCCTGAATGAATATTTTTGTCTGTTTAAATTAAGTAAATGGTTAAAGTCACATCAAGGCATGTGATGCTGTGTGACCTACAGTTACACAACTGCTGTGTAACAGGATGGAGATGAAACAGTCATCGTTGACTTAAGGAGGATATGAGGACGTTTGTATCAACGTGATCATTTAGAGCTTTTCAAAATGGGAACTTATGTAGGAGAACTTCTTTTGGGCTTCTCACATCCAGACGCTTGTTTGCAGACAGACTTGTCTCTTAGTTTAAAAACTATCAATACATCTATATAAATGATGCAAATATTATATTTAATATATACTGTCCTGTGTCCTGAAATGCATCTCTGTGGCTGAGTGGAATTTTTGTTAATGAATAAATGACGTCTCCTAAATATGTATCACACATCTGCTGTAAAACCTTATTTAACATCACATATTCTGTGGGTCACAGTTTAATTAATGTTTTCTAGTTTTTCAGTCTTTCAAAATTTTATCATAACTAATCTGTGATCAGAAATTCAGTTTGAATGAGCCTTGTTATTTGAACAGGTCTACATTATAACATCTGATGATAATTAAACAAATAAAAATACTAAATCTGCCCCAACAGAGCCTGACAATTATGCTCGTGAACATGCATAACTAAATATTGTCTTTCCAAAAGGGTTTGACAGTGCGTTTGTGTCTCAGGTCAGCATTTCAGCCTTCGTCAGCTCGGGATCTGCGAGCCACCTTCACGTCGGGGGCTCGCGTTCTGCTCCGAGATGGGCCTGCCCCACCGCGGCTTCTCGGTCGGTCCGGCTCAGGACTTGGATACTGACAGTCAGGCTGTGATCTCACCGGACCGTGCCATGCGACTGTGGGGCCGCGGGGGTCTGGGCAAATCATCCGGGAGGAGCTCCTGCCTGTCCAGCCGCTCCAACTCGGTGCTGACTCTGACTGACACCGAGCATGAAAACAAGTCAGACAGCGACAATGGTAGGTTTATCTGTTTATCTCCTGCTGATTTCCACAACTAAGCTCACACAGTAAGTCTTGGTTTTAGTGTGAAAGTGGGACAAATAGTGAGTATTTTTGCTGCTGTGTTGTCACGTGTATCGTACACAACTGTTACGTCCTGATGACGCTCAAGATCTAATAATAAGCCACATTTTGAGTCTGGAATTAGTTTATTGCAGAATCAGTGAAGTGAATATTGGATCGTACGTCGTTATTTGTTGGTGAAGCACAAATAACATGAGAAAAGTGCATTTTATTTTACAGATGCCTCCCTGTGTTTGAAGTTGGTAATTAATGATTGTGGTTTTTAATGTTCACGAACATTTGAACGAGTGTCTTCAAATTTAGTTTGAGTGTTTGAATTTCGGTTCAGATAACAACGGGAGTATTTGGTGCAACCGCATTCACCAAAGCATGTGAGGATTGTTGTGGTTCGTGAAGACAAGTCATAAAAAAGGAAAACTCAATTCTGAGGTTTATACAGTTTATTCATTTGGGAATATTGTTTCATTTTAATGGAATGAAGTTACTGTAAACTGGTGATGATTTTGGAGGCAGCTTACAGTAACAGAACACTGCCGCGTCGCTGCCGTTTGTGAAAGAGCACCTGGCAAAATGTTTTCTGATGAAGCTCAACCTGATAACTGCAAAGAGCCCAGTCAAACCACGGGGGAGGAAACTTCTTCGCTGGGTTCTTGTGTCTGCTCCCTGTTACTGTCACCTCCTGGTTTCTCCTCTGCCTCCCTCCTGTTCACTGCCCTCACACGTAAAGACACGTTGGTGGTGGGAGCATTTGTGTCATTTGTTTAAGGAACCTGTGTTTGTAGGTTTGCTGGTTTGCTGGTTAAGTTGTAACCTTTAATCTACTTACCAGTCTAATAGCGTCGTGTTGCCTCATTCCTGCCTGATGCAGTGATTTGTTTAGTTTTTCTCTGCATCAAGCAGTGATTGTTGTCTTCTGTGTATTGTAGGTCTGGTTCCTGTCTTGGATTCTATATATTAAATTATATTGTGTTTTCGTAGGTTTGTACATTTGGGTTTACAGCTTGTCTGTTGTTCTGCTGTCCGTCAAACGGAACCAGGGCCTGGCCAACTTGCAGTTAGTGATAAATTCCCAAGTGTATGAAAAAATTCTTTATGATAATTTGAGAAAGTACGTATATCAGCTGAAATTGTGTAGAAGTGATCCAACAGCTCCGTGATTCATAACACAGGAGCTTCAGAAGAGCTTGGTTTGGCCGAGCCAGGCTGTAGCGTTCAGCTGACTGGAAGAGTTGTCACAGGAGAGACGGCATCAGCCCGTTACTATCGAGGGTTCGCTGGCTTTTTCCACGGTCATGTTGAATTTGTCGTTTTTAGTGCAGATTGTTCACAAAGGCCACATAGACTTTCTTGCCACGCGTCGTTCTTTATGCGCCTCATGTAATATTGATTGGATATGTTTGTGTGCGCATGTATGAACTCATTCGTTATCTCCAGCAGGTTTAGTTTTTAATTACATGCACCTACACATAAATAAGCAATGTTTTCACTCAGTGGATTTTCATTAAGAGACGTGATGCTGTAATTAACAGATAAAGTGCTGAGTTTTCTATATTAAGTGTGATAATGTTTTTAATAAATGGCATTATGCTGTGGATGTTGGTTCTCTGGAGGATTCACTTCCCAGTTCTTAAACTGAGTCGTCAGCAAGTTTTCAAAGGCTAATTGACTCCTTAAAATGCAGCTGTTTCCATTTGTGTGTGTGTGCAATTTAACTTCATCATTCCAGTGGTGATAGCTGCACAGTGGTGGCAGCTGGGTCAGAGAAACAGAGGCCTTGTACCAATACAGTAGCAAGTCCTGCCACACACGCCTGTGTCTTTCCACATGTACAGTAATGGCTGGAATCTGCAGATTAGTTTATATTAAATCACCAAGAATTTCATTCATTTTACCCCTAAAGCCTCATTTTACCGTCATCAGCCCCGCGACACTGGGCAAAATGTCCTCACTTAGCTTTAGTTGGTTCTCACCGTGTATGAGGAAACGCAGCGTGAGGAAAGAAAAGATTCGCAAGTCGCGTGCTGTCGGCGTCAGACCCGTAGAGGAGGAAGTGCAGCTTTGGGTGGCGTGGATGGAGCGTTACCCCGCCAGCGTGGATGCAGGCTGCGTCCCGACATTTCTAACCACATTTACTACGTGTCAACAAAACACTTAATCCATTTGCTATCACTAAGCCGCTTAATACTATAACCTTAGCAGTTATATAGACACGCGTACGGGAGGCAGAGAGGCTCTGTCAGGAAAACCGGTCACACTTTAAAATACAGTTAAATAACACTTTATTATTTCTGTGAATATGTCTGTGTCTGAGTAATATTTAGCACCATAACATTAAGAACAGAAACGGAGCTTGAATGAATCTTCAATTTATAATTAAATCCACACATTCAGTATTTCTACAGTAATATAACGTGAGCATACGCACTATTCACACTCCAACCAAATTCATAGTCCTATGAAATTCAAAACGCAAATCTTTTTTTTAATGTTTTATTGTCATTGATTATCATTTATTTGTTTTGCGTTATGAACTGATTTTGTGCTACTTTGGAATTCTAAGCGTCAGAGGCTGTAATGTTAGATGAACTAAATACCTGTTTTACATTGCCAGCGTCTTATTTAAGCGATGCTCCGTGTCCTAACCGACAGCGTTCCAACACACTCCAGCGTGGACGTCACACATCACGGCTGCAGATTCCCAGAGTGGCCGTAGGTCAGAACACACTGCTTTAGTTACATGGTAGTTACATGTTAAGTTTAATTCTAAAACACACTGAGCGCTATGCTTCAAAACACATGAGACTGATTCCTACAGTAAGTAAAAGGTTAAACCACCACGTTACGGATCTGCCCCGTGTTTACCTCTACAACGAGAGAAAAACGTTGTCTAAGCTTGAGGTCTTTTTGAAAATATTACTATATCATATTTATTACATTTATTATTGTACTGTGACTATTTCATGGCCTTTATTTCTAGTACTGCCAACAATAAATGCATCTCATAGACGCCATTAAAGTTTCATTACAAAATAATTTTTCAAATCCTACTTAAATAGTGGGAACTCGCTGAGCTCAGGTCTAATGTCTTTTGACCATCGGGTGTGTTTGACAGTTAAAGGCGAGTTGACATTAAAGTAGGTTGTCATTAGCTACAAAAGTCTGGCTGCCAGAGTGGGATGAATCGACGGAATAGCTCTGCAGCGCATATCCACTAACAGGAAGATGTGAGGACATAAATCCCTGAAGACAACAATGATGAATGTTTGTGCATATGCTGATTGCTCACACTGTCTCACTCCAGCTCAGAGGCTGAGTTATGGGAAAGTGCAGACATGTCATAGAGAAATAAAAATGACTTTATATTTATGCAGAACAATAGCAACACAGAACAGATTATCCAGGTTTTTATATACAGCAGAACAGCATTACTGATGAATTACACACACATAAATGAGGAGCTTTGTAAAACTGGACTGACTGTGTTGGATTAAAACAAGTTACTGCAGGTCTATAATATCATATAGTACGAAAATAGTTGTTGTTCATGTGGAAAAATACTGCAGCAACGAATGCAGCAAACGTATGTCAGGCATATTGTGTGTGTGCGTGTGCGTGTGTGTGTGTGTGTGTGTGTGTGTGTGTGTGCGTGTGCGCGTGTGTGAGCAAGCTAAAGTGGTGAAGTCATACGTTAACAGAAAAATTGTTTAACACAAGCGAGTGGGATTTACTTGAGTAAGCCCCCCCACACACACACACACTCACACACACACACTCACACACACTCACACAAACACACACACACGCAGCGTTGGTGCCAGTCATATTCAATAACAATCTAGTGCTGACCAGAGAAATCAATGAATAACAGACTAACTGACTAGAGGGTTTAACTTTGGCGCCACTAACATGGAGAAGACACTTCATTCCATCAAGTGGCCAACATTAAATCATTAACCATACAGTATCACTCTCACTCGCCCTCCTCTCCTTCCTCTGGCTCGTGCTACTTCTTCGCGTCCTCTCCATTTTTGTTCTTTCTTCATCATTGTTGTAATACACTTACCACACAGTAATAAAACCATTCCTGCTATGGAATTAAACAATTCTGATTTTAGCGTTTTAATAATTAATGCTCTTATTACAATTATTCCCACCCCTTGAACTTTTTCACATTGTCACGTTACATTGTCATATTATTTTGCTGGAACATTAGTGATGAAACAGCATCCTGAAGCTGAAGGAGCTCACCAGACAGGCCAGGTCTGTTTTATATGGAGCAGATGAGAAGTGGGGCCCATGGCAGCTCTGGAGGAGAACTATTAGTCCTTCACAAAGCAAAAGGCCCAGTGTCTGATTGTGTGTATATTGATTATAAACGCAGCTTTTGCGGCGTGTTGCCTCTGTTTGCTCGTCTGTTACTGGAGCCTAAACACACATCTGGAGTCACAGTAGAAGCGTTTAGGCAGATTAATATGTTGGTCCAGTCTAACTGTCCTCAGACTCTCATCATCCGTCTAATCTGCCTGAGCTTCAGACAGTTTGCTGGGACTCTGTCTGGTCAAACGTGCTTTCACACAGCAGAGGTTTCTACCGTAAGTATTGGCTCCAAGGCTAAAGACTAATGCAGGCCACGCTTATTTGTAATCAACACCATTTATCATTTTCCCCTTTGTGCACGTCACGTAAAATCCCAGTAAAATACTTTGACGTTGGTTGTAATGTGACAACATGTGGAAATGCATGTAGTGTATTTCACTTCCACGCACACCTGATATCTGTGTCGTAACATGTTCAGCGTTTTATTTGTTAAGATGCCAAATGGATGTTAATCTGACTGTCCAGAAGGACACGAGCAACAAGTTCACCACCCCCTTCCCTTTCCACACCTCCTCCCTCCTTCACTTATGTTTCTCAGAACCCATTTAGGCCGAATCCATTACCAGAAGTGCAGAGGGAGAAGCAAGAGAGATGGAGAGGAAAAGAGTGAGCAAGGAGAGAGGGAGGGTTCAGCCTAATAAATTCCCCAGCAGTGTTTTACCGAGTCCTAGCCTAGAACGGATGATGGCCTTCTTACTTGTGGTGACAAGTGGAGCTTTCACTGCAGCTCAGTGGCTTAGTTACACGTTTGTTTTGCCCAGACAACATCACCTTATCTCCTGAATGCAGAGAACGTTCGGGACCAAACATTTGTGAATGTTTTCCGAACAAATCCTGAAAGGCATGCAGCCCTAGTGGGACTCTCAGGCTCACGTCAGTTCGTTATGTTGGCTGGATGTTTATGCCACGTAACCCATGGGATGATATTAAACGTGTTAAACGGAGCTTTTCTGAACGTGTTTAAAGTTTGCCATTGTTATGTTATTTCTACATTCATTCGTTATAGCTATGATACCAAAACATGTGCGAGTGTATTTATTATTTTGACTCTATAGATGTTAAGTAAAGCAAGAGATGAGACGAGTTGAGTTTGGTGAAGAGGATTTTCTTTCTTCTTCTCAGCAGCCGTTACAGCGGGTGAAATGGGCGAAAGGAGATTTTGTCCTGTGTGTGTGTGATACTCAAGGTGAGAACTCGTATCAAATATCAAGCGGATCAGGTTTAGATAGAGTTTCATATGTGTCACATTGTAATGGGAGAGTTGACGTTTCGTTTCAGAAGCGCTTGCACAGACACATTTATGAGCCTGCAGAGCCGCCTGAGTGTTTGCTTTTTCTGTTGCAGTTCTTGCTCATTTTCGTGGTTATACGTTTTTCTCCGTCTCGCTGTCTGGTTGCTCCCTCCCTCACACACACAATCATGAGTGTGTGGCGTTGCGTAATCGTTCGATCAATAAGCGAGCTGTTCTTACAGGATCATTTGGCCTGTGAAGCAAACGCTTTGACAGCCACTACACCATTAGCATATTATCACTCAGCTGCAGTTTTACTTTCTGTCCTTTTTTGGTCTGTGTTCGTAATAACGCAGGGTCACTCGCTGATGTGTGAATTGTCTTTGGAACCAATGGGAGTCAATGGCACAGACTACTCAGCGAACTGACTGATGCTAGTTTATATTGTTATGTATATTATTATATTATCAATTAAAAAATACAGTGGCACAAAAAGGTCAAACTGTCGTGTGTTTTGAGAACAACCATGTGTTAAAGTATGGGAGTAGCTGAAGTGAAGGTAAGCTAATTAATTTTGACACGTGCACTAGATCTAAGTTAACTGATTAAACCACAGACTTTGAGTTTGCTCACGTATGTACCGTATGTGAGCCACACCTTCCCTCAGACCCTGCGTCAGGTCCCGATGGTGGTAATAACACAAGAGGGCATATAAGAACTATCAATAGTACCACAAATAACAACAGTAACTGCATAGTCGTTGTTATAGTTGGTACAGTTAATATTGCTGTTGTTATATTATAGAATGAATATTTTGGTGCAAGCGCGAGGCTCAGAATATGAACGATTCCCTGTTTGCTGAGATGTTACAGCTCATGGCTCCATGTCCCGTTTTCTCCACGTAGGAATGTTTACATATCTTATTCATTTAAAGCTAATATGTTCATGTGAAATGAAACCTATAGACTTTTACTTTTATTATTTATTTTTGAACATGTCTAGAGATACGAGAAGAGGATTTTTCTGGGTTTAACTGCCAGATGGGCAACGTCTGTGATGTTTAGTGGAGATTTGCAGGATGACTATCAGTGAACTTGACTGCAGGCGTGGACGTAGTCATCAGGTCTCTGTGGTGACTGGTGATTTTTCTTTGGGTCATATCAGTGTTGTGGTCGGTTTTGTATTAAGTGAGAAGATGTTGTTGAGATTTCAGGCCAGAAGTCAGAACCAAGGAGAAGGTTTCCAGTTTTGTTGTGGTTGTTGTTGTTGATGTCAGTATTTGGTATCATTTCATTCTGTTGTAATTCTCATGATGTCATCAGTTAGTGTCTCAAGTGAGTTATTAGTGAGTCCGATTTTTTTACTTACTCGTAGTTTTTAGCTGTTGATATTGGAGACATTTCTCATTTTGGGAAGTGAATAGGAACCATTTTCAGTGTGCGGTATATGTGTCAGGTTCTGACTCCTAAGAACAGACATAATGATTATTAGACTTTGTGGCCACCAGCTCAGGACAACAGGACACAACACGTGGATTGTCTTTTATTGACACCTAAACCCAAAGGAAGGTTTGAGCCCTTTACAAAAGCAATATATATAATAAATAGCACATTCATATTTTCTATATCAGGCATTAAATTGAATGAGCTTGTTGCATAAAGGATTAATGACTAGTATGAGAAATTAAACGGCGCTGCACTAATGAGTCAGCCCACCTCCCTCAGTTTCACACAGACACACATGCTCTGCCCAAAATGTCTGCAAAACTAGTGATAGTGTGGCTGACCCCAGCATATGGGATCACACAGACACACACACAAACAGCCTTGTTTCTTATTATTTTATCGCACTTAGTCACACAAACTCACACTCTTCCACTGCCATGTCTGTCCTTGGCAGCTATTTCTCTCGTCGTATGGCATCAACCAAATGTGATTATGACACTAACAAAGGCTGTTTGGTTGAGTGTTGCATGTTGAGTGGGTTGGACTGTCTGCCTCACAGCCTAGTTTGAGATGACAACTTAAACTTTAAGTTTAACCACTAGCTAGTCAAGACGTGACAGAAAGCTGGAAACCTGTGAGACAAGGACGTGAATTGACTGCTGTCAGTATTTACTTCATCCTGGGATTAAATAAGGTAGAATAAGCTATGACTTTTTCATGGTGTCTGTTTAAACAGAAAGCAATAATTAGTCAGAGATATCAACAAATCCCGTTATCCACCGTTATACCCATTAATTTTTACTGTGGGCAATAAAAACTGTTGCTGCTTTACCAGGCTGCTATGGTGGCGTCTGGCTGGGATGCAATTAAAAGCCGGAGCCCAGATCACGAAGTCAGTCTTACTGCTTAAAAAACCAACATCCAAGGATCAAGTTCAAAACTAGTGACCAAGCAAATCAAAATCCAAGCCCAAAGCAAAAATGTACCGCAAGTCATTTCACAGGAAATGAAATTTGAATTGAATGAGTCTGTTTTGACCTGTAAACATAATTTAGCTTTAATCACCACTTGGGAAACGGCTCCTCACCCTGTGTCCTAGAGCAAGGCAGCGAGAGAGCGAGAGAGGGCAGGTTGGTGGTTTGAGCGGCAGAAGGTGAAGAGGTGGTTTTTCAGCGACACCTCTGCTGTGAGCCAGACACACTGGAGCATGTGTAGCTTTCTCTGCTTTCATCTCCATCAGCGTGATGAGCACTGCATGTAGGCTTTTAACTAATCACATCATCTGAAGGCAGAGAAAACAGGAAGGGGAGGACAAAATCTGAAGCTCGTGTGAAAGGGAGGTGAAACATTTCTTAAGGGTGCGTCATGTGCTTTCTCTTACTTGTCTCTGTCTCCCTCTCTTGGCCCTATCAGCTTCCCCTACCACGCCCTGCTCTCCCAGGTCTTATCTCCCTGTATTGCTCACTCAAGGTGTTTGTAATCCGCTTATACTTGTTCAAACGTCTTCTACATTGTAACTTAATATGGGCCATGCCCCTGTGTGTGTGTGTGCAACAGATATAGGGTAACAGCCATCTTTCTGGCTCAGTTACATACACAAACACATGCACAGATGAAGAATCCAGGGTCCAACATCATAGCGTTCATTTAACTTCCATGACTCTTGAAAATGTGTTGAGTTAAATGTAAGTTAAGTTGACTTTAGTTAGTCAAAGTCACGTGACCAGTCCGACACATGCACACGTTACATCAAACTTAACACAACGTGATAAAAAACATGTTTTGTTCCGGTTGTTATTAACTATCCATGACTCTCGTTCTGGGAAGCAAAGAGTTAACTGTTAACAGACACAGCTTTCAACCCAAACAGTTCAGGTAAAACCTAGAAGTGGAGCCAGAGCTCAGACGTCAGCTTGTAGGTTGTATTATCGCGGCAGATGAGCAGGGATCTAGAGGCTGAGCAGGTGAGGAGAGACCTTCTAACACACGGTGGCAGGTGATACCAAGCGAACTGCAGCTTTGGATCCCTTTAAATGGTTTGGAGCGTTGAAACTGAAATTGCAGAAATATGTGTAATTGTTATGTAAACATGGTGATTTAAAGACACACATAAGACACGTGGATTCTTTATTGTCATACCATGCATACACATAACCAAGGTTTGCTTGGTAGCTCCGGTCCAGACAATTATAAACAATAACAAGCAATACATAGAAGTGACAATAACCAGTAAACAATAAACAATGACCCACAAAAGCACAGTGAGAATAAATAGTAATACAATAAATAGCGTGACGGGCGAGAGAATATGTTCAGATAATGAGTATGAGCAGGTAGAGTAGGTGGGTCATAGCTCAGACAGGGTGGAGAGATTCATCCCACCGCTCTGGAGACGTCTGCTGGTTCCTTTTGTCCCTCCTCTGTGAACAGTCCGTGAGGCGGGTGGGGTCTGCTGTGACGCCCTGTGCCTCCTCCTTCCTGACAGAGGACACTCTCTAGTGTCAGGTTTGCGAGCAGCTGGGAGGAACGTCCGGCCTGCTTCAGCTCTCTGAGGAACAAAAGCGTCTGCTGAGCCTTCCTCACCCTTTTTAAAAGAACGTTGTGTGTGAATAAACACGATTTATATTTGCTTACATCTCATTGTTATCCACAGCACATGCATGGGATATACTTTGATTTGGGAATGAACTGCACATTTAGTGCATATCTACAGTAAATCTACGTAGATATGTATCCCTGCGTTGTGGGATGAGATGGGATTGTTGCTTGAGTGACGAGGGATAAAGAAGTTAAAGCTAAAATGTTTTTTAATATATAGAGTTTTATAATATATAAGAGTTTCCTCTTTTGCTTAAGCTCTCTCCGGCTTTGGACAGTATTCTAGCACAGCGCAGATGTCGCAGGCATGGAGCCGTACTTGTAGTTAGCTAGTACAGAGGGTTATTTGCTCTGCTCGGTTAAGGGTCAGACACATCCCAGAATCCTCTGGGGTACCTCAGCATTGTGGCCACGCGTTATCTTCAAAGGTTTTCTTCTTTCTCACGCTGCATTTTCAATTATCTTGAAAGAAATGATACTCAGCCTGTCAGGGTTCAGGTCCAATCTTTCCATAGAAGTAAGTGTTGATGTGAAAACCCTGCGACCATCTCACTGCTGAGTGTCGGTTATCCTGCGCTAATCCCGCCAGAGGAGCGTGTTGTTTTCTGTGGCGGTGGAGGAAGCAGAGAAAGTTCCACCAAGCCGCGCAGGAAGAGCGAACAACTCACACAGCACACAAATAGATGTTCGATTATGAAACAATCATTAACCATTGTGCAGCCTTCGAGGGGTCAAAATGAAAACAGGGGGCTCTCTAAGCTCCAAAACCACACAAGGGACAGACGATAAATCACAACACGCTTCGTCTAGATGAACGGTTGGATGAACTTCTTCATCATAGACCCACGTGTTCATTGCTTGGATGTAACACCCACCAAGGCTGTTTGATCCAACCCTTGTGTGTGTTTTTGAGCTTTGGCGCCTCCTAGTTTACAGTGGGGTCATTTTTACCCCTCAAAGGCCCCACAAGGGTTAAATTGTGTATGATTTACATGTTTTCCACAACAACCTTTGGCACTTATACAAGTAGTACTAAATACAAATTCATATACCAGTAAAACTTGTCCTCCTTGTCCTCCCTCGTCCTCCCCAGATGTAAAACTGTTTGTCATCTGCAAATAATAACTATCATAATTTTAATGGCATTTTATTCAGTATTAGCTTGATGCGTGGCTGACGTATGTTGCCCCAAACTTTGAGGCTTGGCCAAGCAAAAGGGGCGTGTCCAAATAATCCCTCAGTTTGGTGCCACGTGACAGACGACGACAGAGGCCTCACACGACTGACTTGGTGCTTGTTTCCCTAAGTGTCACGTGGCAAATGAGGCCTAGTTTTTGCTGTAATCAGGCTTGACTGGCTAAAGCAGTGTTTCCCAACCTTTTTGAGCCACGGCACAAATTTTACATCCGAAAAATCAGACGGCACACCACCAAACAAAAACGTCATATACCTATAAATACTGAAAAGAGGCACTTGTTTCTCTCTTTAGCATCTCTTCAGGTCATTTTTCAGGCAGCATCAATGTCTCTGCTTCGGTGTGTAGCTGTTTGGCTTTAGACGAGTTCAGTAACTTGGTAGCGTTCAGAACTTTCTCACTCGTCTTGGTGGTTTTTGTAAGTAACGCTGCCCGTTTCTCCGTCTGTTCACGCGTTTCAACTAAACAGTCTGTGATCGTTCTGAAGTTCGGCGTCTTGTCTGGACAACTTTTCCCTCACACCAGTCATAGTGGAGTTGGCTCGGTTGGTTCCCAGTAAAAGTCCATCCAGAGACAAGACAACTTTCAGTTCACCTTGTTTGCTTTGTTTACTTGTTTACTCGAAGCAGGACTGTGTCCTATGACCCGTATTCAGCGGTTCGTCCAGCTGGCGGCAGTGGGACGTTCAACTGTCCTCTGTGGAAGCGTTTCATTGCTTTGCTTGTCACCACAAGTCACACACGCTGTCTAGTGCAGCGATTGACAGCACAGACACTTGACAATGGCAGAATATTAGCAGCCAATAGTGGATTAGTTTTCAAAAGATGTTTTTTAGACCAATTAGGTCATTTCCCACGGCACAGTAGTGGACAGCGGCACAGAGGTTGAAAATAGAGGAATGTCTCGTCCAGATGGATACTGTCTGCTCCTATGAACCTTCATCCTTATTCATTTGTGAAACAGAGCAGGATTTTCCCCGTTTGAGAACAGTTGTAATTTCTTTCTCACATGCGGTTAATAAGGCCATACATAGGTGGGTGTGTTTTTTATTGTTGTACCGCAGGGTCACTACACATCACAGGGCGGACAACAACTTCTCACTCACATTGAGGCATTTCTGAGCAAATCAGCATAACCCACAAGACAAATTAATCTTTTAGTATAAAATCTAACTTTCTCGTAGTGTAATATGTGTTTATTACAGTAAAATCGCTTCATGAATAAACAAGCACTGACACATAAGCTCTGATAACAAGACTGTGTGGGAGAAACTTTAGTGTAATTTTGCTGACAGTCTCTACACCTGTGTAATAAACCTGCTGTGGCACATGGACCTTGTTATGTAACTGTGTGTTTGCTGCAACGTCTGCTGTGAGCTCATAACATGAAATGGTCCTTTTGTTGAAACTATCGGCCGGGAAGCTTCAGCAACCGCGCGCGGCTTCATTTCACAGCCGATGGATGTTTGCAGTTGGAACAGGCGGGAGGCCTGGTACAGAGATGAGGTGCAGACCACCTACTGCAGGTGTCACCAGCACAGAACACAAGACTCACTCACTTCTATTCATCACTTCAAGGGACATTATAAGGACCCGTGTCCCTCACGTACAGGGGGCGGGAACAGCTGAACTTGCAGTGAAACCCTCTCTCTCTATTATTTACCACACTACACACACTCTGGAGGCCTACACACACTCCGTGGTTTGTGTAGCAGTAGGGTGCGCCAGCAAATTCACTGGTATTAGAGAAGCCTCACTGCTGGAAGGAGATGGGGAAAACGAAACGAAAGGGGAAACTGCTCAGAGTCTAAACGCCTCAGTCCGGCATTCTCCCTCTACACCAGCCTATTCTGAATTATTTAGTTTTTATTTATTTGTTTTTACATATGAGTTTTCTATTTTTGTAAAGTATGAGTACTGATCAATTTATTTATTTCCCAAATATTTATTTCATTCTGGAATATGATGCCTACAGCTTAACGCCCAAGTCTTTATGACCCACTCTGTTCATTACGCTGTGTTTTATCTCCCCGTTTGATGAGGAGGAGCTTTTTGTGAAGTGGTTTCGTGAAGTTTCTATCCAGTGTCATAACTAACCATGCTTGCTGTTACAGGTTTTGATTTTTTTTGGTCGTCTGCTGACGATGTAAAACTGAATAAAACGTGGACATAACCAACAGAAAGCTGTTCAGCCCTGTCTGAGATTTCTACTTGCATTGTTGTTGCAGAGACGCCATTTTTTAAACATAAGATTAACATGTACAGTGTTTTAATTAGTGATGTGTTTTTGAAGTAAGCTGTTCTTTTGTCTTCTAATTTTACAACATGCGTAACAGGATGCTGTAACTGCCCGTCGTGTTGCTATTTATTGATTTAAAATTCAACACGGCAGTGGACCCACTGAAATGATTAAATGCTCATTACTCATTTATTGCAGAGAAAGGTTTTAGTTTCACAGTCATCAGTCATGTTGCTGCCTCGAGGAAGAGGAAAAGTGTTATCAGTAATTACTGGAGAAAGATTTACCCAAAAAGCACTTTCAGCAGAACAGGACAGTCACTAACAATCCTAAGTGAGTTTTAGAAAAATATTACAGAAAACTATTGTAAATGCTGTTTATACCACTGGTGTATCCACAGTCAAACCCCTGTTCATTGTTCTAACACCTGGTTATCCTTCCCCTGTGCTGCAGCAGTGGATGCTTTGCTTTCTATCTGCTGTTGATTCTGTCAGTGAAGTGCAGTAGTTGTATGGTAACCTCTGACTGGAGATTAAACAGGTAACTGTCCATTAACTGTCGTTGTGCCTGTGGTTAGCGGCCGAACATATGTGGAAAAGGCTGGAAATGAAAGACGTTTCTCTGCCCAACAGGCCATAATAGAGGCTGAAAGTCTCTTTTATCAGCGTTTCAGCTGTCAGTGACCCATTGTCCAGGCACAGCACACGGCACACTTGGGAGTTTTATCTTTGCTTTTCTATCCATTTATTTTCCCCTTTATATAAAAATATGAAAATATCTCTTTGTCACTTTAAGCCTTCATTTCATTTAGCGGTCATATATACAATGTACCCTGTTTCATTCCAAGTTAGCTTGAGGATGTGTAGCTACATTGTGACCAGCTCTGTCATTTTAAACACAATACGAGTTCAGCAGTAGAATCTGCTTTTTACATGGAAACGCCCTTTAACTATGGTTTACTCAGATGATGAAACCTTCATAAAGATAAAAAAATACTGACTAAATATTCTAATGTTTGTAAACTTAAGAATTTCTTTAAATACAGCTTATTAGGGACCTTATGAAGTCGGTGAAATGACATGTATAGCACACTGACAGTTACCTTCAATCAAAACAACAACAAAAAATATAAATAAATAAAACAATAAATTAATAAATAATAAATGCAACAAATTACATCACAACTCTATTAACCACGCTTCATATTTCATCCTTTGATATAAAGGTATGAGCTGGAATCCATTTTGTAACTAAATGTACTGGGCAGTGATAGTAGCTGAGCAGTTCACTCAGTTGTGGAAAATGACAAAGAACACTTGGAATAACTAATAATTATAAACGGATCAATATAACAATTTCACATTCAAACGTTTTGATTGAATCTAATCAAATATTACCTGTGTTAAATTAACTGTGGGTCAAAAATTTATTTCTTTTTGTGAAAATAAATTAAATGATGTAAATTTAAAACTAGCTTATCAGTTGTCCTTTCGTCTTTTATTTTGATGCGCTCATCTCTAATAATAATTATTAGATAATATCCACAGAATTTAATGAGTTAATATAACCTTTCATTATTGTGATATCTACAAAACCCCGAATCGTTGGTTCGACAAGAGGAAAAGGGCTCGTTGTTATATATATAATAGATCATCTAGTTTTAGGACCAGGCCATGAAGCAGTAATAAATAAGCAGTAATAAGCTACAGTCATTTCATCTGTCATTGCCACAACTGCCTGTTGGGTTTCATGTGCATCAACTAAGCTCCTGTTATTCTGATGAAAACTATTTAATTGTGTCTATGTCTGGAGGACAACACAGGGAAAAGCTGCCCATGTGTGAAATCATAGAATTTATGTTTATTTATGTATATTTAAATGTTAGCAAGAAAATGAAAATCGGTCAAATAATTTTTTATGTTTAATATTTTTTATGTTGTATGTTTTTATTATATTCGTATAAGAACATATGAAGAAAATGCTTGAAAAATGAAAAAGTTAGTTAAAGATTGGAATTTACATACATATTAAAAAAAATGAAATGATTAAACAATTATTTTTATTGTACATAGGAATGTCAGCGTAATCTGTTCCGCTAAGGAAACCTAATAATTCCACTCCCGCACACACACACTGTGGGGGAGATCTTTGTGAGTGGCTGAGGGATGTGGCTGCTGCGCCATGAATACATATGTGGTCGGGAAATCGGGGAGATCAGAGCAAAAGAATGCAGACAGTGTGTGTGGAGGTGCAGGAGACCCCTCCCCTCCTCCTCCCCCTCCTCCCCCCTCCTCGGCTCCTCACAGAAAGCCAGAACCTCCTTCCTCCTCGCGTTCCCCTGTTGCTCCTTCCTATGCCCGCCCCTGCTCCTCTCGACCAATCGCGCTCTCCCCTTCGCATTCTCCTTGTCCCGGGCTCCGCCCCTGTCCTCGCCCAACCAGCGCAGAGCTGCAAACTTACGAAAGCATCGGGGAGAGAAAGGCAGCGAGGAGGCAGCGAGGAGGCAGCAGGCAGCCACGCACTCAGCAGCGGCGAGGAGGCAGCTCCGACGCGGAGCAGCAGCGCAAGGGCCGACGCTCAAACGCGCGTCTCTGCGGCTGACACGCAGTAACAGGAGCAGCCAACAAAAGCCGGAGCCGGTGTTTCCCCCCGTGGGCTGTTTGGTCCTCACTTGGAGGCTGGATGAGAAAGGAGCGAGCTCGGGCAGAGGCAGTCCCGCAGAAAGGCGGCCGCGCGTCGGGGAGCGCAGACAGTGGCGAGCATCGAGGGGACGCGGAGCAGGACGCGGAGCAGGACGCGGCGGCGGCGTGTGCGTTCCCGTCCACGCGCGCTTGAAGGGACGTTAACCCTCCAAACTGGGCGAAGCTGGAGTTCACACGCAGACACGGTAGAGAAGCCGAGCCTGCCTTCACGTTTCTACGGCTGTGCTGGGAAATGTCTGATTTTCACTGCTGCATTCACTGACCAGGCGTAAACTCATTGACAAAAAACAACAGAGTGTGTGTGTGTGTGTGTGCTCGTGTGTGAGCCCGTCTCTCTGGGGTCTGATTGTTTGCTTTGGGGAGAAAGTGGCCAAGGGGAGCAAGGAGGAGGGAGCAGAAGCCATTTGTGCGCTGGGTCGTCGTTCTGCCTGCTTTTACTGTGTTTTGCTCTGGTTTTCTCTCCTCTTTCTCTCACTTTGGCCTCTCGTTCTCCTCCCTCTCGGCTGTGGTCGCACCTTCTGACATACAGGCTGCTTCACCAACTCGGTTCCAGATTTGGACGCCGCCAGTCGATTGAGCAGTCGTTGTTTGCTTCCCCGTCTTCTGGCCTCTTCCCAGCGCCTTGTGGGAATGTACACGGGGAATACGACCTAATTAAGGGATCGATCGACGGCCGTGCTGGTGTCACACAGTCCAGTCCTGCGTCCCTCCCAGTGGTCGGGTCGGAACCGCTTGGAAAGGCTGCTTGTGCCTGACGGGCAGATTCTCCGTAGATCTTCTGTTGGTCCCTCAGGATGGTTCGTAATAAAGTGGTCATCAACAGAGGAGTCAAACTCAGCACGTCGCTCGTGTTTCAACAAGTTAAATGAGTTGAGTTGATGCTGATGCAGGCAGAATATGTGTCCGACACGGTTTCACCTCTAACCTCAGTCAAGTAGTTGGAGACAAACTTGCTCCTCTGGAGTCTCGACCCCTACGAGGCCTGACCGACCACTAGTAGCGTTTGCAGTCTTCAACTTCGCCTCCGACGGTTGTTTTAGGTTCTAGTTGCTGGTGCGACGAAATGAGTTCAAACGGAAGAAAGATGAGCTCAGACGGACGCGGTTCTAAGTGTGTGTGGTAGTTGGACCCAGTACAGAGGAGACATGTCGTCTGGCAACGTATCGCTCTAGCTTTTAGCTTGTTGGTGTGTGAGGTTACGTTGGCTGGACTATGTGCTGCTGCTCAGGAACAGAAAGGCAACACCGGCTTCTACTCTTTTGGCCTAATCACTTCCAGACGCACAGATTTAAATTCCTCTGCTGTGTGTGTGCGTGTTCTTGTACTTGTTACCTAGTGAGAACCAAGAAAGTTTTCCCAGCAAAGCGAGGACATTTTGGCCGAGCCTCACCACTTCGTCTGCGGGTTCAGACGTGGTTTCGGGCCCACTTGCTGGGATGTGACGGCGCGGGGCTAGGGAATGCATTATGTCAACGACTGTCCTCACAAAGCTGGAAGTACAAGTGTGTGTCTTCATCTCTGGTTTCATTTAGAGTTTATGGACAAAAGTCTTCTGTTCGTCCTATTTTCCACCCAAATGTTAGATTTTGAGTTGGAAATATGATCAGGTAGTGATTAATAGTTTGCGTGTGTGTGGAGGAGTAATTATAACTAGTTATTGTCAGTCGTTAGATGATGTCTGTCGAGTACATTTTTGTACTTTGGCCTCTTCTACAGCTCTGGAACGTAGTTGGTCAAGTTGGAGCCGTACCACCAGCTTGTTTTAGTCTGCAATTATTCCCATGACGTTAAAAGGTTTTATGAATGACTTGTGAATTTGGTAGATGTAAATTAGCGTGGCCACCACGACGGCTGATTTGAATGGATGCGTAGCTTTGAATTCATAGTCTGTAGCATTGAACCGACGGTATGAGCAGCCACGAAACGGAGAAGAACAGCACAAACAATGTACGAGACATTTAAAGCCCCAGTCAGTGATTCATAGTTGTTACATTTGCAGCACAATATGCAGTCACCAGTGGAAACAGATGTTCATACCAGCTTCACCGTGTAGATGTGATGTTTTGGTCTCAGTGATTTTAACATAAGGATTTTTTTTGCTCTGTTTGTTGGCTGTACAACAGCATAATAGGTATTGTTTTTTACTGTGGTTGCCATGGCAGCACATGCAGATGCAGCCACATTTCATCCACCGTTTTGTTGTTTTGTTGTCTTTAGCTTTAGAACCCTTTGCTATGATCATGTGGGATCTGCAGTCAGTATCAGATGAAGCTGCGCATCATGAAACACATGGCTACACAGTAATATTCTGTACTTGATCAAACCTGTGGCGCCGGATCATTATCTCTTGGAACTTCAGCAAAGCATCGCAATTTAAGCACAGTTTCTCTTTTGGACTTTCTGGTTTTAAGGCTTGTTTTCATTTGGACGGACGTCGTACTTTGGTAGTCGCTGCTTTCAGTCTCTGCGCGCATGTCGTGCTGGTGCATAGAAATGACAACGAAGCCGACCTTGAACCCTGGTTTGCTGATTAAAGGCACAGTGTGTGCGGCTGACCACTGGGGCAGACAATGTGACTACCCAACCATTATATGACCTGCTGGATCCCACCACTGCTGCAATTGGAGAAATGCACACACAATAGCGTTGTCTCTGCAGCGTGGCTATGTACACCTCCACATGGGCGACCATGCGTGGACTGAGGAACACACACACTGACTGCACCAGTCTAGTGTTTCTGGTCCAGGGCTGTGAAGTAAGCAGCTGCGTTATTCACAGTGTGTGTGTGTTATGAGATTCGAGAAACTTGACATCGTGAAATCATGAATTTCTCATTGCTGTACTTTCTTTCGTTTATCTCTATCACGCTCTTCTTCCGTCTACCACCACCGCCCCAGTCCCCACCTCCTGCCCCCCTTGTATATCTCTCCTTAAGTCTCTCTGTCGCTCTCTCTCCACAAATAGAGCACTATCTCCTAGCAACAAGGCCTTTGTGAGTGATGTGTGAGATAGATTGCGTGTCTGTCATATAAGCCTGTGTGTGTATCTATGTTTCAAAGCTATAAACGAAGGATATAACTTTTTAACACGGATATGTTTCAGAGATTTATTTGTGTGTGCGCCGTAATTTCCATGATGCATTGGATTTGTCTAGATGTAGTTGTTACACCAAATAAGGGAAGTTTAAACTATTACTGAAATGATATGGATCAGATCACACACACGCTATGTTACATTATATTTTACCTTTGCACATATTAGCAGGATTTACAGTATTTAATGAAAACGGCACAGCTTGAGCTCATTTGTATTAATATTTGTTTTTTTTATTTAGAGTTCACTTATCACAGTTATAGTAACATACATTAATTGTAACATGTGTGATACATACATCTGAAATGGGCTGTGTACTGCATGTGTGAGTTGTTGAAACTGGTTCACGCCAACCTAAAGAAAAAGACCAGGCCTGAGTGATGAGGTGCTAGCGACAGAGACAGACTCCAGATGGTTTGCAAACACACCTCCTCTTCATCCGCAGTGATGTTCTGCTCATCCTTCCCTCTGTGCTGCTCTCTGTTTTCGATACCATACTTATACACACATGCCGAACCTTTGAACGACTAACATCTAGCTTCTTTGAGAAATGCGACTGCAAAATGAAGCACGAGCTGGAGGTGGTGGAGCTGGATGTGTGTGATTGTTGAGCGTGGACCTCTAGCCCTTGGCCTGCTGTGCAGCCGTGTGTGTGTGTATTAGGTGTTTCAGCATGAATTGATGCTGAAACAAAATATAGGCCCTCGCTGCGTTTCAGATTTTCATTTCTGCACTTGAGTATTCTGTTGAGACGAGTTACTGAAATGACTCTCTGCAGGATGTGATGTCAGAGAAATGAGCCTGACGTAGAAGAACATTCATATTTAACGCCTGTTTAACGTGTTTTACCGACTAAGCTGGTTACAAACTAATACAGTGTTTACACAAACTACAGCATATCCCGTTTACAAACCTTTAAAGTGTTTAAAACAGTTTCATATTTTTGTCTCATACAACATTAAACGTGTAAAAATTATAAAATCACTCTAAACCGCGTGAAGCCATGACAACTGTGAGTTTTAAGTTTATGAAAATAAATAATTCTACTGAAGTAAACTGACAGACAATGTGTTGTCAGTGTGAACACAAAGGTCTCCGACGTGTAACACAACCTCCTCCCCCTACTGCAGCACTCTGCCCTCCTCTGTCTGATACTTGATTCATTTGTGTTGTTTAGTCATGGGGGGATCCCGACAAGTGGCCTCTCCAAAAGGTCATGGAGTCGCCTTACAATTAGTGTGTGTGTGTGTGTGTGTGTGTGTGTGTGTGTGTGTGTGTGTGTGTGTGTGTGTGTGTGTGTGTGTGTGTGTGTGTGTGTGTGTGTGTGTGACAACAACACACACACACACAACAGCTTGTATATGAGGGCACATTTTTACACCTTTACACAAACTTGTTAATCGTGTCCATATTAACATTCAATCATATTCTTATCTATTATTTTGTTCACAAAATAATTTTCCAGGTCTTAAAATTTAAAAAATCACACAAAAAACAATTACACAAATAAGACAAAAACAGTACACTTTAAAATTTGTTGTGATTTATTTGTTTATATATTTGTGTGTGGCAGAAGTCCAGGATCACAGATTTAAGCTCCTGCATCTCTGTGACCCTTAAGAGGACAAATTGTTCAGATGATGGATGGGTTGACTAATTTATTCCAAGGGGTAATCATAAGTTAGGTATTACTTGAATCGGCATCACACAAGAAAACGATAAGGTATGTAACCGTGAACTGAAGCAGAACATGACGGTGAATCTAGTCATAGGATAAAAAAACAACATGGAATGTTTGGAGGTTATAAGACAAGATCAGACAGTTGTGTGAACATGAAACTAAACATCCATTCATCATCGAACGGAAGCTGGAGCCTGGCCCAGCTGCAGGCGGTCCACCAGGTTGCCAGTCAGACAACGTTCCCACAGGAAGGCACCTGGTGGACCCGAGCCTCCAGCCTCGGTCTGAGGCCCTTACCACCACACACACGACAGTATGTTGGATATTGTTCAGGAATAATTGTGAGCATCACTATAGAAGATGTAACTGGGTTCTGCATCATTTTTAGCTCCTTTAACCAGTTACTGAAGGCTCAGCTTCACACTGTTTGACTACACATGAAATCGAGCATAAATACTTTCCCACATCAAATGAATGCATACGTTTTGTCTTATTTGCTTAAATTGGTTCCCTTTTTTTGTCATATTCATGCAGAGTAAAGGAAATTATAGATGGTTCATAAACTTCCAAGCATCACTGTAGATGCCCCGTGTGTGAAATAACACAATAATATTGTAATAATATAATCTTTTTCTGTGTATGTGTGCGTGAGTGTCTGCGTTCTCTCTTTGTTATTTGTTTCTCTCCCGGTTCTCGTCTCTCTTCTCCTTTAGCGGATTCGTTTTCAGGTTGAATCAAAAACTATTATGTCTGACATTGTGAGGAAATGTCACAACACATGTAGGCAGGGAGGAAAAGGCAGTGGACTGTGGCTAGTTGCTGCTATTAGGTTCAAGACTTCGCTGGCACAGCTAATGCTGTCACATCTTATCACTCAGTTATTCATTGTAGCTGAGTTATTTTGTCTCCTCTCACAGTGGCAGCGTTTAGTAAAACGCTTTTTGGCAACCGAGAGAAGGAGCAAGAAGCGTGTGACTGCGTTAAACGCTGCAGCAGGAAGTATTCAGCCACCAGAAGATGATGTACACAGTATATACGCAGTGTAACAGCAGGACTCCAGCTCATTTCCAGCACTGAACTCATTGGCTTTATAGTTATTCATAACCTGGTCAAAGCAAATGGTAAATATGTGAAATGATAGATTAGTATAATATACCAAAGTATCACTTATACAGTACATTCAACAGAACGTAACTGCTTTGCTCAGTACATTGAGGAGCCTATGAATGATTTACCGAATAAATGCTGGCTTGACGTTTTTGAGCAGGGCTTTGGTGCGACTGTCACTCACTGACCCACTTTATCCTCGTGAGGTTACGGGTGAGCTGGAGTCTGTCCCAGCTGGCGAGAGGCGGGGTTCACCCAGGGGTACTCACGCCTACGGGCAGCCGGGGGTCTGGTCACCCGGGGTGTGGGGGGATGCTGAGGTCCGTGGAGACAGATCCACCCGGTCCGTCCTGCGAGGAAGCTGTGCCGACGGCGGAGGCGTGTAAAGCACTACTTTAGTTCTGGTGGTTTATTGTTACTTTGCACATTCTTGTGCGTCGCCCTGTTTTGCTGTGTTTGATTACGTGCCAGGTTTGCTTCATTGTAAGTGTGTCACTCTTTCCATTCTTTCTCTAGATCTTTCCACATTGTAAATATCTGTGGGTGGGATGACAAAGCTTAGCCCGCAACTGCACAACCTTGAGCCAAGTGGACTCTTCACTCTGCCTGAGAACACTCGGCTTGAATGTGGGGAGTTATTTCAGGACCTTGCCTTGGGCTATACTTTGCAAAATGTCTTGCTCCGTTCTGTTAGCCCCATAGGAAACCCATAACCTTTTCAGTGTTGGTGTCTCGCTTTTGGGAATGGAACCTGTAACTCGGGGACAGTGGCTTTTGCCATTACTCCGGTGCGTTGTTGACACCAACGTGTTGAGACACACACAGCACATGTCTCCCACAAACCCATTATTGTGACGAAAAACGGGCCAGTGCTTGAAAATTATTACCCACCTGCAGATGACGTAGAGGATTTCGATATTGTTGCACAGAGCCAGGATACGTGCGAGTCCTGCTCAAGCACAGTTTAGCTTTCAGTTCTCTGCAGTGGCTGATTTCAATTACTGGAAACAAATTCATTGCTTTTCTTTTTTTCCACTGGGTAATTTTTTAACCTCTTGTCCAGTCCAGCAGCTCATCATGCAGCATGTACTGTGTTGGACGGGGGCATGTGTTAATCCAGGTGTAACTAGCTTATTTTTAATGTGGTCCAGTATTATTACCAGCGATTAGAGCCCTGGGATCAGACGGGTGAACAGGGGGAGTTTTACAAAATGTGACTTTTCCTGTGTAACATATTTACTGATGATCACATTTGAAGCTTTTATTGTGGAGGCTACAACTGTTTAGTGCGTCTGAACATGCGTTGGTAAAGTAAATGACGATTTCTCTGGAACTCTGCTTATTAACTGTTGTCTGCCAGGCCTTTTCCCTCTTTACATATCATGTTTTCACCTGTTTGGACATCTCCATCGAGCTGCTGCTCTGAGTTTAGTCCATGTTTAATATGTAATTGTGTGTGTTGTGCATGCATGCGTATGGAGCATTTGTCTGTAGGCCATTTAGTAAAGTTGTAAATATGTAGGATGAATACATTTTACATACAGTAATAAACACCTAAGGGGCGAGTGTGTATTTGTGTGTGTGTCTGCATGTGTGCGTCCAAATATTGGAAGTAAAACAGTGGTTTAGACAAAAACATCAAGGAATGTTTTAGGCAGTAGAGTTGGTTGGAGGTTGGTTACACACATTATCCTGTCTCTGTATGAGAAAGGCATGAAATTATAAAACCATTTTACGTACTTTCTACTCTGCTATACTATTAATTAATATTAATATATTCAGGATGAAAACCTTTAACTTGAATGAATCAACACGAATCATTGCTAAAGATGCACCTGTTTTGTATTTATACACTTGATGTAACAAAAGCTGATTATGACCAAAGGAAAATTCTCCCTGAAGGTATTTACATTGAAAAATGTGAACATGTTGTTTATCATTGGATAAGTAACTTGTTCATTGTAAAAAGGTCATAAATCCTGTTCTATCCTGGGATTGTGTTTTTTTCACCTGTTATCTATTCATAACAGACTAGAACAGAGTAACCACCATTTAAAATAATCCAATTTGCTGCTTTGCAGTTTAATCTGCTCGTATTTACTCAGGGCGACTTAAAATGTCAGAACACCACCATCTCAAAAAAAACCCAAACCGAGTCACTGCAAAGCGACGACCCCCTCTTAGAATGAATGTTAACGTAATGTGGTCTGGCTAATCACCGTCTCAATGGTACGAAGCCATTTGACTTTCAACTGCGATCAGCTGAGGCCACTTTGATTAGCTCAGCATGAAAAGAGCATTTCAGTACCTGAGTGCAACTGAAGTAAACAATCAGTGGTGGTTGGCCTAAGGCAGGAGATGGATACAAATTCATTCAAAGGCCTTTTGAATACAGGAACGTCTTGTTAAAAAGTGGGAAGAAGGCATTTGGTTCCACACAGAACCTTCCTGGATGGAAGAGAAAGGAGGAAACTGCTCTGAGAAGCTAGTAAGAGGTCACAGCAGGTCACAGCAGCTCAGGAGCAGGAGCATGTGTGTGACAACAAAGTAACAGCTTTTATATATTCATTACTTAGTATGCGTGAAGGTGATGACATGTTCGTCTCTGCATTTCAGTCCTGCCCTGTGTTGAGTGTGGTCCTAGTATCCTGTCACAGGCTTTTTTGTCTGAAATCCCAGCTGCTCATTTGTTTGTGCTCTCATTCATGTCGTGGTGAACAGCCAATCAGCGCGAGCGTCCAATTAGCCCGTGAGCTCATGTCGTGCAAGCGATCGCCCGTAGTAGTGTAGGTTAATGTAAGCTGTCAATATTCATCAGCAAACCAAACAAGGCTGAAAACTGCAGCGACCCGCAGACGGAGTGTAATTGTTTGATTAATCATTTTATTCAGTGCCAACATCAACAGAATTGCTTAACAGAGCCTGACATTACAGGGTCTGCATGGTGGTGCTGTCATGGCTGGATTGTCATGTCAGTACATTGAACATCCAAGGTTTACCACTACAAGACTGAGTTACGTAACTGCATTCATCAGCACGTCTTTGTTCGTCTTTGAGAGACATCCTACGAATAGAAGAGAATGACTTTATACTCCGCCTTAGCCGCCTGCTCCGTTTCCGTTTGCCTATTTCTGATGTTATCATTCAAACATCAGCAATTGTTGAGATGAGTCAGGTTGTTCAATAGCAACTAGGAGCTGAGCTCCTGTACGGGGTCTAACAGACCTATAGGCTGGTTTTGTTTTTAACCGTGGCAGAGTTGGACCTTTTCAGGACCTGTTGTGCAAAAGTTTTAGGCAGATGTGAAAAAATGCTGTAAACAAGGAAAACTTTCAGAAATATGAACAAAAGAAAAATCTGAATCAAATCAATCTTTGGTTAGTGCTGTAAGTACTGGAAGCATCATGTGAGTCTGGGATGATGCAGAGACAGAAGGATGTAGAAACCCTGCATCCACAGAAGATCTGTGGTTGGTTCTCTAGATGTTGAACAACCTACAGCCCAGTTCCTTCAAACACTGTGAACCTGGAAGATCTGCTGCTGTTTGAAGGCAAAGGGTGGACACAGCAAACACTGATGGGATTTAGATTCTCTGCTGTTCACTCACTGCATTTTAGATGTTTTCATTTCTGAAAGCTTTCTGTGTTTACATCATTTTTTCACACCTGCCTAAAACGTTTGCACAGTGCTGTATATTTGTAGATTTGTGCACATGTACAGTTCTGTAGAGGTTTTCTCTTTTTCTTTAAGTGTCGTATGCTCCTCTTGATTGACGACCTGTGTTTAATTGTCATGTGGTCCAGTGTGAATATCAACCAACCGGGCTAGACAAACAATCAACAGCCGAAAAAGAACAACCACCATAACTATAATATCCAAAATCAACAGTAAAAATGACAAACAATGATAATGATAACAACAGCAAAACACGAGGCAAATGTGCAACACAACATGAAGGACGGGACGGTGAGACGCACTTGAACTCACCCAGATTCATTACATGGGTGTGTGAGACGCTAGACTCTAAAAATGGTGAAAATGTCCCGGAGCAGCCCGTTGGTTTCCACCAGTGTCCCTTAGACCATGTCTTCAGGTCCTACACGTCTACTACCGGTGGGCGTCTGTAGGCCACAGCTGGCCCCACGCCAGGCCCTGGTCGGAGAGGTCACCTCCCTAAAACGTGAGACGTTGGGGGGAGGCCAAGCCCCACAGGGAGCCAGCACAGAGCCACAACCCCCAACCCCAGAGGAAGGCAGCCCCAGACGCCTCACCTCTACCTACACAGGAGGCACCGCTCTGGTCTTTTCTTTTTAGTGTTTCTGTGTCTAAATACAGTATGTCCAGCATTTCTGTGTGTCATCGATGGTACGGGGTGAAACGTAGGGGATGTCAGCTCTACGTAGGAACGGTGGCGTTCAGTTAGTAGCTTTTATTACTTTAAACGTCCTGTGTCTGGAAGGGACGTCGGACATTTCCAAGCAAGCTGTTCCTTCACTCATTTAGCACAGAGAAGCGTAATAAAAGCTCTCTGCCAGGCTGGTAGCACTTTTAGCAGGTCCATCACTTGGGGGTGTTGCCAGTTAATCTAAATACTGTTTATTAAACCATCCCCCGCACAGGAGCAGCCCTCTCTCTCTAAATCAGCTTAAATTACTCTGGAAAGATGGCATTTGCAGATGCCAAGCATCTGGCTTGGACAAAATGACATGAGACAGAAAACTAAACTGCTGGGTTTGAATTTGTTCCACTAAATTTCTATTGAAACCACACTTTAAAATGTTTTAATTGATCTGCATAAACCCTTCAGTAAATGCTGAATGTCACATCCGTTCTGTCCTCCTCAAAAACTAATAGAAAGAAATGATGAACTACACAATCCTTCACCTAAGAAAACTGCTGAGACGTGACCACATAGAACCAACACACGGTTCTGCTTTTAACTACATCAAATATATATTTTTAGCTGTTCAGTGTTCTCGCGTTTAGACTTGTTTTTTATCCTGCATCGGAAGAGGAAAGACCAAAGCAGTTTGCAGTTCATCCAGTGAGGAAGCTGAAAACCACGAGGGCTCATTTGAACGAAGTTCAACAGCATTGAATGAATTAAAACCCAATCAACCAAAGCCACCACACACACATTTAATGATGTTTAATGAAACCTTGACAAGCACTGCAGGCTACCATCTACACTGTTGTGTTTTAGTCGGCTAATGAGTAGCCAACACCTGAGGTTAGAAGCAGCATGTGCAGCTCACAGTCAGCACAGCCAATAGACTGGGCATGTATGGAACACAGTTACCGCCTTGATTGGTTGGTGTGTTACAGAGACCTGCACAAAACCAGGCTAGGCTCACTTAAACGTGACCTTCTCTCCTTACAATGGTCTGAAATAAAAGCCAACAAGCCGGAGCTGCAAGCCCAGGTAGCAAATGTCCCGGACCACCCTTCCAAGCGGAAGACCTCCCTCCTGTAGGTGGTCTCACTGTGGGAGACCGGTCCCATAACAGAGTCTGGGGTGGGTCTGCAGCTGCTTGTGTGCCAGTGTCAGCATGAGGGAGGGCCACAGCGTCCCGTGGGTCCGCCAACATGTGAACGGTGGCGGGTCCAGCGTGGACGGCAGAGCAGAGATGTGCGTTTTGACGTAACGGCTGGTCTGTGGTCTCTGGGACATGGAGGGTGTGGGGACGTTGGAGCACGTCCCAGCCGTCCACCCAACGAGGTGCAGGGTTAGTCTGGACAGGGCTCCAACCCATCACAGAGCCACAGACAGTCAGTCACACCTACGAACGCTTGGACTCTCCAGTGAACCTGACTGAGGGTCTTCGGACTGTGCCGGCAGAAAGCAGACGCAGGGAGATTTAGGTTCACTGTCTGACTGCGCCGTTGTAATTTGAGCTGCTCTGTAGCACCATCCATCACTGAGCTGTTCAACTACCTGATGCTCGCCAGTGGCAGCAGAACAGACCTAGTGCCGCTGTCCCAGAGTCGGCAAAGGGACGTTTTACACGATAGACGTCTGCCACGTGAGGATTAGCTCAGACGATTACACAGTACGGCACAAATGGTTTGTTTTCAGCTAATGGAATTCATGGCTTTTTTATTTTGGGACCCGTAGTTGCTGCACTGTTCCAGGCCTCAGCACAGACCTACCCTGGCTTCTCCATGTCCACTGTCATGGGAGCGACTGATGCCAGACCTGGCTTGTCTTCTGCTGGCTCCTCCCACTGTAGCTTCTGTGGTTTCTAGTACTGATGATGTTCTCTCTGTTTCTCTGTGTCGCATTTAAACTTCCTTTGTTTTAGATGTTTCTACTCAAAGTAACCCACTATTACTTTGACACAGTATAGTAATAAGTAAACCATATCATATTGCTCTGTATTATGGCTTATCCCTATACATAGGACTAATTTATACCACACACATCACACACACACACACATCACACTTCATTCCTCCAAAGGACACGTTAGCAGAAAACACTGATGTCAGGGGACGGGGTGTGTGTGTGTCTATAAACCTAAGTGCGTCATGGAAATACTGTGATTTCTCTATATGTGCGACCAGTTTAACACCAGGATCAGTTCAGCTGGTAAATCACAGACAACTTACTTGTGTTGCTGCCGTGGCAGTTTGAAGTCATTTGATTTAAAATGTGTTGTTATGTAGCCTGTTCTGAGGAAACCCAGGTCTGACAACTCACGTTCTCTTGTCTTTGAACGTCCACGTTCCGTGTTAGATGATTGATTTTGAGGGTTGTTCGTCTTCCTCTTTTCTGAGTCTGGCCTTTTAAGAAACACACCGTTCCCATCACCAAGCGTTACAAGCAGTTACAGTGATTCACACCACAGAAAACCCATTTCAAGTCAATTCCAATTCTGCATTAATTCCTTGTTTCCAAAATGCCAATAAATCCAAACTGGACAAATAAGAGTAGACTCTGAATGAAGCACTGTGGCTGCTAAAGCTGCAGCATTAATGCATAGATTGTTTTTGATGCAGCCCAACGTCCCTGTTGGTGCCTCAGAAAGCTCAGCAGTAAGAGACCATAAAACAAAAACTATTCAGTTCCTCACATCGGTTCGTTGCTGTGTTAACGTTGGTTCATAAACCATTGTAGCTTTTAATGCTACTGTAGCTGTGCGCTAAACAAAGGACACACACAAAGCTTTGCTACTCAACCCTAGTCACGATTGATGTTGGTATTAATTGACCACACCATTGTATTTACACTGTATATTAGTAGCTTGCATGCAAAAATAGTTCTGCAAGATAATTAAAACTTTATCAGTCCAGGTGTTAAAGGAGTAGAAATGACTTTAAGCAGAAATAGAAACGGAGGGTTGGGGGCAGACGAAGCTCACTCTCCATAGTCTCCATCACATGGTACGTCAGGGTTGTTCAGCTTCTCTTATTGCTTCAAAACAAAGTAGAAGATAACATAAATCTTTACTGATCCCACACTGGGGAAATTTACTTTGCTCAGCAGAGGGAATGAAAGACCTGAGGTAACGCTGGTGGTGTCTGACGCTGCTCAGAGCCTCCACTGGCTGATGCAGCAGGTGAGAGGTGTTGTCCATGATGGATGTCAGCTGGACCAACATCCTCCTCCACAGAGCTGGCTCTGCTGACCAGCTTACTCCTGACTTCAGTCAAACAGTCAGGCGTAAAGAAAACGTTGTAATGATAACGGCATGCGAATGTCTCAAAGATGAGTTGGTGATGTTGGATGAACTCATGACCATCACAGTGTTATTAACAGTAAACATTCTTGTCTATTACTTTACTTAATCTTTTACACTACAATGTTATTACAATGTTATGCATTCAATAGAATGTATAAGCTATTTCAGACAGTTTAAGCTTTGCAATGCATGAACGAAGGGCATGTGAGCTCGGCCTGAAGTGTGAAATCTTACCGACGTTTTGGCAGAAAATGAAGAGTTTCCTCTGTGGCTGTGTCAACAGGTAACGCAGAGCTGAGGTAGTTTACGGAGCTCACTGCGCTGCATGGGACGCCACCACGCCGCCATCTGCTGCGTCTTTAATATTATCTGGCTCTGTTGACCTCATTACTCCAGCTACATCATTTCACACGACAGCAGGCGGGGGGGGGGCGACCGCTTAACAGCGGTCCCACCCACTGCCCACCTGGAGCTGAATGAAGTTTCAACTGCCTGGTACACACACATCCACTCACTGCGACTCCAAGCACAATCAGTTACACCAATTAAAAAGTGGATGTAACGTGTATTTGTTTGTGTATTTATATTTTTTTACGTATTTATAATGCACACACGTAGATATAAACACCGTCATCAGTCTCTCTACACTATTCACACCGATAACTCTTTCTGCCTTAATTCCTCTCGGGGAATGATTTTATTTTTCTTTTAGCAGCAGCATGTCTGGGCTGGATGCTGTGTAGTGAAGCAGAGTACAACCAACAGTGACAAAAGAAAACTTTAATACAACTACATTAATTGAGAGTAATTAGCTCATTAGTAATAGTGATAATAATGTTATTAATTATAATGTTAACACTGTCAGAAATAAGATTCATTAAGATAAGCGTGACATCATGTATATCTATAGACGTTCTGCATCGCGTTTATCGTCTTCTCTGTTCGCTGAAAATATAACAGCAACCAACAAAACATGAAAAGGTCAGAATAAAAGTGAAGTTTAATTTATAACTGCTTATGTTTCTGTATCAGTTTATGTGTTTATTTTTGTGCACCTTTTACCTTAGTAGTTACTAAGTCGTTACTTAGCAGGTAGTTTCAGGTATCATCCATTTTTACTTCATTCAATACAACAACTCTTATCTTCTACAAACAGGGAGATGTTTGAGATGATGCAGCTTTTAGACGCAGTGAATCAGGGGAGGTTGGCTCCTAAAGCCTGAAAACTAGAAATGGCAACAACTGACCTGAATCCTGGCCAACATGGAAAGACAGTTTAATACTATATAAAAAAGCACTTTGTGTTGGTAGAACCACATTTTATTCATCATTAACAGAGCCCAGGTTTCTTTTCAGCTCTGGAGCCAGGCGGACTAAGACTCATAGCTGTGTAGAGCCTCGTGTCCCTTTAAGTCATACCCATAAAACATGACATTTATCCATAGAACTGCGTTAACTTCACTAACTAACTCGTCCAAATCAGCTACTTGCCTCCCTGACCCGACCCAACGACACTACTCAAAGACGCTCTTCCTTACGTGTGATATTTGTTATAAAAAGACAGATATGTTTGAAGGTTTGACAGATTGGTTTTGATTTCCCATGGCCAGATAATGATTTTCCATTTCAATTTATTTCTCCTTGCTCACAAATGTGAGGGATCAAGACGAATCCTGCACCGTGAACTGGCATTTGCAGGACAAATTGCATTCTGTAGTGGTAGTATATTCACATGTCATGCACTCGTGTTCTACCGCTTAGTCCTCGACAGTTGTGTTCATGCCAGAACCCATGGCAGCTGTCAATCAAAGCGTCAGTCCATCGCAGGGCCACATTTACAGACACACACAGATTCAGACAACTCAGAACCTAACTGCACGTCTTTGGACTGTGGGAGGAAACAGGAGCGAACCGCTAGACCACCATGACCCCAGAGTTCTGATCCGTTCAAACTCAAACACACAGAAACTCCCAAAGACGCATCCGTTTAGTAGAAGTCACTAAATGCCACATCAATACACAGCTCACCTTGAACACAACACCGCCTGTGAGTGTGGTTTCACAGTGTAGCCAAGTGTGTAGTGCTCGTACACAAAACAAAGCAGCAGTCCAACAACACGCATTATTAAGAAAACGTGGACGACGACAGTCTGGGTGCGAGATCAGCCAAGTCGCCTCGGCTTTCAGTGAGGCCTGTGAAATGTTCTTCCCTTTCAGCAACCATCCAGAAAGTAGCTACTATCACACAAATCTCGTCACCATCAACAAACATCATCATACTTCATTTTTACAGAGTTTGGTTGTTTTTGCTGCTGCGCCTTTCTTTCGTTCATTCGTTTCTTTTCTGTTTCGGATGTGTTGTTTCTTAGGTTCTCCCATGCCCTCTCCCTCCTGTCTGTCATCTGTCATTGACCAATCACATCCACACTCCAATCCGCACGACAGCCCATTGTTATGCAACCCTGCAGAGCCGAACTTAGAGGAAGAGGAGGAGGAGGAAGAGGAGGAACAAGGGGAAGAGGCATATGCAGCCAGATTGTACTTACCTGTAACACATGGTAAAGACACTCATTACTTCACTATCCGCCTTTTCACGTGCATGTTAATGTTGAATTTCAGTGTCGGACCACTTTCTGCATCTGCCACAGTTTGTACCAGCTCTTACTCTTTACCAAACAACCATTTCCTCTCGGGTTTTTGCCAACATTTCCATTATACTACATTACACAAATACCAATTTGCTTTGGTTATTTCCATGTGGGGCTTTTTTTAATGTTGTACAACATACAAGAATGTGTGAAATCAACATAGGAACCTATTCAGAAGATTTTTATTCCCGAGGTTAAAACTGCTAAATCTGATTTAGATTCAAATCAGGTTCTTGATCTCAGACCTGTTTCCTTTCGAGGCTGACAAGCACCAGATACTGAGTCATGACTGGCCAATGACCCCAGATCAGCTTTCTTATACTGTAGTTTCAAGTTTGATAGGAAACAGGCTTTGATGGTTCGAAGAAAGGAGCCACGGCAACCACAATTAGACTCAGACCACATCAGACGACGAGGCATGAAACGAAGACCGAGGGAGCTCTTGAAGGACAAAGAGTAAGCAAGAAAAGACGGGAGCGAGGGCTAATAGAATAAAGAGCGGGAGTCGTCTCCTCATATGTACACTGCCACATAAACAGAAGCAGCTTTGCAACAGGGTCTGGAAATGGCTCCGGGTTGAATTGGATGTACAGTAGGTGTGTGGACACCAGCCCGTATTCAGCCAAACGTCATGGGGTCACTCTTTAGACGGATTTGTCCTCATTTGACTCTGAAACAAGAATTATGTTAATTTCTTCGTATAAAGATATAAGAAGGAAACAGCTGAGATAAAATTCTTTGGATCAACCAATCACGGTGTGATGCATCAGTGCCTGCGTTTACTTACACGTAAGTAACCTGGGTAATGGAAATCTGCCTCCAAATGCAGCTGATGACTAATCTGCTTTTCGGGTGGTTTTGGAAGCATAGTTTACAGATTTGAACCCTTCAGCTCCTGCACAGCCCGTCCAGCCACCGTCCTTCAGCCTAATGGCTTCTTCTCACAAGGACCAAGGCTAATTCTCCTGTAGATCACTGTGTTAGTTGTGCTGCTCCGTGTAATGTAACGTACTCTACTCACAGACGTGTTTCCTTTACTACCACAGTCGACATTTGTTATAAAAGACACAAGACTGTTTGAAGGTTTGGGAGATTAACTTTGATTTCCCATGGCCAGAAAATGATTTTCCATTTCAATTTATTTCTCCTTGCTCACAAATGTGAGGGATCATTAGTGCTACTGAAAAGCACATTACAACATCTAATCTACACACCGAGAAATGAAGTGTTGAAGGCTTTCTTCAGGTGAACCAGGTTTTGTTAATCCCGTACGTCAATGAATCAATTCATTTTAAGTCAACCACTGATTTACGGCTCTTTTAGATTTATATTAATATTTCTACAGGAATCATGAATCTACATTATAACATCTGATTCTAAAAATGTATGATGACATGTAAAATGTACAGGCTGCATCAGGTGCACGTTATGATGCCTCGTCTGTGTCACTGCAGACCAACGGTTGTGCATCCGGATCAAACGCATCAAGAAGATCTAACATTTACTTGTATAAAATAGGAGCGATGTGTAATTTCTGTTAAGTGGAAAACAGATCCGAATATTTAATGTAAATCTTAATAAAAGGTCCTGTAGAGTAAAAAAGCTGTGATGTTTACCTCCTGCTGCTTTTTTCAGTTGTTACAGCAGGAGGATGTAGATGCAGCCTCTTTTACGCAGTAGCCTCATTTCATTTTCACTCCTACTCCAGGCTAAGACTTGAAGCAACCTTAGATAAAACAATCCCAAGACGTATCATGAGCAAACTATTGTTTATGATGACGCACCGTCACTCAAGTGCCAAGAAAAACTAAAAACGGTGCAATCGTTCCATAATCTGTAACGTCTGTAACAATAGTTCTGGGCTTGAAGTTATAGACTGTAATTACTGTAATTACTTACAGGTCCTGAGATGATTCTGTTGGCACAGGTTGGATTTCATAGTATTTGTTATGATGAAATGTGTGTCTAGGTTAATGTCAGGGCTGTAGCTAGAGTTTGGTTTTCAAATTGAAGTATGTTTAATTATTACTGACACTGCAGTGACCCGTGAATGGAGTTTTAGGATGTTTACCATGTTAATCAGCTTGCTGTGGAAAAATACAATTCTTCTGAAAACTATGTGGTGACGCCAAAGCGTATTGACAGTGTCTACTGACGAAAGGGAGGGTCGACAGAGGTGGAAAAAAACTCTTAGTGCTTTTTGCCTTGGGACCAAGTAAGGAATTTTTCCAATGCCAGGAAGTAATCAATGATCCACTGAATGAAAAAGAGGAGGCAGGAGAGACTTATTCTAAGCCTACACCGCACCTAATCAATGATGGTGATGTCGGGAAAGGGCGGGAGCAAATCATTTTTCTAGAATCATTCAAAGAAAGACAACTGGAAGAAACCAAAAGCAAAAGACAGAGAGCAGAGTTAGTCACTGATCTGCCTAATGAGCCTCCGTCCACTGGCTGGAGTAAGGTCTCACACACACACACACACACAGGGCGAACGTTCACACTCCACAAAGACCAAAGCACGTGGCACCGATTAGCTTCAGGATAAGAACAACATTTATCTGAACTTCAAGAAGTCGACACCATTAGTCGTGTCATTCGTTTTTAACACCAGGTAACGTAGTTTGAATAAACGGTTAGTTAAAGATAATGATGCCATGATATGCATATTAAAGTAGTTATATATAATATATGATTCTATTAATTTGCTGAAAGTGACCAGTATTACCCACATTCATAGCTTCTTGCTAGTGAATGAGCAGAAGAAGGTTGGCAGCTAGAAGGAGCTGGGTTCCGTCCCCGTGTCTGCGAGGGTCCGAGGAGTCCGGTTGGTTGGACACTGGGTCTGTCAGTAAATGCAGCGGTGACGGGTCCAGGGTGTTTCCCGCCTCGCTCAGAACGACTGGGAAAGGCTTCAGCAGCCCCGCGACCCGTTTGATGATAACTGGTTCTCAGGAACAGACGGTAACAGAAAACAGATGTCAAACGTTGTCTAATTTTTTAAGCATGGAACTGAAATAGATTTTCACCTCATTTGGTTTTTGTTTGTCCTGTATTGATTTCTGCAAAAACACAGAAAAGACAGCATCACCAAGCAGAGGTTTGAAAATGATTTACTATGATTGTACACAATGAGAAGTATGAAAAAGATTCTACGTGCTGTCAGTTGTGAGTAACCCGTTGGTATTATTGGCCTCATGCATTATGTTTTCATTTCACGCTTTCCTGACTCTGCCCTGCTCCTCTTACTTACTTAAATACCGTCGTGGTTTGTCTTCTCCCTCCTTCGCCCCAGTCGTCTGTCTTCAAAGGGTCGTCGGTGTGTGAGTTGTTGGTTTCACTCAGTTTACAGCTTGTGCTGGGCTTGACATCATCATTCAGGTTAGCTGGACATTCTGAAAGTGGCTGTAACCATTTCAACCTGTCCACACAAGCCTGGCTTAGCTAATGACACTAATGTTTGTTGCGCAGGGAGGCTGGTAAACATGGTAAACTGTGACTAGTCAAATATTAACGCAGTTGTAGAAATGTTGAATATAGATTTGAATTTGTATTTAATTAGACTTTGACTGATCACAATGTAATTTAGTGGACAAACGACAAAGGTTTGGCCAATAATGACGTTAGATGCCGTGTCCAAGCGGACGTCTGGCACCTTTCAAGCACATTCCACGTCCTCCACGGCCTGTTCTTCTGTCCTCATGGGTCAGTGAGCAGAGAGGGGCTCTCTTTCACCTGCGTGCCCCACAGAGGCAGGCTGTGGCTGGGAACCAGGGCGGCCTCACTCACCTCGCCGTGCTGGAAGAACCGAGGTGGAATGAGTTTTCATGCTTCAGAAACCACAAGTCTTAACTCTTCCACGGACCTTTTTCGCTATGTCAATGAGTCTTTTATTCTGGGAAGTAAACCAAACTCTGTCCTTTTGTCATTTTATCCTTTAAATATCGGTCTCCTTCACCCCCTGTTCAGTGCTTTTTGTACCCACTGCTCCTCTCTTTTTGTTTTGATGTGGTTTGATAAAAGTGACTCTTATAGTTCACTGTATTTATTTTGACCAACATTTTCAAACATAATGTCTCTATTCATAACAAGACATTTATCATGTTAAGCCTGTTTACTCCTATTTGATGATTTTGTATTATTTTAATACATTTTATTTTAATATTGTCCTCCGCACATAATTTGAAAAGGATTATTCGGTTACACGGTGGTGTAGTGGTCAGCGTCTGTCTGTATACGTGGCCCCGTGATGATACCCACCTCTCACCCAAATGACGGGATGGTTACAGTATCTTGCTTTTCACCTTGTTTGACACGTAGCTTTGCGGTTGGCTTTGGACATTCGTCTCCTCGTGTCGAGCAGCCTGACGTGTGACTCGGTGAAGCTTCTCACATCCTGGTCCTCAACCATTGACGGGTGATCAGTGATTTTGGTTCTTGGTTTTGTGTGAAATGTTTAAAACGCCTTTTTGCTCAGATGAAGTTTGAGACCCACGGCCTACGGATATGCTAATTAGCAGGATGCAGACAGCGGAGGCACTCAATGCTCTTGAAAATATGAATATTAGGGTAACAACCCAACTCATGATGTCAGTTTGGAACCTCTTGCATTGACCCTTTTGAGTCAGGGTGGGAGAATTACAGGGAAGCTACTAAATGTGCAAACTAGACACAGAAACCGTGAGGAAGACTTGCAGCGGCTATAAAACAATGCTGCTTAGCAGACGCTGTGGTCGCACCGTTGGTGACGAGCTTGCACGTATCTTTTTATAATCCCAGTCCTCCATGGGACACTCGGCAGAGCAGCTGGCACAAATGATATGAAATAAATATGTACATTTATTTCTGTAAGGTCTTAAAATAATTGCTGTTATATATAAATTGAATTGAATTGAATTTCTAGTCTGATCTGCCAGTTCTTCTCAGAAACAGGAGACTTGACCAAGGACTTTCACCAGAACTGAAAACACACGTAGCAGTGATGAGCATCCAGCATCTATCTGAATTCAGGCCGTCTGTCACATCCACCTGCTGCAGGAAAACACGCTTTACCTCGTGTGTTTTTAGTATCCTCTTCTGTTTTCACATCGCTTTAGAACTGAGGAGAATTTCAACAGCAGCTGTCTTTTTTTTTATTAGAAGTGCTTGTACTGTATTTACTTCATTATTATTAATAAATCATCTTAAACAGGCTCACCCTAAATCTTAGACCTCTTGTGTTTTTAACAGTTAGAAATAGAACTGAAAACTCAACTGAAGGAAATAAAGGGAAACGCAACATCAAAAACTAGACACAGGCTACTTGACATGTATGATTACAACTGGCCATAGGTAACTGGACATGATGACCCGACATGGTAATGTAACACAGAAAACAGAGGCACGGTGACCCGACATGGTAATTAGACACAGAAACGTGAACACTGCCCACGGTACTTGACATGGAAACTGTTGTCACATCCACTCCATCATGATAATTAGCGTTAAAAGTCCTCCTCTCAGCAAAAGTGGCTCTGAATTTAGGTCGTGAAGATATAGGGAAATAAAACACATGGCAAACAAATATTTCATATTTAATCAAACACAAACATTCCTCTTCAGAAAAAACAAGCTCTTGAAATTCTCCAATGTCTCCTCTTTGTACATAAGCTTTGCACGTGTGAAGAAGAGGCTCAGGACAGTGACAGACCCTGCAACCAGCAGAGCAGAGTTTCATTTTCTTTACAACCCAAAGCCTCTGTTTGGTCCAGTGACACGCTCCTTCAAAGTGAAACCCAACAACCTTCTAGAGTACAAGCTGATTTAATGAATTTACCAATGTACCAAGTGTCTCGTCCAGAAAATTGTTAATCTCATTCGAAGAGACACTATCGCACATATTACCAAAGACACAGAAGCACTGTCCTTGCGTTTGACATGTAGAGACACCAGGGAATCCGAACACATGAACACTCAACGGGTTTTAATTCAGCATCCTTGCGCCTTAGAATCACAGTTTTAAAGTTTAACAGCACGTGTAAACCTCTCAAAGTGTCTGACCCTGTGCTCCAGAACGTCACTGGAGGTCAAAAGAGCATCTCTGAGTGGTCCATGATCCATGAGACCCAGGATAAGCTGTATCACACACCGGAACATCATTTACAGCTCATTTACAACAGAACCGCAGCTTTAGTCACACGTGAGGCGGATGAGATGTTTTCACGCTTCACTTGATCCACCGTGGTGTCAGACAGCGACTCCCAGCCAAACACAACACCTACGTACACTAAACTATAATAACACAATAATCTACTGACATAGCCTTCAATTAAACAGCGTACGAACAAACAGACTGTTAGAGGTGGAGACCGGTTGGGCTTTCGTTTTTGTTCCATTTTTAGATTTACCAACGATCAATTTCTCTGACAGGTGTGTCATTATATTAGCTTCAGCTGCCACGTTCGCACATGTTGTCAGTGGCAACTGCAGAAATACACAACCATCCAGCTGCTGCTGTTTGATAGAGATTAGATAAGAGAAAACTTTGGTTCAGTGAGTAAACTGTATGATACGTGTTAATTTTGTGGGTTTTTTCTACAAAGTTGTGTGAGGCAGCTTGTGACTGACGTGTGGATGTCACCAAAGCTCCATCATACACACCCTTAGGTTCATTGGCTACTGTATATTGATCTTTTGCTCAGCTGGGAATGTGCCAGTGTTATTTGTTCCTCCGACTTTGGTCCCCAACCAATTTCTGTGGCTTAGTGAAAATACGATGTTTACCCAGAGTTATTCAGATAGTTCTGAATGAAATGTGTGTATTTAAAGCATTCAGCACTGACCTTTGAAGGTCTGTATGAGTGAGACAATTACTGCGCTGGCAACACAGCATATGGAGAGGAAGCGATGGGGATGGGGTGAGGTTCCTCCAACACGCCTGCACATCTTCCTTCTCCTCTGTTTTCTGCAGTGAGTGTTGTGCAGAATGAATAACAGCAGGACTGGGTAAATGGCTTTGCAATGTTTTTGTAATGTAAGTAAAATACCTGAATTGCCATTCGTTTCAAGAATAGACAGGGCGGCTGAAAAACAGCACACAACACAGCAGGGTTCTGTGAAGGCTGCTGGGTATCTGTGGACTGTCCATTTACATTATTACGTGCTTGTTTTAATTGTTTTTCATTTATTTGGACTGTATCACACATAACATATGAAAACACTCTCTAAATTCAAAAATTCTGTAAAGAATCACCAGGGCTGGTATTTTTAGGGGCTTTTCAGCCATGTGGTCAACCAATAATTACGTTTTTCTGTGAAAGCTTTATTTAGACTTGGAATTTGGCAACGGGAGGTGCAGGCATATATAGAGTTGGCAAGTGACAACAGGAAAAGTTTCTCCATGACGTACAAGATTTTTCTTGTTTTTTTTTCAAGGTTTTTTAAATGTTTTTTTTTATAAATTCCTGGTGCATCTATCTAAACATCCTCCCCTTCTGTTGACAGAGCAATCGTCCAATCATTATGGCTCCAGCCTGCCTCCTGTGCCACCCCCTCATCGCCAGCAGCCCTCAATAACAGCTCTCAATCAATCCCTGTGCTCCACGCACCAAGCTGGTCAGTCCCTGAACTCAGCACGGCAGCCAACACCTCCTACTGGAAGCCCGGCTCCTGTGGCCGGCCAGTCACCAGCCGAGCTGCAGACCACTCCACCTGAGAGCGTCCCGCTGCAAGACAGCTGGGTGCTGGGTAGCAATGTGCCTCTGGAAACAAGGTAGACCGACGCTATCGGGCCTTACAGGACTAGAATAGACCCATATTCACCATCATCTCACCAAAACACACTGGGGTAACATGTAGAACGCGTGTCCGTTGTTCCTACAGGTTGGTCAGACATTAAAAGCAAATGCAAGGAATTGTCAAAACCCTTTGCTTTAACATGAAGGAATAATTGATTCTGAATGTTTGGGCTTATGGACACATTTTAGCGAACTAGGGAGCATTTTGCCATAATCTGGGATAATGTAAACATCGTGGGACTAGTCAGCTGCACCTCCACCGTCACATTAAAGACAAACAATGCTTTTGTATTGTGACCCCAGACACTGAGTATAAGCACAGTTTGGGTTTGTGATGTATTTTCAACACTGACATAATCAGTTAAACCGACTAATCCAGCAGCCGCAATGTTCGATTAAATCTTCACCACAGCTGTTATATTAATAAACTCCCTAAATCTCTTGCTGCATCCCTCCCTCCAAACTCCTTTTTAAGCTGACAGTCATGATTAAAACAAACAGTGGCATTTATAGAGCGTTTTTTATTGGCTGTTCTTTCCTACCCTCTGATGTGACACAGAAGGATGTAGCAAAGTGTTTTTGTTATGCCTCACTCACACAAATCCACAGCAGCAAGAGAACGGACACAAACCCCATCACACTGTCACCGTCGTGTAAACGGAGATTATACAACGGTGTATTTGGAGGTATTATTAGCAGACAAGCAGATTAGTTATGGTTGACAATATGCTATTCTCAGCCAGACACACTTTAGTTATGGTAATTTTACACTCAATTATCCTTGCTATCCCCCTGGCTGTTGTACTTTTATTTGCACTTCAACACGTAAGCGCTCAGACAAAGTTGGTTTGCTATCAGGAATCTGAGTATTGTCAGAAGATTTCCCTGTGCAGCCGGATTATTAAAACCTATTTTGAATTGATTTAATCTGATTTAATGTCAATATTGTGTTTGTCTAACTACGCAACTCGTGTGTAATCCCAGCGCTAAGAATCTTCCACTGCCGTCCATGAGCAAAGATAATTAGTTCCTTTATTCCATTCCTATCATTTTGTATAAAGCTTAATTACTGTTAAAATGATACAAATATACAGTAGTACAAGAACAGTTCCAGTCTACAGAGGGTCTGTGTTTCATTGCTATTTTACCACGTTCAATGTAAATAAAATACAGTAAATGAACCTTTGCAGGTTCCTGGTATTCTACATAAATTGCCCATAAAAGGTTGATTTTCCACAGAAAGTCACAAATATAAACAATTTCTAAGCTGATTATTCTTTCGGGTCTTTATTGAATACCCTCAGTTAACATACAGAGCAGTTAATACAGTAAGCAAACAAAGTGATTCATGTGTAGACTGCAGCTACGTTGTAGCGTCGTGTTTCTGTGTTTGTGACTCCAGTGAAGATCAAGCATAACTGTCATATATAGATTCATAAATTTCAGTCATTTATTTTTTGGTGATTGTGGCTTAACCATATTCATAATAACACCCAGAATTCACTATCTCAGAAAATCTGAATATTATAATCAAGTTCAATTTAGTAGATTCATGGCGTCACAGTCTAGTCAATTAACTCAAAACACCTGCCAAGGTTTCCTGAGCCTTTAACTGGTCTCAGCGTGGTTCAGGCAACGCGACAAGACTGTTGTCCAGATCACTGACACCCTGCACAATGAGCCTGAGCCACAAAAGGTCGCCGCTAAAGAAGCCGTCTGCTCACAGATGCTGTGTCCAAGCGTATTGATGGAAGGTTGAGAGGACGGAAAGGGGCGACCGCAGCCTCGATTGTGACGCCTTTTCAGTCACAATGAATGGACTGATGCTGGAGTCAGTGTTTAAGAGATGGGCTACAACTAACGTTAATTCCTTGTGTGAAGCCACTGCTTCAAGAGAAGCGTCTCACCTGACTAAGGAGCGAAAGAACTGGACTGTTGCTCGGTGGAGGAAGAGCAGAGACACACAGAGGTCCAGGCTGATACTGACTCCATTCGTACCTGCTTTAATGACCATGGAGTCACTGAGCCTGACTGGCCAGCAAACACACTGACCCGAACTCAGACGAGCTGGATGTCACTATCAAAGCAATTCACAAAGAAATCAGCAGTTGAAATGTCTTTCTATAGTCAACGTAATAAAATAATAAAGCCATCAAAAATAAATCAAATCTAATATATGAGTTTCATGTTTTGAATTGGATTACAGAAATGAATGAATTACATTTTTGATGAAATTCTAATATGTTAAGATGCACCTGTAACATAAAGATCTTCTCATTGACTCTGGTAAAGAGAAGATTTGATCAGTGTCTTTGACTCAAGTAACACTTGTTGGCAGACAATTTATCATAAGAAGGGAAATAGGAAACATGCCCTAGATGCACTTTAGAGCTGATGAATGTGAGGACGGGCTGCAGTTAGATGACAGAATCCTTTGCCACTCGTGCTAATGGTTCAGTATTAAGGTGACAACATGTGAAAGGCATGTAACAAAGGCCAGATCTGACTCCTCTGTCCCTTCCCTCTCTGCAGGCACTTCCTCTTTAAGACAGGCACAGGCACCACTCCCCTCTTCTCCACGGCGACTCCTGGCTACACTATGGCAACGGGTTCAGTGTACTCCCCACCTACACGGCCGCTGCCACGGAATACTCTGTCCCGCTCTGCCTTCAAATTCAAGAAAACCCCCAAGTACTGCTCATGGAGGTATGAAGCGGTTCGAGATGAGTGAAAAGTAGCACGTGGTTCCAGCCAGCTGCCGTCTACATAGCTGTACTGTCCAGGCATGTTTCAACCTGAAGATGACCTGGTCCAGCTTCACTTATGATGCACTGTAGACACAACCAGCTTCAGACAGCAACAAAGACACATCAAAGATGATGAGCTAAATGCTTTTGAATGAACTGATGTGTCCAAGTGGTTTGTTGTGTGTGGCTGGTTTTAGTCCACACCCTGTGTTTAAACCTGCCTGTGTTCCAGGAACACAAAGCGAACACCTGACCAACTGAACTGGTGCTGTAATAAAACACATTACCCACAATTCACAGTAGTTCACCAGGGGAAATAATCAAAACTAAAATATAGAATAATCTGAATCAAACTAAAAATCACAGAAACAGGAACTAGGGTAATAAAGGATACTAACAAAGAACAATAACTTTTCAAGTTTGAAATTAAATGTTTTATTTTTCGCTATTTTATTTTTTAAATGTAGGAAGGTTTTATTCTTTACATGAACTTTAAAATTCAAAGCAGTTTTCTTGTTCATGCGAAACTTAATTTAGAAAGGTTGTATTTTTTTCATGTGAGCTTTTAAATGTGAGACACCGTTTTCTTTTTTCACATTTTATTTTTCTAATATTCAAACATAAATAAATATAAAAAATATATAAGTAGCGAATATGTAACTACAGGCCGCTGTAGATATCTGCTATTAATTTAGAAAGAAATTCATATTTTATACAAGATACAAGAATTTCTGCTAGTTATAATATATGCAGTGGAATTAGTAAAAACATAAGAAGTCTAAAAAATGACAGCTTCAGACATTGAAAGGGTTGAGATTAAAATGCCAGCGTGTGCTCAGGGAGCACTGGTCTTTACCAGAGTCAAGGCTGGTCGTGCGTCACTTGTGTTTGTTGTGAGGAGCAGTTTTTGTATCTCTTACAGTTTGAACACAAAACAAAACATTTACTATTGTACGTTTATCCTTGTAGTTGGTCATTCATTGAGAGTTTGAGTTGTGGAGCTGGCTGGCGATAGAGATGCTAATAATAAAACTGTTGCTGTTTTCAGGTGTACAGCCCTCACTGCAGTAGGACTGTCTGTGCTGCTGTCCGTCCTGCTCTGTTACTGCATAGGTATGAGCTTTGTCTCTCTGTCCACCCACACAAACACAAACACAAACACAAACACAAACCGATGTTGTTCCTTCAAAATGACAAACTAGCTTTATATCACGGATCCCTATGTCTATTACAACCCTTTCTCACTCCTTTACCTGCTGCTGCATGTGTTATGTACCACAAGATCACGTCAGGTTCCCAGAGAATTTCTGAAAAAAAAAAAGATTTTTAATAATATAGTAAATAGCATTTTTGATTTACAAGTCTATGATTTTTGACCTCCTGGTATATCCAACACTGAATGGATCTCAGATCCATCTTATTATCACATGGTCGTCTATGTGCTTTTTACAAGCTCCCAAATTTGTTTGTTTGATAAATATGTTGATCTTTTGTTTGTTTACTTGTTTGGATTGGACTGAAAAGTATCTCATGGTTTCACACCACTCAACATTAACACTGACCACTGAATAGTGGACGGCAGCCAGCAAGGGTCGGAACAGGGTCAGTCTCCACGGTGTTTCCAGATTACTGTAAGCTTACAACCATCAGGTTCCATATGTACAAAGCTTTCTAACCGTCAGAGTTGCTGCTATTGAAAATATAAGAACTTTCATAAGAACCATGGAAAAGCTAAAAACAAACCATTTTAGGGGAAACAACAGAGAATTATAGGAAATATTAGACACATAATGTGGGAATGATGTACATGCTCACCCACACAGTAAATACAAGTAATGTGGAGGACCTGAAGAAAACCAGGGCAGATGGGGTGAGAGCACACAAACTTTTCAAGCGATGCATCGTGCCCAGCAGTGGGACCAGCCACGTAATGACATCACTCCTAGTGTGGATAGTCAGTTATTCAATCAGTTGATTTAGCAAATCAATTCTAGTTTATTAATGAAAACATGGCAGGTCACAGTGTACGTGCATAACCTGTGTTGAGGCTAACGGTGAGCTAACGCTGATCTGTAAGCCATAAATCAGAAATACTCCAAATGAGCTGCAAGTCAGCAGACTGGAGATGAAGAGAAAGTGCGACATTATTTGCTGACTGGTTCATGCGAATAATTGCATAATTATTGTTTAAAGCTCATTTCTTGGGTTTGTTATTTATTTTCCGTTCGGTTTTGATAGAAATAAATTGACTCTGTTATTCGCTGACAGGGTGTTGCTCCCTGAAGCGAAACTCAATGAAAGGGGCTGGTGTTCCATCCATTCACATGAATTTGGCTTAACGTGAACAGACATCTTAATTTTGTATTTCCTGTAGTTTGTCACATGGTGCTCGCTGCTCCACACCGTGGCCCACATCTACGTAGCACAGATTGGATGGTCCTTCATAGTGTAACCCTCCCCTTTCTGCTGTACTAGAACCAGCACCCAGAGCCTTTGGTGGGGTTTGGTCAGTAACAAGCGACCGCCGCCATCCCCTGAGAAACTCATCTGCTCATCGTAGCGCATCCCTCTCGATCATTTGAAGCACCTACAGTATCTTCTTGTCCTGGTCCTGGTCGCCAGCCACATACAGTATACAACCATTCATACTGGCGCTCACACATCTCCAGTTAACTTGACTGCATACGTCTTGTCTTGGGACTCTGGGAAGTAGCTGGTGAACCCCGAGAGAGATTATAATTCATAATTATTGCTAGTGTTGTTATTTTAACGCTCGTTAAAGCCTTTGAGGGGTCAAAATGACGATAAATCACAACACGCGTTGTGTGTGTTTTTGGGCTTTGGCGCCCCCTAGTTTACAGACATGTGGAGGTGAGTGATGTCAGATGAGGGACAGGTTCCCTTTGATGCACATTTAACTGTGTGTGCGTTGATAAAACTGTAAAATCTTTGCCACTGTGTTACTGTCCCTGCTCCTCACTTGTTCCTCCCTCTCCCTCCTCTTTCAGCTATGCACCTGTTTGGTCTAAACTGGCAGCTGCAGGAAAGTGAGGGATACGGAGCATTCGAAAATGGAGGAGGAGGGAGAGATACGACTCCCAACACCTTTATGGTGCCCACAGACAACGGTGAGTTCCCGCTGTCCTTTCTCCTGAACATCCAAACAGAACATGGGAGACACTGATGACAAGGGGCTGGTCATTTTGAAGCGCACCACCAGAAATGATGCTGTGTTTGTCTGATATCGTTATTATTATTTTGACCAAATTAGCATTTTTCTAATGCATATTTTAGTTATTTTTAACTCCATATTGTACACATACAATGTCAAGGTGTGTTTGTTATCGTTATCTCAGACAACATCATCCAAAAAGAGATTTAACTCACACTGTAAAGACAAAATTGCAAACGGAACGATTGGTAAGACGTTGTAATCACAGAACCATCAAACATTTCCACCTGCAGTGGCCAGAAGTAAAAGGTCTTCAGTGGTCAGAGACGTGGTCACGGAGGGGGAGGCTGAAGCCTGAAGCCTGACCACCGCTGGCAACACACATAAGTGTGGAACAGAAAGCCTGCAACAGGACATATTTGAGAGGTTTTATGGATTAATGAGAGGAGAATGACTTTTGAAGGACCAAGTGGATGAGTCTGGCTGGATCAGACACAAGCCCAGACGTCAGCACCATGGGAGTGGACTATTCTAACCTATAAACCTAGAGCTATATACAGAACTTGTGATTCCCTGTGCTCATGCTTCTATGTGTGAATATATAATAGGATACTGTTGCTGCTGTAAAACATTGCAGCTTAATACTTAATTTATACTTTTCCTCTAGGGAATTTATTTAGGAAACAAATTGATGCAGAAGACACCCAGCTATATTAATTTAAGGAACCATATGCAACGCACCACTTAGTCAATCTTCAAGCTTGTTTAGCCCCATATGTTTCTCCTAGTAAACTACTGACAAGATGAAGGGAAAAAACAACTATGCAAGATGTGTTATCTTACCAGATAATTACTCCAGATGACATAGTGCAGCCTCGGGTTTACTAAAAGGAATCTGGATTCTTCCACTTGCGGAATAATGTAAAAATAAATGAGGAAAACCATTTTAAGTAAGGCCAAAATATTAGTCCACACTGGGTTGGACTAATGTAACTCCTCACGAATAGCATGTTCAAAATAACCATTTAAAAAAGCTCTAAACTGAAGTTCACTATCAAAAGGCTGAATTAGCAGGACAGATCACATTTATCCTACATTAGCTTCTCTTCATTGATTCCTTGTAAAGTGTAGGATGGAGTAACTGTCCGTCATCTTCCCAGGAGGAAGACATCTTAAACTCAAATGCCTTGTCACCACGTTTGTTGTAAATTGGCTGAAATGACTTTCCCTCCTAACTACGTGTTTATTTGTTTTTCACTGTGCAGTTAAAATGTTTCTGTTGGAGAACAACACCATAGACATAGGAGAGGTGGACGTGGGGAGAAGAACCATACAAGATGTCCCACCAGGTCAGTCACACACACACCTTGAATGTGTGTATGAGTTGTTACAACATACTCACTGAGTTACACTCAACCAGCCTGATGCACTGGCGCTTTGCTGAAACCTGCTGCACAGTGTGTTCACTTAGCTGACTCTAGATGGTGATGCTGATCAGATTCGTTGTTTCCATTATATTGTCTACTTCTGTTAGCCTAGAACAGAAAAATAACAAAAACATCTACATTTTACTATCATCAATCACGACATTGAAATAAGAAATGCTGCTCTGTTGACTTACAGTTTAAATGTAATTAAATTATTATTTAGATCCTATTGGAATAAATATTTATATTAATCCTGTAGTATTTATTTGTCGGCTTGCTATTGAATTCATGGCATAATATACAAAATAATACTTCAGTATGGACCAGTCTACGTCTATATTTTCATCAATTTGAATTCATTTTTAATTTATATTTCGCAGTAGTTTTACATAATGTACGTGTACGGTACATATATGTTTGATATACAGAGGAGGAGTGTAAACATTGAAAATTGCACTGTTTTTTTATCCAAGGTGTGTTTTGGAGGTCCCAGTTATACATCGATCAGCCACAGTTCTTGAAATTCAACATTTCTCTCCAGAAGGATGCTCTTGTTGGGGTTTATGGACGCAAAGGTCTACCACCCTCACATACACAGGTTAGTCACACACAGTGTGTGTTCATGCATGTGAAACGCAGTTAATCTAAGGTAGATTAATCCAATGCAGTATGTAAAACATGTGAACTCCAGGCAAGATTATAAATAGTAATATAAAAACGTAATATCCGGTTGTCTCAGGGTAACTCAAGCAACTCTCATTCATTATAACACTCATTGTAAAACGTGAACATACAGTATAAACAACAGGAAAGATCTTAGCTTCTTACCTTCTTCAGAACAATCTGAGGAAGCTCTTTTTAAGATAGCAGAGCAGATCTAGTACATATGCTGTGGAGCTGGAAGAGAATAACCATCAACAGATGACTTAGAGAAAATAAGATATGTCACGGTCGAATGGTTTACATCCGTTTTGTTTGAGTATTAGTCTGACTGCAGCTAAGAAATAAACGACTACATGACTACATGACTTTCCCCCCAAACAACAACAGCGATGGAGTGAATTTCAGAAATGACTTCCAGTGTGAAGGGGAGGTTGGTGGTGACCGAGCATAAACCGCGTTTCACTGTCTGCAGGGGTGTGAAAATGTCAGCGATGCCTGAGTAATGGAACTGAGTTTAGTAAGTTATAAACCACAGGTGCAAACTGTTGGTTCGGGTTAAAACGTAAACAGCGTTTTTATTTGTTGAATGTATGTACAATAATGATCTCAGTCACAAATCTGCTCTTGAATTAATATTTCCTTTTTTTTGGCTTCCAGTATGACTTTGTGGAGCTACTTGACGGAAGTCGCCTCATTTCGAAAGACAAACGTGCACTGAGCGACACCGACACAGGTCAGGAACACCCAGCCGGATCGTACGAGGATGAGTCCGGGGGAGGAACGCGGCACACGAGATCCGTGAACCTGCACGAGGCCGGTTTCATCCAGTTTCTGGACGCAGGAATCTGGCATCTAGCGTTTTACAATGACGGCCGCAACCTCGAGCAAGTCTGCTACAACACCGTGATCATAGGTGAGACGAGTGCAAGGCATCGTGGGTAAGAGTCTGTGTGTAGCTGCAGCGTCCCACAGGCTTTATTTCTTATAAATGCCCGACCTTTGTTTAAACCAAGCTGTAAAATGTTGAGAGAAGGTACTATTGTTAAATAATAATAATAATAATAAAAAAATCATGCAGGAAAACTAGTAATTTGGAGATAATGCGTTAGTGTTTCTGGCCCAAGGTTAGTATGTATGAATGACCTTACTGTGGTACAGCAGACATTCAGAGACAAACTGTGGATGAACTGAGCTGTACAGCAACCAAAGAGGATCCGTCTCTCGGTTGTGTGCAACTGTATATGTGAGTTATTACTCACTGTTGCAGTTACCGCACTGCTTTAAAACATTCATCATGCTCTCATTCTGTTTCTCTATGTTTGTCTCCCTCTTAATCAGACTCTATTATGGAGTGTCCTCAGAACTGTCATGGAAATGGAGATTGTCTCTCAGGAATATGTCACTGCTTCCCAGGATTTCTGGGACCCGACTGCTCTCGAGGTAAACACTCAGACGCAGAGCAAGTCAGCGGAGTCACGTTTGGGGGCTTGTTATCCCAACAGGGAGTGTGACCTGCACACTGTTATGTTTTGATTGAATATATTAACCTATTACGCAAAGAATCTTATTACGGTTGCAGGTAATGGTTTCAAATCCAGCATTTACGCAACGCTATGCAGATGCTGTACATCTGTTCTTGGCTCAGTGATTTTTAAATTATTGTTGTTGATGATCCAGAGTGGGCTTCCTCTCCTTTTTATATTATTAATATAGATTATTCTAGTCATCACGTATTTGATTTGATGTTGAACTACAAGAATTTACAGTTACTGTATTACCTGCATGTTTAATGGTTGACTGTTGCATGAAAACACGTTGTTCCCATCCTGAAATGACGGATGAAAGGTCATGGCTGGACTGTCACATGAACTGCGTTAGTGAGGTCATACATCGGGCCAAAGACAACCGAGCATGACGAACGAATAATGTGCACAGCGCCAGTACCGTCAGCCTTGATTAAGGGGTGGCTTAACTGGCGCCAGGCTCTTTAAAGCCACCTTCCTCCGTGCTGCTCTTCCAGCTGCCTGTCCAGTGCTCTGCAGTGGGAACGGCCAGTACTCCCGTGGCCGCTGCCAGTGCTATAGTGGGTGGAAAGGAACGGAGTGTGATGTGCCAGCAAACCAGTGCATTGACATCCACTGTGGAGGACACGGCATTTGCATCGTGGGGACCTGTATCTGCAACACTGGTTATAAAGGCGACAACTGTGAGGAAGGTACGAACGTTTCCTTTCAGCTAATTAAACATCTGTGCTGTACATACACATTAGTTGTATGTTCGTTTCCACTGAACAACCCAACCCTAATCCTGCTTTTTATTAGATTCATCCAACGTTGTTTGTTCAGTGAGAGACTGGACAAAACATGCACTTGTATATGTTCCATATTTAGATGTTTCTTCTAGATACAAGCTAAATAATGGTAGTTCAGTAGTTCTCTCTCATGCTCTGAACTGATTTTTCTCTGGGTAATTAGGTAAAATAAACATCCTTTTGATTCTGGGGCCTTTGCAAGGTCTTTACATTTTACATGTTTGCTGTAGTTGTTATTGTACAATTATTCATTTAAAATAATCCTTAACCTACGTTTATTATATTCAGACAACCTGACTTTAATTTAATACACGTCAGTAAATTAGTTTATATAAAAGCTAAAGATTCTTACTGAACTGCAAATGCAATAATTCTCAATTGTATGAGGGCTGGTAATAGGCAGTTTATTCAACAGCTTAACTTAAGTCCTGTCCCTGTGACCTGTCTGGCAGAGGGACAGATGACAGATGACACTAGAACTGATGACAGTTCCTTGGCTTAGAATCTGACACCGTACACGTCACAAATTCCATTTGAATTGATCAGCGCTGAGCTAGGTTTACAGTGAGCTGTATACACGCTCATATTATCTGACAGTGAACGAAAGAACGAAGCACGTGTATGTAAAAAGGCCATTTCTATATTCTACATTTAATATGCCTGTATAAAACCATTTATGCAGTCATGGCCAAAAATATCGGCGCCCTTGCAATTCTGTCAGGAAATGCAGCACTTCTCTCCACAAAGTGTTTCAATTGCAAATGTTTTGGTTTTCACGTGTTTATTGTTTTTGTGTTGAGTCCATTTCTCCATTTTAACTGGTGGCCAGTGTGACGACTATGTTGCCCTCAGCCGTTACTTGCCACAGGTGGGTCTAAATACAAATTACAATTCTGACAAGGTGTCAATCATTGTGTCCAGTCCATGTTTGAGTTCTGTGTGAATCTATGTGAGGTTTGACTTTTCTTCTCTGTTTTTTTGAGTTGTTCCAAACACCAAAACATTTGCAATTGGAACAGTTTTCTCCCAAGTGGCAGCCTGTTACAGCAGCTCCTGCTTATGTTTACATTTTGTTAGATTTTTGTTGAATGTTTGTAAAAATGCTGAATGTTAAATACCTCAATTAATCATTTACATATTTATATTCGAAGTGAGAAACTTTACACTTTTAATTTTCTCCACTTTCAGCCAAGGATTTCAGACCTAATTGTTCAATTGTAGTTGTTTTTATGCATTGATAAGAACTGTGGCTCCTAAGTCTTCCAGTCTGTGGAGCCAATACAAAGACAACTCAGCAGCCCTTCAGAAGACTGGACCACAACCTGGTTCACCTCTGGCCTGTGAACCAACCTCTTGGTGGTTAATGCCCCTGCTGGTCAATAGGACCATGTTCAGATGTTCAGCCTGACTAATGCACCTGCCATATTCTAGAACCGAGTCCGTTTTGTGAGACATTCTCCCTTTCTGAGACCAAGCACGTTCAACATTGACAAACAGGGCTGCAGAGGTTGACGCAAAATCAGTTATGCAGAACAATAAAATACAAGAGAAATGTGAGGCTGGAGCCACAGGGTGTAACGGTGGATGTAGAGGAGTGGCACCACTGGCTGGAGGGAGCCGAGCAACCCTTTTAGTGAAGAACTTCAAATATGCTTTGCTGTTTTTTTCAACCATGTTGAGGTCACTGCATCCTGCTGACTTACATCACCAACCCTGTCACAGCTACGCTGTGGCCACTGAGAGCACACCCCTTCATTCACGTCTCCCAGATTAGGCCAGACGTTGTGTGTGTTGTCTCTGATTCGGACCTGGTCCGTCCACTCAACGTGCTGCTTGGTTACATTGTCTTCTTGTACATTGGTTGTTTATTTAATATGCCTCCTGGATTGGAGGATTGGAATTTGATGTCTGGACCATAAACCATCCTTTATGCACTGGCTGCACTCATAGTACATTCTGTTCACCATCAGTGTTAGGACAGGCTACATGTTGGGGTAAATAAAACACGTTTAAGGACTCATTTATGCCTTATCTTTAACAGGTATTTTCCCTATACTCAATATAGTCTATTAAGTCTATTGAACATGTAAACGACAGAAACACTAGTTCTTAATTGAGGAATGCTGGGAGCTGGCATCAGCCCTGATTAAGGCCAAGGGGATGATAATGCAACCAGTGTAATGCTAGTAGCGGGACATAATAAAGCTAGTATTTGTGTGTGTGTGTGTGTGTGTGTGTGTGTGCTGAAGGTGTTCTTCAGTAGATTAACTCCCTCTTTTCATTCTCTTGTTCCAGTCGACTGCATAGACCCCAGCTGTTCAGCCCATGGTGTGTGTATACAGGGAGAGTGTCACTGTCAGCCAGGCTGGGGTGGAGCCAGCTGTGAAATTCCCAAAGCCATGTGTCCGGACCAGTGTTCGGGTCATGGAAAGTACAATGCAGAGACCAGCAGCTGCACGTGTGACCAGAACTGGACTGGCGCAGACTGCTCTCTAGGTGAGCGTAATGCCTGTTTTCCTGTCCATGTGCAGAATTTCTGCATTTCATTCTTCTTCTCCCAAAAATAAGCTTATTTTGTACGTTATTTGTAAAACCAACACCATGAGCTTTACAGTATCGCAGTGATTTCTACTGGGAAATGGTGTTTAAACAAAACATAAAATTAAATTAAACAATTAAGCTAAGTGTAAGAGTTAACCAGCATTTAATGCTGTGCATAGCTTCACAACAACCAAAGAGACATTTACGCTGTGAGGCGGCTTCCGCTTGTCGTCGTCTTTGAAGGCAGCGTACTCTTCCACAGATTGTCTGCCCCTATAATATAAAACATCTTTACCTTTGGAGCTTGGCCGTAATTTGAAAGAGAACTTTGCCCAAGGACCGAGAGGAGATGCAAAGTCTGAGACATACTGAACCGCACAGATCATTGAGTCAGAATCAGAATCAAATCTTCAGGTGTAGCCAGTGAGAAGGAGCTAAACAGAGCTGCACAACGGTCAGCATGACAATAAAAAGTAGCAGGTAAATGTATAAATCTGTTCAGTACGTCTCAGCTCAGGAAAACACACCGTTTGTTCTCCAAACATTCACTCATTAGCCTTTTGGTCATTTTGGTTAGCTGATATCTGACAGCAGACTTAAACATAATGGATGTTATTATAGGTCAAGAAATCCTCCCCATTAACAGATGCATTTGTTTAGTGTCTGGAAACACACAGTGCTCAAAGACACAAATATGCGAAATGTATTGCGAGGAGACAAACATATTTCTCATTAGAACCAGTGTTGGCTTAATGTAACAGTGTGACGTGTTTGCAGTACTTTATTAAAACAAACCACTTTCTTTGTCTTGCCTTTACCAAGTGTTTTGCTATTTGCAAGCATGTTAAACCTTTGTCTCAGTACTGAGACAAACAGTCATTCATCTTGTTTTATCTTATCTTCTAACTTGACTTAAGAAAAGCCAAATTACTTTTTTAGCTTCAGGAGACGAGCAACTGAACTAAATAAATGGAAAAAGAAAGTCACAACACCATCATTATTTGCATGGCCACTGGATGCTGCTTGTTGTCAAAGAGTAAACATTAGGTTGTGGTTGTTGCGGGGCTCATGGAAGCCGTTGTGACAGGATGAGGTTTAGCAATGTAATAATTACTGATTAATGACTCAACACAACAACAGCAGGGACGGAGCCAAGGAGACAGAAGAGTGAAGGATGCACTGGTGTAATACCACCACCCATCCAGCAGGTGGTGACATGCAGCTATGATTGCAGTCTGTGGTGGATGAGGTTCTTCTCCTGCAATTAGTCACAATTTGAGCTTCAGAGTGAGGAGGCTTTGAGGTCAGATTCATGTGTTCATTTATAATAAAGCAGAAACTGCAAATGCAAGGGCTGCTTACGCACAGAAGGACTGAGGTCAAGTTCAAAGTGACACTACAGAACATAAGAAGGAGGCCGAGGCAGAATATCCTTCGGCAGGACTTGGCAGAAACCAGACGGATGCTTCACATCAGCTGAAGCTATGGAGCATGTTCTCTCCCGGAAACGCGAGTGTTTCCCCAAAAGCAAAGTCAAAATCAAAGACACCCAGAGGCTGCGTGAGCTAAGTGACTTGCTTCTGCAGATGGAATCAGGTGAAGGTTACCTTGTCAGATACAAGACAAGGACAGCAACTCAGTTTCCCACCTTTGTTTGTATTTTCATCAGCACTGAGGAAAGGATGAGGAATTACCCCAGTTTAGTCTAACACTAGAAACATGCCCCTGTGTCTCACCATGTAAAGGACTGTAAGGTCATAATGCAATGTTCACAATATGGAAGCAATACACACAGTACTGTAAACACTGTTGCACGTCCTCAGACACATCATGACTGGTTGGAGGAACAGGCTGCTCTGACCTTAGCTGCAGCAGCTACATTCACCAAGGTTTATGGCGACATCTTTTCAAGGAGATCCTGTTCAGCGATCAGTGCCTTTCCTGAAGATCCACCCACAGAAAATCATAAGAATATATGCAGTCCTTGATGACCAGGGCAACAGATCCCTGGTAATGTCAGCGCTTCTACATGGTCACATGGTGCTTATATAAAATGCAGAGAAGCCACCACATCTCCCCTGTGCACATCGAACACCTTGATGGGTTACACTGGGTGAGGCTCGACTTCATAGTACGTACAAGCTCATCTGTCATTGTCTTCAACTTCGAATGATCGCTCCCTAGTTCGATGAGGCCAAGGAGGCCTATGTCCATCAGCCAAGCCTCAAGGGTCCCCCAGTCACCGTCAGAGCTCCAGCACACAAGGGCAATGACAGATCAGATCCTTCTATCCTCATGGAGGAAGAGTCTTATGGATGACACCAACCACGTTGGTACCTACTATTCTTTGGAACCTATAATCACCAGAAGCAGGAGGAAATAAGACATCGTGGCCTTTTGCTTAATGATGTGCTCCTGACAGGGCAACACTCAAAAGAGATGTTGTTTTAAGACAAGACTGGAGCGTGGAGCATCAAGACAGAACAGGACATGACGGAGCGAGGCAACACCTTAAGCGAACCGACGTGAACGGGAGCTTGGATGCTAAACTACACAGGAAATTAACATCACAACCGGTTAAGTTTCCTCTGGCACCGCAACACTGCCATTCACAATGAAGTGGAGGAGAACATGATGCATGCATCACTCATCACCAGCGATGGCTCCTGTAGGTTTGGTCTAAAGACAGCAGCCACCTATGAGGAGGAGGAGTGAGGAACCGAAGCCAGTTATCTGAACAAAATGAAGGCTACATCCACAATGAGTCAAGACAATTCTGTCCATGTGCACAGTTACGTCCAGAGAATAAGACAAGAAGCAGAACCTGCAGAGACGGGATGAACCCGGATAATATGAATAATATGAGACTGGCAGAAGTACAGTAATAAACAGCAAACCCCAAGAACTGAAGAGGAAAGTCCAGTTGCCACTGAACAGACACTTTGGCATGAGAATGTAATTAGCATAGAGTAGTCAGTTCCTCACTGGTATTTTCATTTGATGTATTTTATTTCCTCCTGGTTTAATGCCTCGTGTTTTTTTTCTTCTTGCCCAGTATAATTGAATGGCTTGCGAAGTGGTCCACCCATAAAACTGGAAATTGAATGTGCTTGACGCCTCCTCTCAACTGAGGACCCTTAAAACATCTGCATGTTCTCCTAAATGATTTGCAAATGTATTGCATTTGTTGACACAGTTTTGGCTTCGCATGTACCTAAATGTATTTCTTTCTTCTACCAACAGAGGTTTGTGAAGTGGACTGTGGCAACCACGGCGTCTGTTATGCTGGGGCATGTCGATGTGAGGAGGGATGGACGGGGACAGTGTGTAACCAGAAAGCCTGCCACCCCCTGTGCAACAAGAACGGAGTGTGTAAAGAGGGCAAGTGTGAGTGTGACCAGGGATGGACAGGGGAGCACTGCAACATTGGTGAGTAGATCAAAAACATAGACACACCTGAATTACAAAAAAAAGGGAAATTAGGGCTATGACTGAACTGGGAGTTGTTTTTATTGTTAAATGTTAGCATCACAGCTAAGTCAGATTTCTTCTCACACAACATGACAACTCAAAGGGCTTCACATCCACATCTAAGCAAAGTGACCTTACGTTATTATGTAAGACCAAAGACACAGACACTGACACAGACACAGACACATGCTGTATTTGCTGTTATAGCCTTGTATTAAACTGACTTAATGGATGTGTTTAAGTACTTTCTTATGCAATTATACTGCATTTAGAAATTCCATTCAGATGTTATTATATTGTTACACTTTTGGATTTTGTGCTACTTAATGAAGCTGAAATGTGCAGAGAAGCGGAAGCAGTGTAAAACTTTTGTGGACTGTAGCAAACAAGCCTTGTAAACACCTGCAGACTGAGGCCTCGTTTTCAGATTTTCTCCATTAAGCTTTGTAAATAATAAAACACTTGCGATTTGATACGATATTTGTGTGTAACAGTGAGACCAGAACATGAAGGATCTGTAAAGTTATTTGATTCCCCGTCTTGGACTCTCTCTTCTTGTTGCTGTCACGATCCAGGGTTTCTTGAAGTGAAGCCTTGCACCAATGCGGCATCTGTCTGTAGATGCATTGTTCTGTGGTTTAGTTGAAATACACAGCAGACAAACGCTGCTGTGAGGAGCCAGATGGACTGAGCACGTACAGTCGTCTGCCGTGGTTTGGTGCTTTAGTCGACCACGAAAATGAATGAAGTTCACATTCTGAGGTGAAGAGAGTTTCTGTTGGACGTAGCTGATAAAAAGCTTCCGCTAGAATTTCCTTTCTTTCTCCGTTCTGTCTCTAACATTACATAAAGTGATCAACAGGAAGATTGTTTCAAGAGTCATTAACCCAAATTTGCTTGTTGTTTTCAACAAGCCAACAATTTTATGTTTAACAAAATACCTATTAGTGTGGTATTAAAATATCAATGAGACACATGGATCAAATCTGAACCATTCAGCTAAAAGAAGCTCAAAGTCACACAATTAGCATTTTATTTGTGATTTAAGGCAAAGGCAGGCAAACGTAATACTGAGACAAATAAATATGGTGGTTAATGTAACAGATCTTCGGTTTTGTCTTGTCCTTCTTTGTCTGTATATTTACTCTTTGCTTTATTCATTCACTTGCCTGGTAAATCGTAGTGAACGTTTCTAATCTGCTGCCCTTGTGGTTGATTAACAGTTTTTCTGGACTCCATGCTTCCTCTTTATCTTTTATCTTTGTCTTTTTATTAAAGCTCACAATCCGGACATTAAAGTAAAAGGTACTGTATTGTTTTCTCTTGTTTTCCTCATCACTAGCATTTTCTTCTTCTTCTCTTTTGCTGTTCTCTTCATGTGCTGTGGCTTCAGCAGCAATAGGTTCTTTTACTCATACATTTATTAAGGCAGATTTGTCATTGTCTGCTCTGGTGACCTGCGTCTTTTAGCGTTTTTTTGAACTATTCAGAGTTTGAATGTGTGAATTTGCTCGTTCACACATGCAGCGCCCAACCTGACATTAATCAGATTCAAGTGTATTGTTTTCTTTTAGACGCCTCCGTGTTATGAAAGGAAAGAGATGTTTCTATGATATAATCACCATCAACACATCCATCCAGACAACTCCACGCATCAGCTCATTCAGACTTACAGCAGGACCAGGCAGCGTGAAGGTTAACGTGATGTCCGTGCAGGAAATCTCAGGGGTCTTGATACATTCAAGGTTCCAGTGCCTGTGTCAAAGGCATATGCTGGATATAGTTCTGTCTGACACTAACTGTAGCAGCGTGGGACAGGTGATTCATTGTGCTTTGAGCTAAAATTGTATAATGTGAACCGTAATTCCTGCTAATTATAGAAGATGTTAGTTCTCCGCTGTATTCCTACATAATTGTACATTGGCATAAGCAAACACAGTTACTCAGCCTTTGTACTGATAGTGTCTGTCATTTTGTTATTCCAGGCAGGAGGTTTACCTAGTTGCAAGCATTTCTCCAATAGCAATGTAAACTATGTAGTATTACATGATGGCATAACTGATTTGTGTAGCATACTAGATGCTGACAGGCATGAAACATTCCCTTACTGTACGTTGTTTAATCACCATTTTAGCAGGTCAGGTAGTTGTAATTGCTACTTGCTAAGGCAGTTTCTTAATTTAACGTCCTTATTGCGTTTTAGTGGAACACGCACATCAGCAAGTAATGTCAGAATGTCAACTATCATGCTTAAACTTTTTTTTACTTTGACCAAAAATTGCCAAATGCTGAAACCTACAGTATGAAAAGTGTAATAAATTATGGAGTATGTGCCTCCTGGGAGTAAGAACAGCCGTAATATATGCTCACAATAATGTTGTTCCTGACTTTTCCGATGTCTAATCTAAAGTCAGGCATTTAATCATGTAGTTCAAGAGGACATTTTGCACTGGTTAAAGCCTATTAATATTTTGTCTTTTGGTCCACTGTGCTTATTTGTGACATGATTTTCTTTACCCTCCAAGCACAGTAGGGCTGTTTGCAGTCCGTAGACGTCCACGTGCTGCTAAATCTTTGCACTAACTGCACAAGCAGCACACGAGCTAACTCCTCCTGTACGTTGCGGTTGCCTTCACATGGTGCGGTACTCGGAGGCACACACACGTCTGTTTATACTACACGGACACATGGCAACTCTGGACAGTAGCAACAGCAAGAAAAGGAGGGGTTCCATCATTTGTGGTATTTTACTGAACATCGTGAAAAACTTCCCATAAGCTGTGTCAAAACAGATCTGAATGAACTCAGTTGTACAGCAGTAATAATAGACGTTCCTCTTTGTCTCTATCTATGTTAATGCTCTCCCGTGACCCCAGCGCCTCCCTCTTCTTCCCTTGGCTGCCATTTTCATCTGTCCATCACAGAGAGTATATTTGGCAGTACTGCTTTTGTTTCCATTTACTTTTTCCCTAATTTTCCTCCCTCTCTTCCTGGTGCCCTCTCCTATTCTCAGGATATAAAGGTAATTCATAACAAAAATTCAATAAGGCCTTATTGTCCCAAAATATAATCACATCATCTCAGTCACATCAGATTTGTTTCATTTTCTTCGTTCAATCTTAGTGCTCAGTGTATATGGTTTTGCATTTCTGTATTGTTTTATACCTTCTACTGTTATTTCTTCATTCTCAGTTACGTTTGTTTGTTAGTTTGTTTGGTTACTGTATATGGTTATTTTCCCTTTTCAAAACAAAGGCGCTACAGATGCAGATGCACACAAACACATACACACAGAAGGACACCACAAAAACAAATAAGACACAAACCCAACGTGTGTGACTCCTGTTTGTCTTGCATCCAGAAGCCTGATATATGTGTGTTGATTCAGCCAGTCAGTCTATCTTCTCTTTACGGTCTCTCTGTATGTTCTCCCTCTTTCTCTCTGTCTTTACCTCCATTTCTTGTTCTGTTTCTCCAGTTGTATTGTGCTTGATTCTGATCCTCACTGTTTAATCGGTCTCTCTGATTGCCAGCCTCACTGTCTATTTTGTGATCGGGGAATGTCAAGCAGAGGCATAAAGTATAGTCTTTGGAGGCGCGCAGTCCAAAACGCTGCGTTCTCCCTATACTTTGTGCGCTGTCTATCTGTGTACCTATTGTGTTTTCACATGGATTGAAGTGATTTTGTTTTGCTTTCACACTGACTAATGAAATAAGAACAGCAAGCAATTTAAAAATTAAACACAAACAGGAAATCAATTGGCAGCGGAGGCCTTTGTCTACTTGTCATTTACACCTGAAGTGCCCTCAGATTTAGGCTCAGACAGAATCATTGACTGTTTTGCTGTGAACTTCAGTTTTGTTTGTATTCGTCATACTACTATGCACCAATCGCATTTTTCTGTGCTTATAGAGAAAAGATTAGAACAGAACTGAAACATTTTCCGAATGAAGTTGTGTAGCAGCCATTTTGGCTTTAATCTGCCTTTGTGGTTCATGTGAAACTACAACGTCAGTACATTTCACCAAAGGCTGACTGCGTGTCTGTCTGTCTGTCAGTGTCCCTTACGTGTGAATTAATGTATTTATTTGTGCTATTTATATACTGACTTGTCTTTCAGTCATTTTGTTCAAGAAAGATTTATCACACGGAGTGACAAGTCTTTACAGGCATCAGGATTCTATACATATGAATTTTTGAAGCTTGAACTCTTTGGACTAAAGCTGCTGAAAACCAGCATTTTGTGATGGTGTCTCTACATGTACAACCTTAATACCAGCACTGAGCTTCTGAAACAGCATATAAAGCTTAAGAAGTAATATTTACTGCAGTGTAGTGTGCAGTGAGAGAATGTTTTTGAAAATTGTTGAAAGTCTATGAATTTTACGACAACAGACATTAATATCTAGATGCAGTAGGTGCAGTGTGACTGTATAGTGTAGTGACGCTAATGTAACTACACTTTTCCACTGCAAATAGTATTTGTTGTTAGAATAGTTCAATTACAGTTAGACAAACAGCGGTTTTAAAGTCTAATTTGACTGTATATCCAGATTGTTCATACTGATCTGAGACATTCGATGAGCCAGCAACAGCTCCTGCTGTAGGTAAACCTGCAAGGAAGCCTACATTTACGCCAGTATGTGAAACTGCAGCTTTCTGGTGATTTAATTGGGGATGTTTCTGAATACTAGTAGGGTTTAATCAAATCTCTGCATTTTAGTTCTGTCTAAATGAGAAAATCGCTTAAAATGTCTCCTCTTTGGCGTTGGGCTCAGCCTGGGGTGAACCCATACCTTCCTAATGTAAGACTGCTGCCCCCTGTGCTGTTTCTGGTTTGAGTGCTTTTAGTGGACATGCATGTCCCACGGTAGCCTGACTGCTATTTCAGAGGCCTCTCCAAGTTGAAAGAGAAATGAAAATTAAACGTCTCCTCTCATCTTTCAGAGCTTTAGAACAAAGCTGCCTTCAAAAATTGATATTGGTCGAAGCCAGTTCCCCCTGACCCACGTTCTCGCCCCCTTACCTCCTCTAACTGCGTGTGTCCCTGTGCCCAGAGGGTTGTCCCGGGCTCTGTAACAACAACGGGCGCTGCACCCTGGAGACCAGCGGCTGGCACTGCATCTGCCAGTCCGGGTGGCGGGGCGCCGGGTGCCACGTAGCCATGGAGACGGTCTGTACGGACGGAAAGGACAATGAAGGAGGTAGGGACGCCTGTCGTTCGGCAGGAAATGAAATGGAACCGTGCAGCTCTAAAGAGGTAGATGGTTGACGATGAGCGTATTATATGATTAGTTTGAGGTCAAATATATAATAATTTGGCCATTTCCATGTTGTTTTCATTGACGTCGCATCACCTAAACCTGCTGCCGGCTCGTGCCCTACCAGCTCTCACCTGATTGGCTCCTCCACACTGTCAATCACACCAGTACCGCTCACCGCAAACTTACAAAAACCAACATGAGTTCTGACTCACACAACTATTATTTATTTAACAGAGACGACTCTATGAAAGGAAAGACGGTAAGACGGGAGAGATGGTGGAGGAAGGTCACTAATGACTCGGCGACGCTGTCTTTCTCCCTCTGCTTGTCTCGCTCCTCCTGATCTCTCCTTGGATTCTGTCTCCATAGCGGAGTCGGTTCCTTTTGTGCTATGCTGCCTCACTGCAGAGCAGAAAACTGAGCAGCTAATAGAAACCTTTAAGTAGTTCATGGGTTTGATGCCATAGGGCTCACAATCTAAAGTTCTACTCGTCCATGTTCAGCTGTGTTTTGTGTCATTGTATTCCTCTCTGTCTCAACCTTAGCTAATAGTTTATTTCTTCATTCCAGTCTGTTTAAATCCGTTGGTGAACATGTTTCGTCATGTTTGTGTAACTCTGTGTGTGTATTTTAGATGGACTGGCTGACTGTATGGATCCAGACTGCTGTTTGCAGCCGTCCTGTCAGAACCAGTTATACTGCAAAGGCTCACCGGACCCAGTGGAGGTTCTGAGCCACTCTCAGTCCTCACTGGCTCCTCAGCAGGTAAGTGTGTCTGATCAGAAATATAGTCACATTAACTACGTAGCTGTCTTTTCCTGGTGAAATTACCTTGAAGTGAGCATGATCCTAATACTAATTTTTAATGTTTTCAGGCTTCTAGGTCTTTCTATCAGCGCATTCACTTCCTGGTTGGTGCTGAATCTACTCATGTGATCACAGGAGACAGTCCATTCAACAGAAGGTAATTGTTTCTGTTCTGTAATGTACAGTGATTCAGTTGCTGAGGAATGTCTCCTGGCTATTTAATGGGCAGGCGTAACATTCAAAGTTTGCTGTAGGAAGTCAGTTCAGAGGCACCAGGGTTTGTTCGTGTTATTCAGTGCAGCTCTAATAAATAGAAGGTTTCTTGTGTTCATATCTGTCTTTATGTCTCGCTCTCTGCAGCTTGGTGTCAGTTATTCGGGGTCAGGTGTTGACAGCCGATGGAACGCCTCTGATTGGAGTCAATGTGACATTTGTCCATTATGCCGAGCATGGCTACACTGTAACACGCAAGGATGGCATGTGTGTATTCATTCTATGTGTATATGAGCTGTATACCTTTGATTTTATAGGTACACACACCCCACAGTTTATTATTATTATTATTATATATAGTTTTTTCCATATTTCATGGTAGATAGTAATACTACACTAAGCACAGTGTATTATTTGTAATATAAGTATCAAGTCAGTACAGTGAGATTTACTTATTATTGATTCAATGCAGGTTTGATCTCCTTGCCAACGGCGGGGCTTCGTTGACGCTGGGTTTTGAGCGTGCACCGTTCCTCACTCAGTACCGAACCGTGTGGGTGCCGTGGAACGTCTTCTACGTGATGGACACACTGGTCATGAAGAAGGTAAGTGGGGTCACTGCTGTTTGTCTTTCGCTTTTCTGGTCTGCGTCAAAGACTGATGACGGCTTAAAATGTTAGAGATCTTTTAAATTCCATTTGAGCGATTTCATTTTGTTTCCACTGACAGAACCTCTTTGAGATCTCAGGCCGTTTTCTGTGATTTATACACTGCTTAGCTGACACCTTTTCACTGGCTGAATGAAAAGACTTATTGGCATCATCTGTGTCTGACTGTTTCAGGAGGAGAATGACATTCCCAGCTGTGATTTGAGTGGCTTCATCAGACCCAGCCCGATCATTGTTGCGTCTCCTCTGTCTACATTTTATAGAAGTTCATCTGAGGGTGGACCAATCATACCTGAAACACAGGTAAGAAAAGCCACAGAAGGTGCCCTTTATGTTTTCTTTGTAGTTACAGAGTAGGAGCAAAGAGACACTTCTTCTGTCCATGGTACTGCTCAAGATTCAAAGTGTTTTTACCACCAAACAATTGGTGGCATCTAGCAAATTTACATTCATTTTATTCCTGTGAGTTGCAAAAATGTCAACAAATAGTTGAGCAGTTGTTTTCATTATTGGTATCCATCCACCCGGCACCAGCCTGTAGGTGCTGTATGTGTGTTTCATTGTCACATTTTGTTAACAAGTTCAAGAAAAAGAGAAATATTCAGATTTGAAGACACAATCCAAAAAAGTCATTTCCAGTTATTCCAGTGTTCAAGGGCAAACTTCAGCCTGACTTAATGTGCTACTATATGAGCAACACGCTTAGAAGTTTAGCAACAGTTACCTTTTTCATTGATGACGCATGAGAACGGGGAAACTAAACAGGAAATTCTAACGTGTGTGTGTGTTTTATCTGATCCAGGTTTTACAAGAAGAGACATCAATACCAGGCAGTGATCTAAAACTTGTCTACCTAAGTTCTAGAACTGCAGGATACAAACCAGTTCTCAAAGTCACCATGACACAATCATCAATACCGTTCAACCTGATGAAGGTGAGACATATTTATAAAGTAACAGAAATATGAAGCAGAAAATCGGACCCAAATTCCACATTGAGTAATATTTTTCTCCCAGTCCTGACCACACCTCCTCTACGTGGCCATTGCTCAGTGTGCATGCGTGTTAGTGCGGCTATGCAGTGTTCTATGAGCGTAAGCTCATAGCAAATACTTAGTAAGTCATTATGATGTAACACATGCTGTGTGTTGGCAAAGATGAGGAGTATTTGTGGCCAATAAATGGTGAAGGAGGTGAAACTGATAACAGCTTTTTTCAACAGTGGCTTTTATACAATATGTGATTCCGCAGGTTCATCTGATGGTGGCAGTGGTTGGTCGCCTCTTCCAGAAATGGTTCCCTGCTCAACCTAATCTGTCCTACACTTTTATCTGGGACAAGACCGATGCCTATGGTCAGCGTGTCTATGGGCTGTCTGAGGCAGTCGGTGAGTTTCCACATCAAAACACGTTTTCACTCAGTCTGTCTGGGAGCCTGCCTTCCCCTGAAGACTGTGTAAAACATGCACAAGATGGACGTTGCGTAAGAGTCGAAAGAGTTGAAAACAGAACAAGATGAACAAACTTCATGATGTTGATGGTCTAGACCTTTTAAATCTGCTATCACAGTCTGGTCCAGATTCACATAATCCCACTTTATACACACTCTGCAGCTCTGTGGGAAACATGCGGCGTGAATGCCAGATGCTTTGCTATTTGTTTTGGTTTATGCTAAGCACAAGCATGAGATGCTGAATACGTGTCCCTGTCCTGTGTGTTTATCAGTGTCAGTGGGGTTTGAATATGAGTCCTGCCTTGACCTCATTCTCTGGGAGAAGAGAACGGCCATTCTTCAAGGCTACGAGCTGGATGCTTCCAACATGGGAGGCTGGACGCTGGACAAACATCACATCTTGGATGTGCAGAACGGTAGGTGTAGCAGCTGCACGCTGGCACACGGAGTGACTTTAGTAGCCAGGTCACACTACGCCTGCAAATACGTGCAGACTAATTGGATTCTCCTCTACATTAGGCTTAATTTGTAAGCGTGGTTCAACAGTGTTAACTGTAATGAAACGGAGGAGACACAAGCTCATTGTGTCTTAACTTATTGTACATTTTAATTTTTATTGTAAATACTTGTGTGTACTGTATGGCAGCAAGTGGAGGTGACTCGATGAAACGCATGGTGAAAATGAAGAAGCTTACTGTTACTGCTTTGCCGTTCATCTCTGTGAATTCGACTTCCTTTGTACTGACATCGCTGAGCGTATTGAGAGCTGGTCTAACTCTTGTGAATTATGGCATAATAATGTTACAGGTCGCCCGAGATGTGACACTACCTGATTCTGTGTGAAGCCTGATTTGACACTCCTACATTTAACATCTCATGGACACATTTTTAATTTAATTGACTCTTTTTGTTTTATATACCAATTATCTAATATTAGATTTTATGAAGCCTCATAGAGAAACTGAAACCATCAAACTTTATTGGTGCTTCTACAATTAACTAATTAGTAGCCACTGCAGTTTAAAGATCAGGGAATGAAAGGTTCAGTGTTTGTTGGTGTGGTTTTCAGCTGGTATAGTGAACAGTCACTGGTTCTGCCACAAACACATGGACGCGTCGCTTCATGGGGGATGTGATGTGAAATGGACCCGTTCACACAGTAACTTCTCTGATCTCTTGACCCCTTTTCTCTCACACGCGGCTGATTGCAGTTTACTTATAATCAACAGAGATGTGAATATAAACACAAGTGATACAGGGTGTGTGGTGGGATCGTTTAAGTGTAGTCACCTTCTGTTTTTCTGTTTACTGTCTCTTCTTTCTGACATATATTTCAGTAATAAAGTCAGTCCTGTGGCTGATGCGCTGTATGAGCCACTGCTTCACGTGGAAGTGAATTTAGAATCAAGACTTTCATTTTCATCCAGATTTTTGTTTTGCCGGTGCAGGGATTCAAACACTTAGTTGGCAACGCGAGGACCCGTCTTTTTTTAAGTGCTACAAATGTACGTGTGTTTGTGTCATGGTGACACAATCTGCGTAGGTGTCGCTTGGCCTGGCTCCTCTAATCAGCCTGTTGTCTCATCCTGGGACAGTATCTGGCCCAATGTCCTTTCTCTCCACTGTGAGATGTGAAGGTCTCTGCTTGTTCTACTCAGCTGTTGTTTCAACATGGTAGGAATCTCTCAGCCTGTTCAGGAGGTGCCCTCTCCACTGAATGAGAGCTTTCTCTCCTCCTTTCTGAGGATGGAGTGGCCGACAGAGTCAAGGTTCAGGACTCACCTTGTGAACCTACAGTGTTACAGCTACTGGTCTTTATGGTGTATACTGCGATTGATCTAGGTTTGGCATATTGTTCATCCATGGACCATTCACACAAAAACAATGCTGCCCTGTGTTCTCCCTTCCATGTTTATGTTCATTTTAGTTTTACAGTAGAATAGTTGCTGCTACTCATGTTGAATAAATTACAAGCACCCTCATTTTCTAACCATGTCACATTTAATGAAAAGGAGGGAGGAGATCATATCTAACCAAACAACCAGCACCGACGTTCACCAATTCAAACTCACTCATCTATTCATCGCACATGCACCCAAACAACAAAACAGACACAAAGCAGACCTAAAACACGAACATTCTCTGTCCCTCGTTACATCCACACCACTCACACCTCGGTTTGGACCTTTGCATTAGGGCTTTTAGGCCATATCTCAATGACAGTGTTTCCCCTTTTCTCATCTCGTGGTAAAATAATCTAACCCGTGTTCTGGGTTCTAGAGCCAGAACCCTGTGAGGTGCGCAATTACTGACTGTACCAGTCTTATCATACAGTAACATTATAAATGACCCATACAAGCCGTCTGCCAACTCAAACAAAGAGGTCAATAGGCTGCGTCATTGTCCGGTGACGTGGAAACAACACAAACGCAGGCATTTAGTGACAGCGGTGATAGAGTTAAGCAGTGTTACTGTTGACTGATATAAAAGGCCAGAAATTCCCGTTCCCTTTGTTTGTGGCCACTCGCAGCCTCAGGCCAGGGAGACGGCCGCAGATGTCATCTCATCCGATAGTTGCCTGTTGTTCGTGATGCCAGAAATGTCTGTAGTAGAAATAATCATCCATTCAACCATCAGTTCAATTTAAGCATTTATAAATACAATTATTTTAAGGCCGGAAGACAATGAAGAGCATGTTTAGACGCGAAGTCAGGGAGCAGCACGAAAGCAAAAAACCTCACCCCAGGCAGAAAGTCATCTCTTGAATCCTTGGTTCAGCAGCTATGATATGTGTAACAGAATGATATCAGTAATATAAAAGTCTGCCTTAGAGGAAACTGACCAGCACAGGCACTTCCTGCACTTCCACAACAACCTTTCCCCAGCTGTTCTCAGAAAACATCAAATAGCACATACACATAACACTGCGTGTATAATATTAAAACCTATGCAACCTATTACTTTGACATTACTCCACTTCTCTTCACATCTTCAGCTGATTATTTACAATATATGCACACAAGTAAGACAACAGCAACATTTCAACTTTTAATGTAGACGTGTAAATGGTCCATGCTGATGCAGAGAAGGCGGTTGGCCTGTGGTGTGTGTGTGTGTGTTTGTGTGTGTGTCTCGTTTATGCGGGGACTCGTTCTACATTGTCCAGTGATGTTTTTCCACGTTTCTCTCTCACAGCTACTCAGTAGACATGACACGACACTGCTGAGTAGGTTCATTCATTGGTAGCTGATACACTCACTGGCTACTTAAGTAGATACGTCTGTGTGGTATAATTCGTTCCATTAATTCTACTTTAACCAGGTTATACGTTAGCTTTTTGTTTGTTTGTTTGTAAGTTAAGTAACCTGACAGACATTTGTCTACCACTGAGGTCACAGTGGGGGCATCTTATCATCAGCAGATAAAATGGCTTTGAGGCGGCTGGGAGACATTTACAGCTATTAGTTGAGGATTTGTCTGCTTTTGGAACAGACCCTGCCTATAATAAAAGCTTCATCATAAACAGTGCAGTATGAGCAAACCATACAGTCCCGTATACGCTTACACCTGATGTACATCACGTCCATACTAGTTGCATTTACATTTGAAACGCTGACTTTAGCTGATGGTCACCCTCCAACATCTTTAGGATGAATTCGGTTCAGTTGTGCTGGGATTTCGGTATTTCACTATGTACTAATGCAGATGAATCCTTCATGTTATGGATTAAAATTAGATTCAAAATATCTAGTCATTTACTACCAAAATATCTTATATTAGGTCATGTTAGTGCCTGCTCTATAGAAAGAGAATAGTGAAGGCAGAGGACAGGTCAATACCACACTTAAGTAGAACGTAGAATCGTAACACAGACAGTAATCAGCCTGGGTATATTGTGTATGAGACCTTTCCTCTCTGTGGTCTCGCTGTACGTCTTTCTCTCATACTCTTCCTTGCTCTCCTTCAGGTATACTGTACAAGGGCAACGGGGAGAACATTTTCATTTCTCAACAGCCCCCTGTCATCAGCAGCATCATGGGTAAGAACAGATAAAAATGACGTGAACCTCTATGAACTGCACGTTGCACCATGGGTAAAAAATCTAATTTAATAATCTCTAAGGGTTAACATGTGAGAACAGGAAGGACATTTTAAAACTATATTTTGTTATTCTTAACACAATTAAATTGAATATCCAAGAACGGCAGACCAATCGATGTTGTAGCTATTCTCCCTTTGTTCAGCGTATACAAGTGTTAGTGGAGTCTGCTCCTGTGACTTATGACTCTGAAATAATCGTCTATACAGTAAAAGCAACATCCTTCAACCCTCCCCTAGGAAATGGGCGTCGTCGCAGCATCTCTTGCCCCAGCTGCAACGGACAGGCAGAGGGTAATAAACTGCTGGCACCCTTGGCTCTGGCTTGTGGAGCAGATGGCAGCATCTTTGTTGGAGATTTCAACTACATCAGGAGGATTTTCCCCTCTGGGAACGTTACCAGTGTCATGGAACTGAGGTAAGCTCTGCTGGCTGCTAATGCTCGACAGAGAAAAAGCTTTAGTAAGTATTGTGTCTTATAAGATTGTAAAATGAATTAACCATAACCTAACCTGAACGTCTGTCTATTTAACGGTGACCGTTCCTTCCTGTGCCTAAGCTTTGACTGTAGTAGCACTGGATGCACTGAAGCGAGCAGTAAGAACAAATAACAGGCAGAGAACTAATGAAACATAAAACAACACTGTCGTTTAAATCAAGTCATTGGATTTCCCCAAACTTTAGTTTCCCAGTAGTTTTTCTTTCACTGATCTTCATCTTGTTGCCTATCACACTAATATATTGGATACTGATCTGTTTACTAACTCCTGTTTATTCTCTGCTTTCTTCCCCTGCTTGTACTATATTAAAGAAACAAAGATTTCAGACATAGGTAAGAGTGAGTGATCGTTTTCCACCTTTAATGTTTCATTCCGCTTCCTATCACTTCACATCTACTGTCCTTCCCTCATTTTAATCAAATCAGTGCCAGCTGGTCATTACTAGCATCCCTCATAAACTAAAGGTGCAATACATCTCATACAATGAGTTAAATATATAGATATCGCTGTTGTAATAATGCATCATGTTATCGCACATCAGAGAGTTTCATCATGTTGTGTAACATTGAAAGAACTGTACAGTTCAAACATGAGTCTTATTTATGAATTAGATAACATACAACAAGCTAAAAGCTGAATTGAACGTTTCTATATAGATTCATCATAACTAGACAGAGCAACTGAACTGTTTTAGCACCAGACTGCACATAGACAGTCTCACACACTGTATGACTACATAAAGTACATCACCTGCTTTCCCTGGACGAGTCCTTAGCTACTGAAAGTGAAGAACAGGGTGGTCCTTACATGGGACAAGGTGGAGCTGAGCAGAGTGCAAGGACAGCTACAGGAAGAAGCTGGAGAAGATCTGTGGCGTGGGCAGAGGCCTGAACCACGGCCATGGAAAGGGGAGAGGGGGTCACCACGTCCTGCGAGACCAGACCTGTCTCCACCTCTTCAGACTAGTCCTCTACTCCCAGCTGCCACTGTTCACACCTCAGCTCCACGCAGCTCGCCCGGCCCTTCCACCCACTGTTACCAGGGGCTGCCACGACCCCAAAGCTCTGGACCAGCCACCACTCGTGCCCACCTGCTTCACCAAGTTAGGAGGGAGTTAAGAAAAGACGAAGTAAGGCCCTGAAGACCACAGACCCTGCCACATCAGCTCCAGGAGTGTGCTGACCAGTTCAGTGAGGTGGTCCTGCTCATGTTCAGCCTTAGAGAGAGTCTGTGCTGTGGAAGATATGGAAGACCTGGTCTGTCAACACCATCCAGCCATCACTGCTGAGGGGGAAGCTGGAGCTGACAGGTGTGGACCAACGTCTGGCGGCATGGACCATGGTCAGCGCAGGGACACCTAACTCCCACCTCTGTCACCTGCAGTCAGCTGTGTATGTAGGGAGAACCATCAGGGATAAAGGCGGGTCCTCACTGACTCTGTGGACTAGATGTTAGCAGTCAGGGCCTTCTGACTTACTACTTACTACTGACTACAAAACATATGTTTTATTTCATAGTCTTTATTTGTCTACACCCTTTTCATTACTACTGGACCACTTATTTATTTAGCTTGACATATTCCCTTGTTCAGTTTTCTGCTGTCCTGTCATTCAGTCCCTTATTCCATCACTTCTGATCATTACCTGCGATGTCCTTCGTCATGTGGTGATGGTATATTTAGATGAGAAGTACTGTACCATTCACCGACAGATCAAAAACTCACTAGGTCGAATTAAATTTCTTTTCATCTTAATGTATATTTATCATATATCTTAAGGAGGAGGAGTTGCAGTAATATAAATAAATCATATGTAAAACTTTTGAAACCATGCTTCTTATCAAAAATTAGAAAATAAAACATTGTTGTTGGCAGAAGTGGGAGTTTGTATGGGTTTGAATATTTCCAGCCAAACACTGGAGCTTGTATTGAAGTGTCAGTACGGTGAACCGGAGACACTCACCATCAGGACCAATGTCTTTAAATGCTACTTGCTAATTACTAAACCAGCTGCTCCCCTTTGTTCACTACTGTTCTCCACAGCAACAACCCTGCTCACCGGTACTATCTAGCCACCGACCCAGTAACCGGACAGCTGTACGTGTCGGACACTAACTCTCGAAGAATCTACCGACCCAAGGTCCTCAGCGGAGCCCGTGACCTCATCAGTAAGCGCTGCATCCCGTTTTGTCACAGCTCTGCGATGTGACACACAGGGACCTTAAACGTTGCTTGCACTTGTGTCTTTAGGTAACGGGGAAGTGGTGGCTGGCACCGGAGAGCAGTGTCCCCCGTTCGACGAAGCGCGGTGTGGAGATGGAAGGAAAGCTACAGAGGCACAGCTGCTGGGGCCTAAAGGTTCACACACACACACTAGAGTTATTAGAGCGACTGTAGCTGCGCATGTAGTCCATTGGGGTCGACCTATTAAAAGTTGTTTTTGTATTATCAGTTTCCCTGGCAACGATGAAACACAGTTCTCAAAGATATGATTTTGACAGGAATATAAAACATGTAGTCAACTTTTTCATAATAAAAGTAGTGTTGCTTTATAAATATATGCATTGGTGGACTACATCAAGGGTATTTCTTATATAAAGTAGGTCATGAAATAACTCTAAATGCTAATGATGAATTACACCTAAACCTCAGACCTCTCCCTATCTCTACAAATATCAGCCTAATAGAGAACTTCTCTGCTCTTTCTGAAAACTCTATCAACTGTCAATCAACTTCCTTCAATGCGCCTTCTCTACCACGCTCCAGTCAGGGAGCGTTGGCTGCTTTCAGAAGGCTCCTGCAGGCTGTCAGACATGACAGAACTAATTTATTCCCCATTGCCAGAGGCGGTAGAGGATGACCTCAAACGATGACATTTCACTCGTGGGAAGAATTGCCACCATAAAAACGATAGTGCTGTGTAGAACCAAGCATGTTCTCGGTGATCCGACCCAGACGTCCTGGGTACAGCTGTACGGTTTGAGGCATCTCAACATTGTTATGAGGAAACGAACCTCTACAAAAGCCAGTGTGTGGTGGCTTAGACGCGTATGAAGCGGTGGCCGGGTCTCACTCACTCGCTGGCAGGACTCTGTGGAGTGTGGTGGGTGCTGTTGCTGTGCTGTGTTTAATCCTGAGTCCTTTACCAACTGTATTCATACTGGACCATATTTAAATAAATGCTCCAATCCAATGATCTTTGCCGTAGGAAATTCATTGACAGATTTCTGTCCTCAGTGTGTTCAAAGATTTGTTTTAGTGTTAATTGCTTCCTGGTGTAGGAGACATTAACATTCAGCCTTTTTAAATTAGGAACAGTTCATTTAAATGGTTACAACTAACACAACAGACTCCATTTTCAAGTCTGATCTTTCTGGTGTCTACTGCTTGCACCAGCTAAATATTCCACTACCAGTTAGGCATTGATTTGACTAGTATTGTATATTTGATCAAGTTTAGTACAACTGAACATCCTTCTGCGTTTAGTGGCTTTTTTGTGGGGCTCTTATCAACCGATGCAACATGAGAGAGTGAACATGTTCATAAATGTTATATACCATGACATGTTTTGTTGAGCTACGTTTGTCTTTGTTTTTTAAAGGGATTGCAGTCAATAAAAATGGATTTATTTACTTTGTGGATGGGACTATGATCAGGAAGGTGGATCGTAATGGGATTATCTCCACAGTCCTGGGCAGCAATGACCTGACCTCTGCGCGACCTTTAACCTGCGATACCAGCATGCATATAAGACAGGTACCACGGGGAGACGTAACTACGCTGCATCTGCTCATCCATCCTCTACTTATACCAACAGTCGATCGTTTAGGCAACTTCTCTTCAAGTGTTTCTTTCTTGCACATAAGAGATACTTGACTCATACTTGTTAATAAAACTGAAGACGTTGGATTAATTATGTAGCAGCAAAATGTCAAACAAAAGTTATCTTTGACTCTATAGATCTCAACATCCTATTAATGCAACTGGACCATAGCACAGAGACTGAAGCACTAGGACGGTTTAAATCTTCCTGACAGCAGTAGTTCAGTAGTCTGTGAATGTAAGCTCAGCTCCACCTACAGACTTTAAAGTGTAACACATGCTGTGTCTCAGCAAACATGATGAGTATTTGCTACACAACTGGCCAATGGATGTGGTACCGACTGACACAAGTGCTATTACTCTGGGAATCCTTTTGAATTCCTCATGACGCTGCCTGGGAGACTGGGCATGTGCAAAGCTGTCATCAAAACAAAAGGTGGCTGCGAATGGGTTGTTTAAAATCTCTGTGCGTAATATATTTCAGTGTTTTTGGTTGAAACCATGTATTATAACCAAATGTAGTCGACTGCTTATGTTTTTTAATGGTTATGACTTGGCTGATATGTGACATTCCAGCGTTGTTAATTCTGTCTACTCTACGTCTAGGTTCGCTTAGAATGGCCCACAGATCTGGCCATTAATCCCATGGATAACTCCATCTATGTCCTGGACAACAATGTCGTATTGCAGATCACTGAAAACAGACAGGTAGGAATTTTTGCTGTACATTTTTGACTTTGGCATCAATGCACGATTTACAGGTTTACGTTCTGCTTTTTTACTCGACGTGCTGCTTGTTTGTGTGTTCAGGTCCGTATTGTGGCAGGACGCCCCATGCACTGTCAGGTCCCGGGTATTGAATACACTATGGGGAAGAGAGCTGTGCAAACCATGCTGGAGGGAGCTACGGCCATTGCCTTGTCATACAGTGGTGTCCTCTACATTGCAGAGACTGATGAGAAAAAAATCCATCGCATTCGACAGGTAAACTCTGGTTTTCGGATGAATAAATGAACTACCTTGATGTAAACGGACACATTGGATGTTCGTCTTCTACTGTTAGATTAAAGACAGATTCATGTCAAAGCATTACTGTTAATTTTTTGACATTATGATGATTTTTTTTTTTTATTGACGCTGAAATTGCATCATACACACAGAAAGATTCTGTATTTCCCATTTATGCTTGTAGTCAGGCTATGCAAACTTTGTGTTCACTCATTTTCTGAGGTTGTCTTAACAATGTGTGATGGTTGCTTCATACGTCGTATAAAGCCAGTGTCTTGTGATAAATATTGTAATATTTGGACTTTTGTCTTTAGTGTTACATTGATCTCTGACTTTCTCCCTACTAGGTGTCAACTGATGGAGAAATTACCCCCCTGGCAGGAGCACCATCTGACTGTGACTGCAAGGTACAGTTACAGCAATGAAAACTGTAATCAGATGAGAAATGATTTCAACTGATCAGTGCAGCAGTAAACGTAGTAGAGAAATTAGACCAATTGTCTTATACGTATACATATTTATTGTTTAAAGTGCAGTAATAACAGTATGATTTAAGCTAATTTAGTGCATTTAAACACCATTTACATGACAAAATCACGGCAGCTGTAACAAAGACATCTTTATTTTTATGATTTATTGATAAGCGCTTCAAAGCTCAGAACCAGCTTTCTCAGCCGCCCTTCAGTTCTCTGTTCGGTAGTTGCGTTTGCCTTCTTTTCACCGTAGCTTATGTTATTTTGTTCAGTCATAAGCTTCAGTTGTGCTGCGCTCATTTTCTGGCTAAGTTTAGTTATCATTTGTGTTTCAAGGAGCTTGAGTCAACCACAGACATTCCCTAAAATAAATGTGATAAATGATTTAAAAAATGTAATTATCAAAGGCATTATATATGTTAAAGGCATTTATAATCGCATTCATGATTGTAAATATCTCTCTAATGCCTATTAATGTAGAAATTGTGCTTTGTAGATGATAACTAAGCTTTTATTCATGCTCTGGTAATCGTGTATAGCTGTTGGAAAAAATGACCCAGTTTTTAGTTACATGTGTTGCTCTGTTCGCCAAAGCTCTTCACGGCCACAAATGTCACTACAACAATTAACGTTTAATTAATCAGTCAGTTCATCCAGGTTCACAGCTTCAGCTCTGAAAATCCTCCAGTTTGTTCTTAGCAAGACTGTCGGCTGTTGTTGTCTGTATTTAGGCATGTAAATCAATATAATACACAATCACGTCTTCTCAAAATGCAAAGATTAAAGACAAACTGAAGTTATATACAGCAACATATGCCAAGACAACACCGGGCAAATGTGTGGAGATCCGAAGTCAAAGGCTACTTTTCAGGAACATTATTATTATTATTACTATCATTGTTATAACTAGAAAAATATATTTCTGCACATAATGACCATTGTTGTTTCGCAGTTATTGTAGGTATATCACTGACTGGGGTGAACACAGTAGCTCACAGTTAATCATAGATGAGTCCTATTTAACTACACGACCTTTGTGCAGGAGGTAATTTCACTGTGATTTCACGGCCTCCCAGCTATGACCTTTGCAAAGGTTTGTGGGTGTGTGAAGCCTGTGAGTTGGCTGAGCAGTACTTTTATAGTTTAATAGTATTTGAAATTATTTTGTAGTGAAATCTTGTCTTCAGCTCACAAGTACAAACTTTTCTTTCTTTTCCCTCTGTCTGTCCTGCAGAATGATGCCAACTGTGACTGCTATCAATTAGGAGATGGCTATGCTAAGGATGCCCGGCTTAACTGTCCGTCTTCTTTGGTGGTGTCTCCGGATGGGACACTGTATGTGGCTGATTTGGGAAACATCAGGATTCGAGCCATACAACGCAACAAACCACCTTCTGGTATAAATACACACATGCTGTGCTCCACCTCTCTCTGTGTTTTAAATAGCAACAATGCAAGAAGTAAAAGTAAATCAAACTAGAAGCAGCATGTCCTGAAGAAAAGGCACCGTGAACGCTGAAATGCAGATTTTATTCCTGAACATTTGCTGAACTCTTGTACAGTTTTGTTCTTTTCATTTTAAATAAGTCATGAGCATGTGTTTTAATATTTCATTTTGAGAGACATTAGATTAAACAGTTAGATGCATTTTAAGTACTAAGTTTGAGTATTTAAGATTTTAATAGTTCAGTGCTGTTATTTTTTAGGGTATATTTGAAGAAGTGAAGAAAATCAAAGAACAGCTTTACTAAATGATTATATTCATCCAGAATATTCAGTTTTCATTTTAGCCATTTACTTTTTTTTTAAGAATCTAGGGGAAGGACTGTAGTAAGTGTTAATTCATGAGTCGTGTGCTTGCAGCCGTGAAGCAGGTCAGTAACACAGACACACTGATGGTTGGTGAACAGAGCTGATGTGTATGTGTGTATATTTCAGTCTGTCTGAACAGGTGGTTCTGAAAAGTTAGCAACGGGAAAAGACAGGGTAAAAAGCCAAGCAGGTGAAAGGCTTCTGTGACAGGTATCTGTGTAAACCGTGTGTCTTCAGGCTCTCTGGCCTCTGGTCCCAGCTCCTACGAAGTGGCTTCCCCAGCTTCTCAGGAACTCTACGTGTTTGATGGAAATGGGACCCACCAGTTCACTATGTCTCTGGTCACTGGCGACTACAAGTACAACTTCAGCTACAGGTACTGCCTTTCTGTGTGTTCTCTCTTCTCCCCACAGCTGATACAGGTAGTAGACGTGTGGCCCTCATTGACTTTTAGGAATGTGTTTTAATATTTCATTCTTTTATTTTAAAAAACTTGAATGAATTGATTAAAAAAGGTGTCAATTTGAAAGGAAGTTGATTCCAGTTTTGAGCAGCACAATGAAGGGCTAGGGAATGTCACTGGAAGGACTCGAAGTGTGTGTGTGAGAGAGAAATGTATTAAAGATTTCCCACAGCATCATACTCTGAGGTGTATTTTCATTTCTTACATCTTAAGAAACGTTGCTCTTCTGAATTCCCAGCTTTCTTAAAACAGTTTGTCCATGTTTGCTCTCCTCCCACACGCTCAGCAACGAGGAGGATCTGACTGCTGTCATCGACAACAGCGGGAACACGCTTCGTATCCGCAGGGACACCAACAGGCTTCCTGTGCGTGTGGTGGCCCCTGACAATCAGGTGAGATGCGTTGTGCCACTACCACTTTTATTTCAACGTGTCTTTTTGCTCAGTGCTATTGTCGTGTTTATTTGTCTTAAAACAGTAGTTGTTTGTCTGAATGAACAGCATAAGAACAGAACAAGCTTTGAGAAAGAATCTGTCCTTGGAAGAGATTAATTAGACAAAGTATTACACAAATATGGAGACTATCTGTCAGTCTTCTAGTAATAATTGTGCGTGTGTGCGTTTTGTGTGTACTTAGGTTATTTGGCTAACCATCGGCACTAACGGAGGCCTGAAGACCCTCACGGCTCAGGGTCAAGAACTGATTTTATTCAGTTACCATGGCAACAGCGGCCTGCTGGCTACCAAGAGCATCCAGATAGGCTGGACTACCTTCTATGAGTGAGCAGCATTACTGCGTTTATACTGTCTTGACTTTTACTCAAATGTATCAATGAGTAGATTTGTATTAATATACGTATTAACCAAGCTGCAGTGAATTATGAATCATTTACTTTGATTTCAGCATGGACGACTCTAACATACAGCATCAGGCTGAATAGACACTGTCATTTGTTTATTTTTGGTGAAACCAGTGGACAAAACCTTCTCATGTTTGTCCATGTAGTTTCATGACAGTAAAATTTAACCAACTTTCTAATGTGCTTCCTCCTTATATTAGGTTTTGCTTTTTATCTATGGGCCTGAATATAATGTGTGAGGTATATTATCGCTGACGCACACAATGAGAACAGTAAATAATGTTTCTTCTATCCTTTACTGTCTTTTAGCTATGATAGCGAGGGACGTCTGACCAATGTGACCTTTCCTACTGGTGTAGTCACCAATCTACACAGTGACATGTCGTCTGGAGCTGTTGCTGTTGACATTGAGACGTCGGGGAGGGATGAGGATGTTTCCATAAGTACCAACTTATCATCAATAGACTCCTTCTACACTCTAGTGCAGGGTAAGGTGTTTAAACAAGTGTTTGTTTGTTCATTTGTTCGTTTGTTTTGGCAGAGTATGAAAAAAGGTTTTGTCAGTTTGTTGTTGTTGTTGCAGCAAATTAACCAAATCACATCAGTTCAATTCAGTTTGCTTTTTGCCCATACAAATCACAACAAACGAAATCAGTCAAGGCACTTTATAAAGTAAGGTTTAACATCTGACCACGCTTTTTATTTCAATCTAGAAATCCATTTTAATTTACATTTTTAAATAATCTATTCTAAAGGAAGAAACCTCCAACGGACCATAACAGCACACACATCCTGGTGAACTCTCTCTCTGGGCCAATCAGAGCTGCTTACTCGGCTGGTTGACTTCAGGCCCATTTCTTTACTACCTCTCTCCTGGCTGTGGACACCACACATCCAGAGGCCAGTTGGCCGAAAGAAAGTCTGCACCATAAAAACTATTCCAAAGGCCTAACATTTGGGATTTGTGCATAACCTGATACTTGATACAGCCTATAGCCTGAATATTACTATTATATGGAACGACCCAGGTTAAAGTGAAACCAAGCTACTGGAGGAGACATTTGTGGTCTTCAACCTTTTTTAGACTGACGCAACAGAGGTGGCAAAATGTTCCAGCCTCATTTTAAAAGGCAGGGAGCTGCTCACCCTGCGTATGCTGGAGGTTTCCTCCTTCTCGTTCTCTCCACTGTTTAATGTTTGCGCTAAATAAATCAACTGAATTGACCAGAGTCAAATGATATTATAAACAAAATGTTGGAGAAATCATTTACCTGATATCGTGGATACCAGGCAGACGAAAGTTACTTATAGCCTAGAGAGTTTTAGCCTCATGTAAGGACAAGGGATGTTAAATAAAATGAGGCCGAGGGACGTTAATAGCTGCTTCATGCTCCATTAGCAGGGTTAAACGCTGCAAATGCAAATCATGTGTAATGTTTGCTTAAATTAATCTTTTTCTGTGTTGCACACAGTTGGTCTCCTTTCAAGTTTTCTTTTTCTTGACCTCAGTCAAAAACAGGCAACAGTTGATTAATAAGAACTGTCTGTCTGTCTGTCTCACATAGACCAGCTTCGTAACAACTACCAGGTGGGTAACGATCACTCACTGAGAGTCATCTATGCCAATGGGATGGACACACACTTCCAGACGGAGCCTCACATACTGGCAGGTATTTGTATTATGAGCTAGTCAGAGCTTTCTGCTTAATGTATTTACACCAACCTGTACTGTGTAGATTTTATAGACATCTGTGTGAAAAGTTCCCGTTACAGATCTCTGCATTAATAAGCATGAATTTACAAACATTGTTACATACATTGTTTTCAGCCACAGTTCTGCGTGATACATTTGCAATTTAAATTGATGATATCACAGTAACAGCATAACATTTAACACGTCTCCAGAGGCAGGTCAGTGTACTGCATTTTCTTCTAATCATATTTAAGTAGAATTATTGCTTTATTATTTATTTATTTACTCTTCCACAAATACAGAAGACAACAGCTTGAAATGGCTGAAAGTAATAAAGGACAATGTATGAAATAACAACAACATGCTTCTAAATTAATGATACTTTTCAGAAAAACTTCCAGCTTTCTGTAAAAGGGGTTTAAATATTTTATTGTGTTCTGCATTTTCTGGTGTAAACACTCAACAGTTTTATTTGTTTTCATGCTTGTTTGTAGGAGCAGCTAATCCAACCGTAGCCCGACGCAACATGTCACTGCCAGGAGAGAACGGGCAAAATCTGGTGGAGTGGAGGTTCAGGAAAGAGCAGACACGAGGAAAAGTCATTGTATTCGGGAGAAAGCTCAGGGTAAGAGCCCTTTAAATGACGCTTCGATATGCAGAGTACTACAGAAAGATTTAGGACGGCTTGGTGCCCTGAAACAAACAGTCGGTCGACACCTTAAAACACAGAATGACTCGTGAATCACTCTGTTCTTTGTGACACTTGAGGAACTGAAGATTTAATACGTCATTACTTAAATATCCAGATTAATTACTCTTGTGTCTAAAAAGGAGAATAAGCAGCCTTAATGGAAATCAGGAACCTAACGTTGTGTTCATGCCACATTCATGTCAGGGTGCTGTACCATTTAAGCTTTAAGGTCACACACAACACAGCTGTACAAGGTTAACTAGAAACCCCCCACAAGTCCTACTTGACAGGAAGAGAATAGCAACAGTAACAGGCCTAAAAGGAGCAGATGTGTGGACTGAACAGTAGAGATGCTTGTGGTTTTAGGAATATTCCTCAGTTGGAAGCAAGTGTTTCTACAGCTCTGGCAAAGCTCATTTTTAAAGGGATGGATGTCTGATATGGACAATAACTGTAGCGTCAGCACAGTAATGCTTTTCTAATGGCCCATAAGTCACTTGTTTACATACTGTAATTATAGTTTAGAACATACATTATGTTCTGATTAGTTTTTACAGTCACATACTAAGATGTGTAATAAGGTTTATTGTGCAGAAGATGCCAGAAAGAGAATTTGTATATTTAAGCTATTTATTATAAAACATCACAGTACATAATACAAAATATGACTCAAATTCATTTGCATACTGAATTTCTAATATATCTACTACTCTATATAATCTTTATGTGTCTTTAGGTGAACGGTCGGAACTTGCTGTCTGTGGATTATGATCGTACTCTGCGGACGGAGAAGATTTATGACGACCACCGGAAATTCCTTCTTAAGATCATCTATGACACCCAAGGCCATCCCACCCTTTGGGTTCCCAGCAGCAAGCTACTGTCGGTTAACTTGACGTACTCCAGGTAAGTCAACTACTGGAAGCTGTACCAAATAGATTTAGGTTCAGAATTTCCATTTATGCATAAACATTGTAAATACAACATTTTCATACATGCCAAAATTCTATTACACTATTTATTTATTACCACGGTCAAGCTAAAGGTGTAAATATAGTCCAGTCTTGTAATCTTTGCAGTTTGTGATGACCAGGGTGATTCTAGGAACCTTTGGGATGAAAAATTAATGAAACGTGTGTTATTTACGGTACTGCCACTGTAGATATTTATGGCATTTACGCTCAAACCAATTTAGTTTCCACTTTAACGCCTTCCTCTGGTTAATTAGGTGAACAGTGCAGTTTTAAGAAGCTTCTAATTGTGTTGTTCTTTAGAATAATCATTACTCAGAATAAACAAGTTGTTGTTTTTTACTACTGCTCTCTGCTGAGCACATTGTTCACCTTAGATCTTAATGCAGTAAACCGCATTTGAGAAAACTGACTGAAATGTTGAGCCACAAAAAAAAAACTACTCAATAAAATAACAAATAACACAAGACTTTTCTTCACCGGTGTCAAACAAAATGGTAATGGTGTAAACGCGTCAGTCCTGACTACCTGCCCACTGTCTGATCAGGTTTTTCTCCTTCTGCTGACTCGACGTTTTTCACGTGGTCATGTTTACGTTGCATTATGCGAATGAGCCGTGTGGCGTTAAGCTACTTTTCAAACTAACTGGCCAGTGTGTGTGACCAGCATGGGACAGGTGATAGGACTCCAGAGGGGTCCGACCACTGAGAGGTGGGAGTACGACAGTCAGGGAAGGATCGTTTCCCGAGTCTTTGCTGATGGAAAGATATGGAGCTACACGTACCTTGATAAGGTAAAGATCTGCTACTGTGAGTAAGACTTTAATGTTTAGAATGTGTGGATTTGCATTCACATACAATAATCTCTGGTTTGTCTACATATAGACGTGTGAGATCTTTACATCTTTGTGGAATGATTCATGATACAATTTCCCAAGGTGGTGTTGTAGAAGTGAACAAATTGAAATCTATGTGGTATAATAACGTTTAGCAACCCAGTAGCCCTTATGAACAGGAGCTTTGGGGTTTCCTGCTCTCATCGCATGCTAACGTGTTGTTTAACAGTCCATGGTGTTGCTGCTGCACAGCCAGCACCAGTACATTTTCGACTATGACTCGGGAGACCGTCTGTCCGCTGTCACCATGCCCAGCGTGGCTCGACACACCATGCAGACCATCCGATCTATAGGATACTACAGAAACATCTACACTCCTCCCGAGAGCAACGCCTCTTTCACTGTAGACTACTCTGAAGATGGACAGGTTAGTTTGTGTGTGTGTTTGTGTGAGGAGAGGCCTTTGCACAACTGTTGTGAACTGTGCAGCTGATTCACTAAGCTCCCAGATTCCCTTCACCCAAGAACTGCTATTTGTGAACATTACTATAATTGAATCCTGTAATGAATTTCTTTTTCGTCCTAGCTTCTCAGAGTTGCTCATCTAGGCACCGGCCGCTGTATCCTGTACAAATATCGCAGACAGGTATGTAGCTTGTGTTTTTACAGGTCTGATCTGTTCATAAGCTGGTCTGTTGTCTAACTAATACACGTGTGTAAGTACAGTGTTTGTAACAGTATCACACAAAATCAATATTTATTATTTTTTAAAACTTGTTCTGAAGAGTTCTTTCTTTATTCAGTTTTGTAAATCCACACACTTTGATAGATTCATATACAACATTATAAAAACCAAACCAGTCAGATTTATGAAGTAGAGAACTACAGATAAATATGGGTTTAGCGATTAAAGCAGTGCAGTCATGGAAAACCATGAAGCCACAGCCGTAAGGCTGGTGAGGTGTAAGTGAACAGTGTGATGATAATGACGGAGGTTGACTGGTGGCGTGGTACTGGCTGAACACAACGTCAGCTGTTTGAATACCACTGTTTTACTTCTCTCTTCAGAACAAGCTGGCAGAACTGTTGTATGACTCAACGCGGGTCAGTTTCACGTATGATGAGACTGCTGGCGTGCTTAAGACCGTCAACCTGCAGAGCGAAGGCTTCATTTGCTCCATCCGGTACCGCCAGATTGGCCCGTTGGTCGACCGGCAAATATTCCGCTTCAGCGAGGACGGGATGGTGAACGCTCGCTTTGATTACACCTATGACAACAGCTTCAGGGTCACCAGCATGCAGGCGGTAATCAATGAGACCCCGCTGCCCATCGACCTCTATCAGTTCGATGATATATCTGGGAAGGTGGAGCAGTTTGGGAAGTTTGGAGTCATCTATTATGATATAAACCAGGTAAGATGGAACTGACAGCAGTAGTGAAATGATTTAATGATGCATGAATCATCCTAAAGGTTTACTGCTAAACAACCTAAAGGCACAATCAGAACAAATATCAGCAGCTGTGTATGTATTCATTCAGATCATGGTTAAATATTTGAATCCTGGCATTTGTTTAGTTTTTATGTCTTAGTCAGTCGTGTGTAGCGTCCAGCCTTAGTGAAGTCTACAGCGATACAATGTAAGAAGACTGTTGAATTTGTGAATTTGTCTCCCCCGTCTTAGATCATCTCTACAGCTGTGATGACCTACACCAAACACTTTGATCAACACGGACGCATCAAGGAGATCCAGTATGAGATCTTCAGATCGCTGATGTACTGGATCACCATCCAGTATGACAACATGGGCCGAGTCACCAAGCGTGAAATCAAGATTGGACCATTTGCCAATACGACCAAATATGATTACGAGTATGACGTTGACGGACAGCTGCAGACAGTTTCCCTCAATGAGAAGATTATGTGGAGGTAAAGTTCCAGCATTAAATTGAAAATAATATATAAATATAATACAATATAATATTAATTAGCATCCAACAGACTGGATGCTAAGGTCCACAGCAGGCTGGAAAATGGCTGGAGAGGAGAAATCCCCAGGTTGAAATAACAGTAATATCATTATAAACGTATCCTAAAATTTCCCATCGTGGGCGGCAGTGGCTCAGAGGTAGAGCTGTCGCCCACTGATCGTAGGATCGGTGGTTCGATTCCTGGCTTTCCCAGTCATGTGCCGAAGTGTCCCTGGGCAAGACACTGAACCCCAAGTTGCCCCCGGTGTGTCAGCTTAAGCTGCATAGCAGCTCTGCCACCGGTGTGTGAATGTGTGTGTGAATGGTCGAATGTGACGCAGTGTCAAAGCGCTTTGAGTACCGATAGGTAGAAAAGCAGACCATTTACCATTTACCATGGACAAAGATGAGCTGTGATAAGTTGCTGTAGAGTAAACATGATTACGATCATTATTGTAGTTGATACTGACTTTAAAACGTCTCTAGATTAGCCCTAATACACTTTTCTAATAATGTGACTTTCTCTGCCCTTTCAGGTATAATTATGATCTAAATGGTAACTTACATTTGCTGAACCCTGGAAATAGCGGCCGTTTAACCCCTCTGCGCTACGACCTGAGGGACAGAATCACTCGTCTGGGAGACGTTCAGTACAGACTGGATGAAGACGGTTTCCTGAGGCAGAGAGGAGCCGAGATTTTTGAATACAACTCCAAAGGTGACAAGACGTTGTCGAAGAAAGCTTGTACTCAGTGTTTTGTTGGACAGTGTTAAGACCAAAGAAGCTGACGAAGCTGATCTGTGCATCCATAGGAAATGTGCTCTACAAACACGGTAACATTTAACTAGAGACAGTGGAAGGGCTGGTTGAGTAATTATTGACAACTGTTAACGAGCTACTGACTCCACCACGACAGCAGGCAGCCGCAGCCATGGACACTTGAGAAGAAACAACCTGTCAGTTATTAATTCATTCACTAATAAACCGATTCATTTGTCTCACAATTCTCAAATGTTGGAGCATGTTAAGATTCTGACAGATGATGTAACATTGTAATATGCAATGTGATGCGTTTTATAGTTATGATAGTTATGGATTTTGAGCTCATTCAGTGAGTTCAGCTGACTTTAGTTCAGAAGCAAAGAAAGGAAACGTTTAAGGTTATTAGTCTTCAAAGTGTCTTAACTCACTTCACAGCACGGACCAGATGACACAAGGCACCGGTAAAACGAATCAACGCCTGCTTAGTCTTCCTTATTGGCATCTTTGTTTCAGGTCTGCTGGTTCGGGTCTACAGTAAAGCAGCAAGCTGGACCATCCAGTACCGTTACGACGGCCTGGGTCGCCGCGTAGCATCTAGAAACAACCTCGGCCAACACCTGCAGTTTTTCTACGCTGATCTGAACTATCCAACTAGAATTACCCACGTCTACAACCACTCCAGCTCTGAGATCACCTCGTTTTACTACGATCTGCAGGTAGCAGCCCTGGGGAACTTCCAGTGTCAGTTTACAAGGAACCGTAGTAAAATTAGACGATATAAAATGTGATGTGGTGAAAATATAACAGGAGACATTGAATGAATTCATTGAACTGATAAGACTTTTGGTCGGAATTTTGGGGCAGTGCAGCTGAAGAAGCTCAGTTACTACCAGCAGCATCGTAGACCCATCGTAGTTGGTGTCATTCCAACAGGAAAATCCATTTAAAGCCGTAAGCTTCAGCTGTTGCTTTGTAACTTTATTCTGTTGTTTGCTGTACATAGGGCCATGTGTTTGCTATGGAGATCAGCAGTGGAGAGGAATTTTATATCGCTTGTGACAACACTGGGACCCCGCTGGCTGTCTTCAGCAACAACGGATTACTGCTTAAACAGGTATATGTGGAAACATGTTTTCTAGCTTTCTATACCTACTTAACATGGGTTGACTGGTTTTATTTCTCTTTGTCGTTACAGGTGCAGTACACAGCCTATGGTGAAGTTTACTATGATTCCAATCCGGACTTTGTGCTAATAATTGGTTTCCATGGAGGCCTGTACGATCCGCTGACAAAACTGCTACATTTTGGAGACAGAGATTACGACATTCCTGCTGGAAGGTATGAAGTCACTTATTTTCAGTCGACGCATCTATGTCCACTGTCCCAGCTTTCTCAGATATTCAACCAACATTTCTCGTTATGAAGGTGGACCACTCCAGACATCAGCACATGGACACGTGTTGGGAAAGACCCACAACCTTTCAATCTTTACATGTTCCGTAGCAACAACCCCATCAGCAAGATTCATCAGGTCAAAGAATATGTCACAGGTAACAGAAAGACTTGTGCTGTTCTAAAACACTAAGTACCTAGACCGCACTGAGAGAGTCTCCAGTCTGAACCTGTGCTGTGCTGTTATTGGACTTCTGTGTCCATAGTTAACGCCATCAGTACACATGGCAGCAGGACACACTAGGCCAATGATGAGGTCAATGATCTTTGAAGCTGTGTCATCTGAACGTCGGACATGTGTCTTAGAGTGAAAAGAAGGGCTGAGCTATCAACTGATCACCACCTACTGGTGAGCTGGTAGAGGGGTATGACGTATTGACAGACCCTCGTCTGTTGAGAATCAACTCCCGCCTCCAGGAGACCTTCAACAGGATCCCGACAGAGATCAGAGACATTGAGTCCACGTGGACAATATTCTCCACCTCCATTAATGATGCAGCTGCTCACAGTTGTGACCGAAGGTCTCTGGTGCTTGTCATGGGTGCAACCCCTGAACGAAAGGGATTGAAAGGGATGCTGTCAAGCTGAAGAAAGACTCCCAGCAAACTCGGATGGTTTGTGGGACTCCTGAAGCAGCTGAGTTCAGGGAGGCCATGGAGGACGGCCGTCGTTCAACCTGGGGCAGGGAACTCATTGGTAGACTCATCCATTCCATCACTCAAGCTGAGGTCACCAAGGTGACTGTAAACTCCTCAGTGGTTGGATGAGATCCAGTACCTCAAGTCTCAAGATGTTATGGGCTGTCTTCTGTCCAGTTTCATGAATGTTTAGATGTGAAGACTATCCAACATGTTTGATCTAGCAGCAAGTTTAAACGTTTGAATTAGTATTTCACTTTGGTAAATGAGCTGCTGTTAACTGCTGCAACTATTAACTATTTAATGAATTTGACTATTTTCATATGTTCTGCTCTCTCTGTGTAGACGTTAACATCTGGTTGGTCACATTTGGCTTCCATCTCCATAACGCAATCCCAGGATTCCCCATTCCTAACTTTGACATGACACAGCCATCGCTGGAGATGAAGAAGAGCCAACTGTGGGATGACCTGCCTGTATGTATTTGGTTGAATAACTAAAATATTAACAAAGGGCTCATTTACTTTACATCATGAATTATCATAAAGGCTGAAATATATTGGACAACATTTAGTTATAGTGCTCCCCATATTTCATAAAGTTGTATAATTAATCAGAGAAGAATGAAAACAATCACCTTCAGGAAACAATGTTATTTTACAACATACAGTGCTGTGCAAAAGTTTTAGGCAGGGGTGAAAAAATGCTGTAAACAAAGAAAGCTTTCAGAAATATAAATAATGATTGCTTATTTTTGTCACTTTACAAAACGCAAAGTGAGCAAACAACAGAAATCTAAATCAAATCAGTCTTTGGTTACTACGTCAGTGCTGGAAGTGATGTTTGGCCCCACAGAGCCCTGGTCTCAGCATCATGTGAGTCTGGGATGATGCAGAGACAGAAAGATGTAGAAACCCTGCATCCACAGAAGATCTGTGGTTGGTTCTCTAGATGTTGAACAACCTACAGCCCAGTTCCTTCAAACACTGTGAACCTGGAAGATCTGCTGCTGTTTGAAGGCAAAGGGTGGACACAGCAAACACTGATGTGGTTTAGATTTCATTCACTGCATTTTGTTCATTTTTGAAAATAAATGTTTAACACTTTTTTCCACACCTGCCTAAAACATCTGCACAATACTGTATATGCAAAAATAATAGGAATTATTATAATTATTATTTCCTAATTTAGTAGGAAGTTACGAGACATCCAGGATTTGATGTTTTTTGTACAAGTTTGAAGTTTGACTAATTGGCTTGTTTCATCTGGTTTCATAGATTAAATTAACTGAGCATTGCTATACAGATCGTGTGTTTCCTAACAGTATCACAGAGAGGAGACATGTAGACTGAAAAGTATTGGACCAAGCACAGAACCCTGTGGAACAACAAAGCTAATTCCTGTGCGGATGGAAGATTGATCAACAGATAAGACTTAAACCATTCAGTGCTTTTCCTTTAATCCAATGCTATGTTCCAGTCTCTGCAATAGAATCTTGTGATCTATGGCATCAAATGCTGAACTAAGATCTAACAGGACAAGGACAGAAACTAGTCCATTGTCTGAAGCTGTGAGAAGATCATTAGTGACTCTAATCAGAGCTGGTTCTGTCTGTGATGGATCTGAATCCTGACTGGAAATATTCATCCAGGTCATTTCTAGGGTCAGTGTAGGTTTTTTCAATAAAGATTTGACCACAGCAACATTAAAGCCTGTGGTACGTAGCCTGTAACCAGCGACTGGTTGGTTTGATTTAATGTGGACATGCTGATTAATGGAAGAACTTCTTTGAGTCTAGTTGGGATTGAGTCTAAGAGACAAGTAGCTGATTTAGCAGAGTTAATTATTGAAGTTAACTCAGTGTGATCTATGGGGAAAAGCTGTTTAAGTCAGACATAGGTCTAACCAGCAGATCTAAGGCTGTTGGATCTGCAGATCGGTTTATGACATTTGTTAAAAGACAGAATGAGAAAATATTCATCATTTTCTCTAATGTTGTGATTTTATTTTATCATAAAGTCATGGCTGCTGAGATTTAAAGGGACACTAGGCTCAACACAGCTATGACTCTTAGTCAGCCTGGCAACAGAACTGAACAGAAACCTGGGGTTGTTTTTATTTTCCTCAATAATTATTTTATTTTCCTGTGCATTCACTCAGGCAGGTTAGATGGAAGTTAGTTAAGATTCAGTCAACGTTAACGGTGACATGGACGTAAGAAGATGTAGCACATTTGGGAGAATGGAGAACTCAACAGTCTTACCTGTGAGTGTATTGGGCCTGTTTGTGCAGTTGGCTGCTCTACTTTTGTTAGAAACGACGACGCTCACAAGCGCCGGGTGTTGTTCAGCCGAACTGTTGTGAGGCAACAGTAGCGACCACGGCACCACCCTGCTGCCCTGTGCAGTGGTCGCTCTTCGAGCTTTACTGAGGCTTCTTCCGGTGTGAAACGTCCGTAAAGACAAGGCGTAGCTTCTCCAGGGTGGTAGTTTAGTGGTCGTCTGTGACCCTCCCTGAGCTGCTGGGTTCTGTCTCTGTGCTTTCACACCGTCTTGTTGTTTGTTTTGGTCTCAGCCTGAATAGTTTTTTCATTCTGGTGTGACCTTCTTGGTGGGAAAACAAAAACTGAATCTAGAGCCATGACTGTGGGTAACTGGATTATATGTAGACTGTAGTTTCTCCAAACACGCTGCAGGATAATACACACACCAGATGTTGAGTAGTGAGGAGGTGCAGTGCCTCACAGACATTTGTTTGGATGACTCCTACTGTTCTAATGCATAATCATCATGATGAATGGAAATTTGTGTTGTTTTTTTTTTGAAAAATAATAGTAGCATTTTCCAAGTATTAGGTTATTTGGTTCAAGGAAATTTACTAAGGAGCTTAGTAGCCTGGACAAACACGGTACCTGTCATATTCTTTGTGTACAGGCTAATGTGGTTATTTTTTAGCGCCTTTCTAATTTATCGATACTCATTTATTCTCATTCACACACCGGTGGCACAGCTGACCCGCGAATCCGTTTTTGGTTCTTGGACTCATTACTAATTGCAGCCTTCTCCCACACGCAGGCCATCTCAGGTGTCCAGCAGGAGGTGACCCGTCAGTCTCGGGCCTTCCTCTCCTTTGAGCGCATGCCGGAAATTCAGCTCAGTCGGCGTCATGCGGACCAGGACAAACCCTGGCTGTGGTTTGCCACCGTTAAGTCTCTGATTGGCAAAGGAGTGATGTTGGCCGTGGTGCAAGGCCGCGTGGTGACCAATGCTCTCAACATCGCCAATGAGGACTGCATCAAAGTAGCTGCAGTTCTGAACAACGCCTTTTACCTTGAAGACCTACATTTCACCGTGGAGGGACGGGACACTCACTACTTCATAAAGACCAGCCTGCCCGAAAATGACCTCAGTGCGCTGCGGCTCACCTCCGGCAGGAAATCGCTGGAAAACGGAGTCAACGTCACCGTGTCCCAGTCCACAACCGTTCTGAACGGGAGAACCCGGCGCTTTGCTGACGTCGAGCTGCAGCACGGTGCCCTGGCCCTCCACGTGCGCTACGGCACCACACTGGACGAAGAGAAAGCGAGACTCCTGGAACACGCGAGGCAGAGGGCGCTGTCAAACGCCTGGGCCCGCGAGCAGCAGCGCGTACGGGATGGGGAGGAAGGAGCTCGGCTGTGGACAGAGGGAGAAAAGAGGCAGCTGCTGAGCAGCGGCAAGGTGCTGGGTTACGACGGTTACTACGTCCTGTCCATAGAGCAGTACCCGGAGCTAGCAGACAGTGCTAACAACATGCAGTTCCTACGCCAGAGCGAGATAGGGAAGAGGTAACACAGCATGAACCCAGTAGGTCAATTAACGACGTTTTAGCACAAACTTCACAGTCTGGACAGTCTAGATGTTCTTTCCATTCAGTCCCCATGTTTGCAAATTTGGTTTACTCAGAAAATTTGTAGAATTAGAATTAGTCGACTGCACAATTATGTCACAAGCGTCACTTTAACCCATCTGCTCCAAAACATTCTAAACGGACCGGTTTCTGATTTTAAACCGCGTGAGCCTGCAGAGCTTGTGTTAAGCCTTACCTTCGTTTTCCTTTGGTTGCTGGCGGCCTTCAAACAGCCCTTTCAGCGCAGCCCCGGGCGGAACCGTCGCCCTGTCTGCACGTCACGTGTCCAGCGTGGCGGTAGGCGAACGGCTAACGTGTAGTTGAAACGGCTCGTGGTCTAGCGGCTCTGCGTTGACGTGTTGTTCCCTGCATCTAGACTGTCAACAGAACTGATGTGGATCATGAACAGTCCGCCTGTGACTGTTACCTTTCAAAGTCGTGTCTGTTTCTATGGCTGGAACCTTTATAAACTGTCTACAGAGACAGACGGACACAGACAGAGACTGAATTTGTATGAAGTAAAACCTTATTTTGTGTTTGGATCGTTTTTTTGTGTGTTTGTTTTTATATATAAAATTGCATTTGCTTCAGACAAAAAGCTTCTAAAATTTAAAAAAAAGTGTTTACATACTATAACCTACAGTATACCACTATTACTACTATTACTGCACCACCACCTCCACCAAAAAGGACCATGAAGTCAGTAAAAGCAGGACCTTTGAGTTGCATTATGGATTAGTTGACTTTAATTGTGTTCTTGCAAGCTCACATCATACTTCGTGCATTTGAGGACTATAAAATCATCCAACGTCAGACTACAATCAAGGAGCAGGACTGAGTCTGTGCCATGGCTGATTCAGACATTAGCTGGACCGACAGCGGTTCAGAGCCGGAGTCCTTCACTTCTGCATAATGTGACTCGGCCTCCAAATGAGTACATGTTGTGCTTTTATCGGTCGGTCTTGTATTGCTTGCAATAGAAACATCGGGGGGGTCACTGAGTAGTAACTATACGTTGCTTCTCTCCTTGCTTTTTGCTTGTTTCTTCTTAAGGAGCGATGTGTCACCGTCATCAGTGACGATACGGAGCAACAGTAATAGAGCAGCAAATTGATATGGATGTTTTTTTATTGATTGTGATTCTCTGTACTCTTGTAGAAGAGTTTTATTTGTGTGTATGTGTGGAAAGGTTTTAAGGGAAGGACGTGAACTTCAAACAGAATGAACATCTTATGCTACCAGTCTTCTTTCAGAGACGATCTTATCTTCTTTATTTTCAATGCTGAGAAATTCCACTTGTCCGTACATCAATATTAGTCTCAGAGAAAATAATTTATGTACAGTGTTTCTACAGTAAACAATTAAAATCCTTTAAACTATTGTAGTTTTCCTTTATTTGCTATACTGTCGTACTGTTCGTCTTTAATTAATGATGAAAACATGCTACAGTCAACAATCGCCATGGCTTCATAATGTGATGCTCAGTTTAATTAGTTATTTAAGTAATTATGACAGTGTTCATGACAATCATGCCTCAAGCAGACTATGCAGTGTATCCTCACGTCACTGGTGCGTTTTACAGAAATTTGTGTAAATCAATGAAGTAAAAAAATGACCCCACTGTAAACTAGGAGGCGCCAAAGCTCAAAAACACACAATGGTTGGATCAAACATCCTTGGTGGGTGTTACATCCAAGCATTGAACACGTGGGTCCATGATGAAGAAGTTCATCCAACTGTTCATTTCCATAAAGCGTGTTGTGTCCGTTTTATTCAGCTGTTGTGTGGTTTTTGAGCTTTGAGCCCCGTTTTCACTTTGACCCCTCGAAGGCTGCACGAGGCTTAAGAGGGGCCCCAGCCACAGGAACTTCAGCTACACTCGGAGCATTGCTGTCTGTGTGCTTCTCTTCATCAGTTCCCGATACTTTACCTCCACAGTTGCACTTCACAGGCCTGTTTTCTACTGTACATTCCTTCCCAAGGTGTTGTCTTCGGAGACAGAGGCCTCAGCTGCCACGTCACATCGGTTCACTTTGTGCCCGGTCCAGGCCTTGGCCAAACACGCCCGGTATACCAGGGAGCTGCGGAGCTCGGACTAACTCCTACTGAGAAATTAACTGGCTGCTGCCTTAGACCTACACGGTGAAGTAGTACATAAAAAAATGGATGAAGTCATTACAGTAGAGGAAACTTCAGAGTACCAGCCAAATCTCCAAAATATGCCATGGCCTACGACAGACTAACAAACTGCCTCTGACAGACAGAGGGAGTTGTACAGAAGCTGCTCTGCCTTCATGATGGTGCTGTGAAAAAATTGACAGAACCAATAGTGGCCCCTGCTGCTCAAGCACCTCTGACACAACACCAGCCACTTCCCAAGAAATACGAGGACGAGGATGTGGGGGAGATGAACAAGAGAGGCTGAGGTCAAGGTGGAGAATCTGGGACCGTGTCAGTAACATCATCCTTAAGCTCTGATGCAGAACCTGTAGTTGTGGCTGGTAAACCTCTGGATAAGATGGCAGATTCAGGTTCAGTGCAGGTGTACACTGTACCTGTGTGAGCAACACTGGCACTGACCACCTCCCAAGATTGGGACAATAAGTGCGATCACTGGATTCTGAGGTTGTGAGGGACAAAGCGACCGATTCCTTTCTCAAACCTTCATCTTTTCAAGGAGATGCTTTGTGCGAGCTGGGATGCGGCTGGTGCACCTCGGATGGAGGCTTGTGGACACGTCACGTTGTCAAATGACTGTGAGAAAGCATGAGGAGATGCCTTACTGGCTTGGGGACTTGGATAATTCTGCTAAGATATGAATGGACTTTATTAAAGCCAATGTGCCAGATGCATTCAGAGCCGTGTGCCCACCTCACTACAATCTAAACGCCAACCAAATATTGGCATAAAACAGCCAAGGAACAGCCAAATACAACCCGATTCCATTGTTTTGGGAAAGAGGGGCTGCAATGGTGGTAGAGAATAGGTTGTATCTGGACCAAGAATTCAAAAAAGCAAAACTGTCCATCACAATATGGTATTAGTATATTATGACCTGACTGAAACCGGTTCCACAGGCCGACCATGAGAAACCTGTTACGATTTGTCACATTTCAGCTGAGGGACGTAATATTTGCCTAACATCACTGTTCTGGCCTTTTCTCTCCATGTCCATGAACAGTCGAGTCATGACTGGAACATAATTCAGCAGATGCAGCTCTGACCTGAACGCATTACTGCTGTAAACATGAAGCTCACATTAACTGAACTGATTACTAGAAACGTACAGTAGACGTCACGTTATTCACTGTTCACAGTAACATATGGTCCCACCTGCTAAAGATACAGTCAACTTTAGGATTTCTGTACACGATGCAAAATTGAATAATTAATTAATTTGCAATAATATTGTCAATGATTCACTTTTAACTGATATGGTCAAAGCGGCCAATCTTACAATTTTTTAGACAACATGAAATTACATATTTAGAATCATGTACATGTTGAACAGCAAACAAAACTTGCATTATAAATGTGTTATATTGTTTCCTTAGCCAAACTCCTGCACTCAACGCTAAACAGCTCCACTTAAATTAGAATAGGATGAGCACATTAGGAATTGGAGCTGATAAAAATGAAATGATGACACTCATCTTTACTGAAACCCAAAATCAGAGTGAGATCTTTTAAAACACTAATGCAGGACTAATACACAGTGGCTGCATGGACCAGCAATTTTATTAACTTAACTAAAAGTAAACGTATAAAAAATATTTGAAGTTGAGTTGAAAAATGTAACAAAGTAGTAACGAAAGCAGCAAAAACCCCGCATGTATGAAACATGAAAAATAGCTTGATTAGCAGGTTCCACTTCTACTCTCATAAATGAGACCTAAATTAAAGTGTAAAACAAAGTAACAGTTTTACAGATTCTCTCTTTAACGTAATGGAAATGACATATATCAAGTATAAGGCAATGAATGAACAGCATCTATTTAAGATATTTAAATTTAAAAAAGGGGAGAAGGAGATTTCGCATTGATAGTAAAAACCGCAAACCTTCCACTGCAAAGTAAAATGTTTGATATAATTAAAAATACCACAGGAAGACTTGAAACGGCCCCTGAATGACGCATAGACGACGCAGAAGAAGGCCATGAACGTCCCCTACAGGCCCTTCTGCTTGCCTCCTTTAGTACGACCCCATCATGAGCTTTTTCCATTTTCACTGGGTTGTGCTGGGTGGTTAATGGAATTAAAATCAATCACAATCTCAGTCCTCTTGGGACTGAACTGCCTGTGAAAGCAGAGCAAACACAAACACAAACTCAGAAATACGCAGCTATCAGGACACTAAATACAAAAACAGGCACAAGACTCAAATGAAACACTAGGTCTTTTAAAATATTATGATTAGCAATGACAATGCACAAAGGTCTCAGCTTCCACATCCCAGCATTAGCCACATTAGCTTCAGTCACGGTTATACAACTGCTGCATAACAGCATGGTGTGGACATATTCAAATAATAAGGGGCATTAAAAAAGGAATCTATGTAAGAGAACTTCGTTTCCTTTGGGCTTCATACATTGTCAATAGTATACAGGCACAACGTACTTAAATACATAACCTGTGTCCTCAAAGTTAATACGCTCAGTGAGTTTGGTCCACAGGGTTTGACAAAGCTGAAAAAATAAAAAATCTAAACTAGTAAACAACAACACTCGCCTGCACCGGATTCCTGCCATGTCCAGCAGTCGTCTGGAAGCCGTCATCTCCGGTGTGTTATGGTACTTGTCAGAAAGATAAACAACTTCCTTAATACCTGAACAGAGAGAATTAGAAAAAGGATAAGAGAGGAGTGAAAGTAAAGAGTCCTGCGTTTGACCTGGGTAAGAGAAACAACATGAAAAAGGAAAAAAAAGACTTGATTTACCTCCTGTCAACTGATGCAAATGCTTGGCTAAGATAATTCAATCTGCATAATGTGGAACCTAACCTACCACTGCAGCAGCTCTGCTCCACCCTAGGACATATTTTAGCCTTGTTTTTTCACCCTGTGCTTTGAAGCACCAGGAGCAATCCAATCAAAGTTGTTGAAATATATATGCAAGTCACTGTGCTTTGAAAATAAACATAACATAAAACTTATGTTACTCTAAACTCCATTCAAAAATTGGATGTTGCTATGTAATAAAAATAATAAGTCACATGTAAAATATGCCTCATGATTGAAGTGGTTTTAATTTAATGTGAAGCCAATTTTTTTTTTTTTGAATAAGCAAACAAATATTGTCTGATACAATTTTACATGAAATTTATAACTTATTCCTTGTTACCGTCTTCTCTTTTTTTAGACTTCACTCTGTGTTGATGTTTGAAGCATGTGTAAGTCACTTGTTTGACACTCTGCTCCGCTGGCATTTCATGATGGGTCTCCATAAAACCCCATTATTGTGGTTTTAACAGACTGGAGGGGAAATGTCCACATGGTCACACCCACCTGCCTGGATTATGAGCTTGGCACATTCGTTGCAGGGGAACAAAGCCACGTACATGATGCAGCCTTTCACGTCGGCGCTGTTCTTGTTCATAATGGCATTCAGTTCTGCATGACACACTGTGGAGCAGAACACTCAGTCAAAACGAGACGTCTGAGGAGTTATTGCAAAAACAGCAACACAGAGGCAAGTGTGACAAAGAAGAGACGTGGATGTCATGTTTTCAAGTCCTTTTACTTCTTGTGTGAAACCTGTGCATGTTGGAGCACAGCAGGAAAGAACATACAGTAGAAGGGTGGTGATGGGGTCGAGAGCGTGTGGAAAGAGCTACTTTTCATTTGTAATCTGCTCTGCACAGCCTCAGTCAAAAGCCATAAGATACCATTTAGATGCTGATCTTTTACAAGCGGTCAACTGATAAAGATTAAGCAAAGAGGTGTAAAATCTGCCTGACAAGCCAGTCCCCATGCGGGCGCATGCACGCAGGTTTCTCACCATACGGGTATTTAGTGTCAAGTCGATCAGCCGCCGACCGGGACCACGGCAGCAGGTTATCATCGCAGCCGTTGGGCATACCATTGTAGCCAATACCCACGATCTTATTCTCCTGGTTCACTATACATGCACCAACCTGCAATGAGAGAGAGGCAGTTTGTTAGTACTTTTACATTTTTATATAGTCCCCTGCTTTCCATTGTGTCTCAGACAAACTCAAGCTTTTTTTTCTTTTTACACTTATACTTAGTCTAAATTTTATGTGAAGACCTTTTGAGCACTTGATTCCAAGTACGTCTGCTCAAACAGCTTATTTTCTTATTATGCATTAGTTTATTACTTACTGTTGCCTTCTACGCACCTGTCACATGTGCCACTTAGAGACATTACCAAGCAACACACGATGTGGCAAAGATGACCAGTAAACATGATTGAAACCAACATGTTAAGTACTATGACTGTACTTGCGCTAATCATTTCAGGCTTTCATGTTTATGTGGTGCTTTAATCTGTAGCCCATCCATCCATTCCTCAAACCAGAATGTACCAACCAAAAGAGCAGACGGGTCCATTCATTTATGGATCCTCATGAACAAGCTCTTTGAGTTTTGTCGAATGAAAGCTGGCCACAATTTGGTGAATGTCAACAATGCCACAAATTTATCATTTTATCATTAAAGGATAATATTAACAACCCAGGACAAATATGCTTTAAGGCTTTACTGTATCATCCCTGACGCACATAAAAACACACCTGTGAACTTGGGTCTTTGCTTCTTTGAGCTGACAGAAAGGCAACAGCCATAAAGTACTCTGGCCATTCAAGGTAGTCGTCTCTCTTCTTAGTTACGCTGCACAAAGACACACAAAAAGAAGAGAAAAATTGTGTTAAGGCTAAAAGATAAGAAAAGTCATTATTATGTTACATTTACTACCATCAGAACCAAGTTAATTCATTTGCCCTTCAGGGTTCTTTATGAAGGATCCAGGCTAAATAATCTGTTGTTTTTTTATAAACCACATTTCAGTTTCTAGTTGTTAAGAGGTTTTTTTTAGGGATTTCACATGGTACAAGTGCAAAATAAACATTCAAGTAATCTTAATGTTCATAAACCGTATTTAGATACAACAAAGTACTTTAATTTTTAATATTAAACAGCAAATTAACCCCCAAAGTAAAATGGCAAGTAGAAGTGTACTCTGAACTACTACGAAGCGTGAGAGCACAGTTTCACACATTGCTAAATGAAAAGCGAAAATCAGAACACGTGGTGTTGGTTAGCAATAGGATTAAAAAACTGAAAGGACCCTGTTGGTTTGGTGCCCAGAAATGAGGTAAACTCCTTTAGATTCATTTGTGTGCACCCACCTGACCCAATTCCATCAACTGAGACAGTAACTACACGTAAAAATCTCTCGCTTACATAAAAATAATCCCTATTATTGCTATTTTTCTGCCATTTTGTCATATCCCAAGAGCCTTCTTTAGTTGGTAGTAAATCAATTTTGAAATTGTTAAAGTATTCGTGTCGAGGCTAATGGGTAATACAACACTACTAAATGTCAGGTATTTCTTTCTGGAAACAATTTGAGAAATGCAAGTGAGTTGAAAACGTCCAGGATTCAACTCGGTAAAATTAGTGAATGGAAATTGGAATGTATTTACAAACAATCTGACCCAGGTTAAAATGTGAATTTGTGGCTGAAACCTGAAAGCTGGCAACTACTTCACAATTTCAAGCTTTTACTTTAGAGGAACATCACAGAAGCAGGTGGTGAACAGTATTCAGTTCACCTACGTGTTTTTGTCTGTCCTAGTAGGCGAGTCTCACACACAGTATTTTTAATCATCAAAATAAAAAGGTAAAATCATGACTAATAACATAATTTAAAATGTCTATTTTTAGATTTCATGGAGGTCTATCTATTAGTGGTTACTTGAGGGGGTCAATGCGTTATTGTTTAAAGTGATGAGTATTCTGATTATGGAAGAACATTAAAAACCAGTTGAATTTATTTCCATGCTTGGAAAAATGCTTGGAAGTGTAGTGGAACATGCATATTTGTAGTGGAATATATATTTAGCGCATATACATTTAGTTCAGGCTAAAGGGTTTAGAATAGAGCAGAACAGACTCTGTCTAGGCTTTGAAGGCTCGCTGGCCTTGGGTTCCAGGACAATCTGGCCTGTAGACAAAACAGTGTGAGCTATTCATCATTCCGACGCTGGTTCAGGGTTTAAACCTGTTCCCTAGACTTAGAGGGGGGGGAAGTGCTGCGTCTCCCAGGCTCCGTCCTGGGACATCTCTGACCACGACAGCAGCCTGATGGTTTTAAGAGAGAAAGCGTCTTCTCTAGCAGGACATCGCAGTCGTGGTGTCTACTCAGGGAAGCAGTCCAGCACTAGGTGACCTCTGAAACTAAGCTTTCATTAGAAGCGTCAAGTCATTTTAGTCCAGTTATTATGACTTATTAGCTTCATTCAAAGTGTCCCAACAGCTAAAACCTGTTTGGAGCACGTCCAGCCACTTTACTAACACACTAACAGACATGGGAGGTTCAGCCTCTAACACGAAGTTATCTGATACAGCACCAACACTAACGGTGTGTTGTAAACATACTTTCGTAGTATTTCTTTTTATCACTTTAATCGTATAAATGCTTCCGCATCCATCCATCCTGGCTCTTCTGAGCACGAACACCTAAAAACGACGCGTCGACTCATTCGAGCGCAGTAACTTCATGTTCTTTTCGTGCGACTGTTGGGCGTTTGGCTGCTTGACATTTTAGCTGTTCGCCCGTTTGGCTGCTTGACATTTTTAGCTGTTCGCCCGTTTGGCTGCTTGACATTTCAGCTGCTTACCCGTTCAGCTGACCAGGCTCCATCTGCTTGGCTTCGTCCATTTTTTCGCTTTCCTCGCGTCGCTGTCTGCTTGTTCCGACAGGTCACAGCGCGCCGTAGTTTCGGAGGCGTCTTCTTCGTCTGTTTTTCCTCATGGTTTCTTCTTCTTCTTCTTGTTTGGCCGTTACTAGTGCATTGCCGCCATCTACTGGATTAGAGTGTGAATTGATTTGCTGTCTTTCTAATACAATTCCTCCTATATTTTCCTGTCCAGCCCCGTTTTTTCTTCCAGGAATTTAAATAATCCTCTGCATCGAGTGTCTCCTATCCCCAAACCCAATAGAACCTTCAAATCCATACTTGTTTTCTTTTCTCTTGGTAAACCCACTAACCTTCTTTGCTGATCTTAATAACACATGCTCCACTGTTTCCTTCCTGTTTCATGTCTTCCTATTATTCTTCGTGTAGTGTTTACGTTTGTGTGACCAAAACTCATTCTAGTTAATATATCGTCCTTTCTCCTATTGCCACTACATCCTGTCTGCTCCCCAACTTTCCTTTGTGTGTTATAATAGAATCTCCTCCCATTTAGTTTGAATGTTTCTTTTACTATACCCTTTGACTCAGACATTACCGCCACCTCCTTCGCGTTGGCTCGTTACGCTTACTCTTTACTCAAAAATAAAATCAGATAAAATAGTCCAGTTTCCTCTATTTATCCCTTTGTTCTTGCTTATTTTCTTTCAGCTTTAATTTGATTACACTGTTACTGTCTGCTGAACTTTTTTTTATATTTAAATTGATGTTTTTCTGCTGCTTTCTTTGCATATTTATTAGCGATTTAATTTCCCTCCACGCCTGTATATGGAGGAATCCATGTTAATCTGACTAATTTTTTTAATTCCATACAGGGTACAACAGTTTTCCATTCATAGTGTTTCTTAATGATAAATGTGATTCTACGTCGGTTACCTATCGTACAGTGAATCTTTGTTCAATGTTAATAGTAGCTCCTTTCTGTCCTTCACATGGTCTCTGTATTCCAACAGTACACGTTGGACAGTCAAAGTGATGACCGTAAACACAAGTACCAGTTGGATGTCTACCTATTCTATGGATGATAGATTAAGGTGATTAAGGCCAGAATGTCCTTAGGTAGGTGATAAAACGTATTAATCGTCATCAAATAGATAATGTGTGTTACAACTCGCTACTTAACTCACTTGCACCCAGGGGCAGGAGATGCCTGAACCCCTGGTTCAGACTCGTTATATCGCCACACGGTGGCGCCAGACAAACTAAAGGGCTGCTCAGCCAAGAGCCTGTGCCCACTACGACAGGACTAAAAGGATAGGACCCAATTGCACAAACCCGGGACAGAACAGTTGGACGATTAACCAATTTTTAATTGAACAAACGAGAAGACAAGTGGCTACACAAAATAATAATAAACCAAAACATACAATAGATAAATAAGTGGCAGACTATCACACCGACAGGACTCTAGACAAGGACAAGGTGACAACTCTTAACATCTAACGAGACCCCACATAAACTACCAAACTAAAAGACGGTACAAACAAATCTCAACAGGAGTGAACACACTTTAACATGAAACACAAAGTCTACACATACTCACATGCACAGCACACTGAACGGGACAAAACAACTCTAAACACTGACTGGACTAAACGAATACGTATAACTACTACTGCATAAATCGAAACACAAAAGACAAATACAGACATCAACAAACCAACACTTACTCCGACTCTCAAAGGAACAGACATCTTGATAATTCAAATGTGAATGGTAGCACAAATGACAAGAACAAAACATGTAGGAACCAGTAACACAAGTGTACAAACACAACTAACGCAAGGTAACATCTACTAATCAGCCAGCGACGAGAAAACAAAAAAGAGGAACTTAAATACTAGACAAACAGGAAATGAAAACCAGGTGAAATCAATAACGAAACAAAACAGGAAACCAACAAACAGGAAGTGGACAAACAGAAACGGGGAACAAGGGCGCCCTCTAGTGACTGGAGGGCCAAACCGTCACAATGTGCTCATGGTCTACTGGTGGTTCCTAGATCTTCTACCTGTAGAACGGGAGGCAGAGCCTTTAGCTCCAAGCTCCTCTATGTGGCACCAGTTCAGGTTTGAGAAGCAGACGCCCCTGTGTCTGTTGCTGCTTGTTGTTGTTGTTCTTTTCTCTCTTCTCTATCCCTTCCCTCCAACCGGTCAAGGCAGATGTTCGCCCACACTGAGCCTGGGTCTGCTGGAGTTTTTAGCTTCACTGTTGCTATAAAAAATTTATTCAAGTTAAGAAATGATATTATTATTAATATTTTATGTGTGTATTTTTGTATATACATTAAATGCCTGTGAAGTCATATAATGCCTTCATTTTACCAATCCACGATTTTGATGTGAGCCAACCCCACAAGTTAAAGCTCTTTCCTGGCAATCTAGGGAAAGCTGGTGATGTAGGAGACTGTGATTGTATGTTCCATTAGATAATGTCAGTCATATTACTTGCATCACCACATAGGGACACGCCCGGAAAGGTCATCACCTGGGACACCTGCCACCAGCCGACCTGGCGTATCACCAGACCCAAGGTCTGGACATGACACAGGAGCAAGGCTCTAACTTCCTGGAGGCAGTGCCTAGTAGCCAGCCATCTACATAGTCAGACACAGCATAGCCAGGTGGGAAGACACTGCCTGGATATCGTTGGTACAGGGCTGAGCAAAGGTTGTCTATTTGGGGTGTACTTTGTCCTGTATAATGTCTTCTATGGAGAATTGTATTGAATGTAGATTTGTGTTTTTTAATCATTTATAATAGATTTGAATGTTCCGACCATCTGATTAGCGCTGGTGTCCAAATCTGCTTCCCATTTACAGAGCAGGAGGCTGACTGTGTAGTTATTAAAGTATAGATTATGTATAGTGTATTGGTATTGGTGATAGTAAACCCTAATTTAATGTTCATTATTGAGCATATTACATTGTCTCGGCCTATAGATTGTAGCGTGTGTGTGCAGAGGTTAGGACTGTTAGCATAGAAATGTTGGTAAAAACAATTCTGTAGTTTGTGAAGGACGTCTGTGGCGTCGTGGTGCCTGGGAGGGAGACATCTGGTTAAATGGTTCCTTTAGGGAAACGCGGACATCCGCCTGTCTCCAGGTAAAGTGTGCAAGGGTTTCAAATATTTATTACACATTATTGTGTAAGTGTATACACACACACACACACACACACACACACACACACACACACACACACACACACACACACACACACACACACACACACACACACACACACACACACACACACACACACACACACACACACACACACACACACTGTATATAAGAAAAAAATCACCAGAATTTATTCATAAAATGTGCTGAATTTAAGATAATTGTTCATTGATCCCACAGTGGAAAAATTAAATTGCTCAACAGCTACAAGTAATTAGTGAGGTGCAAAACAATGAAAGTGGAGCGTGCGCGAATATGTGTACAAACAAAATTATCCATTTACAATTTTTACAAATACAAAAAACAATACATTCATTTCCAAAGCATCGTCCATGATGGACGTCAGCTTGTCCACGTCCTCCTCCAGAGTCCAGTGGAGCCAGGACAGAACCTCCTGAGCAGCTGGTTGAGTCTTTCTGTCCCGGTCCGTAAGTTGCATAAGTTCAGAACCCACAGTGTCACCAAATACAACAAATTTGCTCAGAGATGTGTTGCACATGGCCCATTTCATTCATTTCATGAGATCTGCCTCATTTCAAACCAAGTCTGTCCAAAGACATCAGAACTGAAATCGGGTAAAGGCACGACAGGACTCGTTGCTTTGGGGGAGAAGGGGGATGGTGTAAAAACGGTCTTATGGTCAACACTTCCTCAGCCTCATGTCTGACGTGAGAACCAACGTTTGCAGACTGTTAAGTTAATAAAACTTGCTAATCTTTCTCATATCATTTTCTACTGTATTTTATGAATACTGTAGTATAGGTCCTAAGGTTTCTGTCTCATGTCAGTCTGTCTGAAAGTGCCAGCAGCCTGGATCAGAGTGAGCTCATCTAAGGGAACAGAGCTTGATTAGATTTAGACGTCCTGTACAGATACAGTTGAATAAAAACCTGAATACAAATAAGACGCACTTTACTTTACTACAGTTGTCTGTGTAGTCCAACTCAACACAATACGCTCCGCTGTGAATTCTACGTTTACCACGTTACAATTTCAGTACAAAGTGGTTGTAATGGTTTGGGCCCCTCATTCATGAGGTTCTCAACAAACATGCAAGCCAAGACTAAAGGCTGAGTAAAGACTAGGTCAGCCCAGAAACAGCCTGGACCTCAGCCTCTCCGTGTTAACATAAAGATGAAAATCACTTGACCGTCACTTGAACAGTTTCATTAGCAGGTTGCTGCAGACTATTCCAGCAACTAGGACCGAAACCAGGATGAGCAATGTTGAGCCCCGTCGTAGAACAAGTTGCCCCACTGACAGAATATCTCCCACTGTGGTGGTAGTGGTGAATTCACAGTTTGAACCCAGCAGGTCCACGTCCTCCTCACTCACAAAGCTGGACAGACTCGTTCTGTCCATGGCCTGGTTATCATTTGAGTCTAGAGATTTGAATCGCATATCGGGAAGGAACTTTTATCATTGACACTAAACCATCAGATAAGACCATAGTACCATACAGTCATGTGAAAAAGTCAGGACACCCTATAAAAGCCTGGGTATTTTGTAACATGTTTTAAATATATGGATATTGATTCTCTGGGATTAGGCTCTGGGCTGGATCTACCTTTCAAAGACTCTCCATTTCTGAGTTTTCAGTCGGTCCTTGGTTTATTTACTGGAATGTTTGGGTCCTTGCATGGTCCAGTTCCACTTCAGCTTTAATATTCTGACAGATGGTCTCACATGTTCCTCAAGCACTGATACACAGTAGAATTCATGGTGGATTCTATCTAGATCTATCTATCTATCGTGAGCTGACCAGGTCCTGCTCCAGCACAGCAGACCCCAACCATGACACTTCCACCTCCATGCTTCCCAGCTGGCAGAGGCTGAGGTTCTTTTGCTGGAATGCTGTCTATGGTTTACGCCAAACACGTCCTCTGTTCTGCTGTCCAAAGAATTTAACTTTGGACAAGAGCAAAGGTTTCCTCCTAGAATGCCTCCCACTTGCTGGGACGACCAGACCTGCGCATGTTGGCAGGTTGGTTTGTTGGTTTTAAATCCCCTCCACTTGTAGACTATTTGCTGGCTGATTTCAAAAATCTTTCGAGATCTTTTTAAAACCCTTACTAGACTCATAGTCTGCTACCTCAGACCTTGGTGTGACTCAGCATGGTGCTCACTCTGACCAAACTAAATGTCTGAAGTTTAGAAAGGGCAACAGTCTGCTAATCATGTGCACCTGGTGTGATTTGAGTGGGAATAAATGTGAGCGTTTGTTTAGAATCTGCATTTTTGTAGACCTACATTTACAGAAGTTTTTCTTCACTTTTAATTGATTAGTTTTTATTACTTTAATCTCCCAGTATTGATAACATTGAGATTAAATATTCATACATTAAAATATGTTACAAAATACCCAGGCTTTCGTAGGGTGACCTAACTTTTTCACACCGTATAATTGACATAAGAAATAGAAAGCAAGGCAGTGCTTTACTCACCTGGCTGCTCCACCCTGATCATCTCTTTACTGAACTGAATTCCTGCTCTCACGAGAGCCTGTTGGTGACATTAGGGACAGTCAGTGATGATACTGAGCTTCAAAAGTAGCTAAACACAAAGTAAACGGCTGAAGTGAGTCTGTTTCCCATAACTGACCTAGTTGCCCACCTCGTCAGAAGCTTTCTTCCAATCAAGTTTGTACAAAAATGTAATAAAAACAATTGCTTGCAGTGACACACACACAGTGAGGCCTGTCCAAAGCCCTGTCACAGACACAAGAGGTGTCAGAATGAATGCGAGTTGACGATGCAGGCGCGAAACACAGTGATGCATATTAGGAACTGGGTCTTACCCATAATGCCCATTTTGGCTGCAAACATCAGGGACACGCCGATAGGGAAGCCAATGAAGTAGAATCCCACCAGATTACACAGAGCTCCAACCAGCGGTTTTCCAGCTCCTCTGAGGACGCCTGCAGCCACACCCTGCATACAGCCAGTCGTACAGTCAGCTGGTCATACTAACATATGTCATGAAAACATCATATTGAAACGCTTTCTCACTGCTGTGGCATCGCCGACATGCATGAAGCCAAATATGAGCATGACGTCAGCAACCCTCCTGATAATATCTCTAAGAAAAAGCAGAGAAGAATTCATGTGACTTTGATTTCTATTTGTTAAGACGATGATTCTTATTACAAATGCTCATTAACAGAACCCATGTTCCAAAAGTATTGCAATTCTGTGTACAAATATAAATATAATTATGTGCACTTTTTATGATCAATCAAATTAAACCACCCCGTTCCACAGTTTAAACACCTGTCTTCAGTCATGATGATGTATTTATTCATTGCTGTAACACATATGAACCCTGTTTAGTTCAGCTTCACTAAAGAAGTGACCTGTCAAACGCAGCTGAGAGTCACTGGACACTCACATTGCTGTGGTAGTGATGGTGAACCCGTCATGTTCACGTTTCTAGTCGACTGAATGGAAACTCATAACTAAATCTGTAGTGCTGATGAGTGTAATTCAGAGATACTCACTGCTCTGAGGTGAAAATGCATCCAACTACATTTCGGGCAATGCAAAAATTTGCCCCAACAAAACAGGCAACTATGACTGTGTTGGATGAAAGGAAAGGGAAAAGATTATGTTAACACAGCTGCACAGTGCTTACATACACTGCAAGCAACCAGAAACACATCAGCAAACTGTTTAGGACTTTACATCATAGACAGATGTACTGGTTCTTACAGGCACAGATGATCGAGACTTTACACGACAGCTTAGCTTGCTTTGCGTTCCCAGCACCGAGAGCGTTCCCAACCCGTATGCTGGCAGCGACAGAGAACCCCAGTGGGAACTGACGAGGAAAATGACATCATCAATACGCAAGACAATATTTTACATGAAACCACAAATGTGAAAGGATTAGGAGTTACCATGTAAGCTGTAGCGCACAGCTGATACGCTATGGACTGCGCTCCCAGTTCAGTCTCACTGACCAGCCCAGCCAGGAATCCTCCTGTTTCAAACAGCCACCATGACAGACAGATCATGAACATGCTGGGAATGGCCAGTCTGACGAAGAGGCCCCACTCCTGCAGACAGTCCAGAGACCAGCCTGTGCACGGAAGGTGTGTAGTGAGATGGGAACAGTGCATTCAGATACACTGTATGGCCAAAAGTATTCGCTCACCCTGCCAAATAACGGGAGTCAGAGCACAAAGCAAGGTCCACGAAGACATGGATGACAGAGTCTGGTGTGGATGGACTTGACTGGCCTGAACTCAACCTGATAGATCACCTTTGGGATGAATGGGAGCAGAGACTGAGAGCCAGGCCTTCTGGTCCAACATCAGCGTGTGACCTCACAAATGCGCTTCTGGAGGAACGGTCAACAATTCCCATAAACACACTAAACCTTGAAGCTGTTATAGCTAAGGAGTGGAGCGACGTCATTCTGAGCCCTATGGATCAGGAACGAGATGTCACCGAGTTCATATGCGAGTCAGGGCAGGTGAGCCGATACTTTTGGCAATATAGTGTATGTTGGATAACAAATCTGCACAACACTGAGCAGGGAACCAACCTTCCCATGTGGCTTTGTGCAGACCCCTCCACAAGATGTAAAGGTATAAGATCAGCACCAGTAAATATTGTGAGACTGCATTGGCTGCTGCAGATCCACTGTAACAGCATCATGGATAAATCAGTGGGTTTTGGAGGAGAAGCAGGAAAAGAAGATGACAGTACAAATGTTAAGGGTTGTTAACGACGACTCGTTTAGACTTGACATTCTGTCTGTGTGGATGGTTGTTAATAATAACCGTAAGCACACATGACAGGAATTACACCAAACCACAGGTTTGTGGATTTTAAGCAGGTGTCCTGTCAAACATGAAGCCATTTAACTCTGGACATAAATCGATATTCAGCAACATTATTCAAGATCTGATGGAAGTCTGAGAATAACTTGAATCAGTTTCTGACTCATTAAATAACTTTTCCAAACTCAGAGTCTGCCATAACGCCTGATTCATATTCAGAATAAAAATGATTGTAAAGACTTACGCAACGCCCCAATCCAAAACATAAACAAAGACGTAGTTGATGATGGCATTAAGAACATTTCCAATTATTCCAGTTATGACCTGAGGCCACATGATTCCCTGTGAAGCACAGATTATAGTGATCATAGTGTTCATTTCAATAATAATCAGTACTGCAATGACTATATTAATTATAGCTCGACTCATGTTGGGAGACTCCACCTGATTTTGAAGATACTTCCCTTCCAGCTGGTACATGAAAGTGGCCTAAAGAACAAAAACAGACATGAGGAAAACTGACAACCAATTTAGCGTCAATTAGGCTGAACAGATTACTAGCATGCAAAAAATAAAAACCACACTCACTGGCAGAGCAGGCATAAAGATCTTCACATACAACTGGGAGAGACTGGATGACACATGGGATACATTACTAAATTATTAGTAAAGTATATTTGTTATTATGGAGAAGTACTATGTAGCTGACCTGGCGACCTCTGGACTCTGCTTGACAGCAAGTAACAGAGGTTCGGTGTTGATGAGGACGGACCAGCAGGGGAAACAGGCCAGCAGCAGAATCAGAATCCCCCTCTGCAGAATCACACCCACGCGCTTCAAGTTACCGCTGCCATACGTCTGGGCAACACAGGCAAGAGGTGAGCAGGAAGGTTAGAGACCCCACCTCTGCGCTAGGACAAGAACGGCTGGAGACAGCAAACTTGGAAAAGGCTGATTCAAGGGGACAGAACTTCTGCAGAAGACACCTGAGATATGAGGGTGTCACACGCTGAGGCCAAACCGGTGCCAATGGAGACACCTGTGATGTTAACCACCTGCAATTAAAAAGGATTCTTATCAGTCACAGAAGGTAAAGGTTTAGTTCATCAAAACCAGGTCACGGAGCTTCCGTTTTCCTCACCGCAGCAGCTAAGGACACTCCGGCAAGTTGGGTTTTCCCCAAGTGACCACAAAACACCACACTGACGACGCCAATCATGAAGACCAGCAGCTGGGAAACTATCTGGAAAAACAACAATTTGAAATAACAAGTAAAACATTAAAGATTTAAAATACCGCAATAAAAACGGACCCGCGTGCTATACAGTAACAAAACTAATAATATAGTTGAAACAGCGCTAGAATGGATTTGGCTGCTCTGCAGAAACCGTGTATTTAGGCACAGAAGTCAGCGTTTATTCGCTCCGCTCTCACCACGGGTCCGGCCAGTTTCACCAGGTGGACCAGCTCTGTCCGCTGTTCCTGCGGGACGACGCCGCGGATGCGCCGCAGCCAGGAGCCCGCAAGGCCACGAGCCGCGCTCGGCCCGTCGGTAGACGCCGAAGCTGACGGAGCGTCCATGTCTGCTTCTCACGCGCAGCCCTCAGACGCAGCTCGTGAGCTGGGTCGAGGTCTTTCTTCCTGGTACGCGTCACGCGCACGGACACCGACGACAACGTCACGAGGCTTGGACAGTTCCACGTGGAGTCGGTCTGTTTATTTGATGCGCCGTAGTCGCTTGTTACAAACCGATCAGAGGGAATCGCTTCACGTTCTCTTGTCTTGTTTTCCTCCTGCTTTGTGTGATACCCACAGGAGTGTGTATATATTTGTTAATATATTTATGTGATTAGTGTTTCAGTTTGTTGGGATGCCTCAGGCTTGTCCTGAATGCGACCAGTTTGTTTACCTTGGTCCAGGGCAGTGTTTTATTTTGCCCACTAGGTGGCAGTGGAGGCTGTGGGTTGTTGAGTTTGTTGTTGCCCTTCATAACCAAAGAGAACTCCGTGAAACACACTCACGTCTCCCGTGTCTCATAATTTATCTCCTGTATTTCAGGTTAGTAATTTGCATCACGTTAAATTAATTGTATATGCAGGCGAGATAAGCGGGCACATTAGATTGTGAAGTCCGGAAAGTAGCCGCTGCGGCGGCGGACATTTGATAGTTTTGTTAGCAAACATGCTAACTGTGGGTACATGGGTCACACGTGTCTCTGAACGCGTGTTGTTCCGGTTATGTGTATTGTTGAAATAGTTTGTAGAAATAAGTGAATAAATAAATATAACGAAGGAGAAGTCCGTGAAACACACTCACGTCTCCCATGTCTCATAATTTATCTCCTGTAAACCGGCCACAGGTGCTGTAGCCCGGTACCTGTAACATTTGCCTACTTTGAACAACATCTGTTCCTCTAATTAGTAGATCATAGTACTACTAGTACTACTGAGTACTACTGAGTACGACTGAGTACTACTGAGTACTACTACTGAATACTACTGAGTACTACTGAATACTACTGAGTACTACTACTGAATACTACTGAGTACTACTGAGTACGACTGAATACTACTGAGTACTGCTGTGCTACCGTCAGGACAACGATACAGACAAATTAAATCACGGACAAACAAACTAAAGAACAATTTTTATCCACAGCCGTAACTACACTGAACAAACAAAACATTACTGTTAGAAGGGAAAGTGCAATAAGTGATTTTATGAAATGGAATGAATGTTGTCAGATTCGATTAAATTTTTTATATATAATATATTATATATATATTTTATATAAACTGCACTGGCTGCTTGACACTTAAAATTTTGTTGTACATGTAACATGTTGCAATGACAATAAAACTCCTTATAGTGAGTACTTCACAGAGTACTACCACACTAAGTATCAAGTTATGTTACTGCTGTCAGTTATAACTCATTGTATGACACTTGAGTAGACTCAGTACACAGTAAAATAAGTTGATACTTAGTGTGGTAGTACTCTATGAAGTACTAGTAGTACTATGAAGGACTGGTGATCTACTAATTAGAGGAACAGGGTTTTTTATGTTACATCTGGAAAAGAGGTCGTTAGAGTTTTCTTAATCCATTTCATTAGTGAATATTTCTAAACGTACACTGTCAATTGTGTCCTATCATAATTTGCATTATTAGTAACATGATCACGTTCATCAGCTGCTAATAATAATAATAATAATAATGTAATTTCCATTGTAGCTGCACAGAGTCCCTCAGCTCTTTCAAGGAACACTATTACCGTAATTATCGTACGAATCCCGCACTTAAAATCCAGTGACGGCTGGTCTGACCATGAAAATGCGAACGAAGGCTCAGTGACTCCGTTTCCTTTTCTCATACTTTGTTAATTATCATCCTTTCCCAGAAGAGTCTGTTCAGAATTCAGACAAGGCACAGACGTCACACGGCCCCTTAGGTCCAGTCAGACCTGGCCCAAAGCTGGATTTGACTCGTCGTCTTCGTAGAGATGACCTGGCGGTGACAGGATGGACACGGAACAGCTGCTGTGGTCAAAGCTGAATAATGTTCCCACCTAACAAAACCTTTTCCCTCCAGGGCCTTGTGGCTTCATTTTAATGTAAATGGATCAGTGCTGGTGACACTGAGGGGCTTGTTCATCTGTGGACACTTCTCCTCTGACTGCTTCCAGAATGACGTTCAACGTCCACATCTTTGTTTCTAGCAGCTATGAGTTGCTTTATTACTACTCTGTGTCCCTGCCGGACAAATCAGGTGTTTTGAAACGTCTGTCCTTTACTGGTGACATACATAATGCAGCTGAAGGGAATCCAGTCAGGAGGGGAGGTGTAAGAGAATGAAATTCATGCAGATTCCATTTACATGAGAGCTAAATCTGAAATAAAAAAGATTGTGTTAAAACAAAACTGGAGTCTGTTTGATCTTTTTATCGTTAACAAGCAGATTCACAATATGTTGAGATTCATTTTAATGGTGGGAGTTGAGCATTACAAAGCTACAGCAGACATCATTATTCAGTCCTACTCAGATAAAATCCCTGATAGACAGCAGTGCGTTTATGGCTTATTACAGCATGCTTCATGAGCACAAGGACGATTTACGCTACCCGTCTTAAAATTTCTGTTGGATTGGGAATTGAGTGCAGGAAATTATATTCGTGCAACCACAGGGAACAAACCAGCCAACAGTGCCAGCCAGCAAACCAGTTAACAGCGTGGACCTACTGTCGCTGTAAATACAAATAGGTAAACACTTTGCAATGTGTCGTGTTCCCCGTACTCTAATGGTTCAGTACTATTAGTTCTGACAACTTTTAATTTGTCCCGTGAACATGCAGGCCCAGTGAGCATCAGCTCTTCTTTAACAGCAAACATTCAGAGTGAAAGTGCTGCAACTCCGCAACTTATCCACAAATCTCATCTTTATGTTTAAGTCGGCTGTCAACCAACGACTGACTGACAGACTGTGTTACTCTGCATTCCTGATCTGTGTCTGTGTCCAGACTACCATGTGTTTGCCATACTGGGACGTCTGCAGTAATAATGCACTTAGTGTAAGGACAGTGCATTCTGAGCTAAAGGCCTTCCTGCAGACTGTCCCTGAAGCTCAGACAGAAGTGTGCAGATTCCGGTCATCTTAAAAGTTTGCACAATTGAAATATAAGATTATGAAATTCTTTATACTATAAAACATACGTTAAACAACATTTTGACAACCACCTGACTAAACCCTGGGATTCTTCATCACAGTGGGCTGTAGTATAGCAAACGGGAAAGAAAACAACAGCGGTTGCCACATCATGTACTGGAGGTGGACAGACAAACCAAAGTATTGTGCTTATGAAAAGCACGGTACCTCATCCTTCATCTCATCTATTTAATAAGGTCACGTAATGTGCATTCTGCTACATTTACAGCATCAAATCAAACATCCAGCTTGATTTGTGCCATTTCTTCAAATTACTTCTTATTCTAGTTTTTGGTTTTGTAAATAGAAATAATAGCTCCTGACTGACAGCAAGATACAGTAAACATCAGGGTCATTTAAAAGACTAGAAGTCCTCTATCTCTGTACAAAATGTGATCAGAAGCCTACAAAACCTATGTAAATTAAAGCAAATAAGAAAATCTACAAAGAAGAAAAACATTTCAATGACTAAATCACATTTTGTGAAAATTATGCAATTTTAAATATTAGCGTATGGGAAGACTACAGTTGCAGGAAAAAGTCTGTGAGCCCTTTGGGATTACAGGGATTTATTTCTGCATGAATTGGTCATAAATGTGTTCTGATCGTTAAAGCTGTAATACTGCACAAACATGACATGTTTTCATGTTTTAATTGAACATAACATGTAAACATTCACAGAGCAGGGTGGAAAAAGTATGTGAACCCTCGACTGATGGAGTCAGCCACCCTAGAGTCCAATCAATGTGATGAGCTTGGTGATGATCAGTATTAGTTTAAGCAGACTGGGTTTTACTGTTGCTGCGACACATTTATGACCAATTTATGCAGAAATCCATGAAATCCCAAAAGATTCACAGACCTTTTCTTGCAACTGTGTATGAGCCTTTATACGTTGATTTAAGTCTTCACCATAATATGTCCAATTAAGGCCCACAGTGACCTGCATTTGTATCCCATCCCTGTGCACCTGCACAAACTGCCTTGTCTTCAGTCCGTGTTAAACTCGGAGGAGAGCAACTACAGATATGGAGGTAAACCGAAAGCTGAAACTAATTGAGTGAGCGTATGTACGTATCTGAGTAGTGTTTGAGGATTGAGGACCTGATTTAACTGTTGTAAAGTCTACAGTATATTTTTATCCCACAGTGTGACTTGAACACAGAAGATCTCGAAGTAACATGACGTTTTGATTCTGTAAAGGCTGGATAGAGCCTCCTCTACTCTGACTCTACAGTGTTCACAAATCCATCTCAGGATAAGCAAATAACATTGTAGGTTATATGTGGGAACAAAGGGGAAACAAAGTTCAAGCGCCACTGTATTAAGTATCAGTAAACTGCAGTGTTTCTGACTAGATCTGAAACATCAAAAGCAAAATAAACATCTATGGATGATGGCTGAATCAAAGGATGCTTCATTTTGTGTGACCTAGCTCACATTGCTACTGCTTTGCTAAGGCTATGCCTGTAAACAGTTGTCTGCTCATTAGATAACCAATAAATAACAAATGAAATAAAATACATAATAATAATAAATAAAATACATTCAAGTACATCAGTTGCTCAATACTGGAACGCAAGCAGGTTCTGGTTCAGGTTTACAGCTTGCACCACTCACAGCCTAGTTGTTGGCTGAATAGCTTGTAGGCTACAGGACGTGCACAGCATAGTCAGTCATCACATGCACAACAATATCTGGCACGATAACAGCACAAGCCTTGGCTCTAAAGTTGAGTTTTAAGCCATGGAGCTCCAGGGTAACCTCACCCATTTGACAGCCACTGAAAATACAGAGACCAGTTCAAACGGCATTGATTTCTGCAGCATCGCGGCCTCCGCGTTGAGGGCATCAATCTGAGGATACACCCCACAGTCTGAAGGGCAGCCCCTCAAAGTGTGGTGAGCGTACGGAACAGCTGAGTGAGGCAGAAGACAGAGGCAGTGAGTGCCGTGCACTGCTTGGCCAGCAGCTTGGTGCTCAGGTCCTGGCAGCTGCGCTTGCTGCTGGCTCGTTCTGCTGCCAGACAGAAGTCCCTGAATGAACGGGCAACATCTGCCAGACCGGCAACTGCTTCTGTGTTCCTTCGGTCACACCTGTCGCAACCAGAGAACCACAGACATATACCGGCCAACTCCACCAGGATGCGGAAACTGTCTGCCAGGGAGTGAAGCATTTCCTCTGGGCTCTGTCCAATCCCCACCGCCTTCTGGCATCCTGACATCAGCTGCCGCGCCTCTAACTGGAGCACCCGCTTGTTCTCTGCAAAGTGGGCAGGGCAGGTGTCTCTCAGGTGGCGTCCTCCTGCAAAAGGCCGTTCACCACCACTACTTTCTAGAATGGAAAGGAGCTGATCCACATCTATGCGGAGAACTTGGAAGCCTGCCGGGGGTTCTGGGTAGCGCTGCTTGCCTAGTCTACTGATGGTGTCCTTGTGCGTTTGAGACAGGAAGCAGTCTGAGCTGTCTGACAGCGGTGACAGCAGAGGGCTGAGCTCAGAGGTAGAAGAGGAGAAAAGCACGGAGCGTGGGAAGGAGGGAGAGTCGGTGGTGGACGTGGAAAGAAAGGAGGGTACAGGGGAAGAGGTCATGGTCTGAGTCACACCGCTGCTCTGTGCGCGGCAAGAGAACTCGTAGAGAGTCAGTTCGTCATCAAAGCTGACCCCTCCACTGAAACAGTCGGTATAGGCTGCTGGGCAACCGCAAGCATCAAGTGGTACTTGCAGCCCCTCAGCAACTGACTCGCAACCAGATGCTAGTACAGAACTGCAACTATACTCAGCTTTCAGTGGAGGGTCAGTCCCAACCTCAGCTGCAGTCTTGATCTGGGATGGATCCTCACAGATGGTAAACACCTTGCAGCCTGGAGAGAGTCCTGTTGAGTCTGAGAGTTGATGAGAGCACTGCTCTGAAGGGCTACCGAGACCCATCAAAGGCCGATCGCTGCTGATCCATTTTACTTTCCGTGACTGATTATGGAAAGGCAGTCCTGGCCCATTGAGATTCTGAGTAGTCACCACTATCGGAGGGGGGGCAGAAGATGGTTGATTGCTCATTTTATAACCTGGGATCGAGGACATCTCTGTTTGTGGAGTATCTCTTGGAGGACCAGGAATGTCTGTCTTCAGGCCTGAGGCATCTCTTTGGAGGCTGTTCACTATGGAGGCTGGAGGCTCTGTTACTGGTCCAGGTGTGTTCGTGATAGGGCCCGTGCACAGAAGCTGATTTCGCAGTTGAGGTTTGGGCTCAGTCTGGACGGGCAACAGAGCACAAACCTCTCTCACCTCTGACTCTGAATGAAAACTCCTTTCAACGACTGACTCCACACAAAATTCCCCATCCACTTCTGATCCTGTAACCGTTGTATCTGAATCATCTGAATCCACCGATTCAGCAGTTGCTCCCATTTCAAAATCTAGAGTTTGTGTGATGTCATGAACATCAGTGACTTTGATGGTGATCTCAGCGTCGTTCTTGCCGGCGTTACCCGCCCCAGCTTTGCTGAGGGTTTCGTGGGAACGTGATAAATAAAGGGGCAAGTTTTGAATCTTCCCTCTAAGTGTTGAGGCAGACAACCGACCCATAATGCTGGGGGAACAGGCCTGGAAGAGGAAGGGACTTGGAGAAGAAGGTTGTTTGGTGAGATCCTGCATAGGTTTAGTTGAGCTAGGACTAGCAACATTATCCTTAGTTTCAACACTTGTGGAATCAACTCTGGGTTTTGAGTGTAAAGTACTTTCATCTTTACTGTCACCTTTAAATCTAGAACTTGAATTAAATATTGGAGATGTGACACTTGTTGCAGCTCCAAGCTTTGCTGTGATTGAGTTTATAGTGTGGCTATAATCACAATTACTGGAAGGGATCCTTGAACGATCCTCAGACTTAACCGTCACTGATGAGTCGCTGTCGCATTCCACGGCTGGTACAAGCGAGTCGTTACCTGTTGTGTCTGAATTAGGTCTGGAGTTAGGTTTGGTGGCCGAAGCCCAGTCGTCTTTCTTCTCACTGGAGCTAGAATTTAAAGTGGTGCTCATCTCATCGTCCTCAAACACGTTGTCTGAATTTGTGCTATCAGTAATTTCATCGCTAGTCGTCACAGTGGGACTAACACCAACAGCCCCTTCATCGTTAACACTGGCTGGGATTTCTAAATGCAGCTGTGCTTTGTTAAAGCTCTTTTGTTTTGTAAGTCGCACCTCCTCATAAGAAGACGTTTGTTTTGTTGAAATGTTCTCAGCACCACTGTGGGATGGGTGAGGACTGGTTATTAGATGAAGAGGAGATGAAGGTGGAGGTGGTGGTGGTGAGTATGACAGAGGATTTGACCTGTCACATACACCTTCAAGCTCATGGTTCCTCTCTTGGACAACTGGCTGAATTCCCAGCACATTGTTATTATTATTACCCTCTTTATTCAGGTTTATCAGACATGCTCGCAGTAAGTGGGCTCCCAGCTGCCTCTCAGCACCAGTAAGCGGTCTTTGTAAACTCTCTGCTCTCATCCTCTCCTCTTCTATGACTTGTCTTTTATCACCCAGGATTTGACTAGTAAATGACCCAACCCCAGACACGTCGGTCTTCTTTTTCTCCTCATTCTCCTCCAGTCTTGTTCCTTCCTCTTTCCCATCAACCTGACAATCAGCGCTGTCCTTCCTGCCTGGCTCCGCCCGGCATCGAAGGACGGTGATAGTGGTAGGTACAGGCTTCACTGAATCTGTGACAGATTTGAACTCCATGGAATCGGGTTCCATCTCCATTTCTTGATTCCTGTTCCGGGAGGGGGCCTGTTGGTCTTTCATCAGCTCATGGGACCCAAAGCCAGACAGAGATCCTTGCGTGTGTGATAGAGGTTTTGACAGGATGGGTTTTGACTCGAGCTGAGCTGGTTCCCCTTCAGAATGCTTCAGAGAGGAGACAGTAGGGCTGGGGTTCTGAGTTGGCACTGAGGGTTCGGGATCTGAACCAAGTACCTGGGCACCACTGCCTTGTGCCAAACATTTTTTATGCAGCCTACTGTGAACCAGCTTTGATTCGAGATCTGGAACTGGATATGACACCGTGGAGGTGTAACCCGTTTCCATGAAGGAACGTCGCTTACGAGATCTTTGTCTGAGCTGAAACAGCGTTTCTCTGCCTCCTCCTTTCTTGTCTTCTTGCCTTTGTTTGCCTTCTTCTTTTCCATCTTTGACTCCATCTGTCACGGAGACTTTAATTTCATCGTGGCCGAGTGTGCTGAGGGAGTCCAGTTTCATCTTTATGCAAATATCTAAAAGATGATACAAATTCAATAAGAAGAAAATCATGAATCGTCACACAAAATAATGAACATGTACAACCAACATATTGTGCATCACCTCAATGATCATTCAAAGTCACAGGCTGCACACAACTACTGTTTCGGTGCCAAGTCTGTCCTGAGCAATGTTTTTTATCATTATTTTGCACTATTATTCAGATGCGAGAGTCATTCACTGTGTTTTAGAAATCTGTCAGAGCACATTTGCAATTGGCCTTTGCAGAATAAAAGTATATGATTTGTGGTGTCGTCAGAGCAGGTCAGAGCTGTCCCTGCAGAACCCTACGCACAAACCCCTTCGTTTCTAAATGACACCACGTGGTCACTTTAACAGCACTATCAATACTGTCCACCCAAGTCAGCACAAGTTCAATTAGCAAACAATAAAAAAAAATCACCAGGTCATGTGTGTGGAATGTGTGAATGTCTGCTTCCAGCTGAACCACAGGGAACCAGTCCAGCCAGAGCAGCCTCACTGCGTCGTCATGTGGATAACGTGGGCTTCTATCGTGCTGCTCTGGTTCTTGACTAGTCTACCAGTAACCTAAGCTTTTCAAACATATTTCTGCCTGCATTCTCTTCACCCCTGCTGCCAACATGGCCTGTGATGTGGCCTGACCCAAACCAAAGACCGGGGGCAGAATCAGTGTTTTGTGTGTGTTTATACTCTACTGGTCTGTTTATACCAAGTTATTAATGTCCAGTGGTTAAAAAAACTGATCTCCTACCATATTCACATAATATTTTAGCAGATACGCTGGTATACGCACATTTACAGGGAGCTAACCAGTAGCAGTCTCTTATTTCTCTGCAGAAATTGTCCATGAGATGTGATCTGATGTTCATAAAGGCAATGGATTTAAACACAAACTATTTCTAAGGTGATAAAAAGCAATTAGAGGTTTTCTCAGTTCCACAGCATGTCGATTGTGTTGAGGTCTGGGCTCTTACTGGGTCACTCTAAGGGCTCATTTTTCATGTTTCCTCCTGCATCACCTGGCTTCGGACCTCCAGCCTGACATTATTAACATATGACATATATTGTTGTTGGATGAATATAAGGTTTAATCAAGGTGCTGTAGCTGCAGGAAGTGCTTCAGGCACTAAAATCACTGTTTTACTGCTCAATAAGGACATGACAGACCATGACCGCTTGTTTTATTAACCTGGTGGTTGTGGTTAGTGATGAATCAGATCCCAATTTAAAATGGATTCATGGGGAAAAGCAGGAAAAATAAACATTCTTGAATGTTTGATGGAGGAGATGCTACATTAACATAATACTCAGTGGGTCATATGTAAAATTACTGTTAGCTATGTGGATGCGCTGGCCACTGGCCAAAACTAAATGCTATGGTGCTCTCTAGTCTAAGGTTGCTTTTATTCTGAGTGTAACACTTTGGCCACAAGATGGCAGCAAAGAAAGATGTTTTCTTTTCCCCACCGAGATTAAAAATGCCAGATGAAGAGCCTGGCAGTAAGAACTAGATCACCTCTTGGGACAGCTTCAGGTGAAGTGAAACGGTCTCTGGCATCAAAGAACTCCTCGTCTGAGCTGCTGTCCCCAAAGCCAGGTGGTGGCTGCAGGACTGGGATGTTGTCTAGGTCTTTGTCTTCCTCCACTTGGTTTCTTTCTTCTCCCCCTTTGTGATGCAGGGAGTGGGAAAGGCTGCGAGCGCTGTCAGGGGTGATATTGGAGCACAATTTGTAGTAGCAGAGTGCGTCACTCTGGTCGAAGTTAAACACATACTCTTTGGAAGGGGAGGATGGGGAAAGGGATAACGGCGGGTCTTTAAAAGCACCATCGCTGCTCACATCCATTTGTTTCAACATCCGACTCCTTAACTCATCTTCCTCATTGTCATCATCCTCGCTGGCCTCTGGAGGGCTTGGCAGTAAGTCAGCAAGGCGGGACAGTTCAGCAAAACAGAGGGAGCTGTCATCAGAACATTCCTGGACACAGTGAAGGTTCGGACAGTTGGGGACATTTTCAAGGCACTGATGTGCGCCATCACAGGACTTGTCATGAGTTGCAGAGGTAATGAGGGGGTGAGAGTGAGCTGGTGGTGGTCCAAGGAGGTGAGGCTGAACTTGCTTTTGAGAATAAGGATGAAGCTGAACTGGACAGTGGGTCTGCAGACGAGTCTGAGAGAGGGAACTGGGGTTGATGGAAGAAGAACACGACAGTAAATCATCTTCCTCTAGGGCGTCGAGAGAATCGCTGGAGGGGCTTGTGAGGACATGAGAGTCCGTGTGACAAGTATCGGATGTTTCTGATGCAGACAGCTGCTCCTCCGCTGCGCAGCCGTCTTCACCACTTCCCGTCTTACTTTGTCGTTCAACAGTTCCTCCTAGTCCCCCTGACTCATGGTTCATTATCTGTCTGTCTGTGTCCACATCAATCTCTGTGTTTTTATTCTTGCTCTCTTGCTTTTCAGGGTCACCGTCTTTCTCTTCTTTTTGGCTTTCATCCTTGCAAACTCTGGCTGCTTTTGCCTGATTATCTTTGTTTCTCCTTCTGTTTCTGTTCTTTCTTTTGCTTCCTTCTGGATCTGATGAGGATCTGAGATGAGGATAGGCCGTCTCAGCGTGCGACACCATGGCGACCAAGGGCTCCATGTCCAGGTCTGACGAGTCATCTGAGTCGCTGCAACACCGAGAAACGTAACCTGCACATACACAGAGATCATAGCAAGAACCAGGTTGAGACTGACTTTATAGGCGTCGGTTGTTCAGCACATGCTGTTTGGTGCATTTTCTTTATACCTTCCTCAGCAGACACTCTGTGCTTCTTGGAGTCATCTGTCCAGGGAAAGACATTGAGGTTGGAGTCAACGAAAACTCGACAGTACCCTGCTATTAGGCAAGACATGTCTTTGGCGGCCACTGACTCCAACAGTAATGTGATGGGCTTTGAGCAGGAGAGGAGACAAGATAGTGTTAGAATAGATATGAAAAGAGAAGAGTCAGGTTTCAACAGGGGAAAAAACAGAAAAACAAGGCGTAATATTGTTCAGTTGCTTTCCTCCATGCTGAACAATTTAATAACGCATAGAAACACAACGCAAATGAGCAAGTAAGAGTTTGATTGGGGCTAAGTAATACACAAATGTTGAAACTAACTAATGTGCCCCCCCTTTGATGATTAGGCTTTCAAGTGTGTAGTTGTGGCGTTACCTTGATGTCCTGCAGGTATATTTTGAGCAGGCTGACTTTCTCAGACTCAGGCAGCAGCTCGATGCGTGTGATGCTGGTGAACTCTGTGAGGGTGGACAGGATGCTTAGCTTGTGGTTAACTATCTGGCTCACCCCATAGCGTGCTCCCACCAACAGTGTCACCATCGATTCCCTATCCTGGAGCTGACATTGGGGGAGCAGGAGAAGTGCAACAAGGTAAAGAGATGAAGTCGAGAGAAGCGCAGAAAACGAAGAGGTTAAAATAACAATAATAATATAATAAGGGAAGAATGTGAATGAATTAAACACAGGTCAACCTCCTACCATCAGTGTGGCACTGAAAGACTTCCCTCCAAAGGACTTGAGCTCACTCAGCTCCTCTAGATAGTTAATCCGGGCCTGATCAGCTGACAGGCCCTTCTGTTTGGGATCGTGCTGCGACTGGCTTTTCTTCATGTGGTAGCTGATGGCCTTCCTCAGGTCTTTCTCTCGCATATTTCTCAACAAGGTGGACGACACAAAGTTCTCTATTCCCCATGTCTTCCTAGAGCAAACGCAGAAACACTAATTGAGAGGGAGTGTGTGCAGACACAGCGCCAGACAACGTAACCTTTACAGCTTGTCTAACTGTCACTCCTGCAAAGCCCAATTTAAAACAGCAGTTGGCCGGTGTGCGAATATACTGAATGCAATTCAAAAAGCATCTGCACTGCTCTGTATGCCTCACGTGATTGTCTTCAGGCTGGTCTTTGGTGACTGTCCACAGCTTGCCAGTCTCTCCTGGATGTGCAGGGCAGCAAGTCGCAATGCAGAGTTACACCTCATCTCCACTGCAAAGCGCTCCTGCAGCACATCGTTCACACCCTGACAACACAGTACGCATGCACTTACAAATAGTTGCAATATTTGTCCTTGCAGTGTTATTTTTAGTTCTTTGATCCAAGTTCTCACGCACTGAGGTGATCAAATATGCTGCTGTTCGAGCTAACAAGGAAGCACATGAATCTGGACTCGAAACAATTACGCAGAAATGGAAAAACACGAACTAACAGTAGATTAACAGCAGATGTTTCCGCAGATTGTACCTGCAGGTAAAGATACTCAAAGGCAGAAGGGTCCTCTTGCAGCAGAGTTTGAAGGTTTTGGGGCATGAAACAAACCCGGAAAAGACACCTGTAGTCATGGGCCTCTTTCTTCTGGACCAGCTGAAGACAGAAGCATTTGTTTTGTCACGCATTTTCCCAGCATAGCTGTGCTCTAGATAGTTTGTCTACATGTGTGTGCAGTTTGCACCTGATGTATTCTCTCCTCGTCGTGTAGCAGCAGTAGTTTGCTGATGCTGTGTTGCTGCTCCAGCACCAGGGAGAAGTGTTCAATTCGGGTGAGAGAAAGCTTTTCCTTCAGTGTCATCACAATGTCCTGATACACACAGAAAGGACATCTTCACAGATCATTTATAACACAACACGAGTGAGTTAGTTCATTTGTAGCTCTGTGTTTGGACACACATGACTCCTCACATTATTCTGTAGTCGTAGGGATGATTACAGGCTTCCTGACTGCACTCCAGCAGTCAAGCTACGACTCCATATATAGAAACTACCACAATTTAACACCACTGACAATGTGTGTCAATTTGTGAAGACAATATAAGCAGGAAGTAAAGCAGACAGCTGCAGCAAAGACCTGGCAGAGACCAGGAAGAGCCACAGCATCCAGTTATGTCTAGGAAAATATTGATGCACGTGATTTTTAATTAACTGCTCGCATGCAGAGATTTGTGACTCGTCAAACTGCAACGTATTGCCTTGCTTGCGGTACGGCAGGAGACTAATCTATCTATCGGTCCTGCCAATACACAGAGCTAGTTATAACTGGCTGTGGGACCAAACTGGCAATTATTTATTGTATGATAACGTTTGCCCAAATATTTCAGAGTAATTCCATTTTCTGTGCTTTAAGGCCATCTCGTGTGTTTTATTTTAGATCAGTGGTCTAGAAATATCTTCTATGAATGTTAGCTGACATGGCTTCTTGGTGTTTTACCTTGACTGTGGTGCTAAGTTCAAACTTGAAGGCTTTGGTCTGCCCATTCTCCAGATACACCTTCAGTACGTTAGGCAGGAAGAGCAGCGAGTTACCCTGCAGAAATAAGGTCAAGGGTTGGATGAAAATACTGATTCAAAGCAAAGCGCCAAGGAGGAAATGTTCATCATCCATGTAGAGCCACAAAAAGACACCGTGCGTAGTAAATACATAGTGTTTTCTGCTGCAAATTGTAAAAATATCAAATATGCTTTACAGATTACATTATGGATGCACAATGAAAGGAAGCCTCGCCTCGGTTTCAGGTCTTCTCTCACTTCACATCCTCCTGTTTCTGTCTGCCAGTAGTCTTTCCCTGCCTCATCCTTGCTCTTCTCTCATGATCGTAGAAAGTGTTTTTCTGCATTGTGTATAATGCAACATTGATGTCTGTATGTTCTCACTCGTCACGGTCTCATTTCTCTTCAACCACCAGCTAACACAAGCCTCCCGTCTCTCGCCTCCCTCGTCTCTTCACTCTCTCCTCCCACCTCTCTCTCCCCAGTCTGTTGCTTATTATCCTGTAATCACAGACATTAGGACTGGAGAATGAGGCAGATATTGATCTGTGTTTTCTCTGTGATTAGTAATGGCCACTTCAGCCTCTGTGGCTTCCCTCATCCAGCTAATGTCACATCCGCTGGTACAGTAGGATGGGAAGTGTAATCGCCAGCAGACAGGCTTATCAAAGATAGGACATATTAAGCATTGAATAACGCTGACCAATTAAAAGTCGTCACTCCTACTTCAACGTCAGAAATTAAAAACTAAAGCTAATCTTCCTTTTAAATGACAGATTATAATACATTTTCAGGCTCTTTTTTATATAGTGGAGAACATTTCAACTGTTTTTGCCTCCTTCCTCATCCAGATGACATTTGCTTTATTATTTTCCATTTACTGACCTGAGAGTGACCATTGACTTCCACCTCTACAGCGAAGTGAACTTTGACGGGGTTGGATCTGAGCTTGGCCCTCTTCTCCGGTGTGATGAAGGATGACTTTGGGCCCTGCAAGGAGTCAGTGTAATGCAATTATGAATTATAACTCAAACTGGAGTAAAATGATTCACAGTAGAACAATGAAAAGTTCCTGTATAAATTCAATGACTGATGATAAAACAATACTGTGCCATAGACGTGAAGTTTAAATATTTATCTGTAAATGTGAGCATGATTTACACAATGCAACCAGTCAACTGCAGCGGGGAGACATTTGCCTTCATTACTGCTCGTCCAGTTATGTCTAAAGGGTTGAGAACCAACGTATTGTCACGTGTGGTGGTCCTGTATTTATAGTGCTCCTATTATAATACTAATAGAACATGCATATGCATGACTTGGTGCACGGCTGCTCTGTTACGATCAACACACCTGACAGAGAGTAATATTCTCTGGGAAACGCTAATAAATCCTTAGAGCTCAGCAGTGATTTCTTGGAGGAGCTGTAAATCAGATGCTGAAGGTGCTTACATCGGCAGAACTGCAGAAGAGAATCACTATGGAGCAGGAATATATTTACTGAGCTACGTCAACTGTGCAAACACATACATCACCTTTACAGATAAAGGTTGAGGAGGACAACCTACGAAAACATACGCAGTGAAGCGAGTGGCCTCAGTCTGTGTCATGTGGGGCAGCCTCACTAACGTGTCTGTACATGATTGTGCTTTTACAACGTTGTAAAAACAGGATACGAGAAACACATTAAGTTCATCAAGTGCTGCTGGGAAAAAAACCCCAACAACACCATTATCCAATAAAGTGTCCATCAGTCTAACTTGGTGCTAAATGTGTTTCTGTGAAGTGTGTGTTAGATGCAACAGACTCACCAGCATTATTCTGAGAACTGTCACTGATAAAGAGCCTTGACACTCCCTGGAAAACAACAAGAAACACAGTACGAGCGATGTGCATCACGTAATTAATACGCTGCCCAGCTGGGCATGCACCAAAAATCCTGCACGTGTGTGTCTGTGCAGACCTGATTATTTCGGCAGCTTGCTCTGGGGTCAGGTCCTCGGCAGAAACGTTATTGATCTTCACAAGCTGGTCGCCAGGGACGAGCCGACCATCTGCAGGACCACCTGCGCACACAAAATGTCCTTGTGTTGTCATTCCGGAGACTGTTCAATTGGCCTCTATTCACACTGCGAATGGGGCTGGTGACAGGCAGTAGCTTGTATTCTAGTCACCGCCCTTTCATCCCACACAGCATCATGTTTTACACCACATGACCATCCCAACCAGCCAGACCAAGAATCAGTTAAACCAAGAAGCTACTGTCTACATTGCCTTATTGCTGGCCCGTTGCCTTCTGCAGCCTGCCGTAACGTGTCTTTAACGTATCATTCTTCGCGTTCTGTGTAAGCTCAACTCAGCTCTGCATTGCCCGTGACTCATTTTCCATTGTCTCACCTTAAATAGGAAAAAATGACTTTATTATTTTACATGACACCATTATTGAATAATTCAAAGAACAGGTTATCAAAGGTCAACTGCTAAAACAAGGAGTCGCCTTACAAATTTGAAAACCACAGGTAAACCTCCAACACAGCGAACGAGTTGTTGTTTTGTCGTAAGCTAACATGGACAGATGCTGCTGACACTGATAGGTCTGACAGAGCTTTCAAATCAAGGATTCATATTTCAGTCTAAAATGTTGCGGAGTGTGACAAAGATTGCGACAAGCCTTAGTGGAACCACCGGAGACATGGGCAATGGTGAGCACGAGTTCAGGACAGAAGCAGATGGTGACAGAGAGGACGTGAGTCTGACAAGAGAAATGGAGGAAATCTAGCCTCAAACCTCGGGGGAACGTGGGCCCTGCAGCTCGATTGCAAACAGCACTTTAAAGTGGACAGTATATGATCGACAACGTAATAAAGACGGCACGTAATTAAGTTTAGAGTTAAATGTCAGTATTACAATTTGGATTTATATGTATTTGCAGACATTTTACAATTTCCAGGCCTATTGTTCAACAAGTACAGGGATAGAACATCCTCCAGATAAATGTAATTGTAAACACGTGCTGCATTGTGAAGTTTCTTGAAATTAAAGATACTTACTATATACTTAATACTTGTTTTTGTACTTGTCTATGCATTTGAATGTCTCTGTTTGGAGTTTTCTCCAGATACTCTGGTTTCCTCCCACAGTCCAAACACGTGCAGGTTACCTGGAGTCTAAACTGGAGACTCTAAATTGCCCATAAGGGTGAGAGTAAGTTGTCGTCTGTCTACTTACAAGAGGTTACGAATACAAAAACAGAGCAAGGATCTACTGAGCTGTGCTTTATTCTGTCCCCCCTTTTTGCCTGTTGATGTACAGGTATCCATGCTATCCGTGATACCAGAGACATATATTATTGAAGGATGTGCCTTCGAAGACATGGGAATATGTGAAGATTTGAGTCCAAACTGTGAAGATGGCCCATGAATTGCTTGAGAAGCACCACTTTGCAGTCTGTACTAGGTCTCCTAAGTCCTCAGATCTCAATCCAATTGGACATGTGTGGGATGTGCTGGACAAACATGTCTGATCCATGAAGGCCCATCTGCTGCATCTTACCATATATACCACAGTTATACCACGGTAGTGGAGTCTGTGCCTTGACAGCCCTGACACAATATTAGGCAGGTGGTCGTAATGTTTTGCCTGACGCTGTGTTTGTTATAAGCCCATTTGTGTATAGATCAAATTGCTGTACTTCAAAAGCTTCAAAATATCGTATTTGGTGTTAATTTCTTCATCTTTGTTTATTTATTTTTTCTGTTCTGTTGTTACAGCATATTTCTATTTGCTCTGTAATCATTCAAAGATCAAAAAGTTGGACCAAATCAGTGAACAACCTATATCTGTATTGTAGTGTAATGTAATTAGTGGTGATGCATCACGTCTTTATGTCCCTGTGCATTTATTTAGTTTAGTAACTGTCTAGCAAGCATCTTCCACCTCCTGTGCAAAGGATACAATAACACTCCTGCCCTTTGTTTCCCTCTTCCATTGTGCAACAGAAAGCACATTAAGCTTGAAGGGGTTATTGGAGACACACAGAGCAGGAGGAAGGGCTGCCTGAGAGCCTCGGTTAAGAGCAAAACTCCTCCTCATTAACGTGAATAATACACCATGCACGCACACGAAACAGCAGAGTCAAAATGTTTCTTCAGCAATTCTGTGTGCACGTTTACAGTATCAACCTCTCTCAAAGGTTTTACTTTCTCTTTGTTCTAAGCTCTGGCACAGCTCCACGGCTGAACTTGCTGAGGTGACGTTACGCAGATTGGATTCTTGAGAGACTCAAGCTAACATGTCATGTTTTTGATCGTACGTGTGGCTCATCTCTAACGATGAGCGTAGAGTACAGTGGCAGTAGTAATAGCATGTTTGCTGTAGGTCGGCTGATGAATTACTTTAACGTTAAAGATCATATTTAACCTGAATAATAGTAGTAGTTTCATGAATTTGATTTGTGCTGGTGAGTTGGTCACAGTAAGAAGTGTCTTAAATGATCAACGTCTGTACTATCAGACCTCCTTGATTTAATGGTTTCCTCTGGGCACAGACGAGCAGCTCAAAGGTGGAGTCGTGGTCCCAGGTCTTTATCTTACCTGAGTTGACCTCTTGCACTAGGATTGGGCTCTGACAGGACAGAGTGAGGCCATGAGAGTTGAGCTTTGGGTCCCGTTGAATCTGAACATTTAAACGGAAGGAGTAATTCCTCTGGTCAGATCCACTGCAGTCAGCTGCCTTCCCATCTGCTGCCGCATGGTCTCTGGGTAGGAGCAAGCAAATCTTACCAATGTGGACAAGAGCTCGATGTTTTCACTACTGCAGGCTGCATGGATGGATAATCTAATAGAAGATTTAAAACAGAAAGTGAATTGAGGCTTACCTCCCCCGAGAGTGAGACCTGCTGCCTAAGTCTCGGGACCGTCTCAGCCATCGTCCCACCACCTGCTCCACCCGGCTGGTCTTACGGGACGGGGAGCGGCTCCTGTCCTGCACCTCCATTTACCTGGCAGCAGGAAGCGTTTAGTCAAATACTGGCTGTGATAGCACGGCTCCCCCAGGAATAGAAAGTGCGATGTAATCAAATGCTTGTGCAAGAGTCCAACCATAAGACGAACAAAGTGCATCAGATAATTGCAATCAGAAGCCAACGTGCAGTAGAACCTAAAAACGCCTATGGGGAGCAGACAGCAGCAGACAGTACACAAGCCTAAGTTGGGTTATTTGTGTACTGTATTAGACATGGGCTGAGGCCAAGTATGATGTCATCGGTTTCATGCAGCCTAACAGGCTCTTAGTCTAAGTTATGACTAACTGCTCGCATTTTGTGCTCAAGCCTCAATAAACATCAAGGGCAGACACTAATTTCCAATAATGATGGTGTCTCCTTCAAATGGGTCTCTTATGAGTTTGCCCTGAGGCAGGTGGTCACCATAAATGATCGCTGACAGGCTGTAGCGGTTGGTGAGATGGATGTAATGGACATGGGAAGCGTCTGGTGTCAGTGAGGTTTGCTCAGGCTAATGCCTGGGACTAAAGTAGTGGATTTTTTAATGGGTCCTTGTGGAACCCTGCAATATTTTAGGTAACACAAGGGCCGTAATGCAATCACATCCAAGCTAAATGGACAAATGACAAAAGGTGGCGTTAGTTGCTAGGTATCGCCTCACAAGGACATAAGGAATTATTACAGAAACTACTAATGGAACCAACATGGAAACAGATACTAGTGAAGGCATTATAGTTAATAATAAGCAATAAATAAATCAAACAGCCAAAAAAAGCAGAAGGATTAGTTATAACGGGACAAACAGAACAACACTGATGAATGCTTTGTGCATGAGGAACAAATAAGGTAATTAATTACTATATCAGTGGGTGGTTTAATGAGACAAGGCAGTGAACTGTGAGAAGAAAAGGTGATGGACAGACAGACCTTTGAATACATGTATGGATTGGTGGAATGAATGAAATGCTTGTGGAGGATATGGGGTTGCTGTGAGCAGCTGCAGGAAGGATTCTCTCTCAGACGGATGCTGCTGATGATGAGCATTAGCACCGTCCATTAGAGGCAACAACAGGGTAGGGAGGCAATGACGAAGAGAGAACAAAGACAACTAAGGTGCGTGTCCAGCGTATCGCCAGGTACATAGCGCCGACAGAAAAATGAGAAGTTCACCAGAGGCTGAGAGAGAATGTGGGATTAGCGATGGAAGTGTTGAGCGACACACAGACAACAATGTCTCCAGGGGATCCCGGGAAGTCGTAAGCACATTATCCTCCCATCTGTCTGCGAATACTGATCCCTGCCCCTCACTTCTCACTCCTTCATATCTCACTCTTCCTGTTTGCTTTGCCTGCAGTATCTTACGTGTCATGTTACACAGACACAGTGGGGACTGGTAGGTTTGTCTCTCCACTCATCCCGACAAAGTCACAAAATAAAAATATAGACCGGCCCTCAAGATCTGAAATCGTGAATTTTCAAGGGAGTAACTTGCACAGAAAAGAGGACGTTCAAGAATAGATTACAGCCAAATATCTCAGCATTTTCAGCCATAAGGACAAATCCACTTCCATTCTTTGATTCTTTGATTGGCTAGACTGACGAAGTACAAGCCTGATCAAACCCACTCTGGTTAAACCATGTTGAGCATAGAAATTCCTGTTGTGTTCGCCAGCGATCAAGACAGGACACAGACGGATTTTAACATTGGAGCCTGCTTGAAGTCATTTGCTTTACTTCACCCTCACGTCAGTCACAACACACATCTACTCTGTCACTGCATCCACTGCTGTACAGTAGGAATGGACCAAATAAAAAACACAGGCCTCCACACCAAACAGTCTAGGTGCCGTATTGATGCACTACACAGATAGAGCCGATTTATTTCACTCTCAACGTGTTAGTAAGAGGCTACTTTTCATTTGGCCTCTTGCCTCCCGTGTTGCATGAGAAAATGTCAATCTGTTCGGCGTCCAGTACACAGATAAACAAACACAGTGTTAATATTTGATGTTCATTATTGTCTATGATCTTTAATTCACAGCACAACGTTTCTCTTCTGTGTGGACAGTCCATCAACGGTGCATCACAGATGTTGGTGCTGGCACAGTAACACAGGGGCAAAGTGACAACCTCACTAGATGAGTGTGACTGCACTGAAGCTTTACATTCTAACATTGTACAGCTTGGAGGAGAAACTAGGAGACAGTGAAATAATGTGCTCCTCTCAGCTCCCAGTTCTTTTCTCTGCCACATTTTTCTCTTTATTTCACTGTATTCTTCTCTTTGACTGTCACTATTCACTGTGACTCTTTTGTTAGGATTCTATTCAGTTGCAACTCAACTGTGGGAAGATTCATATTTCTCAGACTTCAATTCCTTTCTTTGTGTGTCTAACAAATAAAAATGGCTTAAAAGGCCCTTAGACAACTGTAAACACATTCAGTACGTCCAGGTCTGTGTTTTACATCATCTCTAATGTTCAGGACTGCGGCACCTCTGCATGAATTAACTACATTTATGCTCTCTACGCTTCTGTTCTTCGTCCTATATTTGAATTTCACTCAAATAATGAAAAAGCAAACGAGATGCGAGAAACAAGACACGTTGCTGACATGTTATTTTATCAGAATTAGTAACAGCGACACCTAAAACGCAGCTTTCATTCTATTATATCAAGCGCTTCGAACACTTCAGCTGAGGATCCTGTCTATGACTGATGACTATGAGCTGAGCAGGGTCTTCTTGCCAGATACTGACGTTGCCGGTGAATTTACAAGCAGCTGTATCTATTCCACACAGCTACTGAAATGAGTTATACAGTACATGTACTTAACAGAAGCCAGGGTTAAGTGTAGCATAAGCTGAAATATGCTTTGCCATCAACTTCATACACAACTTTCACACAATGCTCCGGCTGCAGACAACGCACACTAACATGGAGCAGGCTAATGGGATTACAGAGTGTGTCTGCAGGCGGTGACAGGGAGCTTGTGCGTCACTCGCGCTGAGCCAGATTACACTGAGCTTCACCTCCACCGTACAGCTCTTTTTAACAGACTTGCTGAAACTACAACACAGGCACACACCTGTTCTCTGCCCGGTGTGTCAGGGCTCCATGAAGGTGCCAGCTACAGTCCCACTCAGCTCTTGGTTCATCCATCATTGTGCAGAAAAGCAATGGGATGATGTGTCTTCATCTCCTGAGGAAAAGCAGAATGCACCAAATAAGAAGGCTTTAGTTTGAAACACAGTCAGAACTGTTTGGCACAGCTTAAAATAGCCTGACTCATCCGGTATGTACACGAGCACAGAACCACAGAAGCGTCAGTATCAGTACTGTCTCACTGTTTTGTGACAACCCAACAACAATCTTTACTCACAAGCCTCACATACAATATATCAAAAGGTGACAAGTAACTGATGAGAGCTCGAATAGGAGAAGAAGCCGTTTATTAGCTCCCACCCACCATTTACTCACAGTTCATCAACTTCAAATCATACAGCTGTTCCTTCCATTCCACAGCGAAACAGCAATTATACAGAAATGAACAATGCAGTGCAGTCGTTCCCTCCTCACACCACTTATTTCCACAGCTAATCAATGAGCTGACTCTGCCAAGTCGGACCAAGCGGAGCTTCACATACAATACATGCATTAATCCACCTGGTAATCATCAGAGTGTGAGGACTCGTGACGCAGAGGAGGAAGAGTTTGACAGACAGAGACCGATGGATACAGGGAGAGAGGTTGGAAGATGTGGAGCAGGACATAAAGGATGCAAAAAAAAGGTGGACAATGAAGCAGCAGACAAAGTGGAAAAGACAGCAGGGCTCCGTCACGGCCTCCCCGGACCTGCCTGTGCTGTTTGTGGAGTCCCACTTGCTCCTGCTCTGCTCCAAACACCATACATATTTAATGAGGCCCCTACAAAGACGCCCACATTTCACCTGCATCTTCTCTGCGACTCAGTCTCGCACCGCAGAACTTTTCTCTTTCATAATCCCATCTTGCTTCCTGTAATCACTTACTGCTTCTATCCCTTTCAAACACTTATTATTATATTAATATTAATATTATTATATTAAGATGCAGCGTTGCCTCCAGCTCCTTGATGTCTCTATCCTCCCAAAGTACTGACGGTGTAAAGCATGCAGACAAAGGCTAAACTGTTAGTTCAGCATGTGCATCACAACCAAGACCTGCTTTAAGGCCCCAATCAACTGTGTTCTCTGAACCGTTAGCAAACAGCACGTGTTTGTTTCTCTGTTGTGCCCAAATTTACACACTTGTGCACGTGTGATGATGTATCTTTGTACCTATGTATTTATGTTACGTGAGCGGTTGGAGTTTCGTGTGTCTTAAAGCTACAGCATCTGCATTAATAATGTATCTACATAATGTAGCCGCTTCACTCCAACAACTAACAACTAACCGTCATTCTGGGGCAGAGAGGAAGACAGAGAATGAAGAGAAAAAGAGGAGGAGACGCAGAGGAGGAGAGGGAGGAAACTCCTGAGGTTGCACAGAGAGAAAATATGAGCCAGGGAAATGTGAGAAACAAAAAGTGAGAAAGTTGCTGCAGTGGTTCTGTGCGATGTACAGTACTACAGTGTTTCTGTACACGCTTCACATTACAACTGATTTAGAGTAAAACTGAACAATCAAAGTGCGATCAAAGCTGAGACGTTCGGTTTTACTTAAAGGGTTCACTTTACATTTACACATTACAGTCGTCTAGTAACTAGTAGCTCCATTTTCAGGGGCTCGGTTCTATTCCAACAACTGATGGACAAGTTGAGGTTTGTTCCCTGGAACAGGCTGGAAAGGCCTGGAGTTGATATCGGCTACTAAGTGGGCATTTGGCAGCTGTTTGACTGGAAGCACTATTAGAAAGAATAAGGTGGCAACAAGGAAGGTGAAATAACAACGCACTGTATAAAAGACAATAAGAGAGCACCGGTATAGAAGGAATAGAAAACAGCTTAAGCAAACAGCGTAGCGACATGACATGTCTGTTCAGGGCTGTACTCTCATTCAGAGACATGTACAGTGCTGCGCAGCGCGGGGCTATAGAAATACGACAGAGGTGTATTCTGTGCTTTTACATTTTCAGTTCTGTGAGATCAGCCAGAAAATAGGTCAGACTGAGAAAAGATAAGCACCAACGAGAATCAGTGTCAACCACCTTCCAGCGAAGCGATGCCCACTGAACGTCAGCCACGTTTCACTCTGCATACTCTGAGCTAAAGAGGGTTGGCGGTGCAGTAGATGCTACTTTTATTGTTATTATACTGTGCTTATAACAGGAATTCATTTCTTTTGGCTCATGCCTTAGGCCTATAATATGACAAGTGTAGCGTGACTTCCTCTAAAGGCTAAACATGTAGTGTAATATACTGTACTGTAACTGTGTAATTTAGAGAAACGGCAAAAAGCAGAAGGAAAGACAGCGAGGAACGAGGAAATGCACAAAACTAAATAATGAATTTAGCACCAAGAAAGTTAACACAGTATGAGTAGGTAAAGCTAGTAGTAGCTACTACAGTAGTAGTAGTAAAGCTGCTGAAGTCCTGATGTGGGGACTTTGAAATGTAGATCAAGAAAGTGCTTAGTATACAGTATTGTCTTTGGCAAACACTCTGTCTTTGAGTTTGTTTGTCACCTTTCTTTTGTTCATGTGCTTTTGAGGCCACCATCTGGCCAGAAGACTGGGCACCTGTTGACGGTGTGAAACAGGAAGTGGAGGAGGGGGAATCAGCCAGCTGTGATTTCATTTAATGTTATTTTCAAGATTTGTTTACAGGTTGCATTTGGTCCTTGCATTCTGCCTGTCTGTCAAAGAATGTAAGCGTTTGTCTTTATATACCTGAGTGTTTGGTTATAGGGTTGAGTTGCTGTTTTGTTTTAACCTCAGTTTTGGTTATAAGAGGGAACTGTTTTATTTTAGTGCAGTTCTTTCTAGGATTCCTTATTTTTTATATTTCTAGCAAATAGTAAAAAAACAAATACTACTTACAGTGCATGGAACTGATTCCCACTGATTATAAACATGGAAACACTTTCAGTTCAGACTTTAGTATTTTGGACTTTTCTGACGATAGCTACGTGGCTAAAAGCAAAACACAGGTGCAGTGGTGGTAGGTGAGATACTTTCCTTCCTTTACATCGATCGAAAGACAAATGCTGGCAGATGCTTCAGGGAAATTAATTGAACCACAAGGTGCTTTCTGTGGGTGCATTTATTTGTTGATATCATTGGGAGAGTACGCAGAGGTTGATGTAGTAAGATTCGCTCAACGCACACCCTGTCTGTATATCTATTAGACCTTTTCTCTCTCCTCGGGACCCAGTGCAGGACAAACGCTGGTTCTGTGTGCAGTGGCAAAAAATGCGACCGTTGGATGATTTATTACATCGAAACCTGTAAAGTGGCTCAGCTTGGCTCTGATTCAGACAACACATTTATCTTCGATCTCTATCCTTTCAATAAACTAAAAGGGTTTTAGCTAATTTGAAAATAGGACACACGGTAACACTGTTTTCTAACATTGCAATTACATATTTATTGCAATGATTAATGGATTAATGGTTTCAGTTCATGAATCTACTGTTAGTTCTAAGCTATTTGTAAATAGAAATATCAGTTTACTAACAAACAAGGGAGGAGGAAAACAAAGATCGACTAAAATGTGTTCAATTAGACAGGCCTTAATGAAATATTGAGCTTTGCTAATGGTCTTCAATGACCATATGTCATTGTCTTGTGAACTACACAATAAACTGTTGCTACATGCAATTTATCAGACTTTAGTATGTACAGTTCTATTGTTTGGTTGGTCAGTCTGATATTATTCACAGAATCATCATCATAAAAGAATAAAAACAAAAAATGAGAAAATGTGATTGTAATACATGCACAGAAAACAATGGCCACTGAACAGTGATCATTTAAAATGCAGAATTTGATTTCAGCTGTTTGCTGAGGATATTAAAGCAACACAGTTATTAGGACTGGTAGTCGTACTCTTTACACGATAGTACGATACGATAAGAATAATTGGCAGGAATTAATATAAACCGATCGTAAGATAAAGTTGACAAGATTTGAGTCATCTATCTATCTATCTATCTATCTATCTATCTGTCTGTCTATCATCTATCTATCTATCTATCCATCTATCCATCTATCCATCTATCTGTCTGTCTATCATCTATCTATCTATCTATCATCTATCTATCTATCTACAGTATGTCACAGAACCACCCCTCACATTTCTTATAAATGTGAAACACTGAAGAAATGACACTTTGCTACAATTTAAAGTAGTGAGTGTACAGTTTGTATTACGAGGTCTCAGGTGTGAATGGGGAGCAGGTGTGTTAAACTTGATTTTTATGGTTCTCACTCTCTCATACTAGTCACTGGAAGGTCAATGTGGCACCTCATGGCAAAGAATCGTTGCTCTATATAAAGATGACCTAGGCTATAAGAAGATTGCCAAGACCCTGAAACTGAGCTGCAGCACAGTGGCCAAGACCATACAGCGGATTAACAGGACAGGTTCTACTCGGAACCGGCCTCGCCATGGTCGACCAAAGAAGTTGAACATCGCTGCAGAGGTTAAAGGGATGGGGGGTCAGCCTGTCAGTGCTCAGACCATAAATTGATCTGCAGGGCTGTCGTCCCAGAAGGAAGCCTCTTCTAAAGATGATGCACAAGAAAACCCGCAAACACTTTGCTGAAGACAAGCAGACTAAGCACATGAATACTGGAACCATGTCCTGTGGTCTGATGAGACCAGGATACATTGATTTGGTTCAGATGGTGTGATGGCGTGTGACCAGGTGAGGAGTACAAAGAAAAGTGCGTCTTGCCTACAGTCAAGCACGGTGGTGGCAGTGTCATGGTCTGGGGCTGCATGAGTGCTGCTGGCACTGGGGAGCTACAGTTCATTGAGGGAACCATGAACGCCAACATGTACTGTGACATACTGAAGCAGAACATGATCCCTTCCCTTCGAAGACTGGGCCGCAGGGCAGTATTCCAACATAACGACCCCAAACATTCTCCAAGACGACCACTGCTCTGCTAAAGGAACTGAGGGTGAAGGTGATGGACTGGCCAAGCATGTCTCCAGACCGAAACCCTATTAAGCATCTGTGGTGCCTCCTCAAACGGAGGGTGGAGGAGAACAAGGTCTCTAACATCCACCAGCTCGGTGACGTCGTCATGGAGGAGTGGAACAGGATTCCAGTGGCAACCTGTGCAGCTCTGGTGAACCCCATGCCCAAGAGGGTTAAGGATGGAAAGTAATGGAGGCCACACAAAATATGACACTTTGGGCCCAATTTGGACATTTTCACTTTTGTTGCCAGGGGTTTAGACATTAATGGCAAACTGTACATTCACTACTTTACATTGTAGCAAAGTGTCATTTCTTCAGTGTTGTCACATGAAAAGATATATTATCTGTGACACACTGTAGATATGTGTGTGTGTTTAAATTTAAAACTGCCTAATCTATGTTTGCATACATGTTAAACCATGAACAGGTGCCACTGTCTTAATCCATTCATCACAGATTATCAGCCATCACCAGTCAGTGGGCAAACGGTCGCAAGTCCATCACAAGGGCCAGAACGTAGAGACAGACAGCAGCACGAGCTCACATCATGTCTGTGGACTGTGGGAGGAGGTACCCGGTGAGAACCCAGGCAGAACCAGGTGCACCCTGATGGCACATTCCTGTGGAGGGGCCTGTGAAAGGCTTTATTGTGTCTCCCATTACAGCATAACACCAGGAAGCAACCAGCAGACGTTGGACAAGGCCAATGAAAAGCAAAAGCCCCACAGCAGGACCAGTACCTGCTCCACTGTGCAAGGAGCTGGACTGTACCGTGAGAACCTCCAGCCAGGCACTGATGTACAGTAGACCCCGAAGACTGTGGGGGTTCAGTTTCTAGAGCAGCTGCGAATTGGGGAAACAATTGGATTACACAAAACAACCTATAACTGCTTGTTTCAAACCTTAAATATGCCCCCAAACACTTCAGTTTGCCAGAATAAAAGGCATAAATATCTATTAGCGGTTTGCGGGTCTACTGTACTCTGTGCTTCAGCCTGTCCGACACAGACTCTGTTAGAGTTACTGACTGACATCCTGTGTACAACCCGTGCTCACAGCCCAGCACTGTGCAGCTCAGTGGGAATTCACCTGACTGGCACCAAGACGGAACTCACAACGATGGCCTGATACCCTGATCCAAGTCTGGGAGGAGATTCCTCAGGACACCATCTGCTGTCTCATTAGACGCATGGCCAGCCGCTGTCAGGAGAGCGTACGATGCCGCACACACATCTGAGCCACACTATGAGAAGAAAAGGGCCTGGATGAGACTGCGTTTAATGAACACAGCTCTCAATGTGTCATCCAATACTGTTTACGTGATACTGCACCTGCTTGGTTTGAGATTCTGCACAAGCTGTATGAAAAGACGTAATAGAACTGAACAGAATGAGGCCTTTCATCAGTCTTTCATCTGCCTTCTTCCAGCAGGCACCGACTGGGCCGACTGCACTAATAGTGCTTAGAGAACTATTTCTGCTGCGGTCGGGAAACCCTTTAATCAGACATTTGACTAAAGCCAAACTTGGCTGAAAGTGCTGTCTGTGTGGCAAAGGAGATTAGGCTTGACCTAAAACCTTTTAGCCCTCATCAGAGCAGTTCCTCCTGACCCTCCTTACTCCTCCATTCACCACTGTGACCTAATAAGTCAGGGAAAGTTGGATTCCCGTGGCAGTGCCGGTTTTTAGCTCGCGTCCTCTGATGCCTTCTGAGGAGCTTTTAACAAGGAACGTACCTGTTGCCCAAGTACTTTGGACTTTATGGTTTTGCAGGGTAAAAAGGTTCATGTGATATATGTCATCTCTTCAGTTTGCTTCTTATTCTACTGAGTGTAAAACTTTAAGGATCTGACGTATGTGTTTCATGTGCTGTTAGTATGTTTTACGCATTGGTTATGAAACGTGCTATACTAAATATGATTGTTACTGATAATATGGCCATCCATCATGTTTTCATGAATGAGTGCTGGCCTGCTTTTGAGTTGACTGTCAGAGTTTTTGCTCAGTACTAAACTTGACAAACACGAAGCATCGAAGCTGTTTCCTAAAAATAGCATCATAAATGAGTAAAGAACACAGAGCCTCCTGTTATTCTACTACTCAGTTCCGTGGGCAGGCAACACTCCACGCACCCATCCATACAAACGCGTATGACACAGACAGAAGCCGCAGCTGGCGCGTTGCAGCAGTTACCAGTGTGCTGTGAAGGAGCCCGAAGCGTGACGCAGCACATTCTGCGTGGCGGCACCTCGCGTCCTGCGTGTTCAGACGCAGGCCACGAGCTGCTCTGAAGATGAGGGAGTGTTCCCCGAAACGCGCCCAGCAGCCCCGCGGACTTTCATCTGAACTCTGACCGGAAGGGGACCGGTGCCGCTGGCAGAGGACTTTCTGTTGACGGGCACCTATCTTTAGCCCGGCGCGTCGTAAAGACCTTACCAGGTAGCGAGTGTCTCCGCTCTCCCCCCCCCGCTGAGCGCAGGGCGGCCCGTCCCGACCGCCGCGACGGGCAACAACTTCCAGCGGTCCGCAAAACAACCGCGCACCCGTCACACACCGAACAAGTCAGTTAATCCACATCACCTGGCAGCGTGGACGGCACGCGCACCACAGTCCACGGTCCCTGCGCTTTTACAGAAAGTCCCGGAGCAGGTGAGCGCGCGAGATGCGGACGGGCGAGGCGCACGCGGCTAAGCCACAGTAATCTGCTCTCACTCGCTCGACGCCGCCTCCACGCGCCCACTGCCTCGCGCCTCTCTCTTTCTCCCTCGCTCTCTCGCTCTCATGCTCACATACGTGCGCGCGCACCAAGTTTTAATAAGGATGACAGCATCCTCCTTCATCTTGAGCCTCTTGCTCCTCACACACCTTTTTCCGAGTCTTTTTCCATGCGCGTGCGAGCCTAAATGTAAAACCTGGAATGGATTAAGAGATGATGCTGACATGTGCTACGAGCATCCAAACATTCATTAATTGCATTAAATTGAATCGTTACATACAGCGTTAATTGGCCTCTATCGCCTCCTGCTGACGTAAACGGGTCACTGCCACTCAGAGTCCCAAAGCATAACCAGCCCCACTCTGTATATTTCATTGCAACTTTTTAAATTTGACAATATTATATCATATAATATTATTGTTATTATTAGTGTGCGTGCAGAAAAACATGAATTGTTTAAAATCCTGCTCTGAGAAATGTTGTGTTGTTGCATTAGTCTGTAAATTCTTCTTCAGTAAGTTTAAGCAAATTAACAAGTCACAGATTTTAGATTGTACAGTTGTTTTAATTTTGTTTGTAAGTATAACAATAATATTGTCCTATTTAAATAAATAGTGCATTCACCCTCTCTTATTTCTTGCTGTTATTTGGTGCACGGTAGCTTGTGCTGACTGTGTTTTCAGTAGAATATCAGACTTTTCTAAGCTTTCTGACCATGGTCCTTGATGTCAGTATGTGAATTTACGCATCCAACCACAAGATGTCAGTGTAACACAACTGTTTTCCTGCTTTCTGTGCCCGCTTGTCTTCTTTCGCTTTTTCTGTCTCACGTTCATCTGCTAACACATGCATACTAGTCATAAAGCACTCGTCCCTCTTCCAAGCTGCCTTTATTAATAACACTGCAACCACACAGCCCACTTCCAGTGACTACCAAGCCCTTGATCCTCTCCGGGAAGCCCACACGGCCACGCACGTCTACTGTAATTTAACGGGATGAGGAGAGGAAACCCGCTTGTTTCGACCCCCTGCTTTGTGGTCAGTTTGATCTCTGTCCTTGGCTGTCAGCTGCCAGACAGACGTATTTTGGGTGGGCGTGAGGGGAATCTTTTGACCTGTTGATTCACAGAGTTGCGAATTGTTTCAGAGTTTTAACTGGATTGGGGGAGCAGGGCTGCTGGGAGTCAATAAAGTAAAGTAAAACCACAAGAGAAGGCTCTTAGTATATACAACACGGGCCAGGTGGCGTTCGAGGGAAGTCATTATGTTCCTCATGTATCAGGCTTCATGAAACATTTATCTGATTCATTTTTGCCATAGCTTTGATTGAGCGCAGTGCAGTCTGTAAACCAGAAATACGTTTCTCGTCTTGACCAACTGTTCCAATTTTTCAAAGAAGAGTCCAACAAACTCTTGTACTGACTACAGAACTGAGCGCGTACACACTCTCGTTGCTTCCTTTCCCGTTTCCTCTCTATATGGAGATGAAAAGATCTTTCATGTTGTTTCCTCTTGTTGCATTATTTATTGCTGTGTGGCGCTTTATTAGCTGGTTTCATCTCAGATTTTGCAGGCTGTTATTGTGGAAGCCTTTGAAATGTGTTTCTGACTCCAAACAATCCTTTTCCCGCTTTCTCTCACTTGTTCCAGTCGCCTCCTCTCTCGTGATAAAAACCCAGCAGATGTTCAAAGTGAGCTGAGCTGCCCTGTGAATCCAATACTGTCCTGAGGAAAGGAGATGTTGTTCGTGTTTCATGAAAGCAGGACTGAGGATCATCTGTGTCATTAGCCTTATTAGCATCATTAGCGCAGTATGGATGAGCGTCCAATGACTGGCTTGGAGTTATTTGTCTTACTGCAACAGCTGATACAGCTGATACAGTAAATTTGCAACCACTAGATGGAAGAGCTACCCCTGGTTCAGGATGAGACGCGATGAAGGAGCAGGACGAAGGAGACAAGAACTGGAAATCATTTGGAAGCCATTTGAGACTTTTTAAACCACATAATTAGTATTCACCAACACACACACACACTGAAACCTGATCAAATAGTATTCACCTGATTACGTACACATTCATTAACATATTGTCTGTGCATTTAAGCAAGAAAGAAAGAACTAAGAGATTCATCAACTGATGCAAGGAGAAAAGACCGTGAGCTGACACGGCTGTGACGGAGGACAGGAGATGCTTAACCACTAAAATCAAGGAGTTGGGTTAGTTAGCAACAGCTGATCTGAGTTGCTGCGGACATTTCAAGCAGCAAGCAACCAGCCCAGAGACACAGCAGGGCAGAAAAGAAGACACGTCCTGCAGAATCACAGGTCGGTTCATTCTCAGTGTGCAGACATGAGTGGCCAGTCACCCTACAAAAAATCTGATCGAATATACCTAAAGTCCTGATTTACTTTCAGCATGCAGTAGAAAAGGTTCAGTGTTTCATTTACTTTATTCATGTGTACAGGTAAATATTTGTGGCTTGTGTCCAGGCTCAGTTCACGTAGTCTTTCTTGCAGCTGCAGATGACAGACATGCTGAACGAATGACAGGTCACCGTAGATGAAGGACATTTAAATACATATTACCATTAAAAGCTTGAATCGGCAGCAGGGCGTCATATAAAAAGCTCTATCACATTGTTCGAGAGCTGAGAGAAGGGAAAAGATTTTGAATCTCATGCTAACAGTCGGTGGTGGTGGTTGAAGGCTGTGTAAACTTAATGGTTCAGTCTTGTTTCCCCCACCTTCTTATTCTCTACATGGTGTCTTGCATCTTTATCAGGAAGTTCCAACCACTGCAGCTGATGGTGGATAAGCCCAGCAGGCTTGATTTGGTCTGAACTCGTCTTTTATTCATTCCATCGCTCCCAGTACCCACACCTCCACCATGGCCCGGTTTTTCCTGGCAGGCCTTAATCTGGCTCCCTAATCGGCTGCAGACGCGAGGCTTTGCCGTTCCCCACAGGGCAGCACATAGGATGTGGGCAAGTTTTCAGAGTGAGAACTGAGGCAACAATGGCAGGAGTCTGCAGGACGCGGCGGGCCGTCGTTGTTTTGTTGGTCTTAGTTATGTGCTGGGATGAGGAGAAGGTACGGGTGCTATTCTGAGGAACCGGAGGTCACGCTCCATTACGCCTAAATATCAGCAGAATTAATAGTCCTGCTCGCCAGACCACTGGGGTTCAGCATCAAACGCACCCCAGCTCTTTGAGTCTTTCTTATGGTTCCTATTGCAAACACATCAGCTGCTCTGTCTTTTATTTTCGCCCTGTAAAAGAGGAATAAATAACTACGATCCACTTCAGTGAGGGCCGCTGTGGAGAGGAAGCAGCTGGAGATGGCACAGAGCCCTGGTATTGTTTGCCAGCAGCTTCCTAATCGGACCATGGTGCCTTGCTGGCGTCTCTCGGAGAAGCAGGCAGGACACGTCACCGACATGAAAGAGACTGTCTTGGGTCTGAGATGCTTGCTGCGGGTCACTTTGTTGTCAGAATTCCGTCTACACTTTAAAAACGCTTCCTCAGTTCCTTGACATTATTGTTTTTGTCAGTGGTTAATATTCTCAAGAGACCAGGAGTGATCTAATTACCTCATTATTTCTACAGGATAACAGACATCAAACAGAACGTCTTGTTAAGTTGAGGATGGAAATTGCGCAAGGTTTACTTTGGATTTAACCCTGTTCAACGACTTGAGGATTAGAGGATTTCTGGCCCTGAATTTTGAACAATATGGCATTTTTCTCTCTTCCTTTCTGTTACCGAGTTGGTGTTTTCTTGTAAAGTCTGTCTTCTCCTTAGATGTGGTTCACGCTGTTTACAAATCCAACTTTTGGAATGAGTGTCCAACTCCCTTTCGTCTGGGATTAGATAGAAAGAGAGAGGGATGAGGGATAGTGAGGGAGCGAGAGGCGGCTCATAGCATATCACACTGTGGCGCTGAGGACCAACTTGAAAGGATTAGGGGAGAAATACAAAATGTCTAGCAAGTAATAAAAGTGCACATCATTTGTTGCTGGCTCTGAAGACAGACCTGTGGAACTTGGACGACATCTGATTAGTGCTGTAAAGGCACAAGATAAGAAAAGTGTGTAAGAGCTGTATGGACCATTTACTGACACAGAGCACTGGTGGGTCTTCAGCCAGCTGGCAGCAGAACGTGAGAAGACAGTGAAGAGGAGGAGGCCAGCGATGACGCTACAGCTGAAGGAAAGGCAGAGGTATGTTTCATGTTAAAGCATGCACGGCCCAGGGACAGGAAATAAGCTGCTCATTAGCGCAAAGGAAATGTGAAGAGACTGGTCACTATAACCTCGTGTCAGGTTATTTAGCTTCAAACCATCTGTATTTGCTCCCCCTCCACAGCAGTTTGGAGGTCAAAGGGCAGCATTGTTCATGTTTACCTGTGAACTTGCTGAAGCGGATGGATGACGCTGTAGCTCACACCGTGGGTTCACGCACATACTGTAGTGTCTGGGGTGCCTCCGCTCACAAAAAGCCACAATCTACTCAGAAACAATATTCTAAATGGACACACATCAGGGTGTTGATCAGCTGGAGGGTCCAGGAGCTGTCATGGCTCACACTACACGGTGTAGACACTGCACCTCCTACAATGACAGGGCATCAGGGCATCGGTGGCGTAACGGTCTGCCAGCAGTTACTGGAACTGTCGTAGTGGCAGCCGCGGACTGTAACGTAGTGGCTGTGCACGCAAACACAAAGCGGGCTATAGGTGCAGCGCTCCAACATGTGGTGGCCTTATGTTTGGGAGCCTGCGTACAATGTGTCTCTCACACACAGGATAAAAAGACGAGCGAGAGAGAAACCTCTCTTTTCCATCTGGTCGAGATCTTGCTGGCACGTAGATGGATAGTAAATCAGAAACACGACTGTGAGAAAAATCCTGTCTTTACCATCAAAAACTTGGAGGAGAACACTGTGCACCTGATTATCTGAAAGTCTTTCCACAGGACCTGGAATTATCTGCCGTTGGCGGTTTCTAGTTGAAGGGTTATTTTACCCGAAGTGCCACCCGGAATCACAAACGCAACACGGGTGGCCTCGGTCAGAACCGAGCACCTTCACTGGGAGACGTTTCTTCTACGAACTTCACATTGTCTGCAACCTATGCTACGTAAGAGTATTTTCATCCAAGGGTTCACTTGTTGATTTGCTGAGTGATTTGAAACCAATGTGTTCAACAGTTGCCACACGAGCAGCGTATGAATACATTCGTCATCAACAGGAAGCTGATACTAATAGCTCCCAAGCTGCGGCTTGTGACAATTAACCAGGAGCTGGAGGAAGTTGGTTACTGGCAACACAATGCCCCAGAGTGGCCTGATAGATGCCTGACTGATAAACACTTTGGTCAGAGGAAAACCAAGTGTCAGCCGGATGCGCTTTTGAAGTCTTGTCGTATTGTTTTTGGCAGATAAAAGAGGCAGGTGCCTTTGTTGTCGGAGGCTGGAGGAATGTGAGAAAAGTAGCTGCCATTTTGTGTCATTAAATCCTCTTTCATATTGGTTCCCACTGAAAAAGGCACGTACAGTATTTACAGGAGAGGCAAAGCTCCATTACCTGCTAGTTTTATGTTACCTTGAGGTAGTGGAGGTTAAAAAGACTGCTGGCCTTTGATGAAATGGAGCAACACTTAAGCCCCAGAAACCAAGGGGCTTTGATCACTTAACCTGATCTTCTTATATTTAATAGCAAGACCTCAAGGAGCAAGCATGGGAACGGGCTGCGCCTCCTTTGATGGTCTGAACGCGGTTCACATGTGCACCTCCAGCACATCGCAGTGTAATAGTATAAGTCACAAAGCCGAGACGTGAGCGGGAAGAGGCGCACGCTGCCAGGACGTTACAGCTTGTACTAACTGATGTTGGTTTGTTGGGAGATGGGGCCACTGCTCAAAGGCGGCTGACACGGAGCAGCTACTGTGGGAAGAGCTGCTTAAATGTACTGTATCCAGGCTAAGCAGCTGTTTGCTGACATGTTTGTGCATCTCTGTCTCTATATTAACATTAACGTGACGTGTTGCTGTCGTGTCAGCATGTTGGAACTTCACAAATCTGTTTTATTAGCTCATTTTTATAAGTAATGACTCTATAGTGGACCTTCTCCGCAGGCCTGTGCCAGAACTGCCAGATGGTCAGTGTGGGTCTGGCTGCAGATCTGCATTTTCCCCACTAATGTGTGTTACGTCTGATTCACTGACACTGACCTACATGGCAGTGGGAGGAATAGAGGATGAACCGTCTTTCTTTTCTTTATCCAACACAGACAAAAACAATCTGTGGCCAAGTTTAATGATGATGACAGTTTGAATCTCAACCCGTGCTTTAAAGTGGGCTTTGATGTAACTCAGCCTTTGTGACTTGTACCATTAACTTTTACACTGAGTACAACTTGGGATGAAGTCCTGTCTTTTTGCTTTATCTCTGTGCTTCATTCCATCAGTCGGACATTTTACATAACTGACACTGTCCATCAGTTCTGTCATTTGCTTTTGCTGGGGAGTCAACTCCCACTATCTGCCGTTACTCTTCCATTGGAGTTAAACGAACACCTGAGTGTCATGGATGACTGTTTGGGTGACTGCAGAAGATGAAAAGCTTTGCCTTAGGCAAAGAGAAGCAGAAGAAGTCAGAGAGGAAACAAGCTTTGCCATCTCAGTTTTTGTTTCTTCCTCTCTTACCACAGCGCTGACTTCTGAAGGCTGCAGTTACACAACCACCGCTTTATTTTCATCTCATTCTACACACTACGTGTCATACATGCACTGAAGCATCAACCCACATCCCAGCTTCCACCAGTCAAAGTAGAATATATGCTTGCTGCAAGTGTTTTTATAGCACACTGACAATGATGATGAGTCACTGAAGCAGCAGCTTTTAATATTAAATAAAGACATTGTTATCAGCTCCACCAGAGTATTTCATAGATCTATGTGCAGCCATTAATAAAAACATCAATTCACCTGTTTGCCATTTATGTGGTTACAGGCTGAGCACTAGTCCAGACAATGGGTTATGTCACAGACTCTCCCCTGAGGTCCCAGATCTATTAGTGCACTTGGGCATTTCCAAGTTCCAGCTGAACGATGTAGTTGGAACTTCTTGTCTCAGCGAAACACAAAGGTTTCCAGTCTACAGAAAAGAGGACTTGGCTTCACTGTTCTATTATTTGTTTGTTTCATACAATCAAACATTTAGATTTCTATGGAGATAATCTTTTAAGATGAGAAATGTCATTATTTAAATGCTATAAGTATGTTTACTATAAAGGAATTCAACGTTAGAATGAGATTAATGCCTGAGTCATAGCTACAATCAAGACCAGCAGTGAATACGGGTGATGTGTATTAGCAGGTTGCAACACGTCACTGAGAGAGACACAATATAAAATGTATATTCCTCTTCACCTTCATGCTACAGTCTCTCTGGTTTTCTAAGGTAGGTACTTCTGAACCCAGTACCTCTGGTCACCACTGGGTGACGCCAAAGCAAACAAAGATCCCTACACAGGGCGAGACTAATCAAACAGGGCAGCTTAACTAAAAGCCTAATGGCCACTCACTACCAGGCTGAAGACGTCTATCAACAGGGCTGCTCCACCTACAGCCAACACACCCACCACTAACTGACGAGAAGGACCCAAGTGCCCAACCCAAAGACACATATGGTTAAATAAGACTTTAATAATAGATGAGCTAGAAACAAACAGGGCAGGTAAACACAAGCTGAGACGCAAACATATGAGAAACTAAACACTAACACGACGAGCAAACCCAACAGTGATCTAAACAGGAAACAAACAAGACCTGAACCAGGAGAAACGTTCAAACGACGAGAACTAGGAGAAGGGTCCAAATACACACAGAACCAGAAGTAACACAATCGCTGACAAGCCGCAGATTATGATCACAGAAACCAGGAAACCAGGGCCGAGCTGTCGCACTTCAAACGTGAACTGGATCACAATTATTTTATCTATTGTATCTGTTTTCCATTTTTATTTCACCACTTATATACTGTATGATATAGGCTTGAGCATCTTTCAAGATAATATTCAACATTTCTATTCAGACTGCAGACCTACTGCCAGGGTCACTGTAGACACACTGTGAGACTGCAGAGTCTAATGTTAGTTACAGTTTTTTTGCTAAAAATGTGTCTTGACTGAATCAGAAGGTGTGCATGTAGAAGCCGGGTCATTTATTCAGGTTTGACAGGTTTGACGCAAAAAGGAAACCAAAACATTTTGCAGCGACATTGTCTTCTTACGTCTGTATTAGTTTAAGGCAAGTCACAGCACATTGTGGCAGCGCCTCCATTCTAAACTGGAATCTCTTACAAAGTGCCATTGTGAGATCTTTTAAGAGTTGGCCAGCATTAAAGGGAGGTAGTGGGTGGCAGGTGGTGAGCAGGAGGAAGAGAATCTCCCTGTGGTCTCACTCGAGCCTGAGAGAGACGCCCGAGACAGGTGGTCAAGCCCTTTCATGTCGCTGGGCTTCTGTGCATGTGGCTCAGGGAACACTGACCAATAACTCTCTACTGGCAGACATGTGATACACACTCTGCTGCTGTTTCATGTGGTTCTGCCACGGTTGCAGACGTGGCTACTAATCCACCAGCGACACGTGTTGTGCTGTCACTGCTTCTGTGTTCTTCAGGTTGGAGCCTGGACGTATATACACGTCTGATGTTTTTAGGAAACGTGAAAGGCTTGTTCACGTAGGCCAAACCCAAGCATGTTTACGTTTTTGATTTCTGTTAAATGCATATCATAACCAGCTGAAACACACACAGCTGTTGTGTGTTCATGGAGACGAGCAGGTGGATTATGAGGGCTTTAAAGCACAGCGGTATCACTTTGCATAGGGGCTGCCCCTTGTTACTGGATGTGCTTTGATGGATTGCATCATTACCCTAACGTTGTTTTTGTATGTGTGCTAACAGGAGGAACTGTCAATACGGCCGCTTCAGGTTTCACGCGCCCAGGTCTCGAGTGCCACAAAGAGAAAAATGTTGTTTTGGGCAAGACTTGTTGAGGCTCATTAGTAATGGGCTCCGGGTGTGTTTGAAGTTGGCGTTGATGAGTTTGACAATAGTGGCAGACACCAAAGGTTAATGTGTTCAGGATATTCCCTGGTACAGACAGACAGAGCTTTTCAGTTCAGCATTTGCCTGATACGTTCAACCCACCAACGGCCCATAATAAGAACCTGCACTTTCCACAATCCAGTTTAACTAGACTCCTGCCTGATGATCAGTCTTCTACACACGTTCGTCTGTGCCCACGCGTGATCAGCATTAAACCTGGCGACGTCACTGTGATCTCACCGTGGCTAATATGTCACACGTGACAAATTGTCGGTGTGAAAAGCCAAATATTTCCCTGCACTGCATTAGTTAGGAAACTCCTACAACCTCCTGACACGGCACCAGGCTTTCAGACTAAGACATTTGTGAGCGTATCTCCAGTCCAACTTTGCCCTTTGTTTTCCACCTCCTTCACACGGGGAGAGTGCTCTTGTTCTTTTCATTAGTGCCTGTTTGTTCGTCCTCCGTAATGATCTCATAAGGGGCTTTTTAGTAGAACATGGTGCTCTGTGATTGAATGGTTTTATGTGGAGTCAAAGCACTCAGGTTTGCGCAGCGGGGCGCCACTTCAGATCACTCAGCATAAATCCCCGTGGAGCTCTAGGAAAAAAAAACATTGATTGCTGCTCAGTCTCCATCTCTGTTTTCCCTTTTCTGCCCCCATTTTTTCCTCCTGCAAAATAATCCACTTTAACCGTCCCACTCCATTTCCTCTCCGCTTTCCCCTGAAACCAGTGATTAAGCGCTTAACCAGTTCATACACAAAAAGAAATCTGTTTGAAATGCAAACCAATAAACACCTGGGACTTTCGAGACATGTGCACATTATTGAGTTGTTCTGGCAAATATTTGTTGAAATTTACTTCATACGTATGCAAATGTGAAGAGCTGTAGCTGGAATAATTGTATTTTAGCATGTTAATCAACAATTTAATGACATTCTACATGAAGTTTACTGAAAAGTATCAGCAAGAACAGCCTGAATAAATTGGTCCGACAGGATGAATTAAGGTCTGTCAGAACAGTACATCCTTTCACGAGACTCTACAGTAACAATGGAGCTGTTAATACTGCGATCAGCGGAGACAGCAAACGTTTGTCATCTTAGACGCGGTGGAAGATGAATATAATAGAAAGTGACGTAATGATCTGTGCTTCACATCTGTTGTTGTCTCACTGATGCCCTTCTTGCACAAACATATACCTGTGCACCTCTGCAGGGCTCAGTCTGAGCCTGTGACATCACTTCCTCTCTCGTGCTAGAGGGAAACAGGACCGCCATGACATCATGTAATGGTTCCAACATGCGGTGCGGAGACATGCGTCCAAGCGCCGGGAGATGCTGGAATGCAACGACTTGTCTGTGGTCTCACGCTGTTTGAGGGCCAGTTCATCTGCAGCTGCCTTCGAAACCAAGTTTTTCTATTTACCTAAACGACAGCTACCCACAAGCCCATTTCCACTTAGCTTTTAAAGTGAAGCTGCACATTAATCTCCGTGTTAATGATGTCACAGCGACCTATGCGCTCTCCCTCTGTGCTCTTATCATCATACCGCTCAGAGTCTTCATCCGATAACTCAATATGACTCCTCCAAGTCTTTCATCCTGCCTAAGGATCTTCACACATCTTGTATCCATCATCTGTCCCTCCCACACACGATACACTCCTCCTCTGTTCTCACGTTAATCTGCCCGGTCCTCCCTCACACATTTGCGCTCTATTCCAGTCATTTGCTCATGTGAGACCCCGAAACGCTTCCTCCTTCCTCGACATGGCAACTCCAGCAACCATTGCGCCCAAGCAGTTCTTTGCACTAGCTGCATTTGTCTTGGCATGGAGTCAGGACTGTAATGTTGCCTCTTCAGATTAAGTGCACTAAGTGACTGTGGAAAGGGGGCTTCCTTCTCATGTGGCTGCAGTAAAAGATCAGAGGATGTGGGAGGAGATGTCCACTAATCCATCTACTTATGATTCTTGCCGTTTTGTTCCACTAACTTAAACCACCAGTCACGGAAAATGACTTATGAGCGCTATATACTGTACGCGACACGTTTTTGGAAGCGTCGCGGAGCCAGTCCAAAGCTTTCCTGGTCAAACTGAGCTGTTTAGACGCTGAACCCTCCCCTCTTGTAGTTGACTCATGCTCATGCTGTCAAAGAGGGTAATAGTTCTGCCACTTGTAATGAACTTCAGAGAAAGCAACCCCAAATACTGTATGTAAGCCGGTGTTTGTGTATGTGTGGGTGTGTGTAAGCTGCTGTGCAAATGGGGCAGCCTTTGAAGCAGCGCTACGCCAATCCTGGTGCAGTTAGCTGTTCCCAGGCTGTCTGAGCTTGTCCTTTCTCTCCGTCAAGGGCAGGACACAGAGGAGAGAGGGAGACGGGAAACGAGAGGAGCCAACGCTTTCTCAGCTGAGAACAGAAAACAAGCCGTTTGGGGCAGGTCGTCTTAAATGTAGTACGACTTGTACTGTGTGTGCAGCAGTGCAAGACGCAAGGATGCGTTTGTACAACAGAGCGTTAACTGTTGTGGAGGAATCATGAAAGCGCACAGAAGAAAGTTGCATCCTTTCGACTTATTAAATCTGGGACTTGTTGAACCTGCTGACGTTGCGCTGCTCCGCCCCTTGGTGGCGGTAGAGTTTGTTGTCTTGTCTGTCTCCCAGTGCTTCCTGCTTCCTGTGTTCCCCTGTCACGTGTCTCATTTCACCTTCTTGTCGAGTGTATTTACACAAACCTTTGTCTCCTGCTCTCTAGCTGCCCTGATTATTCCAGTTCAGTAAGTCAGTCGGTTCAGTGAGTTCGTTATTTTTAATGGTTAGTTCCTGCTTTTGCAGTGACTTTTCGTTCTTAGTATTCAAATCTTTGGCTCTTTGGTTTTTCTGCCTTTGCAGTGAGTTTTTCTAGTTTATCCAGTTTTTGCTTGTTGTACCTTAGTTGTTTGATCCTGCAGCGTTTTGTGTTGTTATACATCCACGTTCAGCGTTTAGTTTGGCCAGCTCTGCCGTGATTTTCAGTTCTGTTCCTTTTCAGCTGTGAAACAAGTTATGATTGGGCTGTGGGATGCATTTGTGAATTTCACAAGTAACCACATTACAGTGACAGTCCAGTAACTGCTAAACCCGTGTGGCTGTATTCATCACCGTAGCACGCGGTGCCGTCTCACGGTGGGAAGCATAGAACTGGTTACAGCCCTTGACCTTTACATGCTGAGATTTTCCAGGAGGCCCTGAAGTGTTTTCATAATACTAGGGTCCGTAGATGGTGGAAGATTCTGTGTTGAGAAATATTCCTTTCCAACTGACAAACTATTTTCTCAGGAAGTTTGGCCACATCACTCCTCACACTCCTCCGTGGCATTAACGCGTATTTATAGTGTTTTTAGACTCATTTGGAAATAGTTTGACAGGTTCTATCTCACATTACAGGCTCTAAGGCTGCCACTACCAATTTATTAACAGTTCATACCCTGTCATCATTTACAAAAAACCTCATGGTGCTTCAGGAAAGACTTGTAGGTTAGTATGTTTATTTTCAATACCCATAAATGTCCTATTTTAACTGCTGTACATTTTTCTAATCCGCTTTTTCTGATCCTCTTTAATGAGATGAAAAATGTAGAAACCGTGTCATCATCTTGTTCATGGGTCTTTCTCTGGCTCAGCAGGCCACATCCTGTTGTCTCCTTGTTTATAAGAAAGGTGGGCATTATTTTTTCATACGCTACCTTTGATGGTTGTTGGGTGTACAGGCCTGAATTGTGATATGACACTAGTAGAGTATTTTTGGTCTGTGCAAATCTTTTGACCTGTTATTCTAACTGTGGCCACTACCCCAAAATCCCAGCCTAACTCAGATCCTGCAGGCTTGTTTTATAGTCCTGTGTAAATCACTTCCTGTCAGGTCGAAGGTCACATATTTTTTCCTCTTCACACCTTTCCTGCTGACTCTCTCAAACAGTGCCTTTGGAAACATCCAAGCTGCTGCTTCTATGTCTGGGGCGTGCTTTTAACATACCAGATAAAGCTTGTTTTGCTGTGTGTGCGTGTCTGTGTTGCTGTGTGTGTTTGTGTGTGTGTGTGTGATTGAAGCAACCTGCAGGTAGAGGAACATCCAGTAACCTACACTATCTCGAGCCTTCAAACAGCCCCTTTATGTTCCACCAGCAGATGTGGAGGAAAGCAGCAAGAAATTGTGGCAAAGAGCCAGAAGGAAATGTGTCAGAAAGCTGCCTTAGCAGGTCAGAGCGCGTTTTCATTTCCATTTTTCTTTGTCTGTTTTGGAATTATTTTACTCTTCCTGAATCTTCTAGATTCAGTGCACTTGAATGTGAGGAGAAGGGCTGATTGATGGGAGAAGGACCATCAACAGCCAAGTCAACCAGTTGCCAAAGAGCCTTCACTCTCCATTCAAGACAGTAATGTTGTGTTTTACATCTACATTTTCTTTTTTGCCACAGTTAACACTTAACACATGATCTTCTCATGGTCCAAGTCTGCAGTCAAACGTTCTGGTTCCTTGTCAGAAGAGGTTTTCTGACCCGATTCGCCCTCTGGAGGTAGAAACGCGCAACAGCAGGAGCTGTCACTGCACCAAACTCACCGTTTAATATCAGCTTCTCTTCCTTTACGGTTCGGTCTGAGTCATCCCAGATCTCATCTTATCTCAGAGGCAACATGTCTCGCAGATAAGAGGAACATTTATACAGCAGATGGGCAAAGATGAGCTCACACCACCATCCAGTTTAGTTAGAGACATGAGAGAGCAAAGCCTTAGAAACACATTCAGGCTAAACGAAGGCGTTAGCTCGGCCCGAGCGCTGCTGTCTGTCATGCCTTTGCATTTTAAAACATAATTTCAAAAGTAGCAATGCTTCCTCCAAAGCTTCTCAGCCTGAAGGATGAGCGCGTCCCTCCAGGGATCCTCTATATCTGTTATCTCACACATGTTCAAACACATGCTTATATTGATGAATACATACACACCTCACTTATCTTTGCATGGAACATCTGCTATACTCCTAACCCCTCCACCTGAGCGTGAGTAATCTTCCTTCTATTGATCCCCCATTAAGGCTGCACAACTTTCCCCAGAACAGATGTCAGGCGAGCATCATGCAGATTGATGTTTTTAATAAAAATGCAATATGGAGAACAAAGTGGAGGAGGAGGAGGAAGAAAGGCCACTCTTCTCGTGGAGGAGGAACCTGGAGGTGGGTGCATTAGTGCAGGTATGTGTGTGTTTGTCTCCTACTTGGCAACACTTTTCACAAGTTCCATCCTCTACTGATGTGCTTGGCGAGAAACTTTTTTTTGAAAAAGCACATTTGAAGAATCTCAGATGTAACAAGACGAAACACCCACATGTGTTTGTGCGTGCGTGCGTGCCAGTGAGTTAGCGCAGATTGACTTGACTTGCACTTCAATCGCCTCTTTGTAGGTCTGCTTGTGGAGCCTATAAGCAAAGCGCAAGGGGAAAGGTTGCATAGCAGAGCTTCAAAGGTTTCTTTGGCTGGGCCATAAGGGATCCATAGCACCAGCAACCTGACTGGCAGGCAGATGGGTGAGGACGAAATGATAAAATATCAGATACGAATCAGTCAAAAGATTCAAAAATGCATCGGTCAATAATCCATGAGTTTACACAAGCACCTGGACAAGTAAGTTGGGATTGAAGAGCCACACAAAGCGAAAGCGACACAAAGAGAGATCAACAGAGTGACAGGGAGGAAGTGAGGAGAGAGACGCTGACTTGCTACAACAGCAGATGGACGGAGATAAGCAGAAAGAGCTTTAAAGACGCACTGAGCAAAAAGCCCCCTTTCATTCTCTAAACGCCCAAAAGTTCCCAAACATTTGAGGACGCTGTCTGCTCTCTGTTCCGTCTCCTGCCGTACTTACCCACCTGACACATACATGTGTCAGCCCTTCGACGAGTTGAAAAAGCTGTGCGTATGAATAATAAATCTATAGCAGCTGGACATTTTTAATTGATTCTTCCCAAGTACAAACGGCATGGAGACTGTGAGCCTTTATATGCTCCCTTTGGGAGTCAGTTTGATTTTCTTTTATCCACTAATGTATTTATTACTATTGAAGCTGGAAGGATGTGATGAATATTTGACAAGGGGAGGTTGTGACGTGCAATATGTCAGCGAGGTCTCCTGACAGTCGGCTTTAGTCTGCTTTCACTCGTCCTTTCAAGAGCTGCCGTTTCATGACCTCTGCCTTGTTAAAAATGTTGATTACCTTTTCTGTTTTATCATGGCTGGTCGGTTGAGAGGCTCCATCAAATAGATGGATAATCTCTGGCGACTAGGAATTTGTAGTATCACCATGACACCAGCCATTCATCCCTCTGCACGGATCACCTCCACCTACTGTCCATCAGAGCTTATCGTGGGATGGTCATTTGATTTAGGCTCAGCTTCTGCCCGTAGTATGTGGTGCCTTATGAAGCCGGTGCGGCAAACAAAGGTACGTTCATCTGAGACTGTTAAAACGGGAAAAAACGATTTAGTCCAGCTCTTCTAATTAGTCTAAGGTGTTTTAACCTCGTTCTACTGGGTTTCTAACAATGCAGGAGCTAAAGATCTTCATATATTGTTCCGCAAATGCACATGTGTTTAACCACAATATAATCTTCACGTGAACAGGGCAGTGAACGAACAGTTCTCTCAGATACTGTGGTCGTTAAAAACTACAGTAGCATCAATGATAGTGTTGTATTATTAAATATTGGACTACAGATTCAGCCGCTCTGTGTTCATGGGTTTATGTGCAGATAATTAGCTCAGTGTTGCTGAACAGATGGTGCCCTCAGTTATTGTAGTAATACCTTCAGGGAGTTTGTGTTTATTCATTTCAACTCAATATGTTCAGAGAAGAGTGACAAGCTCGGCCTTCACCTTCATGTCATCATTTAGAGAACGTCCTTCCCTCCTACACACTAAGCTCCGTATTTTTATTTATTGGAGTTTTTTTACCTTTTATAAAAGATGATCACAATTTTTATATTAACTCTGAGCAGTGAACTGTCTGAAGGGAGACAGGGAACATCACGTTTTAGTGATAACCTTGTCAGACGGTTAAAGGAAGTGTGTGCCTCTATGAGATTAGTGCAGCACTGCTGCTTGTAATGATGCAACATATGTTTTCTTTTATTTATATTTGCTATAAATTCATGCTGTACATTCCAGCCAGCGCCATCGATTAAAGGTCAGTTTTATGTATTTCTGCCCTGAGGTCACTGGAGAGTATCAGGAGGTTTTATTTTGAATGTGTAAGCACCTGATTTCATCACTGTGTTGGGTAAGAACGACAGCCTCAGCTGCAGACGCCTCGAAGCAGCTGTAAATAAAACCAAAACCAGTTTCACCCTTGTGGGGAAATGATAAACCTCAGTCTGTGTGCGTTGTGTCTACGACGCGCTATTTTTCATTCCCTGTGTTCATACAATACAGATAATAGCTATCACCGTTTACTTATGGGAACAAAATTTAATCCTCCTTTATTCATTCTGCTTTAAGATCCTTTGTTGCGTTTGATGTTTCATGTGTAAATACATTTTATTTGAAACTCGACATTAAGCTGTTTCGCTACAGCCCCGACCTGCAGGATCTGGACAAAGGCTTTTTCCATCGCTCGCCTCAAACTCTGTGTTGCTGTGTCACAAACTCAGCAAATGGATTTATTTCCATTAAAACAACAGCATTTCATCATCCCGGTGTCTTTCAGGGAGGCTGGAAGTAGGGTTCTTTTATTTTGTGTCCTCTTTCTGTTCTGCAGGTGTCTGTGTTTCCAGTGTGCTGGCTGTTGTTCTTTCCCTCTGCCTGTACTCCTGGCATTATGACGGTATTATATTCTGTGATACTTAACTCTGAAAGCCTGAAGAATGAGGATTCTACTCCCGTGGCACTGTCATAAATACGTTTTTGATCCATCACAGTTCTCATAGCACATCAACAGCCTTTTCCCTGTGAGCTAATTCACAACCATTCTCCCAGTTCAAAAGGAACAATGTTATCCCTCTTCTACACATTTAGACTTTGTCAAGCACAGATGGCTGTGACCCCAACATAGCTTATAATTATGGAGAAATGCTGTTGTTTTATTACGTTCTTGACTCAAACAAGACAAAGAGCTTTTGCTGGTGCGGATGTGATGGGGTAGGAACTGCTGGGTTACCACACGGCAATTAACGAGCCTTAATGGATGCGTTTGCGTGTTTCCATTGGCTACAAACGACAATCAAGCTGTGCATTGTTGTGTTCGGCAGGTTGATAAATCCTCTCACTCCTCCAGTCGATGTCCCTGGAACATTCTTCTGCTACTTTAACATTGAGAAAGTGACGAGCACAACAAGCAGGGAGGACAATATAAGCAGCTGGACCCTGCATTTCACTGATAAGAACAGATAATCAATAGTATATAATTGAACACTTCTTGTTTGATTTTGCTCGGTAATGTTATCATCATTCACAGGCAACACAGGGAAATGCCATCAAAGAATGACATTTCCTTCTGCACGTCCTTGGACCCGGAGCTCGGTTTAGATAGACAGACAGGGCGAATGGCTTTTTTCAACATTTCCACATCCATGATGAACAGTTTCAGCATTAATGGATTTCCTGCCAGTCGCCCTGAGCTACAGTATAACGTGCTGTGATACAAACTGTTTAAAGGTATTATTTCGGCTCCCGACATTGTGTATTTTGACCTTGCAATAACAAAGATACACAATTTGTTTCCCCGTCCATTTCATGGGACGCGTGTTTTTTTCAGTACAGTGTTTTTCACAGAGTTACAGCTAGTGCGCAAAGACACTTTTTATATATTCACTGTGACTCTAAAGTAGTAATCTGACCACTCAGAGCAGCCACTGCTGTGTAGCGACAGCTGCTATGCTACAGTTAACTGCTCCAGCACTGAGATGCTAACGAAACCTTTTTCAGATTGTTCCACAGATGCGGGACCGACTGACTTCCAGCCTCTTTGATGTGACTTTCTAGACTCCGTCCGTCTGTCTGTGTTGGCTGATGTTGGAGGCTGCAGAAGATTAGAGCTCATCAAAAACAAGCCAGTTGCAGCAAGTCAAGTCAACCCAAAATGCAAGGAACTGGAATGTAAGCAGTGAGATACTGTACGACTCAAGCTCTTTTATCAGCGACACCAAGATAGAGACGGTGCAGGTGGGAGCTGGAAGTCTTGCCCCATAAACAAAAGGTTGGAGAATGTTGTATCTAATCTTGAGGCTCTGTTCTTATTTGTTAAGCTCTTGGGTAAACAGCGCGTTTCTCAAGCAGGGTTTTCTGTATCAGGTGGCAGAAGTTCAAAGGCAATGCAAGGTTCATGGGATGGAAGAGGCAGGAGGTCCACAGCTGTCCTGTCCCCGTCCCCCCTCGCTAGAGGTCAGCCCCAGGTTAGAAGGCCACCGAGAAGAAAGAGGAGAAGGAGATGAAGGGGTTCAAACACGGGGTAGGAGCAGAGGAGTCTGGGGGCGTGTGTGTGTGTTTGCATGTCATCTACTCGCCTCCTCCGTTCTCACACACACGGGGACAGCGTGACCAGGCGTCCCCTTGGCCTGATGTATTTATACGCTCGGAGCAGCCTCTGCTCAGAGAGGGAGACCCACAAGACGCACCTGAGCAAATATTAACATCCTCCATGAGGAGCCTTTGATGTGCGGAGGCCGAAGCCTGGGGTCGGCACCCCTCAGCAGGCTGGGCTCGGAGCGCTGGGTCTGTAGAGCCAGCGGAGCAGACGGGTCAGGCTCCAGCTAAACGCATTCAAACGCTGAGTGTTGTGTACTGTGTTTGTAGGTGGGTCATTCATGTGCAGGCGTTTTGACTGAAAAGCACGATGACTTCCTCTTTGTGTGTTTATTAGAAAGACCTTAGCGCAGGAAGTTCTGTCTCTCAATCCCCTCTGAACAACTGTCGAAAGTTCATAAAACTCGGCAGCGCACAAAAAACATCCACAACTTATTTGAAAGAGGAAAAAAGATTAACTTCCAGAGACTTAAGTGTCTTCGCTGCTAAATCCCTTTTCAAACGTTGGGAAGAGACTTGAGGGAAATAAATATATAAAGTCATCCAAGAACCAGGCTAAGTGGTTTATCTCCTTTCATCTTGCCACCGCTATATGAGGACTAATCCTGCCTTGTGTCTTCAGTGCGAAGCCGGGCCCCTCTGAACTACATTAAATAGAATAGATTAGCTCCTCCACAAAGTCACGAGGTGGCATTTCAGAATCTGCCCTGTGTTTTGCTGCCATAGATAGAAGATGGCATGAGTCAGTATCAGCGCTCAGCTTTGTCTTTGAGTGTGTAGCTCACATCACAACTTTTCGCAGAATTGGATGATAAGGTGACATCGATTGTCTTTTGGTCACCAGGTGCCTTTGAAGTTTGAAAAAACTGTTTTCGCCGTGTGTGTGTGTGTGTGTGTGTGTGAGAGAGATATGTGTCCAAAACACAATGTGTTTGTAGCTGTGTGAAGAACTGATAAAAACACGCGAGCCATTCAATAAGCCATCATCTGCAGGAGCATTGTTCTGCAGACAACGTGGCAGTTTACTGCAGGAAGTGGACTGTGGGTGTGTAATGTAATTAAATGACTCCTTCATCTCTTCTGATCGGCCTCATTTCATCTGGTCTTACTAATTTGGAAGGAGAATCAGATAAGGCAAAGCCATCACGTGTTTTCACATCAAAAGTGATGGATGACAATGTTTCCACAATTTTGCCTCTTCATCTCCTCGCTCAGACGTCTGAGGGCAGTGATGATTAGATCATCTCCAGCCTTCTACACAATAAGTCATTGTGAGGAGAAGGCGGCTTGTCAAAGAGATGTAGTTAAGACTGGATCGAACCATTTTCTGAATTCTACCTCTCGGTAGAAGTTTACGAACAGGACATGTCCTTCCATCAGCAGAGAGGAGGACATGACGAGGTTTGAAAGACGCTAGAAGTACCCGAACGTCGTCAAGAAAGACTATGCCACAAATGGCCAAACTAGACAAGAAGAGCTGAAAAGACCGAGGCTGCACACAGAGGGCTCCAAAATCCTAGAAAAGGGAGCGAGGAAGGCCGACAAAGTTTTGATTTGTTGAAGGGTGGGCTGGGTTTTCGTTTCCCGTGTCTGACTGGTTCTAGGGGAACATTCAGCAGCACATCAAAATGCAGGCAGCTTGATGTTATTTACGGCCACTCGTAAATCCTCCTCTTACTGTGGGACAGAGCTGCACATGTGCCCCAAAGTGTTTAACCTGGAGGCTTCAAGGAACATAAATCTGTCAGCATCAGACGCTTATGGGACAGAGCCAAAAGCCTCATAGATATGAAGCAGATACATAGTTAATACAATTAAATATTTTTCTAGATTATGAACCAAATTTACACAAGAAAATGAAAAAGAAATCAGTAACTGGTGAAATGATGGACACACCTGTTTACATACTGCTGGTAAGTTAAACAATGCATCAGCTGCGTCATTATAGATGACACACTGCTCATACCTCCATGGACTGAGAGCGTCGTTCATGAACATTAAATAAGTCCTTCAGTAAATGAATTTTCCATCTAATTACTACACACACTCCATGCCGCATTTTACACGAGTGCTGAACTGACACACTTGACTGATTTCAGACCTGCCATATCTGCATAAGCAATCAACTTAGTGAACACAGTGGCAATGAAGAATATCTATATGTAAGTTTGAAATAGGATCATGAAAGCCTCCCTAAGGCGGCTGTAACACCGTCAAAGCTCCAGTCACGCCTCATAACACAGAACCGGGACCTGTCTGCTTTTCTGCCTGGCTGTAAACAGAGGCCAGCGGTGGACCTCTATCTGTCAGCAGAAGCACATTTACAGGAGCATCAAAAAGGGCCTGAGCTGAGGAGCAGGCTGCCTCATTTAATAATTAATCAAGGTGCAGTTCAAGGCCCACAGTTTGATGAAAGCGCCATCTGTCAGGCAAAATTAAGCCCTTCTATCATTTCATTATTGTTGTTAGTGTAGGCTCGTCTCTCTTTCATTCCTCAGCCTCCCTCCTGCTTCTCCGTCCTTCTCGCCCCCCACTCCCCTCTTCCTCTGATGAGTTTGAGGCTGTCGGTGTGTCAATTAAAAGCGGGCGGCGGCACGTCGTGTTATAGCACCGGACGTCTGATGTCTCCATTTAAAAGCGCTTTGAAATCTGTTTATTTCGCTTTCAGGCTTGCTCCTCCGTCAGCTCGTCTTCTCGCCGTCTGGCAGGAGGCGCGTTCCTCTCTTCTTTGGAGGCGGTGAGTTAAATTGCAGCAAAGGTACGCGGGAGTGCAGACGACGTCACTGTGACACACATGTGGCAGAGCAACAAGGGCCTGAAGGCAAATCGGACCAACGTGCTGCTCACAGGTGGGGGCTCAGGTGAGCAGGCTGTGGGTCTGGAGGAACAGAGGAACCCTGGACCCTTTGTCTGTGCTTGACCAATGAGAGCCAAGAGCATTGAACTAGCAGCAGTGTTAGTTTTTGCTAAGGTGAGCAGTAGGTGGAAGTAAACAGTAAGTTTCCAGTGCGTTGCTGTTGCTGTAGGACGCAGTGAGTGAGCACACTTTAATTCTGTCTTCTGTATAAAATGTAATCATTATTGATGACAGCTGAAGATATTAGGAAAAAAAAAGTTTGACTTAAAAGCTCCACTTCCATCAACACCATCCATTAACATCAGGTTCTGGCTCCGCACTTAAAAGCCTTAATCAAATAGGTCTTTCATCATTAGGTGTATAAACCTGCGCCTCACACATTCCTTGATCCTCGTGTGTGTACTTGTGAGTCTAAACACACGCTCACTGCTCTCAGACCTGCATGAATTTCCATATGACGCACGTACATTACAGTAGCGCTGGTGATGCAGTAAGTGGCCTCTGTTCACTGCTCTCACGGGCCTGTCAGCAGCCTGGAACAGTAGCGTTTCAGGAGATCTTCTTACGGCCAGCTCCTGAAAAACCAAAGGACCAGCGTGTGTCCGCACAAATGAAGGCAGCGGGTGCGATGCTCAGACACGGTCCTCTGTCATCTGTATGTAAATATAATGCATGTTCAGAGCAGCATAGCTCAAACAACGACAGACACTCAGTTGCTGGAAACCATGTTGTCTGGAGGTGCCAGCTGCTTCAAAATGTGCTTTCACATAACGTTCCCAGTCTGTCTTGTGACTGTGGGCTGCGATGTTGACTTACTGCTGAGACAATGCGGGCGCACCGTGCGACTGCACTGCTCCTTTTCCACGGCCCGCATTACGCTCTGTGGGAATTTGCAGAGGTAAGTGTTCTTTGTGAAGCCATCAAAGGACTTGTTTAAAAAAGAAAATCAGATTAGACGGGAGAGGCCTGTGAATTTTACACAAGCTTCACGATTCGCACGTTTACACGCCGAAGAGGTCAAAACTGGCGATAATGCCCAGACCACAGGTTCTTGCTACGTCAGTGGATTTAAACCGTGGTTTTAGATAACTTTGCATCTGAAGGAACTACCTTCAGCTTCCTTTTACTGGAGTATTAGGATGGTGTTTATTTAACTATATACATCAGCGATAAAAGAAAATTACAATAGTTTTGATTCTATATATAATTTTAAGTTTTACAACCCTGCTGCACCTTAGGGTGAGTGTGAAGGTGTGTATCTGTTGAACAGGCTGGACTGGGCCTCAGGCCTTTAGTTGGGTAATTAGGACGGACTTCAACAAGGGCCAACGGTTTAATTCAGTGCTGCCGTTAACAGCCTCACTAAAGATCAAATGCAGTGCAAACAGATCAAAGCGAGCGGCAGGCTGGCTTGAAATAGGAAGCTGCAGCCTAAATGAAGTCGAAATTAGTCAGGTGGCTGAGAGGAGACAGGTATGCGAACAGCATAAAGGCAACATCTGGCCAGCGTCCAGGCTGCTGTGGCAGTTCAAGTGTGTGCGTGTAAAACCAGGCTGCTTTGTTCAACATACAGTCACTAGATATATATATATACAATAATGTGCATGAAAGGTTGTAAACAAGCCAAGATCCAAATAAACTAAATCTCACCATGTTTAATGTGAACAGCAGGAAACAACAGGTCAAGTGTTGACACTTCACCTTCAGCATCTGCCTCCTGTCACGTCCGAGTCCAGTAACTAAATAGTTGAAACGTCTTTTTTTTCCAGGTTGGTGGAAAAACACAGCTATACGACAGTTAACATGGTTAAAACGCTGAGCAGTGTTTAAATATGAAGGAAATATCTCAAAGCATTTTCCTGAGATCACTCATTTATTTAGTGTGTGTGTAAGAGAGAGGTTCTGTTTTTTATTTTCGTGTGTGATGAACGAAAATCACCGGTGCTACTGGAAGTGAGCATCTCTAGCACGTACCCAGGCCCTGCTGTTAAACTCGGCCGGTTCCCACAGATGACGTCAGTGTTTACTCTGTGTTTACTCGGCTTCTGCCTGAGAGATATCACACCAGACTACGACGTGGACACAGGCCTGATGACCGGATTCCGTAGCCCCAGAGTCAGGGGCTCATTTAAGGCCAATCTGTTTGGCCACGGAAAACAATGACGACGTCACTGCTAATTTGGTCCCCTGTGTGAAGTATGGCAGGGGATCTAGCTTTCATCTCTGAGTTCCATTCCCAAACCACTTTCACCACAAATGTGTCCCTCTGTTTGTACATAATTCCCAGAGATTCCTCCGTGGGATGACTGCAGCACTGTTCGGCCTTTTTTCTTGTTGTCTCCTTGTGTGGTAGCAAAATTTCAAGCAACTGATATGAAGTGACTAATAGCTGCCACGCATCATGTGGGCTCAGCCTTTTGCTAAGTGGAATCAGAAGGATGCTCACAAGCCATCTGCTTGCAGGCCGTCCCGACAAACACGTTCTCTTGTTTCCTTTGGATCTGATGTGACCCTGGCTGCACCTACAGTATGTGCTTCCCACTAATGTTGGGTCACGAAGCTAAACCGTTTCCACTGGGTTTAGAATGTCAGTTCGTTTCTTCACGTTCCATCCAGAACCGAGACAAAGCGTGGAAATAACGAGATCCAATGCTACGAATACCAGAGGATTCTCGTCGTCCCCCTCTCGTCATGGGCGGGAGCTACTCGAATGTTGATCTGACATCAACCTCCTTCTGTCATTAACTTGTTGCATGATGAATTATAATGACACAATAGTTGTGTGCTTTAATCCCCTGGTGGCAGCTGGGTGACGTGATGGATGAATGGGAGGACACAGATGACGGGGGGGGGGTGTCTTTGTTGCCACTTTCAGTCTGTTTGTATTAATGATAGATAGAGCGAGAGGTTTGGCGTTAACATGCGGAAAAGGACGGAAGGACCCTGCTACCTGCCTAAACTCTGCTTACACTGCTCTGATAGCACAGCAAGATGTTTTCTAATGATTTGGTACATGCACATCCTCAGCCCTGCAGCCTGAGCACAAGCAGATTGGGCCGAATAAATTACACCATTCACTAACAGCTGTCCGGTCTGGGAACCTGATAAATGACGAGACAGAGCGAGTGGCGTATGGAGGAGCCGAGGTAATTAACAACTCATTTAGTATTCGCATGTTGAATCTGAATGGAGGAGCTGCTGCGGCCGGTTGGATGCGTTTGGCAGGGATGGAAGGTTTGCGAGGGGCAGGATAATCATAGCTTCATAGCCCTGTGAACAACTTCAAAGTGGAGCGAGCTGCATGCAGGGTGCATATCAAGTGAACGGTGCGGAATGGGAGCTACAGAGGGGTGTTTTAAAGCCCGGCTAAAAGCCCTCAGACAGGAGAAAGCGTTTGCTCGCTTGTGGCTTCCTTGCAAGTGCACTTTAATAAGCAATTGGCTCGTTGTAGAGGAAGTGTTTGCCATGCATAAATAGCGGCTGTTGTTAAACTAGCATGTCGTGAAGGAAGGGTGATGCTCTGCAGTGTGGGACAGCATTTGTTTCCCTCGCTCTGCCTCTTTCCCTTCTGTTTCTGTTTCTCCATGCAAATGAGAGAAGCCACATTGATTTGGCCTCCAGTTTCATGTTACTATGGCAACAACATAAAAACTACAAAGTGCTTAAAGCACAGCACTTTTATCCCTGTGTCCCTCTGATCATCACAGGAAATTAGCATACCGGGAAACAGGAGAGCTCACAGAGGAAAGCAATTGTGCATTTGGAAGGCCGGGCTGGCTGCCTGAACCAAAATGAGGGTTTAGGGGGGACTTGGCGAAAAAATGGGGAAAAAATACACTGAAAACAAAATCATGAGGAGAATATAAACCAACAGACTAAAAAATCCTCCTCTTTTTGTTTGTTTGTTTGCGTCCTGTCAACATACAACCTACATGCGTACACCCAACCTGATGGCGTATTCTGGCTCCGGCTCGGATGGACAGACATTAAACAGCAAACATAGGTGCACATTAATCCTCGTTTTATCAGCAGCGCTGCAGGAAGGTGGAGCCACGAGTTTCCTGCCGGCAGTGAGAATGAGCGTTTGTGCTGCTGACTCTGAGTGCAAGAAGAAAAAACGTGGGATAGAAGGGTGGACACCAGGGCCAGAGCACCAGAGGAGATTTGAAGGCCAACATCAAACAGGGCATCAGCTCATTAATGCATGTAAGGGTGACCTGGACCCAGCACGGAACAACACAAACACATCAAAAACCACTTCCAAGCTCCCGCCTTGACCGTCATCACGCTGAGCCATAGGAAGGCTGTCAAATCCACCCACAACACCAACGATCTGAATTGTTGCCTGGTTTATAACGGCTTACTGAAGCGCAGAGATGGACAAAGGCTGCAGATTGAGTTTTGGAGGCATGGCATGGGGCTGACAAAATTAGATTCACACCAGCCCCAGCGTGTAATGGATGTACTTCTCCCATGTTTGAGAGCGAGCCCAGGCTACTTTTCTAAGACGAGCAAAAAAAACAGCCGGTATCTGAGCTATTACATTGGTCAGATATCAATATTGTTTTCCAATTTTGCCAGCTGCACAAGGTGGTTAGCTGCAGATGAAAAACGTTCCGCTTCAAACCGTCTCACTCGCTGAATCGGTCTGCCTGAAGGCTACCCAGCATGCAATTCCAAAACAAAGAGGCCTCTTTTTGATTTCTACACAGCGTGACCTTTTTTGATTGGGTGAGATTGGTTGGCATGGAAATCAATACTGCGTTGTGCATTTGATGCAGCCTTATCTCTTCTCCACACTGTCTGCAGGTAGAGGCAAGGGAGGTTTGTGTTATGAGGGTGTGTGTGTGTGTGTCTGCGCTTAACACTAACTCTCTCTCACAGCGTGAGGAAAATAACAATAGTCCTCTTCTTGAAGTAAATTACTTTTGTGCACCAAACAAAAAAGACAGAAAAACAGTTTGGAAAAGTGACTGAAAAAGAAAGAAAATCCTCTTTAGTTGGTCAGTGACACTAGAAACATGTTCACATGCTCAGATATTACAGCAAAGCCTGTGAAATACTGTTGGTTTGGTTTTTCCTTATATTAGGAAAAGTAATATTTATCATTTTAGGTGTTAATGTTTTTGTTAATTTATCAAAACCTCAAATGAAACGCAAATAATAATAGTAATTAGCAGTCAATTATCATTAATTACATGTCCCTGAAATAATATTCATCCACTTCAGGATCAATCTCTCTACAGTGGTGCAATGACTACACAAAAGAAAGACAATCAGTGGAGGCAGGTGTAGAGAAAATATGATTATGTGCAAAAATAAACAAAAATAAGTTTGTAAGGATGGAAGAAATAGACACTGATGTCTGAGAAGCTATGCTGCTGGATGTTTTCATACAAATGTCCAACATGAACCTCAGGCTACAACATGATGTGAAACCAAGTGGAGCTTATTCAGATTATTGGCCTAAACGTGTGATGGTCCATGAGTCATTTCCAGAAGGAGTCATTTCCACAGGTACTTCCACAAATGTGCTTTGCTTCCCTTTGGAAGTCAGTGCTTCTACTTTCATCTGAACACAAACGCAACTTATTCTTTTTGAGTTAGGAAAACACACAATGATCAAAAAACATTCCAGTAGACGACAGAAAGCTCAACCAGGGACCAAGTCAAAGGCCCAGGAAGGAAAATGCATCTCACAGATCTGAATCCTGATTCTTTCTTCCTATATGTGTTTGCAACAAAGTCAGAACTGGATGACAAACTTGTCTTGTGTTCAAATTGTATTGAGGACAGCGAATCGTGCTATTATGCTTTTCAGAGTCATTATATGATTTTGTCCCTTTGGGATATCTAATAAAAGCCAAATTAATCCAAAGCAATCTACAGTCTTTTAGAAGATTTTTCAAAGAAATTTCTTGAAAGGAATTCTGGAGCAGATCCGCTGATGCTCAATGTTGCAGTTCAAAGCTCAGCGTTAATATTCATATAGCAATTTGACAGCATAACATTGTATATATTGGATCAGGCTGTTGGGTCCTGTTGGGTAAAGTTTCATGCAGATCAGTGTCAGGATAATGTACTAAAACGTACCAACGCTTCTAAACAGAAGGTGATAAATAAGCACAAGCGCCGTTCTGCAGGATCCTCCCTGAATCCAGCCTGCGGTGCTACTTTAACAGCCTCTGCACCTTTCGTGCATATGAATAGCCACAGCAGCCAGCTGTTTCTCTCTGCACACCTCCAAAAGGCGCATCTGAAAGCATTTAAATCAAAAGCAGTCACAGTTTGCACAGTGCATTATAGGCATTCCAGCACAGCCTTTCACTCCATGCTGCGTAGCCCCGCTCGGCAGGGGAGCGTGGTATAAAGTGGGCACACAGCAACACAAATATGCGGCCCTCTGCGCGTTCCCCTCAGGAACATTAAAGGAGGCAGCGATAGAGAGAAACAGAAAGTGAGGAAACCTTTGAGCTTCTTTGCTCTGGCTTCTCGGGTTAAAACCTTCTCCCCGCCTCAGATAAGAACCTTTCTTCGTCTTTGAATGCTTTGTCTCCTGGCCGGATCGCGGGAAAGCAGAGAAGAAAGGGGAGAGCTGTCTTACTGGCACACCCCTGTGGTGGATGCTCCTACAAAAGGAGACAGAGAGGGAGAACAATGAGGCACCGGCCTGTGGAGTCCAGCTGCATTTACAGCCTGGCGTAGTGTACATCTAAACACGTGTGGGGAGATTTTAAAGCTCCGTTAAATGAAATGACTCCCTGTAATGTCAAGTGTTTCTCTTCCTGTCAGACCCTGAGACAGAGCTGCAGCACCAATCCACAAAACCAGGGCTGAACAAGACCATCACACGACCATCGATCAATGAATCAACCGACAAATAAACCAAGTGTGACTTTCATTAGTGGGTGCGACAGGCACATCTACAAAGTCAGACAGTTCACATTGTTCTTTATTTGAAACAGATGATTAAAGGGTTGACAAACGGCAAATCACTTCTATGGTTAAATGTGTTTCTCTGTGCGCACTGATCAAACGGACACATGCAACAACTAAAGGAGATATTTATTTCTACATATTTCATTGTTTAAAGAGAAGATCTCAGAATTTGTCCGACTGGTTTCTATAAAGTTTCATGAAGCCTCATTCGTCTTGCAGCTGGAGCTGGATGTTCAGGTCATCACTGTCTTTCTGTAACGAGACCCAGCAGAAACTATCTATCTATCTATCTATCCATCCATCCATCCATGTATCTATCTATCCATCTATCTATCTATCTATCTATCTATCTATCTATCTATCTATCTATCTATCTATCTATCTATCTATCTATCTATCTATCTATCTATCTATCTATCTATCTATCTATCTGTCTGTCTGTCTGTCTATCCATCCATCCATCCATCCATCCACCTACCTACCTACCTATCTATCTATCTATCTACTATCTATCTATCTATCTATCTTATATACATATGTCTTTACATAGAACAGCTGTGAACTAATTTGATTTGCTTTTAAAGCCATGAAAACCAGCGGTTTGCCGTCAGCGGTGCACCTCCTGCTTCACAGAGACATACCGTGTCTTTGTTCCTGTGACTGGCTGATAAGCGTTTTTTCAGAAGTTAATTTGCTGTAGGAAAATGTTGAAAATCAACTAAACATATAATATGATATAAGACAAGGAAATAACAGGCCATCAGCGGAATGAAGGATTAAAGCAGAGCGTCTGTTTTTCAGTGTTTGATCGCAGCACCAAGCACTGACCCAAACATTTAAAACCATTTTGTCATAACCATGGAGACTATTATATTATAACTGATGTGAACTGCCATGGTTTTATTAGATTGTGTGTTACTTGAGCTGTGTTTTTCCTTCAGCCCTGAAGATCTATGTTGTTATCTGAGAAACTAAATGAGAGCAACCACAGAGAGAGGTCATCTTCGCGTTTGCCCCCAAACAACTGTATCACCTCTTCGGGCCCTTTGGCCAAGTTTAGGCCACCAGATGACTCCAGTTGTTGGCTCCCCCGGGGGCGAAGGCATCCTGTCTCACCCGGTGGCCTGCAGTTGGCTCATCTTTCATAGAGCACAATTCACGATAAAAGGCAGGAAGTATCCACAGGGATCAACAGATGCAGGGAGAGGCTACAAAATGGCTTCCTCCTGAGATGCCATGTGGCTCCTGACCCTCAAAACAAGACGCACAGCGCTGTCACGTAATCTGGTACTTTGAGGAGACTGACAGGTGACGTGGACACAGGCGGGTTTGTTAATTGTGTAAGTGCAAATTCAGGCCAGTCGATGTTGGAGGTTGCGATAGTGTGTGTAGGAAAGTCCGAGTGCTTATTCAGACAAGTTTTAGTATGTACAGTGGAAAGAGAGAAACCCGCTGAATGCCAGAGTAAATAAATGGAGTAAATAAATGGGTGGATAATGTGGAGCGATTGTCGGGGTGTGCATAATTAGGGATTTGGAGTCTGCTCATCTTCTGACTGCGAAACCAGACCCGGCCACCCCTCCCTCTCTCTCTCCAGCCAGCGATAATCTGTTCCAGTACACTTGCCATGAAATGAGCGGCGCAGGACTCGTAATGCACTGGACAGGCAAAGCCTAACAGATAACATAAGCCCCCTTCACTGCCCCCCTCTGCCAAACGCAGCCGCCTCACCCCCCCCGTCGTCCAAACCGGCCCAGTGAATGAAGGATGAGGACTTGTTGTCTTCATGTGATGCTTTGTGACCTTTGCTGTTGGGCCGCTCGTTGTGTCGTTTTGTTCTCATCTGGCTAAATGTACGCGTGCGTACATACATGAAGTATGAGCCAGAGCAGACAGCGGTGGCCCCCAAGACCAAACGTCTGCGTCGCGTCTCACCTTCCTTATTTGTCCTCGCCGCCGCAGCTGTGCCGTTTCGTTCTCACCACTTCTTTTAGTGCCTTTGATCCGCTTTGGTTTGAGTGTCATACCATCTGGATGAGCTCACGCTGGATGAGTCTCCGTCCGCAAACACTGAAGTAAAGACACTTTCCCACTAAATCCATATGTTCATGTGCTTTACTGTATAAACCACCTACATTTCCCTCTCACTTACTCACCATGAAAAACAGTGTAGTCACATCCCCAACAGGAAATACTGAGTCTAACAAAGACAAACAGATGCTCCTTTACTTCCTACATGGGCCTAACATGCAGTTCAACATAGAAACAAAAGCACCAGCGCTTCAACACCATGTCAGACTATTTATTGTGACACGATCACATTAGGCACGAAAGCCTCATAATGTGAAGATCTTCAGGCCTGTTGAGTTTATTGTGTAACTGATTTGAAAGTGTGCAGTCCTCCAAAGAAAACAACCCGAGCCCTTCAGCTTTTTACATGGCATCTGTGTGGATGCCTTGGTCTCGGGGAGGCTGTTGATGGGGACCTCCCTGGCAGCGGGTTTGACAGCAAACAGCAAACAGCCCTGGCTGTGATCGATAGGCTCCCGGGCCCCGGGCTTCCCAAGCGCCTTGTGGCTTTGGAGGTTTGGAAAATCTGCCACGCAGCGGGGCCCTCCCATCTCGTCTGCACCAAACATTGTCCGGGTGGCTCCCGCTCCCATGCTCCTCACTTGCTGGATAGCCAGCGTGCCGAGGATAGCAGGGCTCGCTGAGATCCGACAGGGACCTCTCTAATTTGGGCATTCGCTCCTGCCACTTCCCCGACCAGAAACTGTTTTAAATTGGTGGCCACGTCGAGGCTGGCATTCCCCTTTTCCGCCCTTTCATGTTTTTCCTTCTTAAAATGTTCTTTTTATTTCGACGTGTCTCGTTCTCCCGTTCCTCCTCTGTCTTGGCTTAAACAAGAAAGCAAATGTATTTCCGCTCCGTATCGTTGTCCATCATGTTAAATCGTGTCGTTCGAGTACAAACCCACACCCCCCACCACCACCACCACCATCAATGCCACTCTTCACACACACACAGACGCTATCAGTGACATGCACAACACACACCGCAGCAGCCATGTGCTAGTGCGCGTATGAGCAGGTTGTTCCTGCCAGTAAGCGCTGGGAGAGTGACAGACCACCCACCTTGGCTGGCTCTGCTCACTGATGTCAGTTTGGCGTCAGTGGGAGGGCAGCTAATGGGATTTCACTATCAGCACCTCAGTGTAGCCACCATGTCAGCTCTGCCACCTCCGTAGCGCTACGCACAGTCAAGCGCGGTGAAACTGCTCGGCTCCGATCGCTCCAGAGCGAGTGTGAAAGGCGTGAGACGCTCAGCAAAACACACCGCGGAGGGAATGAAGAAGTGACTCACGCAGAGAAGGCTCTGCTGTGGTCAGCCTGTCCAGCAGGGCTGCAACACACACGCCGCGGCTACACACCCGAATGCTGCGGGTTCTCCGAGGACAGGCCGCTTTCATTCTCATCAGTTTATGATTGTCTGGACATCAGACATACTGAACATGAACAATAGATAGATGTGTCTCGGTCTGGGCAGCTCTAAATGCGACTTCTGCCCCTGAGGTCAGAGGTCAGGCTTCGTGCTTACTCCGCCGTGGAGGTTTTCTAGTTTCCAGACTGTTACTCTGAGCTTTTTTCCTAAACAACGTAGTTTGAAATGAAATCATTCCCAATTGCGTAGCTTTTTCTATTAATTCTACTAATTTAGGTGAGTGTATATTACTCCAATACAGGACGATTCAACATTAACTCCTGATCAATGATATCAAAAGCGAGAGAATGCTTTCGTCTGCTTGCTTATGTGAACAAGTGGAGGCAGAGCGCCTCATTATCTAGTCGCTATTCCCTCACCTGGCACTGTCACAACAACGCTTTTCTTTTTCTCTGTGCGTCTCACTTTGTTGCTTTCATTTTTAGCCTTCTATGGCACTTTGTTTGTCTGTCTTTCAAAGTTTACAACTATTGTCTGAAAGTTCACACTTCTAGTTTGGTGGCAGCGTTGCACATTTTCCTTCTTTTTTCTTCCCTTTTCCTTGTGTTGCTCCACATCACAGATCCAGAGAGAGGCCTTTTGTGCCTGACGTCGCCCCAAAGGCAGTCGTCTTGCAAGGCAGATTAATAATTACAGAGTACACAACATTGGGGAAAACAATTTCCAAAGATCTTTGATGCCAAACATGAGAGAAACCAAAATTACAAAGGAAAAAAAGATGATGAGGAAAGGTCTTTAAAGATGGTCTTTCTTTGTGTCTCCTTGTTTCTTGGCAATATTTTCTGTTTTTGTTGCTTTTTACAGTTTGTCAGCGCTTCAGAAACGTTAAGAAGGACTTTAAAGGGAGCAGCATGTGCCCCTGCCCACATTTTGAGACTGTCAGTGTCACAGCAGATGACAGGGAGCTATATATAATGTTTCACAGGCTTCGGTCCATCTGTTTACATGTTGTGCACGTCACTAAAGTCGCGTGACGCTGTTTGTTTTGTGCAGCATTAGCGTAAATAGGAACCCTGGCCAAATACACAGGAGGAGGAGCGAGCCGTCGCGTCGGTGAGTTATGATTATGGGATGTAATTGAAAGGCTGAGGGTTCATTTTCCTCTGCTGGACTATGAAACTCCCTGTAACTGAAAAAGCCAAGGATCATTGCAATGAGGATTTACAGCCTCTCCTGCCCTGTCTTTTTTTGTGTAGCGTCACACTGGCCTCGACGTGGCCTCGCAGCACATCATTACCCCCTCCTTTTAATAATTATACCGAATATCAGCAAATCACAACAAAGCAACCACAGCCACAACTGAGAGTGAAATGTTTCCTGTAAATCTTGAAGATCACTTCTGACAAATGCCAGGACTTCATCTGGATTTATTGAGCTTGCGCTGCTTTCACAACCTTGTTCTGCTGGTGGAGCAGAGGTCACACCCAAAGCCAGTGCGCAGTTACCATAAAATGCATAAAATGACAACATCTCACTGTTTGAGTCAGCTGACGGGCTGTGTTACGGAACCACGTCTCGCTAAAAATGTCTAATCAACGTCATGTTGTACAACGTTTGTGAAGGTAGGATTTGCAGCAGGACTGTTTGGATTCACTCGATTTGTGTGCTATTAAATCCTGGATTCATACACGACCATCATCCAAACGGTGTGATTCACAGTTTATGTCTTAATACTGAACAACTAAGTGTGAAAATCCATTATTTCCACCCCTTTTCACATAATTCGAATTCTAAACAGGTTTTGCAAAATTCCTGACGCTGTTGGCAGTTTTTTGTCACATTTTACAATGTGTGTAATGTTAAACAAAATCAGATTTAAGTGAAGAGTGAGCGTTAAACCTTCTGCACTCCAAGTTTCCCCCACTCTCGACATAGACAGCAGTGACTATGACAGGTGTCAGTACGGAAAGACTTCTGTCTGCCTTTGTGAAATAAAGATCGGTGGCGCTACACTGGCTGCTTTAAGTGTGACAACGGGAACCGAGGTGTCAGAAGCTAAAGCGACGCGGAGGAGAAGCTCCCTGTTCGACGGATGTTGGCGTGTCACGGCAGACTTACAGTGAACACAACACAACAGGCATCTGGAGCAGCTGTGACAGTTTTCAAGCGTCTTCTGCTTGTTGACTTTGTTTGTATTTGCACAAACAACACTTGATATACAGTATATGGTAACATCCAGACACATGGGGTCCATCTGACTCTCAGCTGACCGGGCCCAAACCGTTTCTAAAAACATCCCAGACCCACGCTCACATGATATTTATCTTATTATTCATGCTTCTGAAATTATGCAAAACATCTGATTTAATTAAATTCAGGAGTATGATTTTTTTATAATATAATGTAATATTATTATTATTTTTTTTTTTTAGGTTAGGTTAAACGCTCACAAGCTCTAAATCTGTAGAACGGTTGTTTAGCTGTTTCCACTGACTTGATCCACAGATGCTTTTCACCAGTTTCATCATTTTGTTTCTTCCTGCAAAGTTCGAAAAAACTTTCTCATTAAATTCTAATATACACAACTGGAAAATGATATGATATGATATCTGATTTTATTTTTGTATTCATAGGTGCAGTGATCACCTCAGCCTGTTAAATGTAACGTAACTGAGGCTGCTTATTAGTCATCAGTGGTCTTTGTGCTGAACAGATGTGAAGCATTTAAGCTATTTCACTCACAGCTCTGATGTCATCGCTGTTTATGGATGTCAAGCAAGCGACAGGTGCTTCAAACCTGATCCGTTCTCTGCAGTTAAAAGCATCCGAGGACGTGTCTACTAAACTAAAACGCACCAGGCTGTTGGTGGGAGATGCGTCGGTGTGTGTTTTGTGCGGGCAGCTGTTTGCTCAGCAGGTAGGAGCCGCAGTGAAACCACATGGAGCAAGCGTGTGCGCGCTGACAGGCAGCAGCAGGTGATCAAGAAGCTCTGGATCCGGACAGTGAGGCTGCAGGCGGACGCAGAGGTCGCGTGACCTCACACCTTGACCACTGCTGTCCTTTTGTGCACTAATGACATCTCACGGTTCAAAGTTAAGATATTTGTCTTTAACACCCTGCTGATGTTCATGATTCTTTATCACTTATCAATGGCTAGATTTTTTTTTAACTTTAAAAAAAAAAATACAAATAGAGCAAAATTCCAAATTCATAGTAGACAAACTGATTGATGCTGAGTGATGATGGAATTCTATGGTAGTGGGCAATTATTTTGAAAAATAGAAACAATGTTGAATAATAATATTAATAATAATAATATTTTTAGTTTAAAACAGACACGTCAAACAGAACAGTTTTATCAGGTCACACTGGGCTGATTTATTTCAACTAATTTGGGATACAATAAATTGTATAAAATGTTACTGTCTATGATTTATAAGCGTTTAATTATGTCTATAATGATGATCACTTATTTCAGCCTTAAAGCCATTTGTTCTTCTGAACGGTTTACATGAACGTATTCAATCACAAACCCAGCTTCTTCTCCTGACTCTGGCAGGTGTGGCCCCAGACGGAGCCAATCAGGTTTGATCGAACTCCCAAATCCGCTGCAGATCTATGAAAGCTTGACTTTAGAGGATATATTTCAAACATGTTACTTCCGTTGACAGAACATCTTCGGCTTCACTTCGCAGGGTGTATATGTGCATGTAGTTTTCATACCACAACTAGTTTGAGGATTTAATGTGAGAAAGGTTCCCACTTCAGCAGGTGAATGTGAAAACAGACTCAGCACCCGTGAGTGAAGTTACATAAATATGAATCTACCTCCAAGGGTCTGGTGTTTTAAACATATAAAAGAGTGTAAACATATGTTTGGCAAATTGGATAAACTGATGTACAAACATATCTTTGGAATTTTTCATGCTCTTACACAAGCGTCATCTGTCCGTATGAAGCAAGAGGGAGAAGACAGATTTTGTCATGTTGACTTCCAGTGGTTTGGTTTAAATATAATGGGGGCAACGCGGAAATGTGTCAGCAGCGTTAGTCACACTCCGAAGCTGCCTCAAACTCCTCAGAAGATCAAACTGAGGCTCCAGTGATTGACTGCAAGGCTGACATCCACTTCCAAAAAGGGTCGGTGATTTCGAAATTCCTGGTTTTCCCAGCTATGGCTGACGAAGGCATTCTGCAAAGATCCCACAGAGACCTCAGGGTGGGGTGCGGAGGGGGAGCAGATGATGCCATCCAATGAGATCGGTGAAAAGGAACATTTTAATTTGGATGATAAGGGATGAAAGTCTCGATTTTTCTGTCTCATTTCTTGAAAACGAGTGTGAAGACACAAAAAAGGAAAAAAGGCCTGATGCTGAGACAAACAACAGGGATGCAGCTGCATTTGATTTCCTGCAGCATGCTGCTTCGATCACAGGGTCTTTTCAGATGCACCAATTGGGCTGGGGTTAGGAGCGGCCATGAATCTAAACCCAGTCTGTTCCCCCTCTCCGCTTAATGAGGGCTTCATGTTGGAATGCTGGGTCTCACCCACACCTTTTCATGGGCTTTTTCAGGATGATAAGGGTGAAACAATCCCTTTTCGTCCCTTGTGGCCAAAACCTGAATTCCATACACAACCTAATCTCGATCATTAGCAAAATCATGAAACATTGAATACCTTCCAGCGCCCTGGAGCCATCTGCGCAACAAAGAAAAAACCTTTCCATTTCATTTCTCGATCACTTGCGCTGATGTTTTAGGCTTTTACTGCACTGAAAACACAGACAGTGAATTTTCCGTTCCTGAGCTTCTGATAGGTTCCATGTGGCTGTAAAGAGGAATTGTTTTTCTAGGGCCTGATGAAATTGCAAACATCCCTGCGTAATTATTTCAAAAAGCATCCTGTTGTGAATAAAAATGTGCTATGAAGGAAACTATATGATGGTAAACAACAACATTCTGCTCACATGGGCCTGCTTTTCCTATGAACCTCTTTTATTTCCAACGCAGAGCCTGTTTCTCATAAAATCACAAAGAACACGTCGTTCAGCAGGACTATCAGCCACGGAGGCTCTGGAGAGTGTTTGCGTATCCAGTGTCCCTGGACATCATTAGCTGGTGTCCTTATTAAGAGTCTCCTTGCTTTCCCCTGGAGAAGCCTGGTGAGAGTCTTCCAGCGTCACATCCCCCTCCCTGTGTTCCTCTCTTCCTCCACGTGGCCTTTGAACTTCCCTCAGTCTCCAGTCCCACATCAAAGCTTTGATACAGGCTTCCTCTTTCCTCTTCTCAAGGTGAAGTACAGGCTTCGCGTGGATGTGTGTGTGTGACTGAGATGGTCTAATCATAAGAATAGTATCTTATTAAACAGTCCTTAATTGCGTTAGGTGAAAGTTTCCCCATATATTTTACGTTTGTGTATTGCGTGTACGCTCACTGACCACCAGGCAATACAGCTTCAAGAAAAGTAGAATTAATGGCAGATTGAAGTGTCATAGAGATTCTTAAAGGATGGGGTCATTTTCCCACAACGTGATAAAGTACAGACAAAAAGTACAGACAAACATTAGCATAAATGTTAGCATTGTTAGGTTGATCGTACATTACAGTGTTTTTATTTATTCTCTAGTAATGCAATCAAAAGGACTAGAATTTAGACAAATGAGTGAAAGACCCAATAGCACAAAATACAAAAGTTTTAATAAATACTAAGAAACAAATTAATAAGCAAATACATTCCGCAGTATAAACAAAGAAATAAAGAAAAAAATGACGGCATGACAGGAGAATCTAAATGACAAAACAAAGGATGGAGGCACAGATAACCAGGCACAAAAAGAGGTAACACAGACAAGTAAGAAAGGAGATGGACAATATTAACCAAACCACAGGTTAAACACAAATTTACAAAACTCACTTAGCAAACTAACAAAAGAATATTCAGGCGAACAATCTTCAAATCACATGACAAACAAACCAACAGTGAATGTAAGTCCTTGTGTAGTGAATACTGAGTCCAGGTGTCTGTGATAGGAATGATTAGTCCAAAGTCAGGAACAGGAACTGATGTGGCAAAAAACAAGCAGAAAGAGAAGCATCTCTGCAGGATGAGGAGACGACCTGTCACACAAGCCTCACTTTCAACCTTCCTGTAGGCACCAGTCAAGTCATGCGATGGTGGCTCACAGTTCTGACTCTGCTCAGCTTGATCTGGGCCTTTTTCCACACTGGGTTTAATGCAAAAAACTAATTAAGGTGTAACTTGTACCTGTAGTTGTATGCAGGAAGTGTTGCTGCTCCCAAACAATAAAGAAGCTATAAGACATCGTCTCCGTCTATTTTCAGTTGTTGTTTTTCTTTGCCGCCACCACAAAAAAATAAATAAATAAATAAACAGGAACATTAGATGCTTTGAATGACTTAAATTAAACACAGGAAAGTGTGGGATGCTGTGGGTGTGGATTTCTTTTGAAGAAGATGGAACCAGTTCTGAGATAAATGCTGCACAAAACATTTCACAATGTTCTTTTATTTACAAATCTGCGTCCTATTAGTTGAGAAATGCTAATCCTTCTTTTGTATTATTCTTTTCTTTGATTACTTTTGTTTTCAATCTCGCACTGTGAGCATTAAAACATTGCAGACAGATAATAGATAAATGGTAAATGGAGTTGCTGAATGGTGAAAAACAAATGTAATATTTGAGACTAGTGTGTGGCTGGATTAGTAACAAGCAAGTCGTTTTTTTAAAAACGTACTATTAACAAGCTACGGTGCCATTGCTTTCAGTCTTACTCGTGAGGCTGAAATGCCAACATCATGTCAGTGCACCAGAAATAGGTCAGGCCTAACACGCACATACACACTCACATGCACACAGATAGATGGATTACTCATTCTCTTTCATGGCCTTTGTAGATGGAGGAAGCGGATGCCGATGCAAAAAGATCAAAACCCCCGTGCGCAAGAAACAAGTGTCCTCCCCCAGCAGCCGAGTGGGAGGGAGGGAAAGTCGCTCAACAGGTTTGTGTCCCTCCCGTAACTCTGCAGCGTTTCGTGGCGTGTCCTTGTCTGCGCCGTCCTCTGCCAGGTATCTGTTTTTGGATCCTTTCTTTGTGGAAACGTCGGTGCTATCTGCACATCGGTTCGAAGCTGCTCTTCCTCTTCCTGTGTCTGTGGAAAACACAATCAAAGAGAAAAATCAATGTATCCTCAAGCAATAAAAAAGTCAATAGCTTTCATAGAATCTATATTTAGTGCGGAGTGATGTAGAGATGTTCACTTCTGCCCGGCTGCAATTTGCGAGATGAATTTGTTTACTCGTCATTCAGTTGCTTAAGGACGATGCATCTGTCAATGCCTGTTTAATATTTCTGCTTTTTGCTTAGGCATGTAGCATATACATGGACATATACACTGAACGTAGGTGTTGTTATGTGTGGAGGGAGCGGTGGACGTGATGCTGCTCGGGGTAATGGGACAATATCAATTTTCGGAGAAGATTAAGTGCTTGTACCATTTATTATTCTATGAATTTGCCCAGGTTCATTACTGTTTTCATTATATGAGCTATATTACATCCTGGACATATCTAATATTAGAATCAGCTAATCTTGATTAATAATCTTACCTCATTTCACTGTGTGATTGAAACGTATCATGCAGATGATGGCGTAATATATGCAGGAGAAGCTTCTTTTGTTTGGGGTAAATGGTTTCGTTTGAAGGAAGAATTCCTGATTAAAATTCCACCTGAAGCTTTATCTTGCAGCCTGTGTAGTTGGACTTGTATACAGCGCGGCACCTCCACCCGCACTGGAGGAAACGCGCCGACCAATCACCGCCAGCCTGCTGCGGCAGGGGGGAGTCCCTAGCAACAGCTGGATACCTGTTGGCATCGCTCCCAAGCCACAGAGTCCTGTTGAACCGTCAATTACAGCAAGTCTGACAGGATATTATACATGTTTTAAAGGAAGAAGTTCCTTTGATGGTGAAAGGTCTGGGTGGAGTAGAGGGTGTTTTTAGGTCTGAAGCTGCTTTATTATTTTGTGGTATTAAATGTGTTGATATGAACTTCAGAAAGCTCAAGGTTATTGTCATATAAATCTGTTCTGATACACATGACTTTGTTTTCCAGCTGTTATCGCCCTGTTTACTGGCCTATAACACAAGTAATCACAGGTTAAGATGTGTTATAATTAGGTGACTTCGAGCAGTGTTTCAGTTAACTGACTCATTTGAAGCCTTTGTATAATCGGAGTCGTTTTGGTGGCTGGGTTTATTACGGAGCAAGATAACATCTGCTACAAAACTCATAGCGAACAGCGACGTCACAACAGCTGCGAAGGGCAGCGAAAGGTCATCAACAGTAAAGGGCTGCACTCATCAGTGCGGAACAGTGGCTGATGCTCTCAAAGGTGCAGCCACATTTTTAAATTTGATCAAATCACATATTTATAGTTTTACACATTTGTTTCCACTTTGTGTGTAAGAGACAAAATCAAATTCCATAGTAATCAAATTGCTGCTTCTGGATAGTCTGGGTTTAAACAGGTGTCACTGGCCTGGACGTCCGCTATAGTGACACAGGGACTAAACCTTAACTGGTGGATATCTGAAGATCTGCATCCATAAAAGCTCAATTCTGCTCCGCTGGAGCTGAGTAAACATAAGGTTTTTGTCAACTAACCCTTTAACCAGTGTTTGTAGAGCAAACACTGCTCCTTTGAACCTCGCAGGTCTTGTGGTCAGAACGCCAAGAGTAACAGTTTTAACAGCTGAAGTAGCAGGCTAACCCGCCCTTAGCTGCTCTGGCTTAATATAGTTCCAAGCTGCAGTCATTTGTGGCCCTTCACTGCTAATAGCATCCTCTTAAATGAGCTCCCATTTCCTCATCTCATCTGAGCCCAGCGTGACTCACAGATAGGTCCTTGTAAATTCCCTGCCTCATCTGGCTCCTTTTAAGTCTATGTCAGACTGTCCATAATCGCTCTGTCAAAATGGCATCCCGTCAACGCCGCTTGTTATGAGGTAGCGCAGAGCAGGAGGCTGAGACATTCCAGAGTCGGAGCAGTCTAGCAAGCCTGCCAGCCTCCTTCATGTAACATGAGGAAATGAGTTTATGTCAGGACTATTTTGGAGTTTCTTTGAAGTCTTATTTTACCCACTTTGCCTCCAGGGGGACAGCACAGAAAGCAAAGGGGGGTTGGGCTGGTACGATGTGGGGGAATCTGCTGAAATGCCCCGATAACCTAAAAGCCACCGTGCTCGTACTCTCATGCCTGGGTGGTCAGCGCCTCGCCAGTCGGGTCTGCTGATGGCACTGGTAGGATTTGGCAGCTGTGACACTGCTTCCATCTGCATACGCTGTATAACACACCCTGCAGGAAGCTTGTCTGTTATCCCGAGGCCTTTGCTGCTTTTGTTGTATTTATGCATTGATTGCATCATTTATGAATTAAGTTCAAAACTGGAGTCGCTATAGGAAACACGTTATTCCATGTACTGTAGGTGCATCTAGCTTAAACCAATGTTGTCAAACTTGTCTTAAAAGAGGCCAAAGACGTTTCAGGGTTGTTATATCAAAAGAACCTTTATTTCAGACAATGCCGCTTTCTGCTGCTTTTAAGTTACGACACGTGATTCCAGTATGTTCCAGGCTCTGTTGGCTGTGCGTTTGCTGTACTCAGTGCATGTTGTGTAGTCAGATGAAATGCTTTCTCTTTTGTGCCAGTATTTAAAAAGAGAAATACACAAAAGACGAAAAAAATGAACAGACGCATCCCAATTCCACTACTGAAAAATCCTATTGTACAAATTCATAGATCAATAGTGAGCAGAGGGTCTGTCGATATGAGCTTGGAGCGATGGACTCCTCAGTGGAGGAAACGGGGAGGGGAACGTTCCTTAGGCAATGATTTTTATTCACTCACAAGCAAACACAAATATGTACACGCTAGGGATTTGCTTAAATTGCTTCACACACTGAGGCGAGAAGCATTAAAAAGTAATAAGCCCATAAGTGGCCAGTCAGCAGCAACCTGACCTTGAACACAAGTTTTTGCCAAAGAAAGAAAATGCCTGTCTCATCTCTACAGCCCATCTGCTTCTATAGAATGAGCAGCATCAATGAAGCTGCCCAACACATTCATACAGTTGGTGGATGCCTCCCACCCCCCGTTGTGTCCGAAGCGACGTTCCTGGAGTGAGGACAGGCAGTGGGCCTCCAGCAGGGCTGCTTCAGCGTCCCTGCTAGTGCCAGACAACTTCACTATCCCCATCCTAGCGGGGGGCAATAATCACATCAAGCTCCCCTGACAAGAGGCATTGAATTCAGCTCCGGTCCCCTAAGACTCTGGCATCCAGCAGTCTCTGCTAAACGTGCTGCTGACGTTCGTGTTGGCATTTTTTTTCTTCACTTACCAACGTGTATTTGGAAATTATTTGGGATTTGTTGTGACTGAGGCTAAAATTTTAAATGTTAATAAATGTTATTGTTCTGCCAAGACATATTTGTAAAGGATTGTTCTGTCTAATATCTTTCTTTTGTCAACCTACCCAGAAAAATGTTTGCTCAAAGTTTATTGTGAAATACCTTTATTTACAAATGGCTGACAGGTTCGACCAAAGTCGTCAAAGCCTATGACTCAGTGACACACAGAATAAAAGGCGGACACCCACCGCTGACATCGGTTTTCACAGAACTCTAGCTCACGCTGGGCGGCGGTCAGAAAAGAAAGGATGCTATCACTTTAAGAGGTCCACGTAGTCTCCCATACCACGCTCGATCAATGTTTGCCGGCTGGTTAGCGGCGCCGTTGTGTTTTTCCTCCTGTTGTTAGCTTTGTATCCCTGTACTGTAGTTCCATGTTGTATTTACACGTGGTGACATCTCTTCGTTCCTCTGGCCTTTCTTGGGTTGCGAGAGGTGATATTTACATTTTGTAAATATCCGATATTGGTTTCATATGGCTGCTATGGAGGACGCTGTTCAGTCATTAAGGCTTAAAATAATGAGGACTAAGCAAGGGAAATCCACCAAAACAGATGAGGACCGTTCCGGACTCCTTTAAGCTCCGCTGCTACCCAGGGAGCCCGGCTTCCAGCAGCTATGCCCCATTCATCACCTGCTTTCAATGGCCACTACCAAGCCGCCTTCAGCTACAACACCAGGTAGGGTGCCGGGTGCTGCACAATGTTTGGGGGATTAGCAATCAAAGGACTGCGGAGGCTAGGGCCCTCCGTCCCGGCCTGCCATTCATTCCTAGCAGGGGAGGAAAGCTCCAGCAGCGGCCAAGGTCATCGTCTCCAGCTCGGCGGGAGGTAAGTGGGAAAGAACCCTGGGAACCAGCCGCCTGTTCTGCTAATCGCAGGCTAGCAGGCTAGCAGCACAGCAGGTGTCTCATCCACCAAACATTCATCTGTTTGTGCCGCGGTTAGCATGGCTGACAACAAAATAATGCCCCGCTTATACTTTTCTCACACTTTCCCTCTTCTTTCCATCTTTTGTTGACGTCTTTTGCTGTGGCCCAGGGTGAGTCTGGGGGAATTGCTTTTCTTTCTTAGAACTAAACTGTATGCTGACTTAGCATATCGGGAAACTGGTACAATAGTCCTTTAAGTCTAGCATAAGTTGTGCAAAAATGATCTCGGGAGGGTTGTGGGTGAAGAGTGGAGTACAATGACAAAGGCTATTTGAGGATGAAAAGTAAAATGCTTTTCTTAAAAGTTTCTGTCAGGTCACCAAGGTTTAAAAAAAAAAAGCTAAACTGCAGTTTTCTTTGTAAAACAGTTTTTGTGACAGGAACTTTATAAAAAGCTCTAGAACAAACTTTGTTTTGTTAAATGTGTATTTTGCTTTACTGCCATTCTGGATCCTATGTGACCGGAGTAGTGATTATGGTCATTTTAAGCGGATCTGGCATCCTGTGGTGCGAGACATTGGGTTAGGAAATCTGGATGGGACAGCTGGTTGGCGACTCACAGATTGTGGAAAAGTGGCCCGTGAATTCTTCGAGATCGCAGACTGGACAAATTAGCTTAGCCTGCTCCGCTGGAGAATGGGAAAGTGAGCAGCGAGGTAACGATGATGTAAAATGAATCGTTGTCGTCTTCCAGTCGGAGGCAAGCGAACAACCATACCCCGCCACCCCACCCTCCCACAAACACACCCCTGTTGGGATATTGGCAAGTTGTCATGACGACAGGGATGTTCTGCTGATGAAGTCTCGCTCAGCTTCGTCCAATCAGATCGTGGAGCTACAACCGCAGCGCGAACAGGGGAGGACGCACCTATTCCAGTTGCACAATGCTATGAAAGGACAAGCGAAACCCTGGACCACCAACGGGAAACTGGCGATCCAGGGGAGGCAGTCAATGGGCCGCCATGAGTCGACAATACGCAAACAGCGGGGGTCGCGGATACAAGGGCTGCCAGGTAGGGGGTCTCCACCACGTCGGAGGCACTTTTATTTTCAATTTGCAGCTACTATTAATACAAAGTATAAATGCATGATTTATTTTCATTGTTGGCAAGAATCTATTGAGCACTGACATTGATGTCGGTTATACGGTGTTTCGGGATGTTGGCTGCTTCAGGTGCACTTTTACCAAAAGCAAATCACTCCTGCAGGTGGTTCTTACTAATGTGCAACAGCTGCAAGAACCAAACGGAAGGAGGAGAAGTGTCACGTTCCGTTAACTTTTGTGTAATTTTGGATTCATTTCACTCCAGGATGTGGACAAAGGGTGGAAAAGGCTAAAAGGCAGAAACCGTAGCTTGCAAAGTAAATGCAAAACTCTCGTGGTGTTTGATTCGGGCCTTTTATTCCAAACCGTAGGGGACATTTTTCTTTTCATTTCTTTGCTGGTTGACCAAAGGAGGAAGTGGGGCTGGTTGTAGCTCAGCTATAGATGTAGGGCTTCTTGGGGCGCGCTGTAGGGTTTTTTCCAAGCACTGCAGGTAGCCATTACGATCATCGTGCTCCTAAGCTTGTTATTGCAGCCCATGAAATTGTTGCTATGAACTATTATATTTACGTTCGTTTCCACTGCGGCCGATGTGCACGTATTTCTTTCTTCACCGTGCTCTCTGCCCCCCTTCCCCGTTCAGTCCCTGTCTCTGTGGGATGCCATTCGATAGACTGACCCCCAGGAGTGGCTGTGTCTGACTCTTCAAACTTGAGAATCAAATGCAGTTTGTCAGCATGATAAAACCGCCTTTAGCTCGAGGCTGGATATTAGTTTTCTTTTTTGAAATCTTCCTTTAAGTCGCACATTTTTTTCAGGTGACGGTCAGCACAGTGGGAGGATTTGGTCTTTGTGTTGGTCAGAGGACTAGTGAATCATTAGTCCCATTTAGAGCTAAAACCAGTCAGTTCATTTCACACATCTGTGAAATGTTTCATTTCTACAGTAAATGTATTGTTTTTGCCTAATTTCACACATTTGATGAGGAAACTGGGCCTTGATGCCAGCAGCAACACGTTCACGTTATTTTGGAGGCTCGCATACAAGTCTTACAGACAGAGAGTGTACTGGGTAAAGGTTTCTACATGGTGATGCAGAATCAGCCCTGATGAGGTTGTGAATATCAACAGCAAAACGTGGACTCAGCTTGCAGGCAGACATGCCGGCTGTTACTATTTCCTTCCCACGGGATTGTTGTGCTTGTGCTTACCTCACATCTAAGAAAACCTTATGTTGGATATAAAATATGAAGTCATCTGGTCAGAGGAGAGAAGAAGCTTACAGCTTAATAATGGGAAACTGGGATAGGAAACAATGCCACAGGCTGCTCATCACTACAAGCTGATTGCTGGGCTATTATGTCATTTGCGATGGTAATCAGCATTGCCACGGGCTTGAGCAAAAACATGCTTCACTCATTTAACTTGCCTGCAATCCAAGTCAACTACAATCCAACCTAATGGCTCCTAAGATGACAAGGGTGGGCTCCACTGCTGATTGTGATCTTGAGGAGTAGCTGACGCAGTGACTGAAAGCAGTTACTGATCCACGTTTTGATGGACTTTACTAATTACACACCATATGTGTTTAAAGTTCAGTTCATAATAATGCACTGCCAATGGGTGTGGGTGTGACTTTGCTCTACTTAATCTCAGAAGCTGCTTATTCACGTTCATTCCCGAGTTGAGGAAGAGGGGTTTTCCTATTCCTCTAAAATTACACACCACAAATATTCTGGAGGATTCTCGGCCCATGATGTCAGTTTGTTGCGGGCCGAGGGGCTTGTAGCAGGAGAACCGCTGACGTGAGGTGATTGCTGTTCTTGTGATGCAGATTAGTGACGTTTTGGTGACTGGGGTCGGATGTGGTGAGCTCTGCGCTACGCTGTTTACTTTCTGACCTGGAGGCTGAGGGAGTCAACATCGTGTTGACTATAAAGACAATTTCACAAATTAAAGACATGCTGGGGCACAGAACCAATCTTCAATGTTTATTAGCCTCTTGTTTTACAGTCTTCCCCTTCTGCTCATCCAAAGTTCTGTACAAGCTGGTTTTTGGAAAACTGTCTAAGAAGCCACAAAGGCCCTTGGGGAACCATTTCAACCTGCTTCAAACACATTTATGACATGATGTAATCAGCAATCACTGTGCTAATACAGCGCATAGCACAAAAACCTCTGAACCAGGGATAATGACCAGATTTTTCATTGGTTGGTTTCATTTGCCAGAGACACGTGTCACTAAATGTCGTTGCGAGATTGAGTGGACCACCCAGAGGTTGCCCGTTAAAAGCCATGCGGTTTCCATTGAAGACGTTCCAGGGTTGCAGCCCAAAGGGCATTTCCCCTGCTCACCGATCCCACAGATCCAGAGCCTGTGATCTGTGGTTGGGGTCCCCTTTCACAAATGACTGTGTTTAAAAAGAACCTGAGCGTGGACGAAAGAGAAACAAGGCCCCAGACCACAACAGAGGAAAATGTCATTCCTAACAGTTAGCCCACATTCCTCCTAAGAAAGAAACAAGAAGTAGAACAAATCATCTGATGACAGCCATACAGCAGTCTGTCCATTATCACCATCTCAACATAGCGGCAGTAGTCGGCGCAAATTAATTGCCCGTCACTTGTCAGCGCAGTGCGGAAAGAAAGTGGCTGTGTGCTGCAGTCGCTGCCAGTCAGGGACAATAAATGCATCCGCTTTATTGTGCACTTTCTTACATGCGATTTAATAGAGAAAGACGTGGACCGCAGACAGGGCTGAGTGGGGTAGCGCACGGCAGCAGCGACGTGGTCGGGCTGCGAACACACAGCCATGAGGAGGAAGAAGGAGATTACGAGCAGGTTTGATCTCCCCGAGGCTGTCCAGGCCGGCTGACAGGGGAGGAGCCAGGAGGGGGGAGCGGTGATTAGGGCTGCTTTTATTCCCCGCTCCCCCGTCAACTACCTCTCTCTTGCCAGCAGCGTTGTCATTTGGGCTGTCCAGATGCAACTGAAGGGCTGGAATTGACAGAAGCATTGCAATAAAGAAAGTGAGAGACAAATACACCTGGAGGCAGACGTTTCCGAGAACAGCTGAGACCCACCAATTTATTAACAACTCAGTTTTCAATAGTTGTAACGTACATAACTAGTCTGTTTCCCATTGTTCGTTATTTTGAAGAAAAGGCTGAACGGCCAAAGGACAACCCGGCTCCCCTCAGTGCTGAACAAATCAAATTGAATTCCTTATTATAGTTTTATTTTTCTCAAATGAATCAGAAGCTTGTTTTAATTTCAGTGAAATTGACTTCCATTTATCTCTATCCAGCTGTAATATTACCCTCTTTGTTCATGTCCTATTGGTGTCTGAATGAGTTAGAATAGGCAGATCACGAGATAATGATGGTGGCAGCTTTCTTCCAGCGATGAGGCCCAGTGTGAGGATGACACGGTCTAAAGATGAAGAACCCTCCTCCCCAGCCAATTTAAGCAGGAAAAAAATCGTGTCCTTCAAGTTAACGTGTGACATCTAATATCATTTGTGCCTGAAAGGAAGATGTCTCGTCTGAGAAGAGTAATTGTACATCTGCAGGACAATGTGACCGATCAGTGGAATATCTTCTCCTTTAAAGCCTGTCTGTTTAAAATACGACTTCATTATTGGCCAGAATAAAGCTCTGAAAAACTTGCTTCACTTTTCAAACTGTGTACATCACATTAACCACCGTGGAATATGGAATTGATCTTTGAATATTTAATGATTCCAGCTGATATACATACATTTAATGTTTCATGCAGCAGCGGCAGGCTAAAGAAAGTTGTTTGTACATGCGGCACAGTGTAGGTTGTATTGAAAAATCAGGAGATGATAAAAGATTGAGCCTATATTTATGTTTTTAATGAGATCCCTAGATAGTAGATGGTACGTCTCGGTGGGTAAAGTACACTAAATGCCTGTGTGCAGCTTTGTGTAGCATTTATCTAGTAGCGTGTGACTGCATGTGTTGCTCTCTCAGCCACCGGCGTAAAGACAAATCTGGTTCTAGACATTCTGTACATTTTGAGCACATGGTTGGTTTATGTATATGACAAGGACGACGCAACGGACAATTGATAGTGTCGTGCCAATCAGTGCAGACACACAGACTCAAAGGAAAACACAAACACACATGTGTCCATGCACATGCACTGGGCGTGTGTTGGCTGTGCACACGCACACATCAAACGGAGCCGGAACATCTGTCAGACACTGGACCGGTGGTTGACTTAAAAGATGAGGAGGGGTCTGGTGAATGCCCTGCTATTCATTTATCTCGCATTGCTGCCCATTGGTTTTAATTATGGCTGGTTCTTTCAAGTTAGAAATAGGCGTGCTTCAAAACAGACTTGTCCTTTTTGTGTGTCTCCATTGTTTCTGGGAGACTTTGCACATGGAGCAAGGGTGTGTTTCGTGTCTGTCTTTCACTCTCCCTCCCTGTTCATCCATCTGTGTATTTGCATGTCTTCACACATTTTTGTAACTGATGAGCATTTCTTTGTGTGGATGTTCGTGCTCGTGTAGAACTGGAATCTTATTTTCTCGGCACAGCTGCAATCTGACTGAATTGATGTGTAACCCGAGCCGGCACTTTAAAGGGCGAGAGGCCTGGACAGACGTGGTCTTGCTAGTACACCAGATGGGGCTTTATGATGAAAAGAGCATAATCCCCATCCAGGCATCACTTCCATCACTTGTGCACTACAAAGCCATTCACAGCTTTTTTTTATTGCGAGAAATAATCTCTTTTTTTGCCAGTCCCAGACAGAGAACGGATTTTTGTTTCTCTTCTTTTGCTTTCTATCTTACCCTTCTCACATCCCTCTGTTTTCTCATCCCTCGATATCACCCTCATCTCTCCCTTTGCCCTCCCCACCCTCCCACTCTGCCTTTGCTCTTGAAGACTTGCAAATGTGGCATTAGCTAATATTCAGAGAGCCAGGAAAGCGATCGCGTTTTATCCGCCAGGGCCCTACTGATTGAGCTACAGCGTGCGCATTAGAAATGAGTGCTGCCTCTGATTGGTATTCAATAGACAAGTCACTGCAAGGCATGCTGGTTTGGGGTTATGAGTTTACTCTCCCTCATCCTCTCTAATTCCAGCCATAGAAATAGCCTTTTATACAACTGCCACTCGCGTAGAAGAAGGCAAATTGGACACAGGGGCCATTAATAGACTGGACCAGGCCTGCACTGCAAATATGTTTGACATATTTTTCCATTTATGTTGCCTTAAGAACCATGGCTCTGAGACTGTTCACTTCATTGGACGTGACCCCTCCCCTCGTTGATTGGTACATTGTGTCTTATAAAAGAAAACATGCCTGTCTCCTTTTCCATAGTGGAGGCTCGATGGCACAGCTTCTGAGATATCCCTCCTCTCTGGGTTAGTGCGTGTACAGTAATCCATGTTCGTCTCTCTCGCTATCAGGCGTATATGTCACATAACGCACTGTGTCCCCTGCACCGTTCTCTCTCGCTGCACTGGGTCCCTCTGATTCTTTGACACAGCTGCTCTGTGAACACCAGGGGATTGAGGGAACTCTTTCTGTCTTTGACTTACATCACGCTTGCAGAGTATGTCAGCGACTGGACTTGAGCCTGCGTGAAACCTGCAGCAGCGTGTGGCTCAACTTAAGCTCGAGTTAGCTGCGATATGCTTGGTGGGACTCAGTGACGTGTCATTTGGTCATGGGTGCTTTGATAGAAATCAGAATCAAAAAATGACAATAATCCCCTAACCCTGAACATCTGCTCGGAAGCGTTTGTTCCCAGCATGCCTTGTGGCTGAGTTTTTCCTCGTATGAGATGAACTGTGTTTTGCCCTTTGTTTGACTTGTTCTGATTGGACTTCCTTCTGTTTACATAAGTTCTGAGGCCTTTTGTGCTATTTCAACCATATCGTGTAGCCATGTTAGAAGTATCCATGTAGCCAAAAAGATGAATTAGAGCCTGTTAGTTCAAAATGCCATGCTTTGACTAATGTATACTGTGCTTATTAACAGACAAAGACAGCCTCCTCTGTTCACTCTGCATCTTTCTAGAATTCAACTCTGTGGGTACTACAACAACAGTCATGATCTGTCTGCTTGGATTCCTGGGCTCGTCCAGGTGCCTGTGTACGTATGTAGGGGATGTTCTCCCCCGTGTCAGCCTGGGTTCTCTCTGGATGCTCCAGCTTCCTCCCACCAGGCTGCACATGAAGGTTTAGAACAGTGGGTGATCTATGTTGTCTCATTAACCACTTTGTTATTAACCTTTGCTATTAAAGTTCATATTTTTAGAATTTCTCTCTGAGCCTACACGTTGACATCACATCTGTGTTTCGAGGGTGGTTCTGTCAGATGCCTTCAGTCCCCCTGTGGGTGAGGGCACTTTTACAACATTTAAAATCTTGTTCAGAATTTTTTCGTTTTTAGATTTTTGGTTTTACGAATGGATCAAGATACTGCTCTCCGGTGATTAGTCGTGGGACATCGGGAAAAGTAGTTTATGAGTCTTAATGTGAGGAGATCTAAGAGTGGTGAGGGAACACTGTGTCTCCGTTGTGTACGCCAGCAGACTGCTGAACACATCCATCTGTTTCCAGTTCAAACTTCCTCTTGTACTTTCCCTCTAGGAGAGAGAGAAAAAAGAGCGGGTGGTGTTCGTGGTGAGTCAATACTCGCTCCGGCCCAAGATATGATCACTCTCCTGCTGAAATCTGAGGGGCTATCTGTTGGTTCCTTCATGTGGGCCTTGTTCCAGGTTTGCCTTGGCCTTGTTCCAGGTGTGGGAAGTGAAGTGTAAACAGTTTACAGATCTGCTGTGGCTGGGGAGGGCCCAGAGTTTAGCTGGGAGGAATGTAACCTGAACACCACTTAGGAGGGAGGAGAGCTGTCAGACGGAGCGTTCGTGTATGTTTTGTCAGGGCCTATCAGGGAACTGACCCAGCAGTTCAAGGAAGACGTCTGTTGACGTCAGAGATTATGTTGCCCCATCAGCATCTACACCTGACCTGTTCCACTTGACTGGAGCAGAATTCAGCAGACACACAAGGGCAGGTTTACTACACATTCATCATCACATCCAGCTTCTTCGTGTGACTCTACACCACATTTTCCAACACATCAGTTGATGCTTTTGGTGTGAAAGCGGCCATTTTGCCAGTGTTTGTATTTTATTGTGTCCGTTTCTTTTCATTTGTTTTAAAATCATTGCAACACGCAGATTGATGATCATAACAGCCTTTATTGGCGTAATCAGCATCGTGTGTGAATGTGTCACATGATGTGGACGTGCGCCTGTTGTCTGAGGATGAATGCAGCCGAGCCGGCTGTTGCTGTCGCACGAAGAAAACTCGGTACAGGAAAATGAGGTGCTGGCAACAAAGAGCTTTGAGGAAGTAGACACGTATCTCCAAGGACACATACCACCCAGCACATCAAAGGACCTAGAGGACGTGTTTGATGGGGAAACCACACTAGTTTTCAAAGCATTGTAGTCCTGCGTCTCACTAGCCACCAAGACCCATGACAGAAATTCTAATGCGCCTGCCTGTCACTTAATTGAAGCCCCGTCCTGTCCCCTGGGGGACGGCAAGCGCAGCTTTGGAGCGTCTGTGTCCTGCTGCATGCTCGTGATTAATAGTTATTTCTAACGATCTACTCACTATCTGTTTATCGCTCGTGTGAGTGTGTTTTTGAGTCTTGTCACCGATGTCTTGTCTCAGGAGAAGATGTTTGACAGAGTAAGAGATCATAGCTTTCCACATATTCCCTCATTTTTTATCAGGCTACTTTTTGAAATGTGTTGTGTTGGCTGGTGGGATGTTTGGTGTCAGTGTCACTGCATTTGATCATGTGGTGGTGGTGGTGGTGGTGGGGGGGGTTGGAACTCCGAGTCTGCATAACAACAGGATGTGTGCTAGAGGAGAAGAGAAGGACACGAGGAGAGATTCCGCTGGAAGCGCTGGGACGTGGCAAAGCAGGATCACTGTATATTTTACTTTGGGTAGATCAGTACACTCACTTACTCACAAACACACACCTACAGAGAGTTGTGAAAGTCCTGTCATTCCAGCTACACGTCTTCTTCCCCAGAGACCAACAATCTTGCAGACAGACAGGAAGTCAGCCCTGTCTGTGTGTGAAGTTCACAGATAGCAGGAAGTGATGAGCGGTGTCAGCTGTTCTGAGCTCAGCCACGTTTCTAATATGGCAGATGTGGAGTGCAGCGTAACCTCTATGCATTTGATCTTCATGAAGCACGGGAAAGCATAAAGCGTCTGTCGGCGTTGTCTTGCTGCGTCTCCTTTTTGACAGACCCATGCATGTTTCCCGTGAGTGTGTGAGAGAGGAGGATGTCAGCCCTGACAAATTGTTTAAACACTAACAAATGAAGTTAGGACTCACTGACATCGCGGCCGCGTCAGCCTGGACTCTATGGATGTGCGCAGTACTCTCGTGTTGGACACTGGTCCAAGGAACACTGGGTTCCCTTAAGAATCATCTCCCCGTCCATGGTTCGTTGCGACGGTGCACCGCATTTCTATAGTTTCCCACCGTCTGTCCTATCTCCACACCAAATGACCGGTTGGGACGTTGAAAGGGAAATTGCGTGCATTCCTCCATAATCGTAAGAGGTATTTACATATGCTCTCTAAATAATTATGTGGTCCAGCTGGGAGCATCCGATGAATTTTTCACAAAAGCACTTTCTGGTATTTACATTCCTAAAATGTAATGTGGTTTACTTATGCAGCTGGACGGCACAAATCAAAGCATTCATTCCAGGGGACCGGGCGCAAGCAGAAAGACAGCGTGCGAGAGAAAGAGGCGGGAGGGGGGCGAGGAGAAGGAGTTCAAAGCGTACGAGGTCAAGCTCGAGGTCACTCTCTCTGTGCCTCTTCCCCGCCTGCGTGAATACATAACTGGCAATTGACTTTCTAATCGGGAAGGGCTTCATAAAATATGCAGTTTAATAATAACGGTTATCGTGGGTCCTTTTTTGTTTTAGTCTAGAAGCATCTAAAGCAGGATGCATATTAAATAATGACGGGGCCGCTGCTACCGCCTGCTTCCCCTTGGCTGCATGACTCGCCTCTCAAATTTAAAACGACAGCCGAGCGTTTCTCTGTACCCCTCGCTCATGAAAGCTCTTCCCTGCTGGATTTTCCTCTGATTGGATCAAAGCGTTGACCTGTGTTGCCAGGTGACCTCTCCTGATCCCAGTGGTCCCTCCAGACTAGGGACCCCTGCTAGGAAACCTAAAATTACCTTGACGATGGCGTAGTCTGCGGCTGTCACCGGGCCCGTGTCTGTTTGATGTCACCTCTGACACCAGCCTCTGTAGCCATCGCCAGGGACATGTGATGCTCTTGCTGGGGTGTGAATAATAAATATATCTGCCTGTCTTCGTTCACTGTCACCTGTGCTCCCTATGATGAAATGCTCCCCTGCTTACCTTCAGGACTGATGTGCTCTTCCTGTCTGCTCTAGAGTGCAGAGCGAGGCTTCCGCGCTCGGCCACGGGAACGAGCTGTAGACGAGGAGGCTCAGCTGGCGGACCTGCCTGAAACGGAGCGGAGCCAATGACAAGCGACAGCTGGAGACAGAAGAAGAGCAGACACGACGGACCTCAGTCAGCAGTGAGATACGTCTGTGATACTCGCTCAGTTTCAGTGTCACACTCACCCTCTTCTGCTTATTTGTCACAGTGACTGCTATGCAGCCAGTGGTCCCTTACAGACCTCTGACCCAGGGGCTCCACCACTCCCAGCTGTGCCGGGGGCCACCACCCTGCAAATGAGGTTTTAAGAACTGGCAGGCGCTGATGCATGGCTGGAGCCTGGGACTGTGCTTAGCATCTGTGAGAACGCGAGAGCCGCAGTTCGGCCCGACGTCGCGTGTCCGTAGCTTCTGTCAATCTTTTGCCAATTTGCTGATCACCTTTAGTGAATGTTACAGTTTTTAAAGCAGGTTTAGGAAGGGGTCACCCGTAGTCCATGATGGCCACAATTACATCTGTCACAGACACGTGTACAGTAAATCAGTGTGCAGGAAATAATGATCCTGGCTGCAGTGGTTCCCATCAAAGCCACTGCTTTAATGGAGCACATGTGTGTGTCACGCATCATCTGCTGTACATTATTGTGGTCTGGGAATGTCTGAGGGTTGATCCGTCCCCAACCATTCTGTCACCATATGTCACCTGTTAAACCCTAAATATTTGCAACCAGTAATATATGAACATACAAACTATTTCTTATTTGAATAGTTTTTTTTAGTTTTTGATAAAGGCCAAGAAAATACTTTTTCTGTAACACGTTCTGTCTGCTTTGACGTCATCTTATCTTCATACCTCTCAATTCCCTGCTCCTCTATCTGTCTGTCTCTAATCTGGTTGTAGAAGGATTCTTCATTCCTTGAATGCGCGAAGAAATACTTGGCGGTCTTGGCGTCAGCACTTCTTAAAATGGGCTGCTGCCACCTCTGTTCAAGCTTGAGCTTCAGCAGTTTTCTCCCCCTCGTCCCCACCTCCTCCCAGAAATCCTGGAGTGAGAGAGGGTGAGATGAGAGTGGGAGGAAAATCTGCTAAATCCTCCAAAACTCAGGAATGTATTTTCATTAAAACAAGTTCGGGTGAGGGAATTGGAATGGGGGAGGAAAGAGATGGAGTATCAGAGGCAAGTATTAGAGGAGCAGGGTGTGAGGACACAACACGTGAGGTGTGCTGCCGTATACAGACACAGGAGACTGTGGTTGGCAGCAAGAGTTTAAGAACGAGTTTATCTAAGGAGAAAAGAAGACACGTATCTTTGTTGCCAGGTATGTTGTGGATTAGTGTTCGTATATGTGTGTGCATTCAGGTCTCATTCTTTTAGTTCTGCCATAATTCAATCTATACACGTCCAGCAGAGGTAATTACCAACCAAGAAAACACAGGACTTCTTGGAAGCAGCTTAAATGAGGCTGCCAAGCTGGGGCTGACGACACAGAGCCACATTATCCTTCACTACCGTCATGGTACCGGGTTTTCTCTTACACTCGCAGCTTCTTAAAACCGTCCTCGCTCCAGTCCTTAGCGTTCAAATCCTCCTTGTTTCCAGCAGCAGTTGTCAGTGTAACTTTCTCTTTAACCAAGTCAGCACAGTTAGCAACTAACGCAGCAGAGTATTTAACAGCAGCAGCCCAATGTGTGAGTTGACACGGGTTGAAGCTCCTTGTGAGGGAAACAGTCCTTCAGGCTTTAGCCATGTCCTCTTACATACTGCACCAAACCCAAACACCTGGGACGTCCCGCCGTTCTTCGTTTCCAGGAGTGTTGCTCCATGTGGTCAACATGTCTCGACGTCCATGGCTTGGTTTTTATAAACTTCTCTTGCCATCCGTCCCCAAACCTTCTCAGTGGGATTCAGACCAGCGCTGCCCAGCTGATGAGGCCCGTCAGTCAAGAGGGACGCTATTTGAAGCCTCGGCACAACCGGAAGCTCCCTTTTGTCACTGAAGAAACAAGCATCCCGGATCCTGATGGAGCCTCCTCCACTGTGCTGCATAGAAGACAGGTCCAGTGGGAGCTACATGCAAGTAGCGGAACCCATCAGGACTCATCAGGATCATCCAGGTACTTTTTTTCTAGTCAGAGAATTTGTGCCCCACGTTCGGTTCTACCTTGAGTCCAAACAGACGAGTTTATTTGTTTGGACGGGTTTTTTCTGCTTCAAGGATTTTTGCCTCTGCTGTCAGGAGGTCATGACTCTGTGATGGTCCTGGAAATGGTCTTAACGTTTTTGATCAGCTCATGAACAGCCTGTTTGAGTGACTCTCTATTTTGTCTCGTTGTCTCTCCTGTTTGGATTTTGTCATTTTGATTCATCAGCGTGAAATGGAAATACCTGTAATGTATCTTCTGATGTTAAGGTTTGTCCATCAGTGAACAGGAATCCTCACTGAATCATTCTAACTTATTAAGACCGTGTTACCTTTATCACAGTTTGTCTATGATTTAATATGTTTTGCCTGTTGGTTTGCTAAAAATACTGGTAAATAATCACACTCAGCATAATCCAGGTGTGTAGGTCTACACCATCACATCCTGTATTTGTGGTATTTCAACACTCTGCTATCTCTCCCTGAGGGTGAACTGTATATTATCAGCTAACAGACTGAAACGTATCAGTCAGTGTCATTCTGTGGTTTCAGTAATCCCTGCCTGTGTGTAATAGGCTGCTGAGATCCACCTTTTTCCACAAGCTGACTCAGTCAGACGAACAGACCCACCAGGCCTTCTGGCTCTGCCCCCTGCTCTGGATGCACATGGGGACCACCCCCTGGATAAAAAGAGCAGATTGCTCCCTTGATCAGTGGGAGTGAGCTCGCACAGGGATTTAAACATACACAAACACACACAGAGAACAGCATACATGCATGATTACATGTATACCAAATAAGAGGGAGCGCTGTGTGGCACGGTGACACAAATCTAATTTGATGACACATAAAAACACACACGAATACAAATAAAACTGTTAGCAAAGGCTCTGTCAAACTGTTACACAACAGGAAAACCAACTATGAAAGTCCTCTGCATCCACAACACACCAAAACTCAAATAAGCACAACAAAAGCATAAGCGTGGCAGACAAGTCCACATTCACAGAGTCACGTATTAAACCCAGTCGTCCTGCTGCGCTTGCTGCTCTCTCAGAGTTTTGGCGACAGCGGTCAGAAGCTGACACCTTGATTCTGTGATGCCGCTGTCATCGCGGGGCTACAATGTGCAGCCCAGATGAGGCCTCTGTTTGCTCTGTATCACCACCTACAGTCCAACCCTATAAGACATGTCTCCTGTCAATCTGCCTCTGTCTCTCTGCTCCTCAGTCCGCGCACAGGACGGCACGGTGGGCATTTGAAGGCTGGTGCAGGGACGGCGAGACTGGGACTGGGGCAGTGGAGGAAGATATGGATGGAGGAGACAGGAGTAAAAAAAGATGCGAAGCAGAGGAAAGGGGGGAGTCAAACCACAGCCAGGGGATGGTGGGTGTTGCTCTTTTCATTGTTGCGTCTTTAGAAAATAGCTTTAGACTCTGTGTTGGCTGATAGCACTGCAATTGGCACACGAACACACATTACACATGCATACACACACGCACATGGCAATCACCATGGTAACAAAATGTACAGAACACAATCGAGGTGGGATATTTTTAAGTTTCAAAGGCATGGAAACAACAATAGGGGGGGGGGGGGGGGGACGAGTGAGAGAGAGGAACACCAATATAAGTGCAAGCAGATGGACGTGCGAGTGTGTTGGCGTGTGTGTGTCCAAGGTCACAGCCCAGAACCATCTGTACGAGGAAAGGGGAGCGAGAGGGGCGGCGGATAAAGGGAAAGTACAAAGGACGGGACCTCAGACACGTTACAGGCTCAGTGTGCACAGATTTCAAAGCTTCAAGTTGTTCTTTGTTTTACTGACAGTCTTGGTTTCATTTGTGCTTTTGATTATGTCCCCTCCCTGAATGTCAGCATACCTGGAATGTATGAGTGGCAGATAGTCACAGTGAGTGTGGTTACGTGGGTTGTTGAGCACACGCACACCTGGACATGTATCTGGATACTAACGTGTGCTCGTGTGACTAAGCAGGTGTGTGTGTGACTGTGCAGCACATCCCTCCTGCCTACGTGTAGCCGAGGCAAGGACGGCAGAGGTCAGAGGTCAGACGACAGCGTTGGTGGCCTTTTGTACTCGGATCAGCATCCAGCAGTTGGCGAGTAAATCAGGGTTTTGCTGAGCGGCTTGGCGTGTGCGACACACAGAACCTCCCACCCTCACACTCTCTCAACCTCTCTGTGTTTCTCTCCCTGTGTATACGTCTGTGTTTTCTGCTCTCTCTCGTACGCACACACACACACACACACACACACACACACACACACACACACACACACGCACACACGCACACACGCACACGCGTCCAGGCCAATGGCGACCCACGAAGCTACATCTGCTCCGGATCTTGCCACTGGACATCAACACTGTCACCTTGAAAGTCTCTTCCTTTGTTTCTATTCCACTGACAGCTGGCTCTATGCTTAGACATCATTAGTTGATTTATTTTTCTGCATTTGTACACAGCAGACTCCAAATGACAACCAGATGTTGTCACTTGCACAGTGGCCATTCGTGCAGCACGCACAATGACGAGCTGCTTCACTCGCACACACTAAGCAGAAGTGTTTGCGTGTGCAACCTTGGCCGTTCTTCGTGTTGTTTACTTCGTGTTGTTTTTCAGATTTCTGTTTCATTTACGTGACACTTTCCGCATCAAAGCGTTGCTGTTTACCACTGTTGCCAAGTAACAATCTTGGCCTACGCCGAGACAAATGCAGGGGTGGATGGAGTCTCGTAAGACTGCCTGACTCTCCGCGCGGCTTTGTCTGGTCCATGCAAAGAGTACGACAGGTTTTATGATGCTTATGGCTCTGTAGTGTCACATTAAGATCAAAGTTTCTGGCGTGGACTCAGGTTCAGGAACAGCTCACACACGTGTTGTATGCAAAACCCCATGTACATCCTAAGGAACACATTTCTGAATGGAGTGACGAGCTGCTAGCAGTCGTACTGGGAGCTCGTCAAGATGATTTACAATTAGTGAAACCAAACCAACAGTTAAACTGTGTGTATTTACTTTGCCTTTGAGGTTGAATCCACTGATTGCAGCGATTGCCTTAGTAAACTGATCTGAAGTTGCGCTGCTGTAAACTTGGGTGTGACACAAGCCCTTAAGGCTTCAGGATGTTTCAAACAAAGTAATTGTCAAACAGTGTGAAACCAGAAACAATTTTCCAGAGGAGATGCATCAGACTTACACGGGTTGGATGAGCCCTGAACGTGTGGCTCAGTTTTCTTTTTTAACTAAGCAACTAAATGTCTTTGAGCCATTCAATGTATATTCAATGATTGTTATATTCAACGTACACACACGCATCACTGCAACTCTATTGAAGTCCCATTTAATACTGCTGGATTTATTCCCATATTTCACTACATGAATGATATAAAACGTCATAACTTCATAACTACAGAAATACTTTAAAATATGGACGTTATGGAGACGTTCAGACGTGTTCGTAGCATTCAGCTGCTACAGTATATGAGCTCGTACAGATGTGCTTCAGAAACGCACACGATGGCAGTGACTCGGGTTGATTGAACAGTGGACGGTTGTCCCGTCAACACAACGTACCAGCGTCCAAACAGCGGCTTCACATGTTAGTGCTGCCGAGCGTCTGGTTCCGGGGCCCCACAGGTCTCCAGCTCATCCCAGGCTCAGCGTACGAACGAGTCTACACTGATCCAAAGTGGAGGCGACAGGCCAGCGCAGTGTGCGGCTGCAGATAGTACAGGTTGAGCTCAGCGTGTGACTTCTACCATGACGATATGCCTCAAATGATCGTTTAGTGATTTTGTGTGTTTTGCTGCCAGGTTACCCCTCCACCTTCGCCATCCGCGCCCCACCCTCCTCCTCCTCTTCCCCCACTGCTGCGCTAACTTATTAATTTCTGTCAGCTGGCTTTCCCTGCCATTTAGAGATACTACCAAATCACATTAGGCCTGTCATGGATTATGTGTACAGGCAATGCATCGCCGTGAAGAAGAAAGGAGAAAAGATCAAAGATGTTCTTACAATCGCCTCTAAGTGGATATGGGAGGTGGATGTGTTTGTGTGTGTGTGTGTTTGCATCCCACATATGTTTTATGGGATATGCAGATAGCCAAGAAAAATGCCTTTGGTTTCACTGACATTCATTTGCTTCCTCTTATTATATAATTCTCAGGATTATTAATCATTCAATACTTTCTTGAAATTCTGCTGAGTGCAGTTAATGGCTTAACTGAAGACTAAATCTAAGGCCAGGGAGTCATATTTACCCGTAGCTGCTGCACGCGTGAGACAGTGTGTGTTCATATGGAAATATACATAAATATATGTATATATATATATATGTGTGTGTGTGTGTGTGTGTTTGTCTGTGTGTGGCAGAGGATTTGAAGCTGTCACTTTGTAATTACCTCAGCAAATACAGGCTTGGAGAGAGTATCTGAAGTCTTCCAGTTGGACGGCCCTGGGAGAAAATGAGAAGTGACAGACCACATAACACAACGTGGGACGTAAATAACTTTTTACCCCCCTTTCTCTCTCGCTCTTTCTTCGTCATAGAAACGTGGATGATACTTCAAGGATTTTAAAAGAGCGAGGCAGAGAGGGAGAGGGAGCCGAAATGAGAGAATATCCCTCCCTTTCATCTTTAGAAAAAATCTCTGACATCCTCCCTCACTTGCTTTGATGAAAGTCTTTGGTTTTTGGGTGTTTTATCCTCTTACACAAGGTGTATGTATTATAGGCCCCGTGTGCTGCTGTGACGCACACTCATCCATGCGGACTCACTCGTGTTGTGATGAACACTGGTACACGCTGATAAGATTTTCTCAGCAGAATGTGAGTAGGTGGCATGAAGCGCGTTTCCTTGGCGTGTGTGTGTGTCTGTGGGTGTGAGTGACTTCTTCTCATTCTTCTCCCGGACTCCTCTGCATCGCCCGGCTTTTCGTAACGCTCTGGGCAGGTTGCTACCCAGAGAAACAGCAGTGTGTCAGTGTGAGTCCCGCACGGATCACACACTGGTGGGGACTGATGGCATGCGTCCCACTGCTTCGACCCCCACGTACAGTATGTACATTTACACACGCATTGTTCCTCCGTTGGAGCTTTACCGTCTTCCCTCTGGGTCTGTACCAGCACCGTGTTTCTGTCGTCACGTCTCCCGCCCTCATCGCACCTCCACCGCTTCGCCTGGCTCGAGTCCAGCTATAGATTGTTAATTATGGTTTGTGCGTGATGCGCGGTCTTGCCTCCAAATACTACAGCAGCGTTCTTTGGCAGACATCAAAGTGTCAGGGTTTTATTCCATGGGGATTAGTGATGGTAGTGTGTGATAATGCCCCTGCCTGCTCGCCGAATTAAACGCCCATGGCTGGGCGCAGGTACAGAGGATCTAATGAACACACAGCCGCACAGGGATTCACGCACAATACATATGCTTGCAGAATGAATACCAGATGCAGACGCATGGCACATACATGTTATACAGAGCAATAACTTGCTGCTATGAAAATAATAACCTCCGTCATGGCTAAATTGTCTCCACATCTGAGTTAATTCTCATCCGTTCATCTGTATTATGTTGGTCAGTATGTCCACAGAGATCTGTCCTTCACTCTTCTCTCGTCTTACACCCCGGTGGCAAATTGGGTTTTTAAATAGGTGGTTTTGATCATCCCTTCAACCTCATGTCTCTGGGTTTCTCTCTCTGTCTGTGTTCTTCCTTCTCTTCTTCTGTCTGCCCAGCAAACTGGCCAAATAATACAACAACTGCTAATATACTGTATATATATTTATGATTAAAACAAAGAGCCGTCTTTGTACAAGTGTTTAAAGGGCTGCAGGGCATTTCAATGTTCACTTTGTGCTCTCTCTTGTTGACTGAGAAGGTCCCCGGAGACGGCAGGAAAACAGCCATGAAAGGAGAAACACAGGGAGACGGAGAGCGGTGGAAACTCGTCCTTGCTGTTCATTGTTTGCGCTGTTGTCTCTTCTGTTTCTTTGTCCACAAGGACAAAGAAACCGAAGAGGAGTTTTGTGTAAAAATTGTATTTTGGGCAAGTACAGCACAGGCTGGAAGTGGGACTGATGGAAAATCAGCGGCTGGATGGGCCTAGACAAGTTCTAGCTTATTTTGTGAAATCTGATCGGGACATGGGAGATCAACTCCAACTCCAATAGGATCCACTCAGACTCAGTAGCCACCCTGTAGTACAGAGAGGAAATTCAGCACTTTTGCCACTTAGCCGACACTGGCAGTGTAAGTGTGAAGCATAACCCGAGCTTAAGTCAACACTTTGCATATTTCCTGTCCAACTTGGGCTTTATTTCGTTGTTGTGTTCATTTTTTGCATAGTTGTGAGGCAGGAAACAGCAAAAAAGACTCACTGAAAAGATCAGGCAGGTTTTAAAGACGCGTCGGTTGGACTATAGTAGAAATAAAAGAAAGAAAATACGGAACCATAGTTGGAATAATCTTCCTAACGGGCGGTTGCTCTGATTGTCTAACTGCAAAAACGATTGTGACTAAAATAACGCTTTCCTCTAACAAGTCTTAATTATTCATTTAACCCTGCGTTTGATCCTACATAGTCAGCAGGAAAGTATAAAGTTAGATGGATCAAATCTGAAGTAAAGCGAAGCAGATTTTCTGAAAAGAACATGCACAGAGAGCAAAACTCTCTCTCCTTCAAAAAAAGAACAAAATAAGTCTTTGAGCCTATTAGGCCAAGTCAGAGTTACTGTGGAAGTGTAACCTGCATCATTTATGTGATTATTTCTGCTGCTCACAGGCTTTAAATGCGTCTTGCTTACTGACAACACTGTAATCCTCGCCTCTGTTTGTAGTCATGACATCCTCATCATTTTTCTGACATGCTCCTTCTGCACACAGGGTGTCATTTATGGTCGCTTCCTGCTTTGGTGACATGGTTGATTCGTGTTTATATATGTATACATATGTGTGTGTGTGTGTGTGTGGTGGGCGTGCACGACAAAAGTGAAAGAGGGAGACAGAAAATCTTCAGCAGAGACAAAGACATGACCTTTATTTGTCCTAGTGAACTGGTTTAACAGCACGGTGGCAACGGAAAGACAAACACAGATAAGGACGGCAACAACAAGGCAGCGAGTCTGAGAGAGCAAGTGAAAGAGGAAAAGATAAGAAAGGCCAATCACAAAAAGAGAAAGCAGGTCAAATGCCTCTCTCACCTGTAATCACCTCCTGCAGGTCAGCTTATGCCTCGACTCGCCGCCGTCCTCCAACTAATACTGAGCCCAGCCATCAAACATCTCTCTCTTCTCCTACCTCCCCTTCCATCTTTTCTCTTCTCTCTTTCTACACAAACAGAACAGACCTTGATGTTTTTCCAATAATTGGCAGCAGAGGTTGACTTTTTTTCTCCCCACCCCCCTTTCTGTTTTTTTTTTTTTTGCTCTTCCTCTTCCTTTAGAGATGAATAGTTGGCCCGGGATCAAAGGCAGACCCCAACCGGCCACTCCGACCACCACAAAGGGGCGTTGGGTGCTGGCATGGGGCCAGGAGCTGCACATGGCCGACGACAAGTCATGCAGATGGGGCCTGCGGAGGCCTCGTCGAGAGAGGTCAGTGGCCGAAGCATCGGAGCTCGTGCTTCCTGTAAGATGATCCAGCCTCGTGTGACTGACTCCCTTTTGTCTGCGCTGGTCTTTTTCTTGCACTTGCTCCTCTCGGTCGCTTGTTTACTTCCTGCAACCGCCCTGTCTTTGTTCCTTTCTTCAGCGATCTTCTGCTCTGATTCTCCACGTTCCTTTTGGCTATTCCAGCCTGCAGAGAGAATGAGAGAGAGGGAGGGCGAGTGTGGCGGCCCGTGCAGCAGGAACAGAACATGCTGAGGTAAACATCTTTCCCCCGTGGACAGAACTGTGTTTAAATGTTTAAGAAGTCCCAAGTAGAGTTTAGTGGAACACTTCCCTCTACTCTCAACAGCCCTTGTTTAAATATATACGCGCTTCAGCCAAGTCAGATGTGGCTAAGGCCTGTACAAATAAATGGAGCTAGAGGACACAAAAAGTGGGACAGATAAAACAAATGAACAAGCCCTTGTAGTCCAAATATATATGCAACACCCAGTTTGCTTTTCAACTCCTTCAACTGACACGTCTGCAGATTTTCTCTGAGGACAGCAGATATGATGTTACTGAGCCTGAACCGGATTGTTGGACTCCTGAATTACAGACAGATCATAGTGAGGACACAGCCCGTGAAAAACATCACCTTCAGATGTTCAGGTCCAGTTTCCATCCATGCTGCAGACGTCGATACAACCTTGTGAGTCTCTTGGACATTTCTGCCCTCCCCTTCATTATGTTTTATGAAGTCTACGGTGGGCTTCATGTATTTAGCAGACATCCTTGTCTCCCCAGGCAACCTAAAAAAAAAACACGTGAAAGTGAAAACAGATTATGCAAACATCATATGGCAACAAGTATCTAAAACCCAGCCCGAGAAATGAGGAAAGAAACCCCTGGATGTAAAGGAAAGACGTAAAGCAGCAGTGTTTTTCCACTCTCCGCTCGCTGTTCGGCACGAAGCCCCGACTTCAGCCATATGTTCAAGATTAGATGTACCCGTTTACTAGATGAGAACACATTCACCAAACGCTCTGCTGCTCGCCATGAATCAACTGCTCTCTGTCCACGCCCTCGCCTTGTGGTTCTCATTCTGTTAAACAATATGATAACAGCCATCAGATGTGTGAGGAATTACACATTTGTAGTACGAATGCTGGTATGAATCAGTTATTTCAATATGTATTTATTCGCAGCTCAGATGTGTAAATACCTGTCTATTACCGTAGTAATGCCTGTGAATATGATGTGACTAATCGTTACTGTTGGTTTCAGTGCAGCTGCGTGATCATCAGTATCCTGACCAACACCCCAACGTGACTCCTCCGCTCTGAGCCACCGCCAAGCAGAACAGCCGAACAGAATGGAGCCGCAGGACGCAGCGAACACGGAGGCGCCTCGGTCTACAGCCTGGGACTGAGCACCTCAGGAGCCAGGAAGGCGAGAAGCGCCGCCGTACGACGCGACGCAGCCTCTGCCAGCTCCTGGCCTCTGGCATCTGTTGCTGAGCATAGCTCTGTCTGCCAAAAGTAGCAGAGACCGGAATCGTTTCCTGCACAGTCCGTCACACTCATTAACAGCTGACCTCTAACAACTGCTGCACTGCAGCTACTTCACACATTGTGGTAATATTGTGTAGTAACACACATCCTTGTATTACATCGTGCTGTGTGTTCAACATATTCTCGTCTGTTCGCCACAGGTTCAGGAATCAAACATACAGAGTCACCACCGCTGACTATTAGTTAAAACGAGCAGTCTGAAAATCCAAAAACAATAGCGATAAATAAAAATACCTGAGAGTTGACATGACTAAGAACAAGTTCACTTTCTTTTCGAGTTTATCTCTGCTCCATCGTCAACAAACCAAAACAATAATAGCACATGAGGAGGATGACAGAGATATTAAAAGTAATAATTCATAGTATCTGTGTGTCAGTACAACAGCGTCTTTCTTGTAACTTTGGCTGAGTTAATCCTTTATTTACATAAACATATTTAAAAGGATACACCGCTCCAGCCTGAAGCTATAGACGTGAGCCTGTTGCGCTTGTGTGCGGGTGCATCGGTCGCTTGCGCGTTGGAAAGGTGCTCTTCTTTGGGTCAGAAGCTTCCAGCCTACAGAGGAAGGCTTTCGCTAACAGAAGTGTCTGGTTGTGAAAAGCCAGAGAGTGAACAGCAGTTTTACAGTTGCGTCTATGGGATCAAATTAGGGTCAAATAAAATTTGTACCCGTAAAATGATTTGTGCGTGTGTAACCCAGATGCGTGCATGTATTTGTACCTGTAAAATGATTTGTGCGTGTGTAAACCAGATTTGTACTTGTAATACACTTTGTGTGTCTGTAAAAAGATTTGAACTTGTAGATTTAACAAGAGTTTTACCAATATTCACACACACAAATCAAGCCTCTAAGTTACGCACAAAATGTGACCCTAAATTTACAAGTACAAAACGGTGGCTCTGATTTGACGCTTGAATTTGATTGGCTAATGAAACCCAATCACCAAGCAGGCTGTCGCAGTCCTTTAGCGAAGCACTACCGGTCCTGAAAGGTGAAGACACAGCGATAAGCGGCGAGCGCCAATAAACCCAGAGAGTAATTATATTTAATGACGAGACAGACTTGACAGTGACTTACCTGCAAGGCTTTTATTCACGTAGGTAAACTTATGCGGCCTCATGAAAAACTATTACGTTGAGTCTCGGTGAATGACAACGTGCTAACCGCGGCTTCACACTGCACAGATAACATGCTAACAGCCTTACTGCTAACATGCTACTTAAACATCCAATAAAACCACCATTGCTAATGTGACAGAGTCAGCAAGTTATTTCCCTTTACGTAACCCAAGCAGGTCTGCCAACGTAAAACGCACCAGAGAGCAGAGTTTGTGGCTTATAACATTTATTTTAATGACACTTTCAAATTAAAAAAGGCGATTTCCTGTTTAAAAACATGCAACAATGTTCATGAGTAAACCAATGCAAACAAAACAAAACAAACCACCATGCTTGGGTTAATTCAAAGCAAATAAACAGGAAAAATAAACCAAACCAATGTCAATTCAGTTAAAAGATCTACTAAACGCGATAAACAGGATCCGGTCCACATCAGGACAACGAAGCAGGGACCGTCTCGCGGCCCCAAGTCGTCAGATGTGCCTTAAATCCGAATCAGAGTCTGAGGCAGAACCAGAACAGCGGTCGTCAGAACAGCAGCGGTGAGGGAAAAGCCGATTCGTGGCCGCTCTTCCCAGGCCAGAGTGCAGCCCCACAGTGGTGGAGCCAGAGCAGCAGAGCTTTGCAGCTAAGGGACCTGCTGCAGTCTCTTCAGCAGAGGATCCTCCCTCCACTCGCTGCATAAATTACATAAAACATGGTTAAACAGGTGGAATGCGACCAGGAATTCTACAGTATAAAACCATGCGTGATACCTGGACATCAGCTGCCACAGCCCGGGCCAACACCAGATCAGCTGATCGCTACTAAAAGCTCGGCTCCGGAGACGTCGCCCCTGAGCTCTGTGCATATAAAAACGGGTAATGCGCTAAAACGTTACCTACCAGCAGCGACTTCCCTGCATGTGCAACACACGGACTCTACGGAGTCTCCCTCAGCTTGATTCGGGGCCGAACAGAGTCACCCATGCCCTTAAAAACACCTGCCAGACTCACCTGGGCCTGATTGAACAATAGGCTCCGGTGAGCACCAACACCCGAGCAGGCTCTCTGTTCAGTGAGAGGAGAAACCTCCACTCTGCCACTAACACCAGTTCACCTTTACCAGCTGCTACATCACCTTAGCATATCAGAAGAGTACATCATATCATACATATAGACATTAAATATAATTACTCTGTGGGTTTATTGGCACTCGCCGCTTATCGCTGTGTCTTCACCTTTCAGGACCGGTAGTGCTTCGCTAAAGGACTGCGACAGCCTGCTTGGTGATTGGGTTTCATTAGCCAATCAAATTCAAGCGTCAAATCAGAGTCACCGTTTTGTACTTGTAAATTTAGGGTCACATTTTGTGCGTAACTTAGAGGCTTGATTTGTGTGTGTGAATATTGGTAAAACTCTTGTTAAATCTACAAGTTCAAATCTTTTTACAGACACACAAAGTGTATTACAAGTACAAATCTGGTTTACACACGCACAAATCATTTTACAGGTACAAATACATGCACGCATCTGGGTTACACACGCACAAATCATTTTACGGGTACAAATTTTATTTGACCCTAATTTGATCCCATATGCGTCCTGCTTCACCTCTACACGAAACGACGGAACCGCTGATGGTTGCGCTCCGTGTGACCAGTCGCCGCTATCGCTGCTGTGTCTCTTATCAGCAAATCAACCTGTTGGCCACAGGGTCACTGCTTTAACCTCCAGTCAAGGTGCAGGGACGTCACATGCAGCAGCACTGTGTCCAACCTTTCCCATGAGGGCCAATACAGGAAGTGAAATGAAAAGGCTTCTTACACGTGAACACACATCGCAGCCGTTTTATGTATGCTGATAGTTATTTAATTTGCTTTCAGGTTAAAAGCATCAAGCTGGATGAGTGGATCCACTGTGAACGGCTTAATGAAAAACCTGCTGCCGAGAGGTAATTACAGCCAAGTAAATAAAACGCCATGACACACTTTATGTGACCTCTATGGAAAAAGCTGTTGGTTCCAGCCCAGATAATGGGCCACTTAACACAGACAGCGTACTAATTAAAAGGCCAGCGCAGAAATCATACTGCTGTTACCTAAACAGGGTCAACTGGTTGCTTGTTTCGTTTCAGCGTTCACTTCTCAGCTATTAGAAAATTATGAGCGAAGAAGTGTGATGTTGTTTTTCTGTAATAATGGGCATTATTCTCACTTTTATGTGTCCCTCCTACAGAGAAAATAGGCCTGATCTCTCCCTTTGTGGTTGCTCCAACTGCTCACTTCCACCACCCACACAACACATTTTCCCAGGCAACAATGTTCCTCCAAAGTTTACACACAATAAATAACGATATGCCCAAAGCAGTTAGCAGTGGCCCCGCTCTCCGTTTCCTGGCTGCAGTTGAAATGAAATGGTAATTTTGACTTGAGGAGGATTTCAAAGGGATGGCCTCTACTTTTCATCTTGGTGCATACCACGAGCTCGCCGACACATTCACGCTGGGATTTGAGAAAAAAAAGAGAAGGGAGAAGAAAAAAAAGCTGAATTTTAAGTTTTTTGTATGAACTTCCTTCTTTTTTTTCTGACATCTCCCCAAAGAACAAGAGATGTAACATTTCTGAGCTCTCTCCCCCAGATGGACAGCGTTTACATAAACAACCACCTCCGGGTTCAGAGAACATTTGATTGATGTGTCATTGTCCAAAGATTGTTTCCAGGCATTTGAATAGATAATTCGGCGTATTTGAAGTAAAGATTTTTCTTGCAAAGGGCAAAGGTCACCTGTGGGGGAAGAGAAGGGGTGTCCTCTAGCTCCTGTGCTATTTTTGCATCTGAAGCTCCAAGCAGCCGGTCTGCTTTTCACAGGAGAGATTGACTGACACTTGAATCGTCCTTCTGCTCACGATTACAAGGTGGTTACCAAAACTCCATCTGAGATCTTGCCTGCTAGCTCTGTTATGCAAAATACCTGTGTGTCGAACTGAGGCCCTAACGCTGCGTGGATGTGTCCTGTTGGTTTTCTAGGTCCGTCGGCGAGATCGGCGTGACACCAACGGCCGGGACTCAATAAGGAGCAACAAATGGAATTAAAACATGCAAAACAAGGTCAGTCGCACACGAGGAGCACTGACTCCACCCTCCCACCCCAAACCAAAGCATCTTACCTCTTATTCAATAAAGACCTTATTTCCCACATCACCAACCTACTGGCCCGGACCAAGCAGCCGCTGCAATATCAAGAGTCCACTTTCCTAGAGCCGGCCAATCACATTCCATTGTTGGTCCGCCAGCAGGACACAGGACAAAAGCAGAGTGTGAAAAAGAAAGAAACACTGTGGTGTCTTCATTATCTCCAGCTCAGCAGCCCATGAACGAGGCCAGGGTTAATTGCTGCTGATTAGATGTCAGTGCGCATGGCTGAGTGAGCATACAGATCTCAGTGGGGGGGCACCGGGGTAGGAGGAAAGAAGGAGGTCACACACACACAATGACGTGAAATCAGTGTCAAGTGTTCCTCCTCAGTTAGTTTAGCGGGTTTGGGAACAGATAAAAATGGAGATGAAGCGAAGTGGAGATGTCTTTTATCTGCGGCTGTGTGATTCCAGTCTTGTGGGCTTTGTGCGCTGCTGTGTGAGCACGAGTTCCTGAAACGCAGCATATCACGCCTCAGCACAAGCAGCTAACAAAGTGGTCACTTGTTGTGCGTTTAGCTGAAGTTGGTGGATTTATGTGTGGCCACGTCCCTTTAGTTTCATTTCTTTTTAGATTGTCTGGTGACAGATCTGTAAAACCAGAGGCTGGATTGTGACAGATGGTAAGATGGTGCCCAGTGGATGAAACCTAAAGATTATTAATGGTGCTTCACTCTAGAGGCCACCACATAGATCAAAGCTTAATATAACATAATATAACATAACATAATTTCTCAATATACTGACTTGCAGAGGAAGCTCCGGCATTTAACTGCAAAGTTACATAGCGTGTGACACTAGCGAACTGTCATAGTTACCAGATCTATGCGAGAGCACGTTATATTGTGGGGAAAAGTTAAACAGACAGATAATCACTAGGCAGAAAAGTTTTAAGAGAGAGTGTCTTTAACATCAGGATGCGACCACGTTCAGAGACCACAGTTCAGACACGCAGGCCGCCCCTGTGAAACACGAACCAGCGCCTCCATCACCAAAATCATCTGTCTCCGTTTGTGTGTAATATACAAACAAGCTCCCAGGTCAGTCCTGGGTTATGTTTGTTTTAATGCATGATTTTTGTCGCTCTGTTGCTTTTGTAGCCAAAATAACGCAACAATAGAGGTGATTTAGACAGAAGGCGCGCGATAGACGGAGAGGGAGGGCAGGACGTTGTAACCTTCACGCTTGCTTCGTAGCTCGCTTTGTTTAAATTTCTGAGATCAAAGGGTGCAATGCAAATTCCTGCAGCTTCCAAGCCGCCATTTGATGTTTTCAGGAGCCAAATTATTGTGGTGATTACAGTAGCTATACACAACCGGTGGAGCAGGCCAAACAAGGGTCCTTGTTGCGACTCTCAATTAGTGGTGTGACATCTCAGCACCCAACGTCTGAGAGGCATCCCACAATAAGAGAGGCTGTTTGGGCTGATAAAGTGATTTGGCTTGGTGGGGCCCTTTCATCTGCACTGACAGTGGGGTATTTGAAGCTTGTGGGTATTCTCTCTGCACATCCTCACACCTCCCTTTATTGTGACAATAGCGCCACTGTGTTCAGCGTTTCAAAGAGGCTATAGGCCTGCCGCACTGACAACAACGTCGGGCCCGTCCACTGTCATACAGAAGCGAACATTTCTAAAGTGAATTTATCAAGGATTAATAGAGGCTAGTATGCAGGTAATAAGCCTCAGCAGCTTTACTCAGAACATATACGAGGCATCAGGTCATTAGCGGTATTCCCATGTTGTCTGAATATTATCAGAACGCAGCCGTCTCTGAAGTTGATGATGCCAGACTTGTTTTTTTATTTGTGTGTTATTAAAAGCCACACTGCGTTGAAAGGATAACTTTGCCTGTGGGAAGGACAGAGCACTCGGGGATCAGGTTCAGCTGTATTTCTGATAACACTTTGCATTCTGCAGGCGCCAGTGACAGCTCTGATGCCGCGTGTTTGATTGTCTCTTTCATGTTCTCCCCCTGCCTTCAGTATGAGCAGCTACTGTGGGTCGGAGGTGAAGCGGAGGCAGAGTGGACTGGAGCAGTGGAGAGAGATTGAGATAGGATGCGCTGCTGTCAAGGTGATGGGCAGAGGCACTAGAAGGACGCTGGGTTTCAGGCACTTCAGGCTGTCTCTGTGTAACTGAATGTTCCAAAAGGCCCTAGAAGTTAAACCACGTCAAGCACCATCAACGTCGCAACGTAAATCGGTCACCATGGCAACAGAGCTATACTAACCAGCCTGCTCCCGCTGTATGATACCGAATGATTACTGATCACACGACAAGTAAACGATGTAGCTCATCTCTGTCATAAGCTGATCCAGAAAGACTTTCTCTGACCAATGACAAACACAGACAGAGAGGTTTTCCAGTCAGTCTTACACAGGCAAGGACAGGATGAAACTGCAGCTTCATTTGATCACATGCTCTTAATTCACAGTTTGAATCACATTTACCGTTTTAGCAAGTTTGAACTAATGCAGTACTTTTTTCAGTTTAGACAAAGGTTGGACATAATGCGGTTGGACTATACGACGATGATATTCGTTAAAGGCTGTAGATAGTTGTGTTGATCGTCCACACGACAGGAGACTCTCACTGTCAAAAACCACCACTGGCTTATGAACATCATTCTGCCCTCTTGATAATAAATCATCTCTCTCCTTTAAGCCTGGATATCGTGTTTTAATTGCGACAAAGTCATGGAGGAGCTCGTCCATCGTTCTGAGAACAAGCTGTCCTCCACAGACAGGAACAAAGGAAACCCAGCGGGAGGCCTAGTGTTCTATGCATGTGGCCTGGGCACACTGGCCTGGTGAATTCAGTGTGTGAGATAAGCAGGATAGCGTCCATCACTGTGCTCTGTACTCCACGTCTCACTGAGTCCTGCGAGAACAAGTTGGAAAACTGCAATGTCGCCTTCCTATACGCCCGGCGCTGACCTGGAAACAGCTATTCACCGCCGTGAGAAAAAGGCCCCGAAACGCTCCTTCTCACTAAGAGAAACATATAACAGTATTAGATCTAGTTTAATTACACAGGGGCTTGTGGATGGGCCCCTCTTTTCTCTCGGCAGAGAAAATGCTTAGCGTTTGTTGTCGGTTCAAGGCTCTCTAAAGGATGTGCTGGCATGTGCAGGGTTCTGGCAGAGAGGAAACTTGCAGTGGTGGGGGGGAGATGAACTGTTATTGTTTGAAAAGCGTGTAAGCGGCCTTCACAACACTGCATCCACGGAAATGAAGCAAAGACACTGAAAGAGAAAGAGAGAGAGGATGAGAAAGTGGCAGAGGGAGAGAGCGCACGAAAGAAAAAAACATCTTTGACTGACGACTTAACAGGCGAAACAGAATTTGTCTTTTGCCGGGAGATGTCAGATGCCTTGCCAGCGAGGGAGATGGAAAGAGGGAGAGAGACGGAGAGCGCAAAAGCACACCACAGAATCGCTCCTGCGCCTTTCTCGCCCTCTTTTTTCTATTCCAGTTTAAGACGGCTCGGTGAATGCAACAACATCAAAGGCCCAGCACTCAGAATGTACATTGTTGTTCCAGTAACCACATGAAAAAGAAAGCGAGAGAGATGGAGAAAGGCTCGGAGAGACGGAGCAAGTTTTTTCCATTTCTTTCTTTGTACATAAACACGGAGCTATGGAGGGAATCGGTTTGGAGACGGCAGAAGATTAACTCTTTTATCTCCTCATTTCAAACGTCCTCCACATGCGAACCGCTGTCAGGACCAACGCCACTACAAAGCCGAGGTGTCTCCGGTATTAGGACGCGTACTGTGTAACTCCTCCACAAACAAAGCTAATGAGAGCAGAAGCAGAGCGGAGGAGGCGGTTCATGTACAGTAGCTCCATCCTGACTCATTGTCATTAAGAAAGGCTTGTGTCAGCTCTGTGAGCTAAACTTAGAAAACAGCAAACTCCAGCCACAGAAATTCCACGTGTATAAAAGAGGAACGTAATGAAACAGTCCCAGAGTTTGTGCCTCAACGTGACCGACAGGCTTTATCTTTCCTCATAGACCACCCAGGAGCAACAAGTCGGTTCCCACCTTTAGTCTGAGTGTGTGTGTGCAGGCTGTACACTTTCTAAGCAAGTAAACGTGCGTCCGTGTACCGTGTGTGTGTGTGTGTGTGTGTGTGTCTGTGAATGAATGCGTGTGCGCTCCTACCTCCCACCATCTGGGACCTGTTTGGAGAGATTTTCTGTAAAAATCACAGTCACGCCGTGGCAGGATTACCACTGTGAAAAGCAGCACCTGGAAGAAACTCTGTGCTCCTGCTCCTCTCGCTCAGATGCTCAAAGAAGTTTCTGGCTTCCCAGCTTGAGGCACAGGATTTGTTTTTGACCTACATGGGCGTCCTAGGCCTCATGTTCCCATCCAAAAAGCACACACACACACACACACACACACACACAAAAGCAAAGCACACATATCAAATTCACACTAGGATACATTCAGAGAGGTTACAGTATCACCATGTTACAGTGGATAAACAACTGCGTGGAGGTGGGGGTGCACACAGGAATGTGTTTACACCATATATATCATTTTTCATTTTTTATTGGCAGGCTAAAATGCTAAAGGCTGATTATCCACATAGAGATATGAGCCTGCAAATGAAAGGCTTCAATAATCCCATATAGAAATTGAGCTGGAGCATCTCCGCTGAAGATTTCCCATTAGAATATAATCTGAGCGCAGGATTAGACAATTAGACCCGTTTTGATGTTCAGGCGCACAGTGTGCGGTTGTAGTAAAGGATGGATGCTTCCACGTGTCTGAGTGCGCCTGAACTGGCTGAACTGACCCGACACCCGCGGTGCTGTCCGGCCCTCGGGCGCTCGGTTGGGGAGTCTATAGACGCGTTTTATTTGGATCAATGAGATGCATAGATTTATTTATTATTTAGCAAATTTTTTTTTTCCACCTTGCTCCAAATCCTTTTACCTGCTGCCTTTACTGCTTTCCAAAATGAATTTCTAGAATGTTTACTACCAGCCTCACACAACGTCACAACGCTGCAAGTCTTCGTATTCAACAGTTGCTGTTGCTGTCAGATAATGAGTCAGTGGAATTTCTACTGTCCTACAAACATACAAATGTGATTCCAGTTCTGGACACTTTATGCTTTGATCCACAAGCGCCTGAAAAAGCAGAAGCGTTTTTTCCTTCTTGAGGAAACTGTTTACTCTCTGTACAAAATCCTACAAGTCCTGCTTTTACCAGGAGGCTGTGTGCTTTAGCTTTAGCTTTGTGTTCAGCAAACAGACATCAAGGTTGTATCGATTGTTTTCATCTAACTCTCGGCAAGAAAGCGAAAAAGCGTATTTGCCAAAAAGGAACCAATGCCCTCAGGCTGGCATTTCATGGTACCTGCCAGCAGAACCACGAGGTGCAAGGTCCCTCTTTGGCCATTATGCATATCAAGATTCCGTTGTTTCACCCTGTTTGCAGTGATGTAGCTTTGTTTAATGTGCCAGCTCTGCCCTTACACGCTGGGCTGCTATTAATTACCGTATGCACACAAGGCTGACAACGTTGTCCTAGAGAGCACGTGGTCTCTGTCTCATGATCGTAGCATTTAAATAATAAAAATGAGTCTCTAATTACAAAAACAACAAAGTCTACTGGAGACACTGGGCACGAGTGGGTGGTTGGATGTTGCCCCCTGCCTCTTCTAGCCAGGTAGCCTGGAGCCTTCTGTGGTTATGTGGCAATATTCAAATTAGTCGTAACATATTTTAGATGCTCATCTCACATTTGCCAGCTTAAATGTAAGATATTTGCTCTAAAGTCTTCCAGATGTGGGGGGGGGCTGCCTCCTGTGGTCAGGGGTCATTGAGCAGGAAGGTGGAAAGCTGGGAAGAGCGGGAGAAGACGGCAACATGCTAAAGCCAGCGTATGACAACAGCTGTGGTTAGGTAGCAACGAAAACACTTCAGTTCTATCTAATCTGTTCGGTTTCCTGAAATCCAGCTGAAAAGGCTCAATCACTGCCCTTCCAGCTAACGCGGGGATGTGGAGTACAGTAACGTGCCACTAGGGGGCTGAATCAGACGCTGGGCCCCCAGCTGATTTAAAATGCTTTTTGTTGTCTGACACTTTCATTTCGTCATGTTCTGCTGTTTTTTGAAAGTCACTTCTCAAATTCATGCTGTAATTGTATCATCTGATGATGGAAGGAAAATACATTTTAAATGTATCGTACGCAAATGATGCTTATATCAGCTGACATAGACTCGATGTGTTGAATGAGTAAATGTCTGTGCTGTGTTGTAGAACATAGAGAACAGAGAGGAAGCGCTGCTAAGTGCAACCTTTGGGAGCGGTAAGAGTTAAATAGGGGGACATGGCCGCTAGTATTTAGCTGGAGCCGTACACACAGTTCTTTATCGGCTGGCATCACCGGACGGCAGCTGCTGCCTGGACCTCGTCGCTCCCTCTGTCTCTAGGCATGACTGTATATATTTTGCTTGTTCCTTTCAGCAGTGCGCACAGTGACGTGTGCCCCCAGCCTGGCAAACGCCCACCATGTCACCGTTAAGCACCGCGCCACCCGCCCTCACTGTTGACCCGCTGACCCTCTGCGTGGTGTCTGACAGTGTCTGGGACCGATGCCGGTGACATCACCCGTCACAATGAGTCCACCGCCACCGCCGGCTCTACTGTCCATTGACGGCCAGACAGCGAGCGGCCTTGTTCCCGCGGAGGACGGTGCTGGCGTGGCACGCTCCCTCTGTAAATGATGAAAGAGAGCGACAGAGCTTTGCTGAAAGCACGGGCCTTGTTTGGCCAAGCGCGCTGGACGCCGAGCTGATCGGAAGGCGCCTCTCTCCCCTGACAGTAACTTGTGTGATGTGTGGAGATTAAACGGGAAAGAATGTGTTTGATGTCTCGATTTGAATAAATAACTCTGATGTTGAGCGTTTTACAGCGTTAATCACATTTGGTGATAACCGAGCTCCTTGTGTGTGTCTGCGTTCGTGTGCCATCGCCAGCGCATCAGTCCGGGGAAATGTGAGTCAGAGATTGTAAACGGCGCGACTGTTGGTATGTGAGGCTTTAGTGCTGTAACACAGAAACCTCATCAGTCTCCTCAAGTCAGTTTATGACACTTAATAGTGATGGTGGGAGAGCCATTAAAAGGCTCCTTATACAGCAGCAGACGCCGCTTCATTATTCCATTACTCTGGCATTTCACATCTAGGAGATAAAACCTGCCTGGAGGGACGTCGCTGGCGATTGGATTTGCTCTCTCAGACGTCTCAACCCGTTGTGTCTGACACGTGTGGGTCTTGTACGTGGTTGAACAGATCCGTGGGGATAGCGTGTGTTTCCTGGCATTCCTGAGGGGTCCGCATCTGGAAGGGATTGTGTTTCTGCGTTTCGAAAGCTGGGCCGAAAGCTGTCGCCTCTACGTCAGGCAGCTTCGAGAGCGGCTTCAAGGTGGCAAACCTGTAACTTCCTCGCTTCCGCTTCAAGCGACCGTCTTGTCTCTCACAGCCTGTTAATTGAGATATCGATGCTTTGTTTGTTAGATGTGATGTATCTCTTTGATCGTCATATACCTTAACTGGGTTCAGGGGCCTTTGTGATGTAAATTCAGCATCCTATGGCCCGCGTCGTTTGAAGGATAGAGGAGGCTCAGACAGGAGAATTTTCTCAGGAATTCACTGTAGGTGTCACGGAGACAAAGCTCCCCCACCCCCTTTCAAATGGAAGGGAATCGTGCTTGCTGCCACACCATATGGAGAAATGTCCCAATTTCTTTCCCTTTATATCAGCTGCAGTGCGTTTCAAGTCGAACCTTTTGTAGCATATACCACATGCGATTTGGGCTCTTGTGTGGCGGCGCAAACTTTGTGACTTTTATATATCTCTGTGAGCGCTGTCTGACAAGTTTCTGTCACTCACTTTTTTCCCTTTTCTCTCTCCACCAGCAAGCACATTTCTACCCCATCGATTGATTATCACACATCAAGCCCTTGTCGTCATGGCAAAACTTCATTTGAATCTTCAGTACTTTCCCCATGTCTTTCAACCAGCAGCTGTCAGCCACATCAACAGTAGACGCGCTCTGCGCCAGACAAAGTTAAATTGAAGCACACTCTAACACTATATATAGATAAAGTGTCACTTCTTTCATGAGACAAGGCACCTTCGAAGTCGTCAATACAGAGCGCTTTATCACGGGCAAAATAACTTTGAAACTGGAGAAGAGAGGAGAGATGAAACGATTACTCTCGCTTCCCACTTTGTGCTCAAAAGAGGCAAAAGTAAGATTATTCTAAAGTGGGTAGAAGTGTTTAAGGGGCTGGCTGTTTGATCTGCCTGTCCATCAGCGCAAACGAAGAGCACCTCCTGATGCTTCTGATCGTTAGGTGTCCTCAAAGTGTCTCAAAGTGTCTTTGTTATCGCTGAGTGCGTCGATTAAAGGGAGAAATATCATTTATTCATTTTGCCATTGAGTGAAAGAAAGAAAGGATTCAAGAGCTTAGCGTTCATTTTTGTCAAACTCCGGAGGTGCGGTGATGAAGTCAGCTTTCTTTTGAGAGACAAGTAGAGTTGAGGTAAAAAAGACGTGCAGTGAAAGTTTCTGGCTCTGCAGAATTTGAAAGGCCTCAGTGATCTTGGAGATAAAATAAATGACGTTCAAACTTTATTAAACTTTTCTTTTAAGAGCACGCCGCAGGATGACAGTTCTGAAAAGAACTCTGTCTAACAAGGTGTTACTGACGCTCGTAGCTGATGCACGCGCTCGGCGCCACACGCGCACTATCTATTACATCTACCTGCAGCCGTGTCACACGCATATCGAAAGCTAAAGTATATGTTGATTAGAATGTGTTAAACCGATTTCAGGAATGTGGAGACACAAAGCCTGCCAGAGTCAACACACACTGTATGCGCCTGCTGTCTTTTGTTCACCAGAGGACAATGGCATATTCATCTTCGCTCCATTTTCCAAGCGCGGTATCTGATTCTTTAACGCGCTTCTCATTCTGGAAGTCCCTTCCATTCCTACTGTTTCAGGTTCTTTTCTTTCTTTTTCAAATACTCAATCCTGTTGTGAGGTGTCTCTTAGAAGTTGAAAAGTTCTTTTCAAGCCCGAAGTTTTTGCCGTCTTCACTTTTCAACTGGCAAGATGAATATCGGTGGGACAAAGCGTAGAAAGGAAAGGCTTTTGACAAGACTTCTGAAGGCCCACGAGCTCGTCCTGTCTCTCCCTTTTGCAGTTTTCCCATAACTGGCTTTCTCGCGTGGCTGCTAAAAAGACACCGTATCAAATGCAAACTGAGAAGTCAAAGTCTTTCAAGATACATCAGTGGAGCCCTTGTGGAGATGCTGCTCTGCTTAGATTTTTCACAACTTTTGAAAAATGAGAAATTGGTGCATTCTCTCTTGTGTTATCAGAGCTGCTGACAACAAGTTCGTGTTCTGTACGTGCAGAGAGGCGAAGCCATGAAGACATGACCCGGAGCCAGTTGGGTTGTGAAGGTGAAACGCGTCACACACTGTGGGATGTACATATTGCTCTCAGTCTGGGACCTCCCACTTACGTATACCAAGCGGACCTCTTCTCATCCACTGCATGAAATATCACATTGAAAAAACTGGGCAAAAGCAGTTACTGTGTTAATCAGTACGATGCAGTTCAAGCGTTTATTATTCGTTGATAAAGGCGTTTTAGGCGTTGATCTGTCTGGACATTTGAAGTCTAAACACTGAGTGTTTTGCTTTCGCCAAAGCTGGGGGGCCCGTGGTTTAACACTTTCAAGAATCACTTTGTGGGGCGGGATCGTGGCGCAAGCTCAAGCAAACCTGAAATAGCTGAAACTAGACCTCTGTACAAATAATCACCCTGGGCCTCTGTAAACCATCATGTTTATGCATTGTAAATTGTGAAGAGGAATGCTTTAACATTGTGTGGCATATGTATTTCAAGGCTTTGAACATTGGACGGTATCCGAATTTCACCCACACAACCACAGGCTTTTGCTGTTGCCGTTTGACTGAAATATCGCTCAGATTCCAAAGGGACTAAAAAAAAGCAGCCCTTTTTAAGGCTGCCTGAAGAATGTGTCTGAACCCATTCCCGAGCTGCTTCCATGCATTTAGCCGCCGCTGCTGCAGGGTCAAAAACCTTCCACCAACTTCTCACTAAGGGACGTTTTACATCGGTGACCATGCGTTTTTAAAATTCCCTTTGAAATGTTTAAGTTTGGGCTTCAAATATGATGCAAATCCGCAGCACACGCATCGTAATCCATCAATCCTCCTCTAAAACCGGACGCACAAAGGAACAACAGAGGTGCTTATGTAAACACGCAGCGGGACATATTTAGACGTTGCGTCAACCTCTTCCACCTTTGAAGGAGTGTAAACGACAGGTTTTTGGCAGGAGTGCAGTCGCCGCGCCGGTTATCGCTTTCCTACACTGCAATTCATTTCATTTGCAACACACCTCCTCCTTTGATCTGCGCTTCTCCAACTATCATTTCACAACCTGTTTACCCACCGAGTCCTCAGGAAGACTGGGTGACTGTGATGTCATGACACACAAACGCGGCCACACCCCTTCCCCGCGTCCTCAACTGGTTCTGTTAAGAGACACCGATGTCTCACGAAGGTGTTGGTTTTACTGCAACGCCTCACCCTAAGCAAACCTCGCTGAAGTTCAGCCAGGTTCACCTTCAGCTCAGACCTGCTGGTAAACAGGCAAACGTTTCAAAATTTCACTCCCGCTCGGACCATTCGTCGTTGGTAATGTCACACTCCCATCACAGGCATCCTACAGGGTCTGAGGCATCTGATGCTGCGTCGTGACATGTGACGTTGCAGCCAAAGACAAGACAAAGACATCGCTGCTCGATGTCATTTATTTCCTTATGCGCAAATCAACGCACAACGACACAACTGTCACTTCACTCGGAAAGGAAGTCGGCACCAAGCAACACTCACGATAAGAAAAAGTACTCCCTCGTAATAATAAAAGTGAATGCTATGAATTCAAGCGTCACTTTTTCACCCGTGCATCCACCGCATCCAGGATCAAGGACTTTACCAAGTCACCGGACATGATGTGGAGCAAAACCCATAATAATAAATAATAATAATAAATGACTCGCACATTTGCCTTGAGCTTTTAATAACAGAACAAAAACGAGTGAATGATGCTGAATGACAACAGTGATTCCTTTCAATAAGTCACAGGCTTGTGCACCTCAGATAGTAGACACTGTACCTACAGCCACTGTGGCTCAGGTTGTTCACCACCTGAAGTGAGGGACAGAGACACAAGCTTAGATGAAACCTCTGCTAGTTTGCCAGGAGACGTGAAACGAGCCCAACCCAGTGTCTTGCCTTCAGTCTAGACTCGGTGGTGGCTGCGTAACGCGGAGGCGGAGGGTAACGGTGACTTCAGCGAGACAGTGGCCCCAAGTATACGAGCAATGCTGTACACACATATGGCTCAAAAGCAACAGAGGTAATGCTCAGAGCCCAGACCTCAACCCAACTGAGGGTTTGTGGCTGGACTTGAAAAAGGCTGTTCCCTCATGATCTTCATGTAACCTGACAGATGTCCAGATGTGCGAAGTTTGGCTCTGTCCAGAGTCAACACTGCAACGGCTTTGAGCGGTTTCTGACGCGAAGCCGTGAATAATTCTGCTTTTTAATTGAGCTGTAATTTACCGCCATTAAAAGCACAAGACCATCTGTGACACGGAAATAACAAACGACATACGTCAAATGTCAAGCGCAGCCTAAACCGAAGGAGGAACATTCCAACGGCGGCTGCCTCAAACAACTAAACCGTTGGCGCGGCAGGTACAATAGCGGCGTTAAGATCTGTAAGCTCTACGGTCACGCATCCCTGGCAGCCTTGATCTCGCCGCCTCGGAACACGCACACTCCCACACGCGTGTGCGCCTACGCACGCCCAGGTGAAACCATCGCCCCTTCGTGAAGCCAAGAGGTGATTTGTAAAGGGCAGAAAAGCAAGTAGGGTGACATTTCTGAACGCTGCAGCTCGGAGGGGGCTTTGAAAGGTAATATGATAAGTTATGTCTGTGGAATGTCTTGGCAAGAATGTGGCGGGACCGTGAACCTTCACCTCGTCGCTGCAGCTACCGAACACTGCTGGCGATAGCGTGTGTGTTGCTGCTCATTTGACAAGCGCACAGTATTTTTTTGAAACACTGTGCGACAGATTATCCCACGGCTCACGGAATCAGAGAGTGAGTGAAAATGAGATCGGTGTAAAAGTTGAGTGTGAACATGCTTTGCATTGTTCTGCTTGTTTAGTCTGCCCTGGAAAGAATTCAGCTCTCGTGTTTGTCTTTTACAGGTGTTGGCTGATCATCACAGAAGCTCGGATGCAGCAGTGGGTAAGTACATGCTGACGTGCAGGAGGCGGTTGAACTAAACATGAAAGCTCAGTTCCTTTCCTCACTGAATGCAACTCAGTCGTTAATAGAGCGACTCCTTCTGTAAACACAGCCTGTGCACTGGCCACTTTATTGCTAATTCAACCCAATGAAGTATAGTTTTACAAGGTGATCATTTCTTGGTTTTCATTGCTTTTTACTGAGGTCACAGGCTCTAATGTTCCGGCCCCCGTCTTAGAATGAATGAGCCAGCAGGGTGATCCTCAGTGAGGGACCAGCTCCCACAGGACAGAAATCAAAGCCTCCTGCCTTCAAACTGCTTCGGCGACGTAACTCTGCCACGTTAACGTAAAGCCAGGATCATTTAGGCTGAATGAAGCTACTGTGAACGTGTGGCCTATAATAATATTCTGGTGGTTTTGTTGGCGTTTGTTTGGAGCCATCGTATAGTGGCTGCTTGATTTCAACCTTTAAACTCTGGGAACTTTTATTTTAGATTTTTATAACAATGTTATTTTATAATAAGTGATTTTAATTGTGGTTGAACTATGTATATGAGATGTGCAGGGAGCCTGATTAAAAAGATTCATCTCTCTCTGTCTCTCACACACACACACCATTAGTCCCCAGAGCTCCAGCTGCCCAGGGCTCTAAAGTCACGCTGTCCCAGTGTGATTGAAGGTCCAGCTGGTAGACCAGCCCTTTTGATCCCTTTCCCTTTTATGAGAAAGACAAACAGCTCCTCGTCATCGCCCACACTGCTCTGATTGATACACACACACTGTTAGGCACACACACACATTTACATGCTGATCACAGACATACACTCACACATGCTCACTTTTTCCTAATGGACGCCATCTCCCCACTGTAATCACTTTGCTAATGACCTGCTTGAACTCTGACTGCGGTGAGAACAAAAGGTTGAGAGAGCTGCATTTGCAACCAAGCAGTGTGTGAACAAGGCCGTGAGCTGGTTTATTCTGACACGTAGAATATAGTCTGGCAGGCTCAGTATTTGTTAGTGGCTTTATTTAAATGACTTACGAACCGAGCGCGTATAGTTGTGTCTTCGTGCCTGGGCCCTCTAACAGACTGACAACCTGTCCTGGGACTAACCCGCCTTCCACCCAGTGACAGCTGGGACAGGCTCCAGCAACAAGAGCTTCAGGCTGGATTCAATTTGAAATCTTGTGACGCTGGTCTCACACTCAGTCAATTTTGAAAATATTTAAAATGTTTAAATTAAGAACAAGCTGAGCCGGTATGGACGGTTGCATATATGTTATACATACACATAAAATTTCAGCAGGTCATTATTCCTGGAGGCACATTAAGCTGATGGGAACCACATTAACATCCTTTTCTAGTAAAACAGCAGTTAAGAAAAATGGACTGATTGGGTTGTTAACGTCGTTTTCACCATGTTGCTATAGACTATGTATAAGCAGGAGTTGGCTTTAGTTTATTGTAAGTGTTTGTACAGAATGAATGATTCCACTGCGTTAGCAAAACAGCTTTGCTGTGATGTTTTTGTCTTGAGACGGCTTCATAGGTTGCTCCCTGTGTTCTCTCCCCGTTGGCAAGCTAGGAGTAACAATAGAGCAGCAATAAGAGAGGCAGGAGGGGAAGACGGGAATGTGCAGCCGGATCTCCACTTCCTGGATCTCTGCTGGCCCAGAGGCCTTTTTTGGGGCCTTGTCTTGCATGAGACCCATCCCTGCGTGGGATTTGCATGAGACTGGCTTTGATGGGATCCCCCCGCAGCTAAAGCATTGGGACACAAGTTGCGTTCACATTCAACTGGGTGCTGCACGGCCAAGGTGCAAAGGCCCAGAGGGTCGTCTCTCTGGACAGGGCGTCAGGGTGTCTGGGGTTGTTTTCAGGCAGCTAGTTTGAAAAGATATTTACGTAACTTCGCTAATGTGTCGTGGATGGTTTCTGGACAGCACATATGAAGACAGAATGGGGGCAAGAGAGAAAGGAGCGAGAGGGTGGGTAGGATGAAGGACACACACAGACAGACAGAAACTCACTACAGCAACAAAAAAAGATGCAGACGGACCGAGAAACAAAGGGAAATCGAGAAAGAGATATGGGAGAGAGGAGAAGGACGAATGAAAAGGACAAAGATAGAAAAATGATGAAATGAGTGAATCCAGATCCTGTGAGTCCTGGAGGTCAGCTTCTCTTTCTCTCCTTCTCTTACAGTAATCCCTCCAGTAGCAATAAGCTGTTAGGCTTCTCCATAAATCAACGTTTGTATGAAATACCAGTGGGAGCCAAAGGTCAGAGGAGAAAATTAGCAGCTGTCTTTTCCTCTCCTTTCATGTTAGCCGCAGGGCTAATCGCCAAGCGCGCCATCAGCCTCATTTCCACTTTAAAACAAACTCCCCGACAAGCTGGGGAGGAGCTGTTTGCCCGCTCTTACATTTTATAGCACCAGAGTTTATTCAGAGGAGGTGGGGGGGTGGGGTGGGGGGGTCTTCCACCGCTTTCTCTCGCGCCTCTTTCCTTCCTTCCACCTTTCACGTCTTCTTCAGGTGTGAGAGAGTAAACAGTGGTTCATGCTCCTCTGACGCTGGAGCAGCAGCGGTGATTGGCGGCCGTTCTCGTCTGCTCAGCTCTAATGTGGTGCTAGTAGTTAATCCAAGGCCTGCTGACCTCTGTCACCCTGTTGTCAGCACTTCCACAACGCTGTGTGGATGAAATGACCAGATGAAGCTTTCTGGAATGTGTCTAGACTGAACAGTGACATAATCCCTGTTTGTTTCTGAAAACAGCTTCGATTGCTATTTCTCTGGTGCTGCTTTCCCTCTTCCTTCCCTTTTGTTCACAGACAGACGGACGTCTCAAATAATGTTATCATTCATCGCTGGTTCTCATAATGTGGACATTACTGATACTGATTTTACGCAGTAAGGGTAATAACCTCCTCATGGGGCAGATGAGGTCATCTACTGATGGTGGGACCAGTGGTTCAGTGGTTGATCTTAGACACTGAGCCAACGTGACCTTCGCCATCACTGCTGGGTTCTAAACTTCCTCAGCACGCGACCAGACATCACCTACCTTAGGTCTCACTCCATTTGATTTTGGTGCTTCTGCAATATTGATCGAAAAGCGGAAGCTGCAATGCTCCAGACAAATCCTCACACTGGCTCAAACAGGCCAACTCGCAGGTTCCCGTTCACACACCAGTTCACCTGTTTAAAGTCACGATTACTGCAGTTTCCAGATTAGTGCAGTGTAATGAAAAGTCCAAACATCGGTGTCAACCTCTGATACGCTAGCAGACAGCAAACATCACAGGCCTAACAAACAATGTTTGTTGTACAGCTGTGTGACAAAGCGTCTGCATCACTGCTGGTACTGTTCTACATCCTGCAGCTTCTTCCCATTCTGTTCTCTTCAAACCTTGAATTTCTCTTTGTTGACATGACAAAAATCTGCTGTGAGAGTCAGTGTAGTTAAATCATATAGACGAGTTGTGGTACATTAGGAAACGAAACATATTTGTTCCTGGTGTCTTCTCATCCTTTGTCTTTCTTTGTCTCCATCGCTCTTCCTGTCTCTCTCATCTCTCTCGTCTTGCTCGACGCCCTCTCTCCAGCTTGTCTCGCTCGCTGTGGGAATGTTTTCCCTATCACTTGTCAGTGCAGTCAGTGAGGTGCATAGCAGCAGTGCTTTGTTGATGTTCCTCTTTGCCTATCTGCTGTTTTCAAACTCACCCTCCCTTCTCACACCTGCTGAGTAGCGGCATGACACTGGGAAACATCCCACAATAGGGTCAAAGCACTTTTATCTCTGTCTTAGTTATGGATTTAGAAACTCTCTTGGGAATAAATGAACAATATGCAGCTGGCCGTAGCCTTCGCTGTATCCGGGACATCCTTTATTCACAGTAGGTGGCTTTAACCCTTCATCTTGTAAAAATATAACCTCAAACTACATTTTTTGTTATTTTAAAAAGAAATTAATCATTCAGTGGCTGCACTGAAGCCCTGTGTTCCACTTAAAAGCGCTAGCGTGCACACACTAAGGTAAATACATGTACACGTGTGTGTGAACGCTTGTGGGCATTTGTGTGTTCGGTACGAACGCCTTCCTGTGACTAAAGATGCTAATGTGAACAGGTGTGGGCTGCCCTGGTCCATGATAGCCTTTGTTTCCTACTACGCCTGAATCAAAGGCTCCGTTTCTATTTAAAATGAAATCAGGTAATGAGCAGTAAGGCAGGGCAGGAATGAGTGGAGCACAAGCAAGGCCTTCGTTGATTGTTTGTTTTAAACTGGGAAATTCTCAGATACTGTGAACTAACTGACAGGCGAGAACCTGCACATGACACTATTATATCATACAAACACAGATTCTGCTTATAAGTTCAGTGCTCATTTCATTACTATATTAGTATACTATCATTTAGTTTCCAGTAAAGCAGTCACACTATGGTAAAATCACAAAAAGATTTTCTCACTGGATTTGAGCAAACACATGAGTCACTGGGGCTTATGACAGAAAATGATAGTGTTACAAATGAAGCTTTGCTGAGCTTTGTAGCGGCAGTTCTGTGATTTATCCGATACTTTTGGGTGTAAAGCGCGTGACGCACAGCCTGTGTGACTCACACCAGGCCTTCATGGGCGCTTGTTAACTTCCCTGCAACTTCCAAGCAGTCGTGTTGTTGTTGTGGAGCTGAAGCTAGATTTACTGAACAGACTATACCTCATCAAGACACGAAGAAATGTTGGCCGTCGCGTGAGCGGCTTTCATGCACATCCTGTAGTGTTAGGCCTCACGCGAGCATTCAGGGTGCGTGTGTGGATAAATGTGTAAATGCATAGGATCCATATTTCAAACAATCAGCTGTTCTTACATAATTGACACCTGATGGAGCAGAGCAGGCCTGCACATGCAACAACACATCCCACCGTCATTACATATGACTGACAGGTTATCAGCTCAAATGCCAAACCATCTAGTTAACAGCTTCAATAATTTAGCATTTTTATGACAAGCACTTTTGCTTCCTGTTGTTTTGCTGAATTAATTTGCATCTGCATGCTTGATAATCAGAGACTCTAAAATTCTCAACAATTTATTAACTTCATATTTTTATCCAGAGCTTTGCTGAACTTATCTTTTCTACTGTTTCTGTTTTGTCCCCCTTCTGCAAGTGGGTATAATGTTTAATTCATTGCTCTGCCCATTATGTAATTACAGTAAAAGATATATTCAGACTGGAGGACCTCCAGAGTTCAGGTGACTATTGTCTTTGCAGATTTATAAAACACGTTTAAACATTACTGTTACTGCGACTCTGATGAAAGCTGAGTACAAGCTGGAGCTACATGTTCATAATGCCTCCCCTTCCTGTATCCGCATTTCTGAAGGAATGACCAGCACTGAAAGGGTCAGAAATGCTGATATGATAAAGTTTTGCGACATAGAGTTACAAGAAAATGTCTGGTATCACATGGATTTCTGCCTAAATTGGTCATAAACGTGTTCTGATCCTCATCTAAGTCACAACAATAGAAAAACACCGTCTGCTTAAACTAATACTACACAAACATTCTATGTTTTCATGGTTTTATTGAACATAACATGTGAACATTCTCAGTGCAGGATGGAAAAAGTATGTGAACCCTCGGCTGATGATTCTCCAAGAGCTAATTGGAGCCAGGAGTCAACCAACCTGGAGTCCAGTCAAAGTGATGAGGTTGGATGTGTTGGTTAAAGCTGTCCTGTCTATAAAAACACACCAGTTTGAGTTTACTGTTGTGAACCAAGAGTCACACAAAGACTCTGAGAAGACCTACGACCAAGAAGTTGACTTGAAACTTCCAAAAGAGCAGCTGGATGTTCTACAGCACTACAGGCAACATTCTGTGGACAGATGAACCAAAACTGAGTTGAGTTGTAAAGAACACACAACACTATGGTGGAGAAAAAAGGCCCAGCTCACCAACATCAACACCTCATCCCCACTGGAAACGTGGTGGAGGAGCATCATGGTTTGGGGCTTTGCTGCCTCAGGGCCTGGACGCATTGACAGAAAAATGAATTCATGAAGGTTTATGGAGACATTTAGCAGGAAAACTTCAGACCATCTGTCCACTGAAGCTCCACAGAGGATGGTGACGCAACAGGACAACGACCCAAAGCATAGAAGCAAATCAGCAACAGAATGGCTTCAACAGAGAACATCCTCCTTCTGGACTGGACCAGTCAGAGTCCGGAGATCAAGATCATTGATTCCCTGAAACAGTTTAGAGGAAAGGTCCAAAATTCCTCCAGACCGTTGAGCAGGTCTGATCTGCAGCTACAGGAAACGTTTCGTTGAGGTTGTTGCTAAAGGAGGGTCGACCAGTTATTAAGGCCAAAGCTTCACATACTTTTTCCGTACGTTATGTTCAATAAAAACATGAAAACATATGATGTTTGTGCAGTATTAAGCAGTTTAAGCAGTCTGTTGTTTATTTATGACCAATTTATGCAGAGATCCATGTAATCCCCAAGGGCTCACATACTTTTTCTTTCAACTACAGTTTTCAGAAGAGTTTAAATTAAACTGCCCAGTAAACTCTGGCAGCTTCTAGTACAGACTAACCATGTCTGGGTTGGCTGACTCACACATCAACCCTATAGGTCAATGCACACAACTGAGGTAAAAGAGTCCACAAGTAGGGAAGGCAGGATTTATATTTACATTTATGATTTTATATATTTTACACATTGTCCAAAGTGTTTTGGAATTGGGATTTTCTCCATTTCAGACTGGTGGAATAAAACCAGGGAAATGTCCTTTTCCCTTCAGACCAGGTTTACTTCAGGGCTTTGTGTGGTTTAGGAAACACTCCTGGAAATAGATTTTGTTTTGCACGTCACAGCTCGTGCCAACACTCAGTGTGTAGGTCAGAATGTCGGGTGGTTGTGCAGCAGCTCTGACCTTTACGCAGGACAGACCACAATTCACCCGTGGAACGACTGCATTTGAAACATGTCTGGCTCTTGTGTTCAGGCTGTCTTCTCCTACTCCGCTCCGCTCGGACTTCTCCAGGAGGCAGCAGGTGAACTCTGCCTCGTTTGATCAACCGGGCCGATCCATTTGCTCTACCGGTGCATGGATTTGCTGTCAGGCTGAGCCTCAGCCACTTAGCCACTGTCAATTTAAACCAGCACTTGTCTGTAACAAGTTTTGTTCAGCCTCTAATAGGCCTGACTGTTGCTTCATATCAAGCATTTTTCTACATCATTTGTTTGATGCTCATTAACGACGGCTAACTGGGCTCAAAGTGAACACACGTCTCTCAGTTTCACAGTCACAGCCGGAGTGACAGATTTGTCAAGCATATGAAATTGGCAAACGTGATAAATACGCACTAAATTGTTTGAGTGGAGGAAGTGAATGACGGAGGACTATAAAACCGTAAACACATTTAATTCTGTAGTGACGCAATGCGGCAATTCTGTACGTAGATATTTCTTTAGCTGTTATTGTGTTGTCTTTCTGTACAGACCGACTTGGCAAACACTTGGCCACATCAGATGGAGTTCTGTTTACCACAAAGGTTTGCCAAGCCAAAACGGATTAGACCCGGCATCGCTGGCATTGTTTCTATAGGTTATTAAACTTTTAAGCCACCGAAAAACAGGATTGTAAGAAAAACGAGGGAGAGTGGGAAGAGACAGTAATTATTCACCGTCAGCGCTTGTGCAAAACCCTCACTAGGTTGCAAAAGGTGACCACTGCAGGTTGTTTTTTTTGCCCTTTGTTGAGAACCTTGTGTGATTGTTGCCACCCTTGATTAATTTAGACTTTTTTCCAGAATTGAAATTAAAGTTTATTTTCTCAAATTTGGGTCTTGTAACAGGACTGGTCTTAACAAGCCATAACAAGCTGATGAATGGCTGGCTTCTCAAACTTTAAGGGTGTTATGCACCATGTCCGACTTCAAAGAGCGTCTTAACTCCACACTTTAATTGTATCTTCTTCAAGCCTGTCTGCCTGACCGCCATCTGATTCTGCTGACAACTGCACTCCTCTCCCTTCTCCATGCTCATCCTTCTATCGCTCTCTTCCTCCCTCTCTGTCGTCCTCCATCTGTCTTGACAGATACAGCCCTCCTCCTCCTCCCTTCTTTTTTCCTCTTCTTGCTTTAGCTCGTCTAAAGTCGCTGCTACAAGTGTCAACTCAGCCACGAGACCTAAATTGCTTTTTTGGATTTTGGATTTGGAGTGTTGACATCTACCACTCATCCTTTAGCTCATGCAAACAAAACGGTGCTATTTGCCCCTGTTTTCCTCTCTCACTCTCCCCCCACTCTATTTATTTCTCTATCACTTCTTTCTTTCTATTTCAATCTGAGCCTACAAACAGACATTCACGCTTCTCTCCATATGGGCTTTAATTTGCCATTGTCCCCCAAGATATTCCTCGCTCAGGCTTGAGATAAAGGGATAATCACTTCAAAGGGAAGCTAGGGGGGAGACTGCCCCCTCCCTCCCAGCTGAAAGGAGAAGTGGACAATACGCTAATTGAGAGGGGGAACTGATCACAGGGTCTGTTCAAAGGGACGCCTGGCCACGCCCCCTGCCTCCGACGCACTTAATTTTATTAGTGTTTATGGTGATGCTTCAGTCAAAATTATCACTCAAACCCACCACAGCCTTTGAACTCCCAAATATTGGGTTATTTGCAATTATCCACCCTCTCCTCTGTGTTTCGTTGCTATTTTAGCTCAAGTGTAGGATTGGAGTGGAAGAAAGGGCGATAAAGCAGGATTTATTGTTCGCGTTGTGGGAACATATACTGTGGGCTGCGATATGATGCAAATCCAAATGCTCTTATGAAAATGTGACAAAAAAGAGGGAGAAAACAGGCCTACAGTTTGACTGATGCAACTAATGATGCACCATCAAAGACTTATGTAGTACACAGAAAGAGAGAAAGAAAGAGAGAACGAAAGAAAGAAAGACTGAAAGGATGTTTCAACAAAGCCTTGCTACATGTTTTCATAACTAAACTTATCTAGTCTTACACTACATCCTGATGTGACACCTGTACTGACAGCGGTGTAACACATACTTTCTTTGTGCAGGGTCTAATTAAAGAGGAGCTTCATTTCCAGTCTGTGGCGATGCACCAGATGCCTTTAATTTTTTCACAACCACAAGCTCTCAATTAGCCTCCAGGTCAACCCATTTTATTGGGGTGGCACTTTCCTCCTGTATTGTTGCTTTTAAAGCATTCATCTTTCTGTGAAATGGTTAGGGCCCCAACAAAAGGGTCAGGGCAGGGTCAACATCAAAAAGAGCGCTTCTTGTGGCTACTTTACAGCACCCTCTCTCCTTTGTCACTGCTCAACACAAGAGTGGCCATTCAAGGGTCAACAGGTGTGGTCTCATGGATTTAGCATCTCATGTCACTTTCGGCAGAAAGGAATTGAAAATAAACGAATCCTTGGCAGTAGAACAGCCTGGACTTTACACGTTGTTAAGAGCGAACTACGTTCCTGCATGTCAGCAAAAATGTGACGGTCTCTTGGCTCTTTTCTCCTCTTGCAGTCATATGTGCTTCCTAATTTAATTTGAGTGAAGATAACATCTTATCCTGAATGCGAAATATCCCACTTTTAAGATTGTCCCGCACTTCAAAAAATTACATTTTATAGCCCCTCTATATCTCGTTTCTCTTTTCAAAGTGGACTTTAAAGGAGCTGGCGTGCAGATAACAGTATGGCTCCATATTTCCCTGCTTTAATTATGCCGAGCTGATTGGCCCCAATGAGTGCCCCCAATGCGTGTCACGGTGCCGATGCCGCTGACCCCATTTTGTGATTTTATGTTGGTTGTGTTCCGTTCCCTTCGCGGAGCTGAAGCATTTGTATGATCGGCTGGGCTCCTTTAGCGTGCAGACAAACACGGAGGGTTGCTACTGCACACATACTGGTATGAACGTGTATATTGCAGCATTACCGCGGTGTGTTAACATTTCTTATCAAAATAAGTCCGATCTAACGCATACAAGCTGCGGACCTGCTAATGGTCAGGGCCTAGAGTCCCCGAATGGTCTTTGTCAGCGGTCAATAGTGTCATTTCACGCTGGGTGCATGTCAGGATAAACCAGTGTGATACCAGAGTGTAACGGTTTGGACAAACGGATAAAGATACGGACACTACTATGAATCCACATGGGAACTGTAACACAGCGGCCTTTTTCTTTATGTATAACTGAACACGAATTAACCGGCACTTGGGGAGCTCAGAGAAGTTGGATTTCATTAGTTCTCTTGTCCTGTACCATCATGAGAGTTTTGTGAATTTGAATCCTCTGACTTATATAATTATATTCGCCTTTTAAAGTTGATTTCCAACATCAAAGGGACAATATAGCCTTTGAAGTACCATGGGATTGGATCACTGTCTAACCCACTCTTTAAGATTCTGTCACAATGACATTAGTGAAGTCATGTGAATTAAAAGACTAGAGAACAGCTCTTGCCTTTGCTCTCTGTCCAATTTCAATCAAAATGTCATGCTGTGCCATTTTCCCTGAATGTGGAACTGGCAAGTGTGTTAGCTTGACATCTTTGTAGTGAAAAGCCTGTGACTAATATGTAAATTTTGTGACAGTTACACTCTATAGGATTATAAAATCAGTGCTACAACTTAAACAACAAGTTTGAAATCACTGTGGGCATTAAGATAATGCGCAACCGTGAGAAGTTTGTTGTGAAACAGACTCTGTGCTGTCACTTGCAGAGTCGGGCAACAAGTGTTTGCTTTGTGCGGTAACTGTAAGAATAACGCGGCGGCGGCTGGAGCGACGCGTCCCGTCCTCCAGACGCTCGGAGCCGCGGGGAGTTGGCTCTAGGTTGTCTTTGATAAGGTCCTGGCACGCACGTAAATCACGTCACCCTCCAGAAAAGTTCACACACGGGAATTGAGCGAGAAGAACGAATAAACACAAGCTACGTCGCGCACTTCGGTTTCCTCCTGTCGTTTTATCGGTATTGTTCGCGTGGTTCGCCTCTTTGTTTAGTTGGCTCCTGCGCGGACGCGGCGTTTTGTTTTTATGCATCTTCCCGGACCAGGCCAGCGGTTCTCCACTTTGAAGTCCACGGTTAAACCTTCAGCCCAGTTGCTTTAGAAACGGCCCGGAGCGTCTGAGCCGCCTGCTACGAACATTTTGTTCTTCTCATTGGCGGCTGCGTTCAAATTGCCCGACGTGACAGAGCATCGCGGGGCGGAGACGGGCGCCGGGGCAGCCCGTTGTCGGACCGCGTCGGACCGGCCAGGCTGCTCGGCTACGCGTGGTAAGTTGTGGGGAAGCTGTTCCACAGGCCCCCTCTCTCGGCCGCTTTGATGTGCTGCTGCTCCGCTTTGAAGTTGAGAAATGCGGGCTGTGTTTCTTGTTTGTGGGCGAGAAATACGGCGAGATAGATAAGAAGCTTATGTGCGTGTGTGTGTAAATGTATTAATGTGTAGCCCAGATAAAAGCGGAATGTTTGTCGGGTGGTGCGTCGTCTTCTAGCTGGGAAAAAGTGGGATGTATTTAGTCGGAGCTCCCTCCACCTCCTCTGTTACCTCCTCCAGACGCTGACACCCCCAGTGATCTACATAGGAACTGAGCCTGCCTCCTCTGAAGGCAGTTGTTGAATGGGACAGGGTACGTTCAACTACAGCTTGTTTATCCGCCGGAGAGGACGCGTGTGGCGCGACGCGAGCTCGAACAAGTCCGCCGCCGTCGGCTTCTTTGCTGGATTACTGCCTGGAGAGCGTTGGACCGCGCGGGTCCGCGACTGGAAGATGGACTAATGGTCAACTTTTGAACGGGTTTCCGCTTGGATCCACTCTGCTGTGCGATGGTATGTGGTTGCGCACGGCTTCGGGTTTGAGGTGTACTGCGCTGTTACACTGCCTGTGGGGACCGAGCCGCCGGCGTCTCCCTCTCCGCTTCTGCGCTGATCAGATTTAAAGTCACTTAAGTTCTGAGTGAGGGTCCATAGAACCTTGTGGTTCTTGTCCGCCGTAATATTACCTCTACGGTAATTGCGGGGCAGGTCGGACGCGTTGCCGCCGTCTGTCCAGGACTTGGACGGCGAGGACCAGCGTGAGCTCCAGTGCGCGTGTGAGACGGAGACGGGGGCAGGTACAGGAGTCCGAGGCGGACTGGGAATTAATTGGAGCTGAAGCCTGTGACATGGACTCGTTAGGAAAACACGTGTAAGCCACAGTTTGCGGAGAAGAGTGAGACTGTGGTTATTCTTGTAGAGCGTTTCTTGATGTGACAGATCAATGCGCGTAGAGAATGTAGGCTGCAGTTGATCTCTCATTTAGATTATAAATAGATAAACGAAACGAAATAAAACCTTTCATATTTCCTCTCGCTGTGAACCCGGCGAGGGTTTTTGAAAGGGACTGTTTACTTGATGTGTGTCTTTGAAGTTCAGCAGGATCTGGCTTTGATTAGATCAATACTTTGTGTTTCAGAGTGAAGAGGAGCTGAGAAGCTCCCCCGCTGCTTTTAGAGAGTGAGCAGGATTAGGCTGGAGCTCAGTGGAGGCACGACGGCACTCTCACACGGCAACCGGAGCTGGAGCCATGAGCAGGGCGCTTACGGAGCACATCAGCAGTAGCTTCCGAGAAGATGCTCCTCGCCCTCCGGTACCGGGGGAGGAGGGAGAGGCGTCATGCTACAACCCCAGCAGATCTGCCAAAATGAGAGCCCAGAGTAAGGTTAAAGACACCCCTGTCGCCGCCGCGCCTCCCGGCTCAACGCCGCGGAGGAACGAGGATGGACTCGGGGAGCCAGAGGGCAGCGCGTCGCCGGACTCGCCGCTAGTCCGGTGGACAAAGTCTCTGCATTTTCTCCTGGGCGACCAAGACGGCGCGCACCTCTTCAGGACCTTCTTGGAGCGGGAGAACTGCGTGGACACTTTGGACTTTTGGTTCGCCTGCAACGGCTTCAGGCAAATGGACTTAAAGGATACCAAAACGCTGCGAGTTGCCAAAGTTATTTTCAAGCGGTACATCGAGAACAACAGCATCGTGGCCAAACAGCTGAAGCCCGCAACGAAGACCTTCATAAGGGATAGTATTAAGAAACAGCAAATCGACTCTGCCATGTTTGACCAGGCGCAGACGGAGATTCAGTCCAACATGGAGGAGAACGCGTACCAGATGTTCCTGACCTCTGACATATACCTCGAGTACGTGCGCGCCGGCTGCGAGAACGCGGCGTACATGAACCACGGCGCGCTGAGCAGCCTCAAGCTGATGTGCGGATACCTTCCTCCTCTCATGGAGGAAGAGGAGTGGAGTTGTAACGACCTGAAGGCGAAAGCGATGAGGTCTGTCGTCGGACTGTCTGCGAAAACCCTGAGGGCTACCGCTGCCATCCGGACAGTCGCCGAAGTGCTGGAGAACAGCTGCAGGTGAGAGCAGTGCGCTATCATGTGATAGATTGTCACCATTTAAACGGCAGTTATTTCACCGATGTCTAAGAGAGCGTTGAAGGCGTGTGATCAAAGGGCTCCGGAGGGACCTGCCTGTACATTCGTGCCCTCCTGCCATGCAGTTAGTCAAGAGGTTGGAGAGGCGGGGTGGGTAGGAACATCAATGGAGCTGAGCCTGCCTTTTAAGTAAATGGTGTCTTGCAGGCAGCCCTCTGCTGGCCCGCTCAAGTTTCCTGTGCTTTGAAACCCTTCCTGGGGTTCAGGCACAAACTCAGACACAGAGACCCATGGCTGCTAAAGCTACATGAAACAGTCTGACGCTGTTGTAAAGTTGGGCCGTGTTTTTCTTTATGCTTCCTCATATGACTCACGGAGCCATGTAGCTATTCTATACATTCACAAAGTCTCTGGAGCCCGGAGGAACGCTAACACAAAGTTAAAACAACCTGTGCAGTCAGTCTTGTGCCAAGAGGAGATATTGTTCTCTTGGTCAGAGATGAAAGCAAGAACTGTTTGTGGAAAGCATTCGGGGCTTTTATCTAACCAGCGCGTCCCACACGTTGTCCAACAGCTAAAATCCTTTCAAGCCAGGGACATTTTCAAACACTAAGTTTTATGCATGAGCCCCCATCATTCTCTTAACTATGTTCTCGCATCTGAACATTATTATTATTATTATTATCATTACTTAGAGGTCTGACTGTTTTTGGTTTAGGAGGAAACGTGCAGTTTATAGGTAATCCACAATTTTCGTGTAAACTAAACTTTAAATTTTTTTAAATACATATGTAACAAAACAAAAACTTAATTTATTCATCCAGTAACTTTGCTTCAACACAGAAGACATCTTTAATGTCAGCAGATGTTAGATAAAAATACCCATCCACCTCAAAGTGGTCATGTTGAATTGGGAGCTAATAAGCACAAGGTTTGTTGACATGTGCGCATCTCCTGGTTTCCTGGTGCGATGCCCTGGGCTCTTGTTTTTCTCTAAGAAATGCAAGAGAGACCGAGCCCCCTGTCCTCCCTTCCACTACCCGTGCTCTCCCCCTTTTCCCTGCCCCTCACCATCTCTTTAGGTCAACCAATTTCCATCTCAAACATGTGGAACTAATTTTGCCCCTGCACAGATTCCTTTCCCCTTTTTTTGGTGAAACCTCCTCTACACAACTACAAAGTGATAGAAAAACAAAACAACAAAACATCCTATGTTCAGTTCTGCAGCTTCGACCACTGAAACCACTTTACCATAGACTGTGTTGGTCAGTTTCTTTTTTTTTCTTCCTCGTTCTCTTTTATCTCTACTTAAAAAATCAGCCTGACACAGACTGGACATGTTTTGGAGGAAGATGAGGGGAGACGTGAGGAGGGGAAGGGGGAAAGACAGGAAGGGGCATCATGCAAGAAAGAAAAGAGATGGAGAAGGAGTCGGGCTTGCAGGGAGCCCAGCTGTGCTAAATACCTGACTCTTTGCGCGGACCTAGCAAAGGTCAGGTTTGTGCTTGGGGCCTACGGCTTTAGTCATGCTGGGGTTCTCCTCTCAGCACTCCCAGCAGAAGGCATTCTCATAAAGAAAGGGGCCCTCCTTCCCCTTTTCCCCCTCTCCCCCTCCCTCTCTAAAGCTCAAGTTCCCCCTTCCCCGTCTTCCCTCCCTCTTCCCTGTCCACCCCCTTCACTACTGGAACAGGAATGCAACACAGCAGGAGAGAGTAGAAAGACAGGGAGAGAGTCTTTAGAAAGGAAAGTAGGGAGATTGGGTAGAGGAGGGGCCCCAGACTGAATGATAGAGAGAGTGAGAGACGTGGGAAGGAGAAAATACTCCAAGGAAAGTGACTGGAGTTTCAAAGTGGAAATGTGTAGGACTATGGTCCTTGCCCACACGAAGGGACAGAGAGACAGCAGATTAGGAAAAAAGGAGGAAATGTTGGCGCGTACACGGGTACAACTAGCCTTCACTCACTCCAGGCGCCAACTGAATCACACGCCTTCTGTGAGGAGAGACACGAAAGTTTGAGGAGCTCAACCTCTAACGCATTCCTCAGGTTTCACACTTTCACGAAAGTCACTCTAATTGCGGAAACCCGCTCAGAGCGTCGGCGCAACACGCTCCACGCTTAAAGTTTGGTCAAAGCGGGTAAACGAGTAAACAGAGCATCAATCGTGTCTGTCCAGTCTCAATGTGACAATGTAAAGATGCATCCCATTAGCAGATGATGAAGGTCTTCCTGGGTTTACCGCAGGTCCCACCGCCGAGGAGACCCTGCCAGTCCTTATTTTGTCAACTCTGGCTACATTTTCGCCCCCGCCACCAGTGCCAATGACAGCGAAATCTCCAGCGACGCTACAACTGATGATTCCATGTCTATGACAGACAGCAGCGTGTAAGTGTTTTCATTTGTTATTGAAATCGAAAAAACTCACCCGGTCGGGTTTCAGCTCAGGTCAGGCTGCCCTGAAGTCAGCACTTTTCTAGCAGCGAGTCAACCAAAACGTTTAGCCTCTGCTTTTCCTGGAGCCAAGGGACTACACTGTTATAACATGATGGCCTGTAATGTATTTTAATTATCCTCCCTATTATGATTGACTGCAGGTAATTCTATTGCAACTGCAGTTGTTGTAGCCTCCAGGGAGATAACTCTGGTAAAGTCATTATGTCTGAAGACCTTTTGAAGTTTATTCTGATGCGTTACAGGCTGGAGATGAGGGAGGAAGAAAGGAGAAGTCTTGATGTGGGTGGGGGCGTTGCCTCAGTTGAAATGTATCCATCCCACCCACCCTTCTGCCACAACAGACTTGTTTTTTTCATATTATCTAATCGCTTTTTCCCTTTGAAGAGCTGGTGGACGGGGGGGAGGGAAATGGCCATTCGGGCCTCAAGACAAACTCATTGAAAAATGTTGGCACCAAATGAAAGGAGGCTTACTCACATGGTGGGTCGGTTTCCTGCCACTGGCCTCTGCAGCGTGCTGAGATCATGTGTCTGCAAGGCTTTCACAGGGGTTACTCATTTCTAGACCTAGGGACAGGGCATGAGGAACTCCCCCTGGCCAGACTAGAGCACCCTCACAACCCCTCCTCCACCCAGCCAGCCCTCCACAGCGAGTCTCTCCTTCACCCAACAGAGCCAATAGCAAAAGTGGTGGGGCTCGAAGTGCAAGGGAGTGAGAAAATAAAGTGCATGGAGTATAAAGGGCTTAACTGAATCGCTTTCAGCCTATTGTTAGGTGAGGGGAGCTTAGGGGGGATAAGAGGGTGGCTGGCTGCTTTGAAAATGACTTGCACAACTGAATAGGAGATCCCCATAAAGCAAGGGCCCATAAACCCATGAAAGGGTGCATGAATGTTTTCTCTTCCCCAACCTGGACAAAGTCTCTAGCTGTCACACAGTTTGCCAGGATGGGAACACTTTGGCTTGATAAAACATAGTTAGCCAGCTTTGTTTGGGGATAATGTTGTGCCGCTGAGTTTGGGGCTCTCGTTAGCGCATGAGTCCCTCTGGGCTGTTGAGTTTTACTTTTGAAGAGTTTCCTGTGTTTCTTCCTGTGCCTTGAGGGATGATGATGGCTTGCGCTCTCAAGGGTACAGTTCGAGTTCGTGTGAAGCGTCGATTCTTAATGTTTTTGGTACGGCCCTCATTTACAGACGACTTGACGTAGGCGACAGCGGCTTTTGGGCTTCGTTACCTGATCCGTCTTGGTAATGTCACTGCAGATATGACTCGTAGACCTGTTTGGGTAAAAAGGGAAAAACACTGATTGGTTGTTCCAAAGCGTAGCGTCAAAGTCATATTGTTCTAATAGTTCTTGTCACGGTCTTTGACACAGAGATCTCCATTGTCCTCATCCCCAGCTGTCTTCTCACCAAAACCCTGACTGATTTTAATAAAAAACACAGCTTCTTCTCTCATTTGAGGGAACAGTTTGATTAGTGTGTCCTTTTACAGTGGTTAAAAGGCACACTGCAAATTTGAATCTCATTTCCCAGATAAAGAACAAGAAGAGGAGGATTTGGGAAGGGGGCGGAAGGAGGAGGCGGGGATTTTTTTTTCTCTTTTTGCTTATATCTTATTTATGGATTTACTTGGACGCTGGGGAATGCTGCTGCACCAACTTCAAACATTACCTTATCTTACAAACCAGCCTTTTGATGTTGCTGAGATCAGAGGCTCACAGCAGAGCGCTTGCCAAACGAAGATGGCAGTGGGTGCATATGTGCATGAGTGTGAGATTTCAAAGAGGCAGCAGAAAAAGTAGCGTTTGGGCTAGGTCAGACACTTCTGAGCAGCCAAAACGGCCAAGATAATTGGCCCAGCTTAAGTGGCAGCTGACTGGAAAAGCTAGCAGACACTGAAAGAAAAACGGAGAATAAGATTCCCGGAATAAATGCGTAATTGTCGGGAGACTGCTAGTATTCCATTCTCATATTAATATACGAGAGCTACAAAGGCAGCGTTTGCTAGGCTGCAGTTTGTGACTTAAACCAGCTCAGAGGTGCTTTTCCACTTTTTAAACAACCACTGTCAGAGTTGACAAGGACTGATGTAATCTTATCAGCAGGGCTCTTCTTTTGAAGCCCACAGTGGGATGTTTAGCATATCTCTGCCATTGTCCTGATGTGTTTTTGTTGCCTTGGCTTCAAGGGCTCCCAGGCCTTTTCATTTAGCCCTAATGCCCCTAGTAGGTGGCTACTGGGTAGTAAAATAATAGTTGACAATGATGATGAATAAGGGGAAGTGTGGTTCATATGTCAAATCGAATCGTGTGAGACCTTTAGTGTTTTTTCTTTTACAGAGATGGAATCCCTCCATACAAGCTGGGCACCAAGAAGCAGCTCCAGAGAGAGATGCATCGCAGTGTGAAGATCAATGGCCAGGTTACGCTTCCCCACTTTCCCGTAAGTCCTGCCTCCTTGAGTTGCTCGTACTATTTCCTTTTTTTGTATTGTGCCGAACGCAAACTTTTACACGCTGACAGACAACTGGGTCCTGATTCCCTGGAGGAGTTGTGCTTCATTTCATTGCATTTTATTTTTTCATGGCTCACGTTGTGACAGAATACTATATTCCCTTCCCCTGCTTGTTTTCGAATGAAAGGCTGGATTTGCATAGCATCTCACTTCTTCTTTTGGTGTTAAGCCCTTCATCCCACCAGCATCTGTAGAGCTGTAAATATCAGCTTGTGTTGTCGTCATTATATTGTGGCTCAGTGACTTTAATGCCATCACGCTGCGTTACACCTTCATATGTTTTGAGTATTGGCTCCGCGCTTACCAAAAGTGCTGCTTACTGGCCAGCAGATGAGCAGGAAGCACGTCGCTATTCCATTCCCCTTTCCAATGCTCCTTCCCCGATAGCTGCTCCATTAGTATTTGGGTCAGGCAGCGTATGCGTAGGATTCAAGACTTTGTTGACCTGCTGAAGTTGTTTTGAGAAGCTTGTAAGGAACTAGGTTAGAACAGACTGACACAGGTTAGGAGGTGGGTCTTTCTGGGGCACAAAAAAAGATGAAATTGTTTTGTTTTTCATATCCAAATACAGGTATGTGTATTAACAAGGGCTGTGTGCATGCGTCAGCCAGTGTGTTTGACAGTGTTGTCTAGTCCCCCTTTTTCTCTGTCTTCCTCTCTCTCAATTTATCTCTGTCTTTTCCTTTCCCACTTGCACGCCTTTAATGTCTCCCTCCTGATTTGGAGATGGCTCTGTCTCCCATGATGCACCAGCCCCAGGCAGCGGGGGCCCCGTGCAGGGCTGGCGCTCCTTTGCCAGCAGCTCCGCTTGCCTTTCTTCTTCTTCCCTTCATCGTGTCTACAAAGAGATGAGAGGAACAACAAAAAAAAGAGTCAAAATCAAGAAAGCCAGTGTGCCAAATAACAAAAAAAGTTAGAAAGCGGGGGGAGAGAGAAACCAGCGCATATAGTTAAAGAAAAAGGAGGATAATGTGACTAGAGTACCTCTGAGCTGCCCTGCATGCAGCCAGAAAATAAATTACTACTTCCCCTCAGATCTTCCCAGTATTTGACTCCTCTATCCTCTCGCTCCCTCGCTTCCCTCCTTTTCTGTCTTGCTCTCTCTGCCACCGCTGCCACTTCACAAACGCACATCTCAATCCTCTTCCTCTTTTTTTTTTCATGCTGTTAATTTTGTCCCCGTCTTCCTTTTTTCTTCCCCTCGCTCTCTCTTCTCTGTCGATATCTGGCTTTTATTCTGAGATTTAAAGCTGCGTGTCCCTCCCACCCCTAGTGTGCGTTTGATGTTTGACAAGGGCCCTTTGAAGTGTACTGACTTCAGAGGCTGCCTAGCTGATGGCTTGGTCGGGCTACAGAGGGTGCAGGCAGGGGGCCTCCCCTCCGAGCAAGACCAACTGCTACCCCGCCATCGCTACCCCCATGTCGCTCCAATCGCACAGCAGCCTGGCACTGCCAAGGCCACTGGGCACGAGATAATGTGGATAGGGATGCGCGGCAGAGAAGGTTCAGGTTAGCTCGAGTGCAAGGGCATCTGGATTAGACCTTTTGGAACAGTAGCAAGCTTTTTGGAACAGGATAGGATTAGGGTAAGGGGAGTGGATTAATGCACCGTATTGAATCCATCAGAACGACTAAGCAGTTACACACACACTCTTACACAGACTAAACGTCTTTCCTCCCATACTGTGTACCCTGCAGAGGACACACCGCCTGCCTAAGGAGATGACCCCTGTTGAACCTTCAGCTTTTGCGGCGCAGCTCATTGCCAAGCTGGAGAAGCTAAAGCGGGAGCAGGACACCATGAGCTCGCTGGAGGAGAGGCTGCAGCAGATCCAGGAGGTACGGAAACGCACAACGCCGCCCTGGCACCTCGATTTAAAAATGGCAATTTCGATCGGGTCGCTGGAGCCGTGTGGCACCACAGAAGCCTGCACTCTGTCATGTCGAGGAACAGCGAAAAGACCAAGGGATTTGAAAGTCTGTCCTGGTTTAGCAGCTTCGCCTCTCTGTCCTCCTCTAGTTCATCTGGAGGAACTTTCAAACTTATGTTTCTAGACACACTCGCAGTTCCTTCAAATCGCTAGCGCTTAGCTACTCTCCAGTGGCACGTTTGCTGAGTATGTGTAGTGCCAGTCTCTTTTGTGAAGCATAGGCGCACTCTGCATTATAGATGAAGTGCACCCACAGCCTGTTAGCGAAGATAACAGTGTGGCAAAAAGAGAGCTCAAATCAAGTTATCCAGGCATTTGCTCTCGCTGACTTCGTGCGAGTGCGACACATATAAGTTGGGCCATAAATTCCTCTGCTTGCTACCTTTTCTCACCCGTGACACTTAGCTGTGCAGATGCCGCAACAAACAACTTTTTACATTCTGTCTTTGCCTGTGCAGGAGGAGGAAAGAGACGAGAGCAGTGACCTCGCCAGCAACACTTCCCTCCACCACCCTCTGCTCTCAGCCGGCAGTCAGTGTGAGGAAGACCCCCAGGCTATCCTAGACGAGCACCTGTCCCGTGTCCTGAAGACCCCTGGCTGCCAGTCGCCAGGCGTGGTTCGGCACTCGCCGCGCTCGCGCTCCCCCGATCAGACAGCTGTCACGGTCTCCTCTGGCCACGGGCCCTTCTTTGGTGCCTACTCTGGGGCCACAAAGGTTCTGACAACAGCCAGGCAGTCCACAAAGCACATCCACCACCACTACATCCACCATCACCACACTGGGCCGAAGACCAAGGAGCAGGTTGAGGCCGAGGCGGCCCAGCGTGTGCAGTGCCTCTGCCCTCCAGGGGGCGCCAATTATTCTGACATCCCTCCTGTGTGAGTGCTCCCTCTAAGCTGTGCCTCCACTAGTTGATTGTCATCATTAGCCCTTAGTATAAAATGTCTTCAGTCGCGCTCTGTCCTTTATACTCACGGTGCTTTTCTTTTCTCCTGGCTCGTCCAGTCGCTGCAGCACTTTGTCCCGACGCCCAGTCAAAGCCACAGATGAGGGCGTGTCTTCACCGCACCTTCCCCTAGATGCCACCGATCGCTCTCAGAATGTTTGGCAATGGATCCTAGAGAGTGAAAGGCAGGGCAAACACAAGCCACATAGGTAACCTTTCGACAGTAATTAACGTATCGTCTCATTTGTGCTAGAGTGTCTTGAGGCTACAGCGTTTATGAGGTATTCACCCTTGTTATTGTTGTTTTTTTAATCCTAGCAGCACGCAAGGTCTGAAGAAGCCTAACCCACTCCAAGACTCCAAGACCTTGCCCGGTCGGACTCACACCTCTTGGGGTGGAGGAGGCATTGGCAGTGGGGCTCATCTCCGTGGTCACCACCCTGGTCACCCGTTCATCCAGGACCCAGCCATGCCACCCTTGCCTCCACCCAACACCTTGGCACAACTAGAAGAGGCCTGTCGCAGACTAGAAGAGGTCTCCAAGCCACCAAAGCAGAGGTAGGCGAAGACTCACTTCCGTATTTATTCCCGTACGTGATGTCCAGAACCTGCAACCAAACGGATGAGTGCTGATTTGCCATTGGTCTCTGTGACTTTGACAGACATTCAACAGCAGTCAGCAGCCTTCAGAGAGAGAGGAACTATCCAGCATCTGCTTTTCCCATCGGAGGAAGCCCTTCAGCCAGCCCCGGACTGCAAGCAGAAGAGTACGGGCCTCTCCTTTCTATATCACTTTAGCTTCGTCTCTGTGTTTGTATCCAAACGTAGACTTTTAACGGCCTTTTTTAAGCTTGTTTTCACCTTCTTTCCCTGTTCTCCCCTTCACAGAGAGATGTTGTGCGTCAGCATAGCCATGTCTTTGAACTCCTCTCAATTTTTAATCATTTAGGATTAAACGTGCCTTAATACCCACACTCACTCACCACTAGAAGCTAGGCTAGGCTGTGGAGGCTCCGATTTATCAGCGCCATCATACATTTCATGAATGTGAGGCCAGCATAGTTTGTATGTGGAGCATGTAATTAATAATATTTGTAATTCTCAATCTCAGGTCTAAGGAGCTAGTGGTCACCTACTTCTTCTGTGGTGAGGAGATCCCTTATCGCAGCATGATGAAGACCCACTGCCTCACCCTGGGACACTTCAAGGAGCAGCTCAGCAAGAAAGGCAACTACCGGTAAATATGATCCACAAATCACAGTATACTAGTGCATCATATAGACACCTGTTTGGATGACGTAGGTGCGTCCAGTAATGTGTGCGCGCAGATGTTGTACTTATATATACAGGTTTTCTGAGTGGGAGTGTGAAATGCTGGAGCCCAGTAGTTGAAAGGAACTGGGCTGATCCACTGTTTTCAAAGCTTACGGGGGGGGTGGGGGTCTGGAGCAATTTTTTTCTCACATCTGGTACTGATTTCTATGGCAAGGCAGCCTTAATAAATATGGCTTTGAAGCCTGGGCCATTTTATTTTGTGCACAAAGACCATTGCAGGGCCTTAAAATCCTCCTCCTCACTATTGCATCAAGCATTAAAATCACATGCTGCCAGCGCCTTCTTCTGTTAATGACGGCAGTGAGCGCCGCAAAAATGCCTCTTGTCAGGGTCAGACGATGGGGAGACATTTTAAATATACTCACCAGTCAGTGTAAGACATTTAAAGTCCCAACATCCAGGAAGCTCAGGTTTGCTTCACCAAGTTAACAGGTTACGTGCTACCGAAAGGATACGCAGCCTTCACGCCCATGACAGTGTTACAGTCACATCTGCTTGTTAGGCAAGAGAAAGGTCTGCACACAAGTTATTGCACCCCTGCTATCCTATAACTCTTAAACGAGCAAAAGAAAGGGGGTGTGGGAGGTGGGGACGGACTGTTTGGCTTCAATGGCTGCAGAATGTGTGGAGCTGGTTAATTTGGACATGGCAGCAGTACAGCGGAGAACAGTATGCTGCGGCTCTGCCAGATGATATTGGTGCCAGATGTTGCGAAGAGAGAAAAACTCTGCCACATAAAACATGCACCAGTGGAAAGACTCCTTCTGTCTCTCCTTGCCTCACTCTCAGAAACAAAGTGATGACTTTGAACTATTTGTGAGTGAAAATGTGGCAAAACAAATCCCAGCCAATTAAAGTACGTCAGTGAAATGCATTTATTTGGTTTGCTGAATGAAGATGAAAAAGGATCAATCGTGTCCAGCAAAGCGGAGGCGCAAGAGCTAAAATGCTGCGTAGTCGAATAAACCCTCTCACAGCTATAGTAACACCACCCTCTACTGAATGCCATCATGGAAAAGAACGCTGCATGTGTATGTTTTTGGACGCCCCTCCTTACATGTGTTGTGCGGATGACTCAAAGCTGAGCCATTGCTCATAAAACAGCCATTCTTTCCTCCCCTTTGCTTTTTTTGCATTCTGAATGCAGGCACACATGGGCAAAATGAGGCATTTTTCCATTGCAAAGCTTATCATTAAATCCCCTCCCGCTGATCTTTTGCTGGGTTTAAAGTAGAGAGGAGAAATCATTAGGAGCTCCAGGAGACTTCACAGTCAGTGGGACCGATCTCTGCTTGAGAGAAGAAGAGTGTGCTAGCTAGCTGACCCGTGACCTCCAGGAGGCTGAGCAGTCGCCACCCCCTCGCAGCGTAAAGCCCCTCAGGCTCAGCCCACCTCCGGCCTATCACGCCCACTCAGTGAAGCGGGGAAGGCCTTCGCTGCTTCCTTTCCTTTTGCCTCTGTTCTCTGCGGGTGATCGAAACGCTGCCTTGAGTTGTGAGCGTGTGTGTTAGCAAGCGTTACTGGGCACGCGTACGAGGGTGGTTTTGTAATCGCAGGTAGACTCTCGGGCACCTGAAATGTCAACCTTTGTGACAGACAGGTCCTTCATTTGACAACCAGCCCAATTAGAAGGCATAACCACACAGAGACGGGGGGCATCGAGCTGGGGGCGTAGGTTGCGGACTTACGGCAGCCACTAATTTCCCCGTCAGTCTCAGTAAGACCTTGCAGGACACATAGGTGTCTCTTAGCGAGCATTCATGACGAACGAGTAGATGAGACCACGCCTAATCACACACTGGCTGTTCCTAGCGAGAGAGTTTAAACAGAGAGTTCAGCCCTGTTTGTGCAGCGGTGTGATGTGGAGTCAGGCTCTGCCTTTGAAGTGTGCAGGGATGGCATTGAAGGCTATGACTAAGTTGTTTTGAGCAGGATCCATTTCTGGCTCTTACAACGTGTGAGTGAGTGTGTGTGTTTGATTTGCACGAGCGTGTGTGTGGAAGTAGTCATGTTGGTGCCTCGAAGCGGTATAAACAACAATGGAGTATATCAGATGTACACCTGCTGCCGCTCGGTGAGGTTTCGGTCTAGGTCATTTTCCGTGTTGTTTTCACAGAAGCCTACGCTCATTTCTAATCACACACCTCTTTGCTTTTCCTTCTCAGGTACTACTTCAAGAAGGCCAGTGATGAGTTCGAGTGTGGTGCCGTTTTCGAGGAGGTGTGGGAGGATGCCACCGTGTTGCCCATGTATGAGGGCAAGGTCCTGGGCAAGGTGGAGAGGATGGACTAACTTTGTCGCCAAGCAACCGAACCCCAGCCGCCCAACCACAAGCTATCCTGTTCCTTAAAGACTTGAGCAAAAACTCTCTAAAAACACTCTGGACTCTCTTTTTTTTGTTTTGTTTTGTTGTTTTTTTTCTATTTCTTAATATTAAGCTAAACAGAGTTAATATATCCAGCACAAGAAGAGTGATTGAAGGAAGACGAGCCAATGAAGTATGCCGAATTCAGAGGAGGCGACGTCCCTCCCTGACTTTCTCAACCAATCAGCCTTAGAAAACACGAGGGAATGACACAAGACGTTACAAAAACTAATGCGAGGATGATGGTGGCGAACCCGGTGGGGGCAGGAAGAGGGAGAGCCCCCGCTTCTTCTTGAATATAACCACTGAAGTGATGTGACGTGAAACTGATGGTGCAGTCACACAGACTGACACCGACCTGCTCTTAACTCCAAGGTCGTCACAGAAACGTCTGTATGTGTGCATATACATACATGCATATATTTATATATACATGTATTATATATAAATGCTTTTTGTTATAGATTGAAAGTTTTAATTATTTATTGAAGCAAACAACCCACTCCTTTCCCTGCGCTCCCCTAGTTCTCTTAAGCTTGTGTCCCTCTCTCCCTGTTTCTAGCCAATGGGCAAGCTGCTTTGAATGTTGGGAGAATACTGTGGTGATTTTCTTTATTTGTGTATGTTTTTGTTGTTTTTTTTACCTTAAACCGAGGATGCGACACTAGCCTTGCATCTCCCGTAGCCTTGTTGCCCCGACAACCCCAGTTAACAACCTTAGCAGTGGCTTTGCAGTGTGGTCTTGTCCGAGGCACACTCCCTCCCCTTGTTAGAGTCAATCCCGGTCTTATGCTGCTGATAGTTACATTTGTCACACTAGTTTCCTGTGTCTCGGTCTCCTGCCTCCCTCCCTCTCTCTCTCTCTCTTTTCTTTTCGTCCAGCAACAGAGCTCAGTCTTTTTTGTTGTGCCTTTGTTTATAAAACCAGGCATTGCACGAGGTGGAAGGTGGGCGTGAAAACAGTTGCAGACACACACACACACACACAGGAGACCTGGAGCATGAGATGTACCATCTCTGATAATGGTAGTGTTTACAGCCCACGCACCAACACAACTTGTGCTAACAAAACCCAGTTTGGGTAATTGAGGACGATCCTCAAGGAAGTCAGCTAGCGTGTCAAACAGAAAAGAAAAACGCCAACACTGAAGAGTCGTGGCTCCAATATTCATTGAATGTTGCTACAGTACCATCGTTTCTAGCAGACTTCCTGTATACATTGTAATTATGCATTCTGAAGTATGGTTACTGACACAGATAATACACACTATCGCTGGTGTTTTAAGTACAGCACCTGTGCCTACATGGATGCCATACCATGTGCTACCCTGTTTCAGGGTTTTAATATATATCCCTTGGTTTTCAGAAGGGTTTTATGTTGAAAAGATATTTTTATGCTTTTAATAATATCCTGTAATCATGATTTCTTTTGTTTGTTTTATGCCACCGCCTTTTTGGTTTTGGTTTGTTACATTGTATCTAAACTGTAAATTATACATTATATAAAGAGTTTCATTTAAAGATTTACATGGACCTATAATTATTGTAATTATTGAGAGATGTAGCCTTTATTAAAGTTTTATATTTTTCAAATGAAAGCCACTCTGCCTGGAATTGCTTCTGTCTTGAAACAATTGTACCTGTGTCGTTATCACGTCCTACTATAATATGGCCAGGTCATGCCATTATTCCTGGTGAATAAAATGCTATTAGCAAGTATTTAATATGATTAAATTATTATCACTTCTGATTGGGTCTTATAAATTACATGAAGTGAAAATGAATTTATTAGGATAAGTTTGGAGAAGCTGTTATTGAAGACAGTAGCAGTAGTAGACTTTAAAGTTGGTTAGTAGTAAGTGTTGGTAAGTCGCCTGTAGCTGCCCATGACAAGTATGTTCACAAGCTTTTCACGATTCTGGGATTAACAAAGTCAGTCATGATAAATACTAAGTCCCTCACCACGTTCACACTGTAATCACTGTATCTGAGACAGCAGCCGCCATTTTGGTGTTTTGTGCCAACGGGTGGAATTTTAACAAAAGCCTTCTTCCTTAACTGGGCGTCGCTCTGGGGGAATATGACCGATGACATATATGCGTGTTAAAGTTTAACGCGCCCGTTTTAGTGAATGTTTCATCTTTACACTGACAGATTTCTACTGAAACAGAGGTTGTTTACTAGTTATTTTTAATCATAGGGATGAAACTGGAACATACCTGTTATGGCCCTGCAGGAGTCGTGCACAGTGGCCCTGACCCCCTGCTACAACCTGCCCATGTAAATGTTCCTAGATCTGCCACTGCTTCAAAGCATAAACACAAATCCCCAAATGCTTGTAACCATTTTATGCACTACAGCTCCTCAGTGGTTAAATGTGCGGGTTCTTCATTTAACAGTTAAATGGGAGACATTAAGCATGGAAATGGGGGCATGGGCTAATTGGTTCTATTAGAGAGAAACAGGGACCAGTGCTACTCTCTGACAGTCGACACAAACAGTAATGAAGCAGCCTGCATCCAGCATCACAGGGCTTAACCATGTTTGCACCAATTATCTTGCTTTATTTCAGAAGTGGGGGTAAGGAAGAAATGCGTGCTGAGTGCAGACTCACTCACTTGTACAGCTCAATTCAAAAAGTTGACATAAAAGGAAGCTTGCAACTGGCAAAAAGCAGAGGTAGCCACATAACAAAGATAACAACAGTCATTACTGACAAGCTTTCACTTCCCACAATGTGATTTTCTCATTTCTTTCTCCCCTGGCAGCTGTTCCTGGCAATATGGCAAAAAAGCACGGAAATCAAGACGAGCTGCCAGTGTCTCTCGTATGTATGAGGCGCTGTGGGTTTTTCCTTCCTTAAGCACATATACACACCTTTCTTTTGCCTTCAAATAATTTCTCTCTAGCTGAACAGTTTGTATTTTGAACGCCACAAATAGCAGATTAATTTCCCAGACTCTTTTTTCATCAAAAGCCTGGTGAAATTGGTGCATTACATCCTCCCCAACCCTTAAAATCAATTCATCCATGGTTTTAGCTTCACACTGAGGAAGCTTTAATCAGGCTCGACCAGCTAGTTTCTGTTGAACGGGGCAGGTGCAGCCCTCCACCCGCTCTGCCCCCGCTGTCACTGCTTCTCCTTAGCTCTATTTTTACAGCCTCTTGGGGCTCTTGCTTTGAAGGGAAACCCATCCAGGAAAATTACTTGCATTTTTCCCCACCAAAGCGTTGATGGATGGACATTGACTGTCGCATTCCCTTCTCTTACAGATCAGGAGCTGAAGCTACCCCCCGTCCTTCACCCTCTCTAACCTATCTTCTCTTAGCCTTTCAGCGGCATTCCAGCCCTAATAGGAGCTTTGTGGAAGTGAAATGCAGGTTTTATACAGGTTTTGAAGTTTCTGCCTTCACAGAAACTTCCATTTGATGCATTTGACTCCTGAAAACTTACATTTGAAGCACACGATTCGCTCACAGTGTCTTTTCATCAATGGACAACATTTCTGCGGCGCGACTTTGATTCCACTGGCAGCTCTCGCCTTTCTTACCCACCACCTGCCTTGCCTCATATGTCCCTTACACTACTACTTTCATCAACAGCAGCATTCATTTATCCTCGCATCGTGGTAATTGGCGTAGCAAGGTTGGGGCTATTGTAAACATGGCTGTGAGTCTGGTGTAAAGAGGCACCAGTGGCTCCCAAGGCTAAGCTACTGCTGCCTATTGTGCTGGTGAAGCCTTTGTAGATTTACATTGGGCCCCTTTTAATCGCCTTCTCATACACCTTCTGCCAAGTTGCTTTGCATATTTAATTGCCAGGTGAAATAATTTAGTCGACAATCCATTTAATGATTTGATTGTACAGTAACCGTAAAGAGTGAGCGAAGGGAAGACGAAGGGATAAAGAGGGATAGAAAGAAGGTTAGAGAGACAGCGTGAGCAGCAGGCAGTGGAGAAAGAAAGAGGTCTGTTGCCAGAATAGACATCAAAGCAGTGCCTTGATGTTGATGTTGAATGGGCATTAATGGTTTCTGAAGGCAAGAGATTGCAAATGAAAAAAAGAAAAACAGAAAAGAAAAAAATAAACCCTCATTTTTCTCTGACAATCCCGCCAGCAATCTCAGTAAATGCATAAACACTGGAACCCAGTGCCAGATACAGGGTCTGAAGGGAGAGACAGAAAGTGAAAGTGAGCAGCGCTAGTTGGATTGTTCACTTTCATTTCCTGTAATGACTGAGAGGCGCGTAATGGAGAGGAAACGGTCAAACGGACTGACTTTACGCAGGCACTGATTAGGAGGCAACTGCCACATTAAACCCAGAGGATAAAAGAACAGATGATTCAAATCAGGGTCTGTTTAACTCCAAGCACCTCAAAGAGCAGCCAGTGAGCCACAGCTGTCGTAACCTGTTCTCGTGGGGAATCGTCTTAAGAGGACGCAGAACTATGCAGAACTTTAACCTTTCCACACCAGACGCTGGCATCTATGCATTGGCCGTCCGTGCGAAGGCTTTTCTGTGCCCACGGACTCGCGGCTTCTCACTTGCAGTGGTAGCAGGGTCCAGCTTGCCTGTGCCTTTTGTAGAGGAAAGGTAGTCAGGATAATTAATGGACACGAAGACGAAAGACAAAACCTTCCATTAGGATTCCTGCCTGATGAGCTCAACTGAAAACAGTAACCAATAGAGTCAAAACCTCTTAGAGAAGCTTGTGTAGGTTGAAGGTCTTCAGTCTGTTCTGTAAGATTTCAGTGCTGACGTGTCTGAGTAAAATAACAGGTTGTTCTATTTTCATTGATTCTAGAATTATAAGCGTGTATTATTGATACTTTAACACAATGACCTCCCCTGTAAAAGCTGATCCATGTCTGTGCAGGTTAACTGTTGGCAGGCGTGTGTGTTTTACGTGTGGCCCTGACTGACAACCTGCTGACTGCAGTCCCTGAACCTTAACAGAGAGGTGCCACCATGAATAGGTACGTGCCTCTCTATTAATTTACATATTATATATTTATTCATTTCTAGTGAACACTGTGTTGGGATTCAGATGGGCTGTATTTAAGATCAGTAAACATGTAATGATCTTCCTTTATTACATTGCATTCAGCTGCATTTACTCACTATGGTCACTGCTTGGTTTATATAGCATTTGTTGCTGGATGACAGTAGTTAACATATACTCAGTTCATCTTTCACCTTCAACTGCTTCTGTTGCTTCGGCCAAAAACAACAGCAATGAAACAGAATGAAAACAGTAAAGCTGTGGACTGGAGAGCTAACAAGCCATAAAAGCTCCCAAGCTTAACTCTAAAATCAACACTATAGCTCAAATACTGTATTCTAAACTTATAAAAAACATTTTGACGGAAACTCTAATTGATAATATCTCTGAACATGCACATGAATCAGTTGGAAAGTCAATATGCGAACATTCCTCCACGCGAAGGATCCTGCCCTTCATTCTGCATTTGCATTCTGGAAGCAAACCCCAGACTCGGCGCTGTCCTCTCTCCTGTCACCAAACGCCTCAGCGTCGCCCGTGTTTCCTGATGTGTGCGCTGGGGCCTGGCATTTGCGTGTGAACAGTCCAAGCTAAGGGCTTTAACTGCAGCTTACCTCTGAAACTCATCCAAAACCACCTTGATCCTCTTTCGGCTGGCGCTGCTTGAGATCTCTCTCTCTCTCCTCCAGTCTGACTGTCTGTGCCACTCACCCACTCTTCCCTGCTCCTGTGTTGTCAAGTTTACTTATCTTTTCAGCTTCCCTGAACTATCTTGTTTCCCTGTCATTCTGCTGTGAGGGTGATGCGTATGTGGGTGTGTGGGTGTAGAGGAGGTATCTGCGATCTGGAGGGAATATCTGGATTCAACATAACCTTCAATACCTGTTGAGCAAGTGCATGAATCTGCTTCCTTTACTGACTACTCGAAAACAAATCTGCCAGCCTGACACGATGTGCACCAGGCAGAAGTTTTAAAAATAGTTTTGTCTTCAGTGTTGATAAAATCATTTTTCTTATCAAATGAACCCAGGAAAGGCCAGTGTATCATGATTTATGCATGATAATTTGATAAAAGTGACTTTATGCAACATTTCAAAGAAACTAGAAATGAATTAACAATGTGTCTTCCAGTTTACCTGGGTGATGCACTGAGCCTCTGTACAACGTGGCTTTGTTTGATGATAATAAGTATGAAATAAATGAGAAAATATTTATCCTTTAATGTAAATAACAAAGACTCAAGATCCACTTACCAGCTTTTCTGGAGCTTCATCCATATCACATGTTCTTTAATGTCATCATGTGCTTAAACATGTAATTTAAAAAATTCCATATATAAATCGCTAAATTCTGGAAGGCTCTCAAAAGAACATTTCATCCAGGTCAAGAATACTTTCATTTTCATTTTCTGAAGAACTGTGAATAACACAGAGCTAGCGAGCTGTGCCTACAGTGATCGCAACCCGCTTTCTGGCCCTCTCAGCTCTGATTTAAACAAACTGTTTTTGGACAGCTTTTGTTCGATTATTTTGGGAGCATCCATCCATCTCTTTCCCCTTTCTCTCTGCCTCCGCCAACTGTTTGTCAGCGGCGCATTGGTATTGTCTATTTTGTCTAACTACCCCCTGTTGGCTCTCAAACCCCCAAGGGAAGCCTGTGTTCTTTTGGTAAAATAGAGCTTTGGGCCCAAACCACTGTCAACAAGGGGAACAATTTGGCTGGCAAGGGCCATATTTACAGACTGGTAAGCCACAGCTCCATTTAGCAGTGTTCTTTCGTCAGTAAACACCACAGGACGGTATCGGTCTCACATCTCAAAAGCAGAAACAGAGATAGAACTATGCTTTGTGGTCCAAGGTTGGTCCGTGCCGACCACCGCTCGCTATTGTTTGGAACTTCAGAATGGCCAGATGATCCGATAACATGAGTTTGTCATGGCGCACAGCTTTGTCCACATTCCTCCGTGACCCATCGGAATGCAGTCCCTCGAAAGGCTTCGCCTGTGGCCTGAGTCTGCAGGGTGTGTGTGGTGTATTTTGAATCCATCACACTCTTGTCTTTTCTTGTACAATCTTGAATATTGGGAGAGGCATATCTAAAAATACAATGATTAAGGCATTGTGGTTTTTCATATGAATGTCTGAAACAACCTCCCTTTGGGGCAGTGTGCACACAAAGTATGTGTGTCAAGATGTGGCAACCTTGAGTCTTGTTAACACGTTACATTTGCTTACCGAGCAGCCCACAATGTAATGTGGGCTGCTCGGTAAGCAAACACAGAGCTCAATTGGAGTTTGGGGCTTTGAAGCTAAACATTCTCCTGTCATAAAGTTATATCTGGAACAGATGAGACCAATAAACCGGCGCTACTCTGAAACCCTGGACGTCCAGTTATGAGTGGCATGCACAAGTGAGCAGCCAATGCACATCCACAGCTTCTGTGATCCCCTAGTTCAAGTGTCCCAATGATCCTCAGGTGTCTAAGAAGGAAACACCTCAAGACATGGGCTTGGTCAGATTAGTTCCGTTTTACTGCTGTGTTTGTTCTTTAGTTGATTATGGTTAGAAATATGTCATCCAGTCAAATATAATCAACGAGTCATTTCACAGGTCTCCTACACACAACGTTTAACAAAGACAAAAACACCCATTATTCACAAAACACACATGGATTCAGGCCTGTCCTGGTGTTGGTACAGACTAGTATCAGTACAGAGACAGTATAGACTTTCATACGAGTGATGGCGTCCATTTAGGACCTGTGAAGTGTCAGGACATGCTGCTTGTAGCAAACCTTTCTTTTGACGTGACCTACTTTTATATGTATCAAACCGCACATGTTGATTGGAAGAGTAATTTATGTTTCAAGTGCCGAACACAAACTTCAAAGAACCTCCAGCAGCGGCCAGACATTGTCATCTGTACATGTTGTCTTACTTGGGTGTGGCTGCCATAGACAACACTGAGCCGAGCTCGTTTTTAGAAACGGGGGAATTTCTCTGTGCTTTTATCCTAAGACAACCATAGTTCTTCAGTGTTGTGCCTCACACATACCTTCAGGTCCACAGTCCATTCCCTAGATGGTTGTGGGATGTGTGGTGAGGCCACTCTGGGTTTGGAGGCCTCCCAGCGACCACATGGCTAAACGCTAGCCGACGTCATGTGACACAGCCACGTGACTCTGGCGGTACTGTGAAGAAGGCAGACGAAGGGGGATTTCAATTAAATGCTTACTATAATAATATCTGTGTTTTGTATAGTTGTTGTTTTTTTGCTATGCAGCTGTGATGGAATCCGGAAAAGCATTTATTTGTCATCCAAAATAAGTTCAACCTGACCAAGAGGGTGTGTGAGCCCTCAGCCCCGACTGTTTCCCATCATTCACTCTTTGCCTGGCAAAGCTCAGGGCTTAGCCACCATTGTTTACCCTTTACCCACAGAGCCCAGCACCTGTTAGAGATTGAGCTGTACACAACCCAGCTGCAAGACATTTTCAACACCCAAGAAGATAACGACCCTGCTGCACAAACGCTTAGGTTAATCAGTCGTGATGATGGGAAGGGACTAAGCCCAATGAGGTTGTGGGTGGAAAATGGCATCTGATGGCAAAAGCATCTGTCTGTCTCCAGATAAGGTGAAGGACAAGACGTAACTGAGTCATGTCTTGAGAGCTGCAGTGTCGCCCTCCTTCCTTGTTTGTGTTCTTCACCTCACATGCCATTCATGATGGGCCAACAGAGTCCTCTTGGCACAACAAGAGGGCACCATTGTGAGGAAATGGCTTTGCAGCCTGCAGGAGCCCAAAGCTCTGGAGTTTTTCTCCGCTGCCTCCCAGTCGCCAGCTTGTCCTTCCTTTGCTTTTCACACACAGGCAATTAACACAGTTTCCCAATGCGGGGATGCCCTCCAACAGGCTTTGGTCATGTTTTGTTGTTCTTCTGTGCTTTGGGTTGTCTCTCTTCCTCTTGGGAACAGAGAGGGGGAAGGAAAACGAGCTGGGGGGGGGCATTTGCACCTTCATGACCAACCACACGTGTTTCTGGCTCTTTGAATTCTGAACTTTGTTGAAGCAGTGCCTTACCAAAAATGAGATATTTTGATGAATACACAATACACGTGTCTGTTGCAGATTCGAAGTCTGGTGCTCTAGAGAACAGGATGCGTATTTAAAGTAATTAAACCGCTCCTTCGCGTTCTGCGTGGTTCCCTTTGGCTGGGGTTCAGAAGGACGCACTCCCCTGCTGTTTTCTTTCACTCTTTCACGATGCACAGGCCTTGGGCTCCTCAATTGCTGGCACCGGTCTCACCTTTATAAAGCCTTCATGAGAACCAGGTACTTTGCTCCCCCACCTTCTGTGTCTGAGGTTTGCCAGCCACTACCCACATGAGCCGGTCGTGGTCCAATTGCCTTGCAGGGGTGGCAGTGGGATTATGGGGGCATTCCATTTAGCTGTTCACAGCCTTGTCTTGTAATATACTCAACACCAGACCTTCGTTCACAGAGATCCCTGTAATTTCCAAACTCTGCTTCTAGTAAATATCAAATATCACCAGTCAGTAATTCCAGGTGACGTGAATTACGTCCTCAATCTAAATGCGTAAATGCGAGTTCTTTCTTTGTGTCTTGATATTCAACTGTATATTCATTTAGCAGCTTGTACATTTTATAGTTTCATAGGTAGTAGGAGTCCTTTAAAAGTAAACTTGTTAATATACTAAGTGACAAGTGGCATGTTGCTAATTTTAAGACGCAGTAAGAAAATACAGACCACTTTAAAGCGTTTCCAAGGGAAGATGGGAAAAACAGAGCACTCACGACACCGTTTTCGAGAAACTTTTGAGTCACACTTGGTATTTTGGGTAATTTCCCAGCAGCTGGTACTGGAAAGTAGAATTCGTCTGCTCCTTACATGAATGTGTGGAGAGGCTGAGTGTGTACATAGTGCAGAGCTGGGAAAGAGGTTTCTGCGAGTGGATTAATTTCAGTACTGTAGTCTGGGTTATTACTCTTTGATTCTGTTTATTTGATGTATTTGCAGACGTTTCAGTTCGTGTTGGCAACTGTAGCGGACCAACAGATTTTGTCCAACTTAATAAGTTCCACTTGTGATTGCATTTAAAAAACACATTGCCCAATTTGCACAACCATCCACAAGAGCTCTGCCAGCGTTTCTGCCACTGCAGAGGATGATAATGAGGAAAAGCTTTAACACACACACTTAATTATTGCAATATGCAATATTAAGAAACTCTGGACATAATGTGTGTTCACATGATAGTTGACTTTCATTGTTTCAGGGACTTCAATCAGTGGAGAATTATAGAACATTAGAACTATAAAGACATGTCAAAACTCAGCCAAACATCAAAGAGATGTGCTCATTCAAAACAGTTCGGCTAAATGAGTCACAGACCTCTTTCAGGAGAGATGGTGTGCGGTTTGTCGAAATGGGACACTGAAAAGGCAAACAGATTATTTATTCATGTGTTGATCTGGTGGTTGTTTTTGTCCCTCTTGTCACACTTTCATTTTAAATGTCAGAGGACCTCATTTGGGCTGTGTCAAAACGCACCACGTGGAGGTTGTCGCCGCTCTCATGGATGGGAGACGGCATAATTCATGTTTAGCGTTAGCTTTAGCTGTGAACTCTCTGGAAAAACTTCACAAAAATGGACCAGGCACTGAACTTCGTTTTCGTTCTCCTGTCCGCCACCTGGTAGCGTTGGAAGGAGAAGACACAAACGGAACCAGAGCGCGGGCAGCGACAGGAGGTGGGAGGTCATAAGTGATGGCGAACAAGAGCGAGCCAGGAAGAAGAAAGATAGTCGACGCGGCTTTATTTGCCTGGGTGTAGGCTGATGTAAACAAATGCGGAGCTTATGCAAGCTTTTGATCTTGTGAACTGTGAAATCTTCTCTGTGAAAACAGGAAAATTAGGCCTCACTGCGGGGAGGGGGGATGGGGGGGAGGGGCGGCCACAGCAGACGAAGTCTCATGAGAAAAGCTATTTAGTGTGAGATCAGGAATTCCAAGCTATTAAACGAACTTCCCCCTTCTGACTTAATTTGATACAGCTTAACACTCCTTCCCAAAACGCTGAACCCTGAGGAACTCGTAGGGATTGCTATTGGTGGAAATATTGTTCCCTCATCAAAGTTGTAATCGAGCCCTTTGTAGTTTAATTGTCTTTATTCAATAGCAGGTCCTTGTGGCAAAAGAGCGTTCAGCTGGGGCCTACTGTGGATAACAAGGCACCAATATCTAGATGATTAGTTCATTTTCACTATAGATGAGGAGCCTAATGGTAGATATGGAAATGTGTGCCGAGGCTCTGTTCTTTGAATGTGCGAGCCCGTTGAGCAAGCTGATCTTCATCAGACGGCCACATTCCCAGCCACAATTTTGTTGACATTGCAAAAGCAGCTTCGGGGGATGGGGGCAGCACGGGGCGGTTGGGTGTTAAAAGGCGATGGTGGAGGGGGGCAGAAAAGAAGGAGTCCAAGTTGCACTTTTAATCCAGCCCCCTCCTTCAAGTAGCTCCCTGGTAGGATGTGTGAGTTTGGTACAGAGGTGAGCAGGCTTCCCTCCCTCCACGCTGGAAAGCCGGTGCCCAAAAGCTATCCATTTGAACTTCAATGAGAGCCCGCTTTCTTGTGAGGACATGAAACAAGCAGCTTTGGGAGACTGTTAGAAGTGCCGGGGCATGCCTTCTGTACCTGACGCGATGAGAAGCTCGCTCGTGTTTCATGATTCCATACATAGATACAAACTGGAAAACAAGAGCCACGTTATATCCGCACCACACCAGTTACAGAGTGTGTAGCTGAGGTTTAGCCAAGAGAGGAAGCCAGACAAGATGCTAACAGATGCTCGAACTTTGCGTGGACATTTACACCTTTAGCCTCGTAACCGGCGGAGACGCGCATGTGTGTGTGTACACGCCCATTTATCGGTGTGACAGTATGAACAGATGCCAATTTTTCTAGACTCATCGTTTTTTATCGCTTTACTTTACAAATTACTGTTAAAATGCCCCGTGCAGACTTAGAAGGTGCATATGAGTCCTTTCTTGAAGCTTGAACACATCTGATGAAGACAGATGTTCCTCATAAAGTTTTTCAGCATCGTGTGAGGAGAGTGAGGAGGACGTGGATGTGAGGCATTGGTCACACTTTGGTCACATCCCTTTGTCTGACGACAGAATCCCTCCACCACTGCCATGTTTTCCATTCACTGGAAATGCTGGGAGAAAAATACAGAAGGGTATATACACCATAAAAGATTATTTTACAAAAATGGAAATGTAGGTTATATATGACATCTGCAGAAAAAGTATAACAACAAACTGGCTGGTGAAGGGGTTAAGGAAGGATTCGTTACCAGACATCTGGACAGGTTGATGGACAGTTTGATGGGCTTTTACCTATGTCAACATCCTCTCACGCTCTGTCTCCTCAGAAAACATTTACAAATCCACATGTCTTCAGTTTTAGTCGGCAGATAATGTTTTTTGCACCAGATGTGCCTCAACACTCAAAATTTCACAACCCTGTTTTTTTGGCCTTTGTCTGAATTGGTTGCTGTTCAACACTATGTGATAATATATCAAAGGTTTCACAATCCAAGTTTGTTTGCCTCTTAAAATGCAGCCTTTGTCTGTTTGCTTTGTACCAAAATTTGCTTTTGAAAGTAGATGAAGTAGCCCCAGGATGACAGGCATCATGTTAAAATGGCCAAGTAGCAGAAATGTCACCAAAAAGCACATTCGGCATTACTTTTGATGGAGATCCGTCTTTTAACAAGTTTTCCTCTTAAGATCTTTTCATATCATAAAGAGAGAGAAAGGGCAAAAGACGGCAGACAAAAGAACCCAAATGCAGAGACTTCACTTCTCCCTTGAAGATGTTAAAATTAGTGTCTTAAAAAAAAATCAAAGGCTCGACATTAAACGCTGAAAGATGCTTGAAATGTCGACACTGCAGTGTTTTGGAAAAAAGGACAGAAGATGAGAGATACTTGCAACTGACTTTGGTGCCACTTCAAAGGCTTGACTTTAAGAAACTGGGCTAATATAATACTGAGAGCAGAATCTTTACCTGTGTCGGTTGACCCCTGATGGCTTTCGGACAGTCCAGCAACAGACCCTGAGACCATGCCTCACAACGTGGGGTAAGAGGTGGGGAGGGTCTGCGGGTCGAGGGGGGGAGGCTTGACGTGTAACCCTGGAGGTCGTCTTTGGTCTCGTGCTCTGTGATGGCCTCTTTCTTCTCTTGTTATGCTTAGAAAAAGATGGCCGCCTTTGAACTCCACAGTAGCTATAGAAACGGCTGGAGTTCCTCCACTTTAGCGCTTGGCTGTCGGCGTCTGACTGGGCCATCATCACAGGCCGGCATCATTAGAAGCCGGCGCTCGCAGGACACACATTGACACATTTGCTGACACAGGGTATATAAACAAGACCGAGCGCTGGTGTGTACGTGCCGGTGTGTTTGTGTTTTTGGGGGTAGGGGGGTCATTTTAATTGGCTTGGCCTCCGATCTTACGAGCAACAGAGGCCTGATGCGTTCGGACTACCGAGGAATGGTCTTTTCATGTCACAGAAGACTTTGCTAACAAATAAAACTTCTCTTGTTAGCATCACATGCCGAATCAAGCACAGAAAGTCACGGCCGTACAGCCAACTTCCACACAGTCCCTGCTACCGAAGGTAAAAGATTCAGTTTGCTGAGTGGCACAATTATTACAAACAAGATTTATAAATACATTCAACATAACTGTCCGTACTTGACACCCTCAGCCGCGTGTTCCCTCTCCAGCCTACCAAATCGTAAAACCTTTCTCCTCCTCTAATTTTTTTCTAAAGACTTTAATTTTCCAGTCTCTGGAACTTCAAAGAACTGACAATTCGCAAGTCCACATCCCTCCGAGCACTCGGCGAATCTCCATTCTTTCATTTCGGCGGCCCCTTCAGTAAATATGTGCAATCGTCCCGCTTTTCAAACAGATTCGTTTCCCATGTATTTATTTTAAATGAATATTATTAGCTGGCCTGGCAAGAAAAGGTTCTTATGCTAATCCCCAGGAATCACAGGCATTTCCGTTTAATGCCTACTTATAGGCCATTCTTTAACGACTATTTGCCTCACAGTCTTAGCAAATGAGCTCTGCACCCCAGACTCCTTCGCGCTCATAATTTCATTGGAAAGAAGAAGAGCCTCCCTCCTTCCCCTTTCACTTTGATCCCAGAATGTGTTTTTGAATCTGCTGGTTGTGTATTTGAACATCAATGGAGACGCCGTTGCAAGTGCTTGCTTTCATTATTTTTCACAGAGATAAAACGAAACAACAGAGGGATGGGAGGGGACAAGTGTGTGTGTGTGTGTGTGGGGGGGGGGGGGGGGGCTGTGGAAGGCTCGATGTGAGGAAACGAGGGTGAGTAGGTGGCTGTCCGGGACGAGCCTCGCTACGCCCGAGAGACAATGTGGGTCAATGTGGAGTCGCATCCTTATCAGACTGTGTCCTGCTTATTACTGCCGTAACTCCTGAACCCTTCGCTGTAGATCTCTGTCTTTCCAGATATCTGTCTGCATTCCTTCGTACGAGGGGCAGAAGCTGCTTCAGCCTCACGGCAGCCACCAGTCTCACCTGTATTTTGTTCATTTTCATTTAACAACAACGTATTTCCCAAGTTTCCAATGCTCATTGGATTTTAGTATCTTAACCTGGAAAAACTTTGTTTGAGATGTCAGAGCTTTTTGTTCCTCCACCGTCTTTTCAAAAAAAGACTGTGAAAAGATTTGACCTTCACCTTGAATGCTGTGTAGCCTTCTAGCGTGGCCGTGGCTGTGGCAAATGGGGATTGAGGCATCCCACCAAGGTATAATGAGTGATGGGGCTTCTTTGATTCCTAGAGAGCTTTCATCTTCAGTCAAGGCCTCCACTGGTAGACCGCACTTTCTCTCTTCCTGTTCTTCTTTGTTTCTCGCCTTGATGTTTGATGGTGAAGACAGAGAAAAAGATCTTTAATACGGTCCCCGTTCGATTACCTCTCTCCTCACTGCGACGCTCCCATCATGCATCCTTTCTCCCTGCGTTCCGGGTTTCATAATTGGGATACCATCACTGAACCACAGGAACCAATTTTGCGTGTTGTCAGTGTGTGCTAGAAAGTTAGCGAGACAACCTTTCGCATATGCAACAGCTCTAAATCATTATTGCTCGAGCTCATAACAACCCTCTGAGTGAGGCTTTTTCGGGCTTTAAGAGCACAGCAAGTCACTCGAAGGCAGAAAAAGATTGCAAGTTTGTGGTGAATAAGAAGCAAAGTTGAAAAGGAAACAACAAAGAAAGCATTTGTTCTTTCTCGGCGCTTGCACCCTCAGTCTAGGGTTCTAATCTCTTATTGTTTCAGACCCAAACAGAGACAAAGGAGTCGCAGATCAAAACAAATGACTATCAAGCTATCAAACAAGCACCACCCTGCTATGATTCCAAACGCTGACTGCGGGAGAGCGCGAAGAGAGTCAAAGTCAATCGGGTCGCGTATTGTTTCCAGTCACTTTGATGCAGAACTTAAAACGCATGCAAAAAATGAAATAAATAAATAAATCACACGAAGGCGAGAGGAAAAGGAGAAAAGAGGCAGAGGAAAGGGGACGATGCAAAACATGCGAACACTGTTTGCATGTGTGCACTCGCCTTTGTTTCATTAGCGGTCCAGCTGATAACCTTTATTAAGCCTGATCTGGAATTAAGCCCATGGACCAGCACGGCTTTGAAGCGACAACTGGCTCTTTTCCTGTTTGTGCTGTAATTGCAGGTTGTGGTGTGAAGATAAAGCACTTCTGAGGGATATTAAGACTTGAAAGTCCCTTGGCTATTCACTGGTACATATTTGATGTTGTTCTTTTGCTCCTTGGCGAAATTAGCATATCTCTTTTAACAACCCCCCTTCCTCTACTGACAAATGTAATCCTCTGCCATCATGTGCTCGCTAAAAGTCATAAATGATAGAAGTACAATGTGTACGCCACTGACACATCAAAGTATGATAACACGATTAGCAATGATGACTCCAGTTTGTTTTCTCCCCTCCCCTCTTCCCACTTTCGCTCGCATCGTTGTAATCAACGCCCGTTTGCTCCCTCCTGTATTTTCGGCTCTTTCATTTCCAAACACATCATAGTCGCTGTTTCAAAGTCATCTTACCGGTTGCGGTAGGGTGAGACAACCTTTGTCTAAGTTTGCTCACTTTCATTCAGGCTCTCTCCAGAAAATGTAATTTTTTTTTTTTTGCCTAATTTTAGCAGCAATCACATCGTCTCTCGCCGTGACAGCTCTCTCTTATCCCGCTGCTTCTCTTTCCAACTCGAGTCATGTGCGGTGGGTGACAGGGCAAATGTGCCACACTACTGTAGATGAGCAGTATTCTGTAAGTTAAACTGCAAGGCACAATCTCTGCCTCATCACAGTGCACACATCAAAACAAATGGCAGTGACAGCCCCATTGTGATCTATTATTTAGTCCCCTCCGTATTTGATCACCAGAGCGTGGCGGAGTGATGATCATGCAGATTAGACCTGTTTCTTCTAGCCGCCCCACTAAACTTCTTTGCTTTTACTGTTTTAGGATCTTCACTTTTGCCACTCGTGCAAGAATTATTCTGAGCCAAAGCGGTGAATCTGAATCATGTAGGTTCTCGAAGGTAAAGCTGCCACCGTGGCTTAGGCAGTAACACATCCGGAAGTAAAGCAATGTGTAAAAGACATAGACCTGCTGATGGGTCTGTGAACGTTGGTGCTGGTATTTCCCTGCTGGGTATATTAGTTTCTATATTTATTTATTTATAATAACATTTGAACATTAATTTTCCACAGTGCGGTTGCAGTTACTTTTTTTGGAAGTTTTCATGTCACTGCAGCTTTTGAGAGTCAGCTGCCAAACGGGAACCTGCACGATGTGAGACACGCTCACATTTTGTGTAAACATCTTAAAACTTCCATGTTTGTTTCTGATTTAGTGACAGCATCACTCAGAAACACAGTCTTTGTGCCACCAGACTAGCAATTCTTCGATGTCCTTGAACGCATCACCAAAAGGTCTGAAATAGTACGTTAGTCACATCTCAAGCGATTCCAGCGCATGCCTGGAAACACGTGGTGTGACCTGGAAAACGTTACTTACTGCACAGTATTTGCAGTTAATAATGTAAAATCTCAGAACGGCTTTGGGATTTGACTCAGAACATTTCTCTTGCTTTGAATTCCTCTCTTTTACTCTCCCATCACCTGACGTCACGGATCATTTTGACCAAACAATTCATAAACGTGAGTTTTTAATTAGCACCAAACAAAAAAGGTGCCATATTTGTGCTTTATTACCTAAATCTACATGTTGGGGGGGAAGAGCTGTGACAGAGAATAGTACTTGCTCTTCGTTTTTGGTCTGACCTTTTGAAAAAGACGTGGTTCAGGTACTTTATTAGATATTTTATTCCTGCACACCGATCACAGCTAATGAACGCAGCTCCCCTTAACCTTAACCACTCAGCTGCGCAATTGTTCACTGGGTAGAGAGACCGACTCCGTGTGTAATTAGTGGAAGACCCCTTTATGAATGGAATTAGCATCATCTTTGTCCGCTCACCAGGACCATAGCTCTAATTATCCATCTGAATGTTCCAAGCAAGGCTGTGCACCAGGCAGAGCGGGACAATCGCGTTGTGGCCCTTCTGCCAGACTCGTTTACTGAAGATGAAATAGAAAACAAGATTTCAAAAAAAGTGCCGACCTTTGTCCCGCGAACGAGGACAGACTCTCAAGTGCTAATTGAAGTGTAACTGCAGATGGGTCTCGTTAATTTTGCACCACCAGGTCACAGCGTAACCCCTGACACGGCCCTTTGTGTGAATGAATGTGTGTTTGTCCTAATGTGTCTAGAGATTGTCTGTGTGTGTGAGCACCCAGAGCTTTTTTTGAGATCGTTTTAAAGGAAGTTGTGGGGGCGCCCAGAGATTAAAGTAACAATCCAGTGCTGGGTGCCTGCACAGCACCCAGTCTCGCCTCTGATTAAAAATGCTAATGTGCCTCCTTCATCCTTTGATGTTGGACGAACAATGGCGCTGATGGCAAGGCGACGCTGCCGTGGGACGATGTAATCCTTTATTTGTCGCCATGCAATAACACCCAGCTGAGCGCTGTGACAGTCCAAATCAATCACGTCACAGAGCGCCACTATGCGTCCGCCAGCTAACTTGGACCCCCTACTCGTCAACTTTCAAGGCTGCGCAACACTAATTAGTTTCCCCCTCTCAACAGGGTTCAAAAGAAGGAACCAAGAGAATTTTGAAGAGAGAAACTTCTTCAACAGCAGCGTGATGTGCAGCTGTAAATACGCTCTGAAGCGCTCGACGCAGGAAACACATTAAGTGGCACGTCATGATCTCCGTTTTGGCCTTCGAACATAGAAATGCATATTCTGTTCATGCCCAGTTTGAACTGCACTGATAAGCTTACATTCAGAAATCGCCTGATTTTATTGGGAGCATCAGGTTGTGTTTGAATTCACCTGTCGTTGTTGCGTCCTCTGAGCTCCAGCCTCATGTGCCAGACGACGTCTTCAGAGGTTTTGTGAAGTCGGGGCCTTCGTGGATCAGACATTCTCTAGCAGTAGACCTACGCAGTATAGGTAGTTTTTTTTGTCTTGAGGCTGCACTAAAGTTTTATTTGTTTAACTCACCAAACATCACAATGAAAAGCTGCCAGAGAACCAAACCGCGTCCTGTTTCCGCACACACTGCCTCTGCAGACTGTGCAGCGAGTCCACTGTGAAGCCAGGTGTGGATACAGACTGTTACACATTTCAGACGCACGCATCCTTCTGTATTGCATCGCTCACTTCCAGAGTTTTGACCAAAATTTCCTGGCATGTTTACCATGTTTACTCTGCTTTCATCACGCCACGATCAGGATGTGACACCGCCGTGACTCCGCTTCAAGACGTCTCCCCAGCTTGAAACCATCATCGTTGTCACACCCTGGCGATCTGTCGCTCAGCTGCACGCGCTCAAAGCTTCCAGATATTGTCTTCAGAGAGCTCCGCATACGGGTGTGCGCGTCTGAGACACAGAAGAGGGGGGTGCTGGGATATGAAGTAGAAGGGCTTTTATCAGCCTCTGAGCTGGAAGTCTTTGAGGGCCTCCTCAGAAGCTCTGCTTTTCTTCCATTGTTCTATTTCCATCCCTCGCTTCGCTCCTGTCACATGTAAAATTACAAAAGGCCTCCTGCAGCCCCCACCTCCACTCCCTCACCCCCCGTATCCCACCCCTTTCCCCTATGTTCCAACGTCAGAGGAGCATATAACCCACTTAGATTATTCTCAGAATACTTCATAACTTTACAGCGTACCCACTGCCAACTGGGGTTCAGGCACAGAACTGGAGCTGGAAAGCCGAGGTTGTGAACTTCTTACAGTGAAAAGCATTACAAGCAAACCCGATTTAACAGCCCAGCGCCACACACACACACGTGGAGCCGGTACCGAGGGGTGAGCTCCCTCTCTCCAGACGCAGACGCTAGATGAAACGCTCCTCGCTGTGCTACCTGGGGGGGTGGAGAGATTCCCCCCGGTGTCGTCCTCCGGCAACGCTGTGTTTACTGTACGCGGTTCGGTGAAATCCAACCGCTGACACGTGAGACCCGCTAACAGGCGACGTCTCCGCCGCTGCTCAGAGACAAAGCCTCGTCCTTCTGCACGGCTCCTTGTTTAATCGCGTCTCATTTTCTGTCTCGTACCCAACGTTTCTCTTTTCCTCTTATTCTGTGTCCTGTTCTTCACCTTCTGCCCTGGTGTCATCGACCCTTCGCCTGTTCTTCCCGTTTCACTGGTTGACACAGGAACAACAGGGTGAGTTGGACGTTTCCCTGTAAGCAGATGCTGAACGGCTGGAAATTCCCTTGTTGTGCTTTTGTACAGACCTTTGAATCTTTTTGAGACGCTTCAACTGAAAGTGTGCCTCACCCACACCTCACCTCCTGCCTCACCCCCCTCCACCTGCCTCACCCACACCTCCCCTCCGCCTCACCCACCTTCCATCCCGACTTTACCCACCTCCCGTCCTGCCTCACCCACCTCCCCTCCTGCCTCACCCACCTCCCCTCCTGCTTCTCCCACCTCACCCACCTCCCCTCCTGCCTCACCCCCCACCTCCTGCCTCACCCACCTCCCCTCCTGCCTCACCCCCACCTCTTGCCTCATCCACCTCCCCTCCTGCCTCACCTACCTTCCCTCTGACTTTACCCACCTCCCCTCCTGCCTCACCCCCCACCTCCTGCCTCACCCACCTCCCGTCCTGTCTCATCCACCTCCCCTCCTGCCTCACCCACCTCCCCTCCTGACTCACCCACCTCCCGTCCTGACTCACCCACTTTCCCTCCTGCCTCACCCCTCACCTCCTGACTTTACCCACCTGCCCCCCTGCCTCATCCACCTCCCGTCCTGCCTCATCCACCTCCCGTCCTGCTTCACCTACCTCCCCTCCTGCTTCTCCCACCTCACCTCCTGCCTCACCCACCTTCCCTATGACTTTACCCACCCCCACCTCCTGCCTCACCCCCCACCTCCTGACTTTACCCACCTCCCCTCCTGCCTCACCCACCTCCCCTCCTGACTCACCCACCTCCCATCCTGACTTACCCACCTCCCAACCTCCCTCACCCCCACCTCCTGCCTCACCCCCCACCTCCTGACTTTACCCACCTCCCCTCCTGACTCACCCACCTCCCAACCTCCCTCACCCCCACCTCCTGCCTCACCCACCTCCCATCTTGACCCACCCACCTCCCATCCTCCCTCACCCCCCACCTCCTGCCCCATCCACCTCCCGTCCTGCCTCACCCCCACCTCCTGCCTCATCCACCTCCCCTCCTGCCTCACCCACCTTCCCTCTGACTTTACCCACTTCCCCTCCTGCCTCACCCCCCACCTCCTGCCTCCCCCCTTGCCTTTCTTCACAATGAGAGCTGACTTCAGACTCTGTATCGCGATGTTGCGCGTGTGCTGAATAAAGGCGTGATTGTTGCTAGCAGGTGTGTGCTTGTTGCAAGGCAGGCTTCAGCGGAGGATCCCAGGAACAATGGCTCTCTGTTGGACGACACACCTGAGTCAGAGAGGGGAGGTGAGAGGGCCCGATCGCAGGAAGATTACACAAGAGCAGACTTCATTAAACCTGAGGGGGGCATTAGAAGGAAGAGAGAGGGGAAGGAGAGAGAGATAACAAAGGGCAGGAACATGGAGGGAGGGACGGGAGCAGAGAAGAACGCGAAGGGAGAGAAAGAGGGATAATGGGGCGCGTGGGAGGAAATGTAGGTGAGCTCAAAACTAATATGAAATGAAAACTAATATAGGAGTATAAACAGAGGAGCCACGGTCACTGTGGACTCAGGGCAGGTGTAGCAGGAAGACCTCGCCTCCTGGGGACCTTTGTGTTTGTTGGGTACAACGTAACGACTTTTGTTACTGATTACTGTTCATTCTTCAGTCATTTCGACAAGAACGAAGACTTTGTCAGATTAAACAAATCTGGAAAACCAGAAAGAAAATATAGTGAAAATAAACAGTTGATGATTTTCAGTGTGTTGTTATTTGTGTTTGCATGTTGTTGTGAATTTGGTAAATAAACATCTCTGTAATTTGCCAACTAGTCTGAATCCACTTGTAGCTAACTACACTAGCAAACAGTGTCTCCTAGACACGCATCTAAAGGGCGACTCCACCGATTTTCATCGTGCTTCCTGGCTTTGACGTTCTCCAGTGAGTGGATTTCTCATTGGACTAGTTCGCTCTCAGAGATCTGGGATGTTTGTGTAAATGTGCAAACGACTCTCTCTCAATAGTCTGTGTCGTGTTGAATATACTGTGAATATTCAGGGGCTGTGGATTCAGTCTTGATACGTTTTGATATGATATGACAGGAAAACACAGGAGTAACAACGTTCAGTACGTTTCAGCCGGTTCACGCTCGTCTACCTTAGATACTTTAATAAAACCGAGTCAGCGTCATGTTTACTTTGCTATGACAGGTCAAATGAGGAAACCTTGAAGCTGTAGAGACCAGTGTTTTGTTCTCTGTGTAAAAGGTTTGAGGTTCACCACTGAAGCAAAGATCAGGTTCTGGAGAGTAATGTCAGTTTAGTGCAAATTAATTAAACGGTTAACTGAATTCAATTAAATTCTATGGACCAATGTAGCAAACAGAGACAACATCCTGCACCTTTGTCATTAATAAAGTCCCGTCTTGGTTCATACTGTAGGTTTGGAGAACCACAGTATTACGCTTGAATCTCTGAATCTGTTATATTTACAATGAGCCACATTTACAGAGACACAACTACATGAAAAAATTATCATTTAATACATTCATACATTTAATACATTACAATTATTTTGTTATTTACCTGTGCCTGCATCCAGCTCCATTTTAGGCTGAAGTGACAGGGACAGACGTCTGTAACAGTCTCCTCCTTTCTTTCAATTCAACCGATCCCTAAAGTCAGCATTTAGCAAATTCAGAATCCTGAACAAGGTGTAGGATGTGCTACGTTACCTATATGTATTTGATCTTATTCTAACCAGGTCCACCCTACGCACACTTGGTCACTCTTCTACATCACTGAGGTTTCAGATCGTTAATAACCTCGTGGGACGGAGTGAGAGACAAGTCTGGAGTCATCCTGCCTAATTCAGACAAAGAAGTGATGACACAACAACACGACATGAAGAACGTTTAGCGCTGTTGAATCACAGGCAGTGATTAACCCAAAAAAGCAGAATTCTCTGTCACTATTTTATGACACGTTCACTGTAAAGTTGGATAAGAAGGAGGAGACGTGGAGACAAGACAACAGAAAGAAAAATGAAGCTGGAAAACTTTGAGAGTCATTTCGAGCTCACTGTTCTCTTCCTGCCTTGCTCTCCATCCTTTAATCATCTCCATCTTCTGTCTCTCTCTCTGGAAAAGTTTAAAAAGTCAAAGTATCCCTACTTTCACACAGGAACGTTGTTTCTGTCTCAACTCATCAAACATGAAACGTAAGTGGTATGTAAATGTCGTCTTTGATTCCGTTTAATGTACCCAGGGTACAAGGTGTAAAGAATAAAAGAGTCTTCTCCTCTCTGCCTATAAAGCGTTATGCTACACCTTTACAGGACAGTAGACCCCCCGCTGAGAGGATAATAGGAAGAAATTGTTTTGCTATGAGATGAAGTGATAAAGGGAAAAGTATGATTTTTCAAAGCGCTCGCCACTCCTCCTCTACACCCTCCACTCGTTTCTTCTGGAGTGCATGACAGAGAAATTGTCGAGCGCTAATTGAATGACAGCTGATTGTGGAGTGTGCATCTTTGATGTTCTTTCTTTGCTGTGCCTGTAATGAAACGCAGAGAAAGTGAGGTTGAAGTTGTTCCCGTCTGTATGTTGAACACATCACTGCTCACTAGCTGTGCTATGACGACCAGCGTCTCTTTGGGCACCGTCCCAGACCCCTGGCTTGGTGTATAGGCCTGCTAGAGGCCCGCTGCTGCTTCTGTCCGTGACAGGTTAAGAACATGCAGCAATGGCAGCGTATTTGGATGCAGAGGAGGACAAGTTAAAGCCGGTGTATTACACAGAGTCCCCATTAACGACAGATGTGTTTGTCTGGCTATGACAGAAAGGTCAAGGTGGCTACGGGTGATATCAGCGAACGCAACGGCAAAAACACAAGCAGTCACACAGAACTGAGCAAATCACAGCAGACGTTATCCAAACTGCCACATTTAAAGTTACTGCATGTTATAAAATGCACTTTACATGTCTTGACAAACAAAATGAAGAAAAAGGCAGTGAACAGTTTCATCATTGATATCTATGTGTATGACCCAAATCTTAATCCTATGTGTATAATATCATATGTGTAGGGCCGATGAAGGTGTCTGAAATGCTTTAGCTAAAAGCTACATGGACTCACTCACGGAGCTGGGCTTCGCCTGAGACTGAATTCTCTCACACAGCTACGAGCAGGTTCCACTCCCCAGTCGACCCGTGTGTCCTTGGACTGTGTGAGCGAACTCCCACGAACGTGCAAAATCCACACAAAGCGGCACCGAGAATCAAACCCAGGACTGATACGACGTGTACTTTCTAACAATGTTTTTAATTGATATATATTTAAGAACATAACCTTAAGAATGGACAAAGCAGCTTAATTATCGCGTTTGAGTGATTTATTTCTGTTTCTATATTAGAGCAGGTTGTGGGTCATTAGAGGACACTGCTGCTCTGAATACGCGTAATAATGTGTTTGCACTGCTACTAACATTATACATTAACATCATTTGCAGGTGTTTTTACTTCCAGGACACATTTTGCATTCACATACCTGAAAATATTGCTTTCACTTCAATAAACAGAAACAATTGCAAACGGTCAACATGCACATTTTCAGCACAGTTTGAACATCAAGGTTTCTTTTCTCGTTTGAATTTCTTTAAGAAATGAAACCAAAGACACAGGCTTTGCAGATTTCCAATCAGTAGTTTAGCGCTGCTTGTTGCCACACCAAAAAGCCTGCATGTGACCGGACTGGCAGGCCGGATCCAGCTGGGCTTGACAGCAGAGCACACATGAAAGAAAGGGATGGAGTGGTGAGAGCAGGAAAAAGAGCGAGGGATGAACAGAAACACACACTGGGATCCTGCTGTTCACAGCGGCAGGTGCAAGGGAGACGGGGGAGCGATGCGAGGGGTGCAGCGTTTGAGGGGCTTTGTGGAACGGCAGAAAACAGCGTTTGAAGGAGGGGGAGGAATATCCAGGCAGCTTTAACTGAGACGGGGCCCGTCCACGGGCTCCAATAAATGCCGTTGATTTTGCACCACTATGACACTCATGATGCAGTGAATCAGGTGATCCGGTGACTGGGAGGGGAAGTAAACACTGCCAGCAGCAGGAAGGCTCTCACTTACCTGTCTGCTGCCCGCTGCGTGAAGGGAGACAGCAGAGATCGCTTTGACTGGGCTGAAGTTTATGAGGGGGCTTTCTAAAAAGCATCTTCTAATACTTTCACGCTCCCTGAAATACGGGATCCACGTAAGCGCCTTTCCTGCCGGCCAAGGCCGTCACAGCCACATCTGGAAGCTCAACAGCCAACAACTGGCTAGAAAATCTGATCTTTACCACTTTTAGTCCCGTAAACATCTACACGTTCAATGCCAAACTTTACACAGTGAAGTTTTTGTCTTTTAATAAGTGTTTCATCATGTGAAGAGGCTCCAGGTAAAGCAACCAGCTCTGACACTGGTTACTGCGTTTTATATAAGCCAGCGTAACTAACTGGCTGAACCGCTGCTAACATCTCCGCCTGCACTCCCCTGAGCTAGCGTGTGCCCTAACAAAGATTTTTCAAAAGCCCATGAGTCGGGGAGATGGAGTGGGGGATATATCAAATTACAGTACATCAGTCTGGAGAAGAAGCATCTTTCTTGAAGACTGGGTGTTGACAGACAGCAAGCGAACGGCAAGGGAGGAGAGCTGAAGATCTCTGCCTTTGATGAGACATAACAATATCCAAATCCCCGACCGCCTCTTATTTAAGTTACTGAGGACTCTAAAAAAGGGAAGTTCTTCCAAAGTCGCTCTGAAGCTTGTGCGCTTTAGGTGAAGGGAGGGAATGGAGGGAGCAAGAAGTAGAAGGGTGGGGGAAAGAAGATAATGTTTATGCATTAGATTTTCAAAGCACTTTCTTCTGCAAGGAAATTCAGATTCAAAGGTGTACTTCTTGCAGGAAGATCTAAAGGATTCTTTCTGTTATTGCTTGAGTGACAAAGTCTCTCTGTAGCTTAGCCAGGACTTTGTATGCACATGGTAACTGAGCGTGAGTAAGCCCTACATAGCTACAGTATATCCACCAAGGGGACCGAGTGATGTCTAACTGTATATTTTATATATCGTATTTTTTACGCTCAAACTACACGTCGGACATCAAAGAGAACAGTGACGCTAAAGTAACACCCGGCTAGCCAATCAAATTTACTGTTACCTCCAGCCAAGCACCCTGCCGCCCACAAGCAAAAGCCGCTGTGCTCACAAAGAGGTTTGAACTATGTGGCCGCACTTATCGCCGCAAATTCAAACTCATCGAAGCCATATTAGCTCCGAAGTTTGAACCGCACAACTTCAGAGGCAGCGCACTATGAAAGAGCTGAAGGAGCGGAGATGAGAGCACGAGGGTGTGTTTGTGCTCGCTCGCGTCGGATAGTTGCTGAGCGCAGCACTCGTACATACGTGTGATTAAAAATTCAAATGAGCGCCTTTAGAATCGATGGAAGGCTTTGAGGCTCTGTAATGAGGCTGATATATGAAGTTTAAACATTTGGAGCCGCTGGAAGTGCCACCGTGGAAAAAGAGACAGGGAAAAGGGGAGGGAGGCAAAGAAAAGGGGGAAGATTTGTGGCTTTGATGCAGGGATATCACCGTGGGGCATGGCTGGCTGCTTGCTTGGCTGGTGCTAGCTGGTACTCGGATCCGGAGCACTTTCACAACGTTTGCATCGTTCCCCAAGACGCCATTTCCAGCAATCCCCACAGTCCAGGACAAACTGGGAGGAAGGAGCGAGCGAAGCGGAAGCTAAGCAGAAGCAGAGACACCGCAGAGTGACAGGGAAGTGTGGAAGCAGAGAAAATGGCGCGAAGTGGATAAAGAGAAGCTTTAAAAAAAAAAAGCGTGATCACAGAGGTAGAGGAGGGGAACAAAGAAGTGGCTGCCATCACCTCTCAGTACACACCTGTCAATCAGACGCACACCACACACACAACAGTACAGAGTGCGAGGGGGTGTTGGCGTGAGCATCGCGGACAGGATAGAGTTCGCAGTGTGTGTGTGTGTGTGTCTCTCACATACTGTTCTACTTCTATCTGGGGAAGCAGTGGGAGTCTAGTGCCACTTTGAACTTGCCTACCATTAAAAGCCTGACAGAGTTTTGAAGAGGCCTATTGAAAGGGAACCTGTGCATTTATGATGTAAATGTATTTTTTTCCAACCCTTTCTTCTTCTCCCCCACTTTTTTATTTTGACAGCCTTTGAAATTTGTCATATGCACATCCAATTTAACAGCCAGAAAAGACTTCTTTGCCCCTCTCCCCTTTTCTCTTTTTTGCAACAATCCGTTTTCATATCAACTTGAAAGGAATTGGCTGAATAATTTCACTTGATTTTCTTTAATGTGATCATCACCGTTTCAGTCACTTCATGTTAGAGTTATATTCTTTTAGTCGGATAATTTTCTGTCAAATTTACTCTCACAAGCAAGTCTTCAAAGGGGGAAACAAGTGACTTCTGAGAAGGACAAGGGTAACTTCAGTCCTTGGATGTTTTAACCTGTTCATGTGTCCTTCAGCTGCTCTGAGCTCATGGGCTTGTTCTTATATCCACAAGCATCAGTATTACAGACACAGGGTAACACAGTTTCCTGCATTAGATCAAATAGCACAAGTGCAATAAGTACAAAACTGTCAATTTAGCAGATCATGTGAAGATGAGAGTTGTTGGTGCCAGCAGGTTATAACAAAGGAGTGAAAACACCGAAGAGTAATGACAATACGCAAATCTGGACCCTCCGGAACAAGAAGAACTGCTGGACCACAGAGCAGAAGCTGCTTCATCTGATGCGCGGAGGCAGGAGTCTGCTCCATATGGATCAGTGCTGTTGTGAACTGGCGCTATAGAAATAAAGGAAGTAGACAAAATACCTGGACAGGTGGCGAAACGTCTCTACGATATAGAAGAAGTCCAGTTGCCATGACTCAACTTTCAGACAGCTTCACCTGGATGAATGAGGCACATACTAACAAAACTGAAGTGGATTGAATTGAATTCTGTATCCTGGCTTATATTTGAACTAAGTGTGACCTTCACATGCATGTAAATAATAGAATGGTTCCACTCATCCACGGTTCACTTCAGCTCAGAAAGCAAAGGTTGTTGTTAAGGCATTCGAGGGACGTGTATGATCAGACTTATCAAGGGTTTGTTAGAGAGTGATGGGGAGCCCAGCTGTGCTTCACAGGCCTCCCCACCCGTCGGCCACATACAGAGCACATACAGCAACAAGCAGCTCACATAACATTAGCCAGTCAGAGAAGCTACAGCAGGTTTTTCATTTCATTTTTCATTCTTACTGTTGACTAGTCGACTAGTATATATCTATATATCTACCCGATTACAGCAGTAACCGAAGAAACACCATTTTTTGTTTGTGTTCCCTGTTTTAAGCCTGTGTTGACTGATGTGTCGTCCACTGTCTGCTTCTCATCCTTGGTTAAAGTTGATATTGTTCTGCTGAGTATAAAGCTTAAAAAACGATATAGTATAAAACGAGTTGACCCTCTATGGGTCGTTTTTACGCAGCGTGGGAGCAGCATATGGAATAATGTACGGCCAGTGTGTTGTGTAGCAGTAGTGCGGTAACTATAGTGACACTTTTTGACGTGAGAAAGCCATTAGAGCTGATGTGTGTCTAACTTCACGGGGCGACCGCCCATAGGCTGAGGAAGATACTTTGTGCCGTATCCTTCACTTATTCCCTCACACACACCTGCACGCTGCGTTGTTGTGCCTATCCGTGGTGGCGGAGTCTTAATAAAGCCTAATCCCTGCAGTGCGTCGTCTCTCTGTTGTACAACTCCCGCTGGTCGTCTGTCTCAAGAGTGCCGTAATTTACTGTCACAGAACTCCTCAAACCGGCCACCACACAGCGCGCTGAGGGGGATGGGACACGAGGCAACGCAGATCACGTCAAACAGCCGCCAAGAAAACTTCCTACTTCCCCTTCTGCAAAAAAGAATAAAGCCTTTTTTCACAGGCTCAAACACACAGCGGTTCGCCCAGCTTTGTTTGGGTTTCCTCTTTTCTGAGAGAAGAGAAAAGGAAAGGGGGGAAAATTGCGAGGTGGCTGTCAACAGTTGAAGCTGCAGCCGCACCTGGCATCGCGCGACTGGTCTTTGATCACTTGTCGAGTGAAATTCCGCCACTGGATTAAGTGAAGGAGGGGGCAACCAGGGTGGGAGGACTAGAAAGAGTGACAAATGAAGAAGACAGGGAGAGGACGACGTGTCTGAAACACAGCCTCGTGTGCTTTGTGCCTTTAATGTTCCTCGCGCTGCCCTGTTGGCTGTAATTAAAATCAGCATGAATTGTTGAATTGGTGTAAAGCCAGTGTGTCCTGTTCAGACTCACTGCTCTGGCTTTTTGTTTGGGCTTGTGCACAGACTGATGAATCGAGCCTTTCGAATCATGAGACGACCATGTAAGTGCGAAAGCACAGATTTGAAGATTGGGATTTGAGGCAGAGCGGGAATAAAATCCAGATGAGAAGGGAACAGAAGAGGCCTCACACGGTTCTTCTTCCTTTCTGGGTGTTTGCCTCGGACAGTTTGCTCGTGCAAACATGTGAATTTGAATTGAACAGAAGACTAGTGTAAAGATCTGTTGTTTCAAATGTAATTTTTCTTAATCCTTCTTTCTAAATATTCAAACTTCCATTGAAATGAATGTCCTGTTAATCTGAATTCATTTGTTTTCCATATGTATGTAAATAGATTGTCAAACATTTATATTTTGCATCTGCATTTGTAGCTGAAAATCAAGCTTCAATGCGTTTTGCTTCAGAGCTTGATATTTAAAGGATGATGTTTTATAAACTTTTAGATTTTTTTAGTGACAAATTCCCAAAAAAGGCAGTAAGCAAGTAACTAACAGTATTTAACTTTTCACCTGTTCTTATGGTTTATGGAACCGAACTAACCAATTAGTAGCTGACAGTTCAGAGGATTTTATACAAAACGCGCTAAAATGTATGAATGTACTGATCGTTTGTTTGAGATCTCCTGCTTAACAGCTAAATGCTGTGTTCTGTTTATTTCCAGCTGCAGATGGATCCACGTCCAGGTCCTCAGACCTAAACTAAAGGTAACAAACTGTGTCTACGCTCATGGTAACAAAGGAACATTTTACTGGCAGTCACTGGTTCCTTTGACTCTATGGTCAAAAGTTATCGGACTGGACAAACACCTTTCAGCCTATCAGCTGGTTTTGAATCACAACATGATCATAAGTGTGCATTTAATATAAAACAATCCCGTTTTCAGCACTGCTCCGTTGTCCTTCAGTTGCAGTTTGCTTTTTGCTGAGCTCTGATGTCTCCGTCACTGCTCTTCCTTCTGTGCTCGCATGTAGAGTGTTTCCCATGTGGTCGGGTCACTCCCTCCCTCTGACGTCTTCATAAAACAGGTGACGCTCACACACTGGAGCTGAGCTGTACAGCACCAGTTAGGATCCAGGACATCCAACCTAAACTGTTAGTGATGCAGACTTAACACCTAGCGTGGGAGCCGTGACAGAGCGCCGCTGCTTTCAATGGTGGGAGCGACCTTGAGCGAAGCACTAGGAATTCCCTCCACTTGACAGCTGGCTCTCACGTACGCCCTTGACTTAGCATGTGCTAATGCCGCCAGGGTTGTTTGGGAAGAGCACTGCTGGCATGCTAATCTGCGCTATGTTTGCCACAAGGCTGAGCTGAGCTGTCCGTGGCATGTGGAGCCAGTTGTTGACAGCAGCGCTACCAGTTGTTCCGTCCGCCACTAGGGTGGCACTTGGGGATGAAAGGACCAGAGCTCTCCCAGGTTGCCATGGACAGCCACGGCAACAGGGTCGTGCTAAGGGAGGTAGTCATGGCAGCTGCTGATGCAGCGATATCATCATGGGGGTCCACCGGCATGGGACATTAAAGCTACACTAACGCAGCCGTAAACCCACGTGCATGAGGGTGAGTGTGTCACACAAGTGCCACGAACATGAAGAAGCTCATAAAAGAAGTGATGAAATGCAGCTTCATCACCAAACCACAGATGAAACAACATTTTCAAGAATAGCCCTCCTGTATAAACAACCATATTAAGCCAGGCAGCGTCCGTTTCTCAGACCTCATGTAGGCAAAGACTAAACACGTTCATGTTCCCAGTAAAACGCTGCTTGTTTAGGCCTGTTCAGCACAGAGTAGCTGAAATCTAAAGATTCAATCTAAACTGCTTAGAATGAGCCAAGCAGCAACAGATCTCTCTGCGCAGGAAGTTTCACTTTCAGCTTTAAATGAGCCAAATGTAACGTGCTGAAGGTGGAAATGGTGTAGCAACGTTTCACTGGTTTCTGGTTTGATGACTTGGGCAGGATCCGCGTCTGAAAGTTATTCATTCAAGTGTGGAGGAAAATTCATTTTCCAGCCCTGTTCTCGCTCTAAAGCGGCAGTAACATGCTCAAGGACGTTTCATGTTTTCTTTCACAGAAATGACAGAAGGGAACAGGTTTGCAGTTCTTAAGCTCGTTGTTACTCATCACATCCAGGTTTATCCAGCTGAGACAGACCCTTAGGACGAGGACGAGCAAGAGTCACTCAGCAACAGGCAATTCCTGGCCCAGTCCAGCAGAGGGCGGCAGTCCCAGCTTAAACCATAGTATAAGGTGAACCTTGGAGTCAGCAAAACCGCAAAATTACAAGCTTATGGTAAGAAATCATTTAATTTATGATCATTTTAAAAGTAGTTTTTATCCAAACGTCTGCAGGAAACATTCCAACATTTAAAACTGCACGTGACCACGTCACTGCGTGTGCGCGGTGCCCTCTGAAAGCCCTCTCCACCTCGCCCCGGTTCCATGGGAACCTGTGTGCAGCTAATCCCCCTTTTGGCTGGAGAGGGCTTCTCCAAAACAAATCATCAAGCTCTAAGACCCACTGCTCCTCAAGTGGGCTCCTGGCTCTCTTTGCCAAGCCTCGCCAAAAAACTCACTCCTTTCTTCTCTCTTTTCTCATATGCCTCACATAAAACAGCTACCTACCGTGAGGCAAATCCCTCCGTCTCTGTCTCTCTTCTACTAGAAGCAAGGGAAGGGGAAAGGAATGGGGTGTGGATAAGCCAGGCCAGCAGGAGATTGTCAAGTTGAAGAACTAAGATGGCCTGATTTTGGAGAAGGGCTAAGCCTGAGCAGTGGCTGACGGTGAGGTCTGAGTCTCTGTCCTCGTATCATCTTCTGTTTATTATCAGTTGAACATGTCCAAATCAGTTTAATCAGCTGCTTCTGATGACGTACAGAGAACGAGATGCTGATTATTGAATGTTGGGCATTTTCGCTCAGTTCTAATCTCTGATCTGTATTTGTTTCAAGTTTGTCACAAATGGCCCTTTACTCTCAAACCAGTTCTCTCCTCATATCCTACGGTAAGTCACTCTCAGACTCTCCAAATCACTGGTCATGCAAGAGATTACGTGTTTGCTATTTGTACTGACTTATTATGACTTTTTTCTTACACCTTTGGCGCGTTACATGCAGCAGTTACCTCCTCAGGGCTTCAGTATAAACCAGTGGAACCTAGTTACGAGAGGCCTGTTACAGTGAGGTTCAGCTACTGCCTCACGTTGACATCCTTTATAACACTTAAACACATTACAATGAAGGTTGCATGGACAACTCACACACTCAAAGTAAATAACACGATGTAATAATTAAAGGCAAGTTCGAGAAGCCGTGTTTGTTACTGGTAAATTTCCTGGATGTTTTTTACCCTCTCTGAGTCACCACATAATCAAAATGTTTCCTTTTACTGTCAAAATAAAAAAAACTCACATTCCAGTACACGTTAGGTACATTATTAGATAAGCTGTAACTGAACTGTACCTGATGGTTAATAGCATTTGAATGTTTTCTCTTGTTTAGAATCAGGCCAGGGGCCCTAACACATACATCCAAGCTGTGCCTGTAGCAATAACTTTAAAAGTGACGTCCAAGCAACCCAGCACAGTGTTAACACAAGCACCAGATTTTGACAGAGCTTGTCTTTAAAGGATGTGGTCAACCTCAGATTGACCTCGAATTTAAAGGTCAAAAGCACAAACGTTCTGCAGAGCTGAAAAGGATTTTCCACTTGTTCGTTCGCTGTTGCTATTGCTGCCGTTGTTACCACAGGGGGGCACTAATCACCCAAGAATGGTTCCACATGTGGGACAGTCACAACAGCTGCTTCACATCAGTGCACCTTCAAAACACCAAACACAAACTTGTGATACACTATGAGTCAGAAACATTTCTTCACTGGAAACTGTTTTATTATCTTGGAAGTAAGTTACAATGACTTGAACTGAAAAAAAGTCATTAACAGATTGACACTGACGTTCCACGTTCCGTTAAGGTGATGAAACTGCTAAAATAAAACAATAAGGAACCAAACTGACCCTGAACATTTACTGTTTTAAGCAGTTTGGAAACACGTCTTCCTGACTGTGTAGCAGCAGGATACGACTGTTTACTCGCCATCATCTGTTTGAGCGTCTCTGTTCCTTTTTTGAACTTGAGCTGTGTGACACGAGGGAATTGATGTATCCACCATCTATTTATAACAGAGAGCAGGTGTGCCGATACACAGAGACACCGTGATTGGCTGGAATCCTCAAAGGATGTTTAGCGCTGGTAAAACCACACACAAGGAACGCGTGCACGTCAGGAACATCATCCAGCATGTGCCTGGTGAAAACACGCACATATACACGTACACACATCTGCAACCACTGCTTGCACCTCGCTGTAATTTAAGCATCTCAACCGTGTAGTAGAATGAAAAGGACCCAACATAGTCTACCCAACGTCAGCTTATTCCCACAGCAGACCCACAAACTCTCCACAGACACCATCAAACAAATGTAAACTGTGACTTTGACCCACCTGAGGTCACAATGGTCAGGCAGGCGGGTGGTGAAATGTGGCCCTGAAGAGGTTTAGAGCAGGCTGTTTTATTTGCAGATGCTGTTCGGTGACTGTGAGTCCATTAGCGCAACCTCAAAAGGAAGTAAACATCTCTGAGAGTGGCAGCGCTGACCACAAAGGTGCTTTACTGCTCTGTGTGTGCAGTCAGACACCGAGCCTGTACGGAAACCTGAAACCTGAAACCTATTTCACTGGTAGGCAAATGAAATCCACCACGTGTGGCAGTTTGTCTGACATGATGCCTATAGAAAATGCAACTGAGGACGCATATTCACACGATGCGCATCTGAAGGGTTGTGGGATCAAGGCCGTGGGTCACAGGCGTTTCTCCTCAGCCTCCTGGAGTCATCTACAAGTGTCGCAGGGCCCATAGTAAAGAGCCTTTTTGTATTTCTACCCAGATTCCTTCCCCACTGTGACTAATAAAGGTTTTCTTATTCTTATTAGATTTCCCGTCATACGCGTCACATCTCACTTTTAAACTGAAACTGTGCTTATACGCACTCACTCAAGATCGTCATCACACGTTTGGATTATTATCAGGCCTCTCCACACAGACAGGGAGTTTTTTCTTTGAGGGAAATGAATGAAGCAGGGACACAAGACAAACAAGGAAGCAACATGAAATGCGAACCCTCTCACATTGCATTTACATTTTTGTAATTTCTATTGTACACAGTTATGGTTTGTTCCATGTTATTATTATTATTATTATTAAAGAATAACTGGTTTTAGAGACCAGAGGAGACAGCTCAGTTGTCTGTGAAGTCCTTCATTCAAACCGATTATAATTATATAATTCAAAACATTTAAACACAGATTTAGATTTGTTTTACCTTTATTCCTCATCATTATGAGAATTGGAGCTGCTGAAGCTCGTGTATCGGATGTTGAAACTTATAATGTACGTCTCTGAAGCGGTTCATTAATAGTTTTTTTCTCTATGTTTTTATGTCTTTTGTGTTTTAGAAAGCAGCACAGCAAACAGGACAAGGGCCAGAGCAGACGCATGGAATGGGAATCGTCTCGTTTACTTATATTACAGCTGTTTTTCTTACACATTATTGCCGATAATGGAACCAACTAAGCGCCTTTAATACTTGGATAGTTGGAGTTGGACATACTGTACAAATGGAAGCCACACCTTCATGACATTTATTTGTCAGACACTTTTTCAACTCCCACACTGTATGTTACACCCCCAGGCTGTTCCGATGAGAAGCTCTTACTCGGGTTAAGTGTCGGATTTGACGCCTCCTCATCTATCATTACAAAGTTGACGCTGTCTTATCTGAGGAACGTGCCTTTGTGTAATAACTCGTTCAGGACGTGCTGCCTGACAGCCTTCATCTTCACCAAAGACACTTTGACCAGCAGCGTCTCATCACAGTCTGTTGAGGAAACCACATTACAAGTTCATTTTCAGCCAGTGCCTTGTAGTATGTGAGGGTAAAGGCAGAAACCTGTTCATGCAGTGAGAGCAACATGAGACAGGTTGTTAGAGGGAAGCGAGAGGTGAAACTGAAGATAGACGTGGGACTGATGTTGAGGTTTTGTAAAGGCCTCGTATGCAAAATCCACTTTTTAGACGTTCTGCTTCATTTCTATAACCTTAGGGTTTGTGTTTACACACCAAATGTGGCTCTTTTTCTGTTGCTTAGTCACGCTTTCCCAGACGTCACACAGCCCCTTAGGTCCAGTCAGACCTGGCCCAAAGCTGGATTTGACTCGTCGTCTTCGTAGAGATGACCTGTGACGGGATGGACACGGAACAGCTGCTGTGGTCAAAGTGTGTAACGTGTCCGTTGTGTAACGTTCCAGCCCAGAACACAGACTTCATTTAATTTCAGTCGTGACTGAAACATACTGGGACACCGTTGTGAGTACTGCAGGCTCACGTCGGCTCAGTCTCAGCAGCCATTTTAAACGTGTCAGTCAAGGCTGTGGAGCCTTACCCGCTCTGCTTGTGGGCTTTCAGTTCCTGTTGCTCTAGCAGATTTTATGATTCACACTGTAGTGTTGGCTTGAGGAAATGTGTTTATACTGTTGTACTGAGACACTAAGATGCACTGCAGCGTCTTAGATAATGAGGAAGAACCTATTCTCCTCGTATCCTATCTCCTGCGTATCAAAAGCATGTTTCATGAAATATACTGTGGAGGCAGTTTAATTCCTTTCTGCTATGATAATAAAAAATCACGATAGTTTTATTATGATTGATGCTCAATGGCAAAATTGCTAAATCACATAAATACAGGACATCAGACAGTCTTGTTATTGCTGCTTGGTTTTTTATTGCTAGATTTTGGAAGAAGCAAAGAAAAAAATACAATCTTACAACAAACATTATTTAGATACTTTGAAATACAGCAGAGCAGATGTGATTATTGTTAAGCAATAGTGGAACAGTATCATTAATTACCAGCAAGACACTGATGAGAGCAATCAGTGCCTCAGCCTGACTGAGACTCATTCTCCAAGCAGGACTCCGTTCCTGGTGTGGAACACTTTGGCCAGGGAGGAGCTCATGGGGGAGGGGATGTAATCTTGACATTGGTCACCACCAAGACTCGGTGCACACTCCACTATGTAGCTGAAGAAGAAGGTTCCGTGAGCAAACATGCAGCTGTCTGTCACTTTACCTTGACGCAGTTCGAAGGAACACTTGCCAAGCTGGTCGCTGTTCCAGTACGTATCCTCATCATAAACCGTGAACGTCAGTCTGTCTTTCATGTTGATGGTGATGGCTCCAAACTCAAAGGTCTCTGGCCATTTAGGATTATCATTGTCACTGATGATGATCGTTCTCTTAGTTTGATCCCCATAAACCACCTGCACTGAACCGTCTGTCTTCGTCCACCTATCACCATACAGATTCTCTGCAGAGAGCTTGAAGACCTTCAGTGTTGCCAGACCTTTCCCAGCAGGACAGCAGTTTGACATGATGTTCTGGTTACGGTTGCAAACACAGGCACACGGATCTCTTTTGTTGGATCTGTGCCCTACTTGACAAGATTCAGAACATTTCTTCAACACTGCGTTTTTCTTGATGTACTTCTCCACCTCTCGCTTCAGTCCGGCAGCAGCACGATGGCCTGGCAGGACGTTGTGCAGTGGCTTTATGTTGTATTGAACCACATCAGGTGTGTATTTCAGTGAACCGAGCCAAGTGGTATAGACTGATGGGTTTGATTGGCCTTCAAACAAGATATCAGCACTATCAATGTGTCCGCCAATGACCTCGGTGTTACGCTCATTAAATGTGCTGCCAAAACTCTGGCTGGAGCCTAATTTTCTTTTCTCTGCCTGACAGTGTTTGGTCATAGCGTTAACTTTGGCAGAATTTGCAAAACTAGCTGAAGCCTCGACTGACAAACAGTCAGCGATCTCCGTCGCTGACAGTCCGTTCATGGTTGCCTGACAGGTCTTGACAGAAGTGATGGCTTTTATTTCCCCTCCCAGAGAGACTTGTGTGATGTAATGTGTACCATACGTGTCGATCACATCACGGTAGGCTTCCTCTGTTTTAGGTTCGTAGGCAGGAAGCGAATCGATGGCGGATTTAAATTCCGGACTCAGTGGAGGATTTGTAGCCAGTCTGTAGCTGTGATGCACAGGAAACAAATGAATTACTCACATTTACTTCTCACTTCATTTACTTGTTACCATTGAATGTTTTAGACCATTCAGGTTGCTGCTTAACCATCCTTCAAATTAATCTCAGTAAACCTAGAACCATATAAAACTACAACGTTACATTTTTAGTAAGTTCAGTTTACATCACTGCTGGATACTGGGAGACCATTGAAGATGTTGTGTGCAGTGGGCGCCTACAGCCAAAGCCACACACAAAGCACTTTTACTAAGAAGTTAAATCCACATTTCTGTTGATCACGGTCAGTAAAATAAATCCGACATAATTCCATTTCCTAGAACAATTACAGATGCTTCAAAGGGGAGAAAATCCTTCTTGCTCTGTAAGTCTCCAGTTAGGAAATGTAACAAATAAAGTTAAATAGAGTCAATGACCAGAAGTTTGTATGTTGCTTCCACTCACCGGTAGAAACTGCAGGAAACAGAATGACGAAAGAAGTCGTAGCGGTCTTGCTTGGACTTTTGCATGCCAAACGCAGCATCTCTGGAGTGGGAGCCTCCTAAGCCAACCCCAACAGTGACACTGGGATCCACAGGGATATCCAGGCCAACCTTCCAATCGTTTGACACAGACGATGTGGAGTCATTGACCAGGCTCTCAACAGAATCATAGACTACACTGGAGACCTTCAACGTGCACTTGGGCAGCGCTCTCCAGTCCACCACAGCCACTGGAACTTTCTGCTTCTCCCTATTCATGTAGCTGTTTCTGAACATTCTGCAGGTGCCGTTACCAAGATTCCACGTCTCTGTGTCGATAACGTAAGCACCTTTACGCTGCATTGTAACGATGTCAAAGCCTTCTCCACCCAGATTGTAACCAGGGACGAAGTGAGCATTTTCACACTCCTGAGGTGTGCCAGTGAAGCTCACTCTGGAGGCCAGACACCGAGGACCCCGTGCCCACCACAGGAGCAGGAGGTGCCACAGCTTTGCCATCTGTACGAGAAAGGCGTGAGAAAACATCAACTGGCCTTAAACAATGCAAAAAAGCAGCTGCTACACATTAGAAGGACATAGACGTTTGTTGAAGTCCACATGGGGGATCTTACCATGCTGCGTCCGTTCAGTCACGTCTGTTTAGTAGCCTTCAGCGTTCAGTCAATGTTATAGTGTTAATGTGGAGGTGGAGCCTTAAACGCTTTAGTTACTTTCACACATTCTAGAACTAACCATCTCTATTTAGCAAGTTATTTCAGGCCTTCAGTAAAATGTGTGACATTTGTACTTGACTACATCTCATCAGTCTTTGGTATAATTCAGATTATGGTCTGAATACCTGCCGGGATCATAAGTCAACCGTAAGCTTTAAGGCATAAGAAGAGCAGCTGGATCACTGTCTGGACAAAAACACACCACAAAACATAAGAGGATATGTTGATATGAGTTACAGGACGAGATCTTTGCTTTAACAAAGTTTTGGCCAAATGGTAACTTCTATACTTTTATTCATATAGTTATTGTTGAAACTTATGATGTACGTCTCTTCTCTTATTTGTTTCTTAAGGTTAAAATAACACTGTACACAAGACCAGAGGAGACAACGCTGGTCTGTGAACCGACTCATTCTAAAAGTTTATTCCACATTCATTAATCATTTTCAGAACATTTCCACACAGACTAAGAACAACTTTGGTCTTTGTAATGAGACCTGAAGCAGTGTAAGTGCTTCATTAATCAGTCTCAGCAGCCATTTTAAACGTGTCAGTCAAGGCTGTGGAGCCTTACCCGCTCTGCTTGTGGGCTTTCAGTTCCTGTTGCTCTAGTAGATTTTATGATTCACACTGTAGTGTTGGCTTGAGGAAATGTGTTTATACTGTTGTACTGAGACACTAAGATGCACTGCAGCGTCTTAAATAATGAGGAAGAAGCTATTCTGAAAATCCATGTCAATGGTAACGTCCACCACTAAACAGTGTCTTTAAACACCTGTTTTGTCTTTGATGCTTCACTGGCCGATTATTCAACACGTATTATTTGGACAGAACGTGAGAACATGGGAGCAGATTATTAATTATTGTCAAAAAAATTTATGTAAGTGTAATATTAACTGTAAGCAAGTCTGTGATTCTCAACCCAATGAAAATGTTCCCTCTGCATTTAGCCAATTTCTTTTAAAGGATTTTAAAGCACATTTACAGGTTCTCCTGCGTATCAAAAGCATGTTTCATGAAATATACTGTGGAGGCAGTTTAATTCCTTTCTGCTATGATAATAAAAAATCACGATAGTTTTATTATGATTGATGCTCAATGGCAAAATTGCTAAATCACATAAATACAGGACATCAGACAGTCTTGTTATTGCTGCTTGGTTTTTTATTGCTAGATTTTGGAAGAAGCAAAGAAAAAAATACAATCTTACAACAAACATTATTTAGATACTTTGAAATACAGCAGAGCAGATGTGATTATTGTTAAGCAACAGTGGAACAGTATCATTAATTACCACCAAGACACTGATGAGAGCAATCAGTGCCTCAGCCTGACTGAGACTCATTCTCCAAGCAGGACTCCGTTCCTGGTGTGGAACACTTTGGCCAGGGAGGAGCTCATGGGGGAGGGGATGTAATCTTGACATTGGTCACCACCAAGACTCGGTGCACACTCCACTATGTAGCTGAAGAAGAAGGTTCCGTGAGCAAACATGCAGCTGTCTGTCACTTCACCTTGACGCAGTTCGAAGGAACACTTGCCAAGCTGGTCGCTGTTCCAGAACGTGTCCTCATCATAAACCGTGAACGTCAATTTGTCTTTCATGTTGATGGTGATGGCTCCAAACTCAAAGGTCTCTGGCCATTTAGGATTATCATTGTCACTGATGATGATCGTTCTCTTAGTTTGATCCCCATAAACCACCTGCACTGAACCGTCTGTCTTCGTCCACCTATCACCATACAGATTCTCTGCAGAGAGCTTGAAGACCTTCAGTGTTGCCAGACCTTTCCCAGCAGGACAGCAGTTTGACATGATGTTCTGGTTACGGTTGCAAACACAGGCACACGGATCTCTTTTGTTGGATCTGTGCCCTACTTGACAAGATTCAGAACATTTCTTCAACACTGCGTTTTTCTTGATGTACTTCTCCACCTCTCGCTTCAGTCCGGCAGCAGCACGATGGCCTGGCAGGACGTTGTGCAGTGGCTTTATGTTGTATTGAACCACATCAGGTGTGTATTTCAGTGAACCGAGCCAAGTGGTATAGACTGATGGGTTTGATTGGCCTTCAAACAAGATATCAGCACTATCAATGTGTCCGCCAATGACCTCGGTGTTACGCTCATTAAATGTGCTGCCAAAACTCTGGCTGGAGCCTAATTTCTTTTTCTCTGCCTGACAGTGTTTGGTCATAGCGTTAACATCGGAAGAATTAGCAAAACTAGCTGAAGCCTCGACTGACAAACAGTCAGCGATCTCCGTCGCTGACAGTCCGTCCATGGTCGCCTGACAGGTCTTGACAGAAGTGATGGCTTTTATTTCCCCTCCCAGAGAGACTTGTGTGATGTAATGTGTACCATACGTGTCGATCAGATCACGGTAGGCTTCCTCTGTTTCAGGTTCGTAGGGATGAAGGGAATCGATGGCGGATTTAAATTCCGGACTCAGTGGAGGATTTGTTGCCAGTCTGTAGCTGTGATGCACAGGAAACAAATGAATTACTCACCAGTAACCACTGAATTAATACCATTGAATGTTTTAGACCATAGGTGTCAAACTCTGGCTTGCAGCATAATTATATTTGGCCCGTGAAGCCATGCCAAAGTACTATTAGAGCTGGCCCACCGGTAATTAACATGTACCGCTAATACTACAAATCCCAGAATGCTCTGTTGGCGTCAATTGCGACAGGACCCATTAACGCCCTCTCCTAATCTTTATTATCACTGTGAACACTGTGAAGCAAATGTAGAGACACGTGTCTACTTGTTCACTGTTTACCGAGAGCGGCCGCTTCTGCGCCATTGAACGCCTCATTTTTCTGCCTGAAACGCCACAGCTACAGCAGTGATCATGTCGGTGACAGGCTGTGTCGGTGGCGTGCGACTTCAGCTTCAGCTGTTTAGCTGGCCGCGTGGTTAGTCTGCTGAGGTCTACTGCAGTAGGCTACAGGTTCATATCCAGCATGAGTTTTAAAAATAATGTTTATTGTTGTCACATTGATCATTGGTCATACATCTGCATGTTCTGCTTGTTGTAACAATGCTTTTAAAACTTCAGCAATGCAACTATCAACACGTTTTAGAGGTTTTCCATACTTTTACTGTTTAGATCAACTCAACTGTGTTTTCTTTAATTATAAATACTTACTTAATATTATTTCATTACGCTTTATTTTGAAATGGAAGACTTTTAACTTATTCTTAACATGTTTAGCTCTTTTTTAAATACTTGTATTTTTCTAAAACTACCTTTAAGAAGTTTTTAAACTCTCCAGCTACAGTCAGTAGTTCTTGGGAATAAATTCAGCTTTACAGCATTCACAGTACATTTTCTTCTGGAAATGCTTAGTCTAGTTTAGTATTAAGCTTTGCTTGTTCCATATCCAGTTTTTAAGCAAAACCTGTTTTGGTCCATAAGAAAAGGTTCATTGTTATATCTGGAGCAAGATTTTTTTTCAATAAATATCAATGTTGGCCCACGACTTTGTTCCAGTTTTGAATTTTGGTCCACTGTGTATTTGAGTTTGACACCCCTGTTTTAGACCATTCAGGTTGCTGCTCAACCATCCTTCAGATTAATCTCAGTAAACCTAGAACCATATAAAACTACAACGTTACATTTTTGGCAAGTTCAGTTTACATCACTGCTGGATACTGGGAGACCATTGAAGACGTTGTGTGCAGTGGGCGCCTACAGCCAAAGCCACACACAAAGCACTTTTACTAAGAAGTTAAATCCACATTTCTGTTGATCACGGTCAGTAAAATAAATCCGACATAATTCCATTTCCTAGAACAATTACAGATGCTTCAAAGGGGAGAAAATCCTTCTTGCTCTGTAAGTCTCCAGTTAGGAAATGTAACAAATAAAGTTAAATAGAGTCAATGACCAGAAGTTTGTATGTTGCTTCCACTCACCGGTAGAAACTGCAGGAAACAGAATGACGAAAGAAGTCGTAGCGGTCTTGCTTGGACTTTTGCATGCCAAACGCAGCATCTCTGGAGTGGGAGCCTCCTAAGCCAACCCCAACAGTGACACTGGGATCCACAGGGATATCCAGGCCAACCTTCCAATCGTTTGACACAGACGATGTGGAGTCATTGACCAGGCTCTCAACAGAATCATAGACTACACTGGAGACCTTCAACGTGCACTTGGGCAGCGCTCTCCAGTCCACCACAGCCACTGGAACTTTCTGCTTCTCCCTATTCATGTAGCTGTTTCTGAACATTCTGCAGGTGCCGTTACCAAGATTCCACGTCTCTGTGTCGATAACGTAAGCACCTTTACGCTGCATTGTAACGATGTCAAAGCCTTCTCCACCCAGATTGTAACCAGGGACGAAGTGAGCATTTTCACACTCCTGAGGTGTGCCAGTGAAGCTCACTCTGGAGGCCAGACACCGAGGACCCCGTGCCCACCACAGGAGCAGGAGGTGCCACAGCTTTGCCATCTGTACGAGAAAGGCGTGAGAAAACATCAACTGGCCTTAAACAATGCAAAAAAGTAGCTGCTACACATTAGAAGGACATAGACGTTTGTTGAAGTCCACATGGGGGATCTTACCATGCTGCGTCCGTTCAGTCACGTCTGTTTAGTAGCCTTCAGCATTCAGTCAATGTTATAGTGTTAATGTGGAGGTGGAGCCTTAAACGCTTTAGTTACTTTCACACATTCTAGAACTAACCATCTCTATTTAGCAAGTTATTTCAGGCCTTTAGTAAAATGTGTGACATTTGTACTTGACTACATCTCATCAGTCTTTGGTATAATTCATATTATGGTCTGAATACCTGCCGGGATCATAAGTCAACCGTAAGCTTTAAGGCATAAGAAGAGCAGCTGGATCACTGTCTGGACAAAAACACACCACAAAACATAAGAGGATATGTTGATATGAGTTACAGGACGAGATCTTTGCTTTAACAAAGTTTTGGCCAAATGGTAACTTCTATACTTTTATTCATATAGTTATTGTTGAAACTTATGATGTACGTCTCTTCTCTTATTTGTTTCTTAGGGTTAAAATAACACTGTACACAAGACCAGAGGAGACGACGCTGGTCTGTGAACCGACTCATTCTAAAAAGGGGTCTCAAACTCAATTTACCTGGGGGCCGCTGGAGGCAGAGTCTGGGTGAGGCTGGGCCACATCAGGTTTTCCACAAGAAAGGCTCTGATAAAAACATTCCAATGTTCTCAAATGTCTTTATTATTTTTTAGCACAAAATCAGATGAAAAAATAAACAAATTAAGTATTAATAAGAAAATAAATACATAAATAAATAATAAATAAAATATGAATGATACAGCAGATATAGAAGACTGAAGAAACCACATAGTTTCTGACTAGCAAAATCTAATTATTATTATTCAGATTCAAATGTCTGTATTCACAGTTGTTTAACCTCTAACTTTCTGAACAAGAATGGAACATTGAACATGAACTGTTCTGAACATGGCTTCTCTTGTCTACTTCTTGCTGCTAGAGACCTGGCAGCACTTCCTGTCACATAGCCAGGACACATTTGGCTTGAGGGAGGAAGCACTTGAGAGGGCTTGAAGATGCTCATTAGAAAGTCTGGACCTGTACTTGGACTTATTGAAGTTCAAGGTGGAGAAGAGCTTTTCGCACAAGTATGTGCTCCCAAAGAGACACATGGTCCGCTTGAACATTCGGGAAAGCTCAGGGAAGTTGGGGGTCAATTCTCTCAAACATTGCCCAAGCTTGTCTACTTTTCCACTCACCTCCCTGAACTTGGCTTTGAGTTCAGCGTTGCATTGCAGGTCAATGAGCTCCATTTGAAGCACAGGAGGGGCATCTTGCACATCAAAGGAGAAGGGGTCTGCAAAAATTTGAGACGGCCTGGTTACCTTAGCATTTAGCCTCTCTGCTGGTATCGAGCCCGGCCAATGTCCCGCCCCCGAGAGCCATATACCCCACGGTGATTGGTTGGTTCCTTCAGCTCTGCACACAACACTGTAAAGTGTCATTCATATCAAACTCGCGAGCCGCACCAACATTAAACTTTATTATTAAGGCGAGGGCCGCAAACTATCGTCCCACGGGCCGCGAGCTTGAGACCCCTCTAAGCTTTTAGAATCTAAAAGCTTATTCCACATTCTTTAATCATTTTCAGAACATTTCCACACAGACTAAGAACAACTTTGTTCTTTGTTATGAGACCTGAAGCAGTGAAAGTGCTTCATTAATTCTTTTTTTCTCTATGACTTTATTTCTTTTGTCTTTTAGAAAGCAGCACAGCAAACAGGACAACGGCCAGAGCAGACGTGTCACGATTGGCAAGGCTGCCGATCGGATCCTCACTGGGTGAAACTCCACCCAGCGGAGATGCTCACCACACCCCGGTCATTAGCACACATCTGTTTGATTACATGCACCTGGTCCTCTACCTGCCTTCTTAAGCCTGCGTCTCAGTCTTCTCCTTTGCCAAATCGTCGATTGTCATCCCCAGACTCGAGACCCCGAATGCTGCCTGTTCATGACCACGATCAGCTATCAGCGACCGTCATACCTGAGCGCCAGACCACGGACCCTGACCAAGTTTCTGACCACGACACCCGTGAGTGCGTTATCCTCGTCAAGCTACCGACTCTCTCGTCTCGACCTTCACGGATTCCCTAGTCACCAGATTGGTGAGTGGAATTTCCCGACCGCCTCGGTCTCTCCGCTCTGTAGTCACACTACTTCCTGGTGAGCGAGAGACGAAGCGGAGCTCGACTACAAGTGCGCCTGGCCTTGTTTCACGAACGCTTATCCGCTCCTTCTGTTTATTTGTCAGCCGGTTCGGCTCGCCCTTGATTTCTCTTTTGTTGAACTTTGTCTAGTATCAGGACTGAGTGGGAAGTAGGACCAACACGAGAGACTACTTCATAGCGCTCTAGATGTGCTGTTCATCTAGGCTCATTCTCCCGAAACCCACCGGCTGGACCAGTGCGCTTTAGGTTAACCTCCGTTCTACGTATGTCCGGATTCTATTGTTTCGTGCTGTGTTGTTCTGCTCTTCTCCACCATAGGAGAGAGCCGGACTCTGCTGCCTGCATCTTCGCCTCGTCCACAGCCTGCATCCACGCCGCGTCCACAGCCTACACGCCTGCCTGCTGCACCGCCAGCGCGCCGAACTGTGTTACCTGATCCCGATCACAGCATTACTTCCGGCACCACAGACCTTTTCACAGGCCTCATGCACTTTGACCCAGACTATACACCAGAGCTCGCTCCTTGCCTTTCTTCCGCTGAGGCTCGCAGCATCTGGAAGGAGCTGAAGCTCCAGGCGGATCCTCTTTTGCCACCATCAGTTTCCACCGCTTCACGCCAGGACTATGCGGCTCCACGTCACGCCAAGCCCGTCGACTAAAGTCCCTTGCTCGCCAGACCTGCTGCCCCTGATCCACAACACCTAGAATCTGCCGTTCCACGCCACGCCAGCTTCCTGAACTCATGTCATTCGGACCTGTCTTCCGCCCCTTGCCTCTCGTTGTCCGAACCTCTGCCCAGGCAGGAGGAGCCGACTGCTCCGTCGGTTCCGCGGCGGACGCTGCCCCAATTCATGGTCTACTGGGCCTACCTTCGTGCCCGCGTCCACACAGAGCTTACCACCGCTCCAGACCAGGTGGACTCGGACCAGGTTCCACGTCATTCGGATTCGGGCCACATTGCCCCTCACCGTCCTGATCATGCAGCTCCAGCTGCACGTCTCACCAAGCCTGTTGTTCATGCTCCTCGCCACCCAGAACCTGTCGCTCATGCTCCATGTCACCCAGACCCGGTCGCTCCAGTTCCAAGTCACGCCGATCCAGGTGATCACGCTCCACTCCACCCAAACCCAGGTCAAGTCGCCCCATGCTGGACCTTTCCTGAACGGCCCCCTGGTTCGGTGTTTTCCCAGGTCGTCACTAACTCTCGCCGGAGGGAGAGGAGGGAGGTGGTAAACGTATGGAGGCTAGCCTGGAGCGACGCCTGTTTTCCAAGACCCTTCCGTTGGCTTAGGTGGGAGGAGGTTCTCGCCCGGCTCGCTGACAACGACCCAGAAGAGACCTCGGTGTGTCCATCCACCGCAAGCCCGGAATTACCAGCCCTGACACCGGTAACGGATTCCTGCCCTCTTCCGGCCACTTCTGTCCTTCAGACCTCTGAATCAACCTTGCTCCCGTCTTCGACCTCGACCAAGAATGCCACGTCCATGCCTGTTTCAGCCGCCTTAGGGAAAGCAGCTTTGCCCATGCCTGTCCCCACGGACCCAGGGGAAGCCGCTCCGCCCACGACTGCTCCCTTCAAGACTGGTGAGTCCCTTGGGTTCACACCCACTGACCGCAGGAGCCAGCAATATCCACCAAGGCTCCGTAGCCACCGCCGCCGGCTGTCCCGAGGTCCTCACCATGTGAGACGCAGACCATCATGTCACAGTTGCCACGGACACCGGTCGCCCAGACCACCATGCCATAGCAACCACAGTCGCCGGCCGCCCAGACCGTCACGCCATAGGAGCCACGGACGCCACAGCAACAATCCGCCACCACCGCCAACGTCGACCACCCAGACCCCCACACCACAAGTTTTGTCTTCAACGTTCCCCGAACTCGTTCCAGCCCTCGCCATGTGCGGCCCGCGTGAGGGGCCATCCCAGATGTCCTTGTTATGTGCGGATCTATGGAAGGACTCGTTCTGTGCTCTTGTTTCGTCCCAGATGTCCTCGTCATGTGCGGTCCTTTGGAAGGACTTGCTTCCTGTCCTTGTTTTGTTCCAGGTGTCCTGGTATTCTACGGCCTGGAGGGCTCACACAGGTTCCTGGCTCTGGCGACCCCAGGAGGGGTTTGTCTTCTGTTCCTGGCTCTGGCGACCCCAGGAGGAGTCGTTCGTCTTCTGAATCCGGCCCTTGAGGGGGGGGCTCTGTCACGATTGGCAAGGCTGCCGATCGGATCCTCACTGGGTGAAACTCCACCCAGCGGAGATGCTCACCACACACCGGTCATTAGCACACATCTGTTTGATTACATGCACCTGGTCCTCTACCTGCCTTCTTAAGCCTGCGTCACAGTCTTCTCCTTTGCCAGATTGTCGATTGTCATCCCCGGACTCGAGACCCCGAATGCTGTCTGTTCACAACCACGATCAGCTATCAGCGACCGTCATACCTGAGCGCCAGACCACGGACCCTGACCAAGTTTCCGACCACGAGAACCGTAAGTGCGTTATCCTCGTCAAGCTACCGACTCTCTCGTCTCGACCTTCACGGATTCCCTAGTCACCAGATTGGTGAGTGGAATTTCCCGACCGCCTCGGTCTCTCCGCTCTGTAGTCACACTACTTCCTGGTGAGCAAGAGACGAAGCGGAGCTCGACTACAAGTGCGCCTGGCCTTGTTTCACGAACGCTTATCCGCTCCTTCTGTTTATTTGTCAGCCGGTTCGGCTCGCCCTTGATTTCTCTTTTGCTGAACTTTGTCTAGTATCAGGACTGAGTGGGAAGTAGGACCAACACCAGAGACTACTTCATAGCGCTCTAGATGTGCTGTTCATGTGGGCTCATTCTCCCGAAACCCACCGGCTGGACCAGTGCGCTTTAGGTTAACCTCCGTTCTACGTATGTCCGGATTCTATTGTTGCGTGCTGTGTTGTTCTGCTCTTCTCCACCATAGGAGAGAACTGGACTCTGCTCCCCCTAGTGGACTTCAACACCCTCGCCATAACCTTCCGGACACCAACCCACTCCTTGCTCGCCTGCCAGCCGTACTGCTCCCGCTCTTCCTTTGCCTTTCTGCCTTGCCTTGGTTATGTTCGTACAATAAACTCATTCCAAATTAACTTCACCCTGTGATTCAGCCTGTTCCATCCCTCTCAAGCACATCCTGGTTTCACACACGTGGCAAGACGCATGGAACGGGAATCGTGTCGTTTACTTGCATTACAGCTGGTTTTTACACATTATCGCCGATAATGGAACCAACTAAGCGCCTTTAATACTTGGATAGTTGGATATACTGTACAAATAGAAGCCACACCTTCCTGACATTTATTTGTCAGACATTTTGAAAACCATTTATTGTAACTATAATTTTCCTCCACTTCACAATTATCACAATCATTACAAAGTTGACGCTGTCTTATCTGAGGAACGTGCCTTTGTGTAATAACTCGTTCAGGACGTGCTGCCTGACAGCCTTCATCTTCACCAAAGACACTTTGACCAGCAGCGTCTCATCACAGTCTGTTGAGGAAACCACATTACAAGTTCATTTTCAGCCAGTGCCTTGTAGTATGTGAGGGTAAAGGCAAAAACCTGTTCATGCAGTGAGAGCAACATGAGACAGGTTGTTAGAGGGAAGCGAGAGGTGAAACTGAAGGGAGACGTGGGACTGATGTTGAGGTTTTGTAAAGGCCTCGTATGCAAAATCCACTTTTTAGACGTTCTGCTTCATTTCTATAACCTTAGGGTTTGTGTTTACACACCAAATGTGGCTCTTTTTCTGTTGCTTAGTCACGCTTTCCCAGACGTCACACAGCCCCTTAGGTCCAGTCAGACCTGGCCCAAAGCTGGATTTGACTCGTCGTCTTCGTAGAGATGACCTGTGACAGGATGGACACGGAACAGCTGCTGTGGTCAAAGTGTGTAACGTGTCCGTTGTGTAACGTTCCAGCCCAGAACACAGACTTCATTTAATTTCAGTCGTGACTGAAACATACTGGGACACCGTTGTGAGTACTGCAGGCTCACGTCGGCTCAGTCTCAGCAGCCATTTTAAACGTGTCAGTCAAGGCTGTGGAGCCTTACCCGCTCTGCTTGTGGGCTTTCAGTTCCTGTTGCTCTAGCAGATTTTATGATTCACACTGTAGTGTTGGCTTGAGGAAATGTGTTTATACTGTTGTACTGAGACACTAAGATGCACTGCAGCGTCTTAGATAATGAGGAAGAAGCTATTCTCCTCGTATCCTATCTCCTGCGTATCAAAAGCATGTTTCATGAAATATACTGTGGAGGCAGTTTAATTCATTTCTGCTATGATAATAAAAAATCACGATAGTTTTATTATGATTGATGCTCAATGGCAAAATTGCTAAATCACATAAATACACGACATCAGACAGTCTTGTTATTGCTGCTTGATTTTTTATTGCTAGATTTTGGAAGAAGCAAAGAAAAAAATACAATCTTACAACAAACATTATTTAGATACTTTGAAATACAGCAGAGCAGATGTGATTATTGTTAAGCAATAGTGGAACAGTATCATTAATTACCACCAAGACACTGATGAGAGCAATCAGTGCCTCAGCCTGACTGAGACTCATTCTCCAAGCAGGACTCCGTTCCTGGTGTGGAACACTTTGGCCAGGGAGGAGCTCATGGGGGAGGGGATGTAATCTTGACATTGGTCACCACCAAGACTCGGTGCACACTCCACTATGTAGCTGAAGAAGAAGGTTCCGTGAGCAAACATGCAGCTGTCTGTCACTTTACCTTGACGCAGTTCGAAGGAACACTTGCCAAGCTGGTCGCTGTTCCAGTACGTGTCCTCATCATAAACCGTGAACGTCAATTTGTCTTTCATGTTGATGGTGATGGCTCCAAACTCAAAGGTCTCTGGCCATTTAGGATTATCATTGTTACTGATGATGATCGTTCTCTTAGTTTGATCCCCATAAACCACCTGCACTGAACCGTCTGTCTTCGTCCACCTATCACCATACAGATTCTCTGCAGAGAGCTTGAAGACCTTCAGTGTTGCCAGACCTTTCCCAGCAGGACAGCAGTTTGACATGATGTTCTGGTTACGGTTGCAAACACAGGCACACGGATCTCTTTTGTTGGATCTGTGCCCTACTTGACAAGATTCAGAACATTTCTTCAACACTGCGTTTTTCTTGATGTACTTCTCCACCTCTCGCTTCAGTCCGGCAGCAGCACGATGGCCTGGCAGGACGTTGTGCAGTGGCTTTATGTTGTATTGAACCACATCAGGTGTGTATTTCAGTGAACCGAGCCAAGTGGTATAGACTGATGGGTTTGATTGGCCTTCAAACAAGATATCAGCACTATCAATGTGTCCGCCAATGACCTCGGTGTTACGCTCATTAAATGTGCTGCCAAAACTCTGGCTGGAGCCTAATTTTCTTTTCTCTGCCTGACAGTGTTTGGTCATAGCGTTAACTTTGGCAGAATTTGCAAAACTAGCTGAAGCCTCGACTGACAAACAGTCAGCGATCTCCGTCGCTGACAGTCCGTTCATGGTTGCCTGACAGGTCTTGACAGAAGTGATGGCTTTTATTTCCCCTCCCAGAGAGACTTGTGTGATGTAATGTGTACCATACGTGTCGATCACATCACGGTAGGCTTCCTCTGTTTTAGGTTCGTAGGCAGGAAGCGAATCGATGGCGGATTTAAATTCCGGACTCAGTGGAGGATTTGTAGCCAGTCTGTAGCTGTGATGCACAGGAAACAAATGAATTACTCACATTTACTTCTCACTTCATTTACTTGTTACCATTGAATGTTTTAGACCATTCAGGTTGCTGCTCAACCATCCTTCAAATTAATCTCAGTAAACCTAGAACCATATAAAACTACGACGTTACATTTTTGGTAAGTTCAGTTTACATCACTGCTGGATACTGGGAGACCATTGAAGATGTTGTGTGCAGTGGGCGCCTACAGCCAAAGCCACACACAAAGCACTTTTACTAAGAAGTTAAATCCACATTTCTGTTGATCACGGTCAGTAAAATAAATCCGACATAATTCCATTTCCTAGAACAATTACAGATGCTTCAAAGGGGAGAAAATCCTTCTTGCTCTGTAAGTCTCCAGTTAGGAAATGTAACAAATGAAGTTAAATAGAGTCAATGACCAGAAGTTTTTATGTTGCTTCTACTCACCGGTAGAAACTGCAGGAAACAGAATGACGAAAGAAGTTGTAGCGGTCTTGCTTGGACTTTTGCATGCCAAACGCAGCATCTCTGGAGTGGGAGCCTCCTAAGCCAACCCCAACAGTGACACTGGGATCCACAGGGATATCCAGGCCAACCTTCCAATCGTTTGACACAGACGATGTGGAGTCATTGACCAGGCTCTCAACAGAATCATAGACTACACTGGAGACCTTCAACGTGCACTTGGGCAGCGCTCTCCAGTCCACCACAGCCACTGGAACTTTCTGCTTCTCCCTATTCATGTAGCTGTTTCTGAACATTCTGCAGGTGCCGTTACCAAGATTCCACGTCTCTGTGTCGATAACGTAAGCACCTTTACGCTGCATTGTAACGATGTCAAAGCCTTCTCCACCCAGATTGTAACCAGGGACGAAGTGAGCATTTTCACACTCCTGAGGTGTGCCAGTGAAGCTCACTCTGGAGGCCAGACACCGAGGACCCCGTGCCCACCACAGGAGCAGGAGGTGCCACAGCTTTGCCATCTGTACGAGAAAGGCGTGAGAAAACATCAACTGGCCTTAAACAATGCAAAAAAGCAGCTGCTACACATTAGAAGGACATAGACGTTTGTTGAAGTCCACATGGGGGATCTTACCATGCTGCGTCCGTTCAGTCACGTCTGTTTAGTAGCCTTCAGCGTTCAGTCAATGTTATAGTGTTAATGTGGAGGTGGAGCCTTAAATGCTTTAGTTACTTTCCCACGCTCTATAACTAACCATCTTTATTTAGCACGTTATTTCAGGCCTTCAGTAAAATGTGTGACATTTGTACTTGACCACATGTCATCAGTCTTTGGTACGAATCAGATTATGGTCTGAATACCTGCCGGGATCATAAGTCAACCGTAAGCTTTAAGGCCTAAGAAGAGCAGCTGGATCACTGTCTGGACAAAAACACACCACAGAACATAAGAGGATATGTTGATATGAGTTACAGGACGAGATCTTTGCTTTAACAAAGTTTTGGCCAAAGCAGCTTCCATGTTAACAAAGAACAGCAACAAAGCAGAGTTGTTAAGCCGTGGGCACCACTGGCTCACCAATGAATCAGTCACACGCACACCCACAGGCAATTTAGAGTTTCCAGTTAGCCTAACCGCATGTCTGTGGACTGTGGGAGGAAGCTGGAGACCCTGGAGAGAACCCACCCAGACATGGGGAGAACCTGTAGACTCCACATAGAAAGGCCCCAGTCGCTGAAATCGAACCCGGGACCTTCTCGCTGTGAGGCGACAGTGCTAGCTACCACACCACCGTCCTGCTCTGAAAACAATATGTGTCATAAAATGGAAACCATACTAAAATGTCAAACTAGTCATGATGTGTGCCCACACATGACAATGACACAGTATGCACAACTAGTGCTCCACACAGTGTTGTCTTAGGTTAGATGGTGTACCACTAGTAATGTGGTTACTGTGGGAACTGGCTGAGGTTCTCGTGTGGTCTTTAACCTTCCACCTGCCTTTTTACTTTTTCCTAATCCACACGGAGGCTGGAATCAGAATGGACCATAGCCTAAAGCCTCTATTGATGGATTAGAAGCAGGCGGCCATGAGGACTGTGGCTTGGCAGAAGAAGGAAGCCTGATGGTCCAGCAAACAATGGATTCAGGAAGGGAGAGCAGAGCATAACTATAACCATATTCAGCAAACCTGAGATTGTGGCAGCCCCCAGGCTTGGTGTGTCGAGTGGGAGTGGAGCTAAAGCTAGGTAGGTAGACTCACACCTCTCCTCTACAATTGACTCCCACCAGCTGCAGCTGTTCACACCTCATCCACCTGGTGACTACTCTGCCCCCCCTCCCACTGAGGACCCTGCTCAGGCCACAGTTTCGGACCAGTCACCACCCACCCCCCTCTGCCTCTCTCTGGACCAGGTAAAGGGGAGAGCTAAGGAAGAACAAGGCCAGGAAGGCCACAGGCCCTGACAACATCAGCTCCAGGCTCCTCAGGGAGTGTCCAGACCAGCTCAGTGAGGTGGTCCTGTACATGTTCAACCTGAGTCTGAGCCTGGAGAGGGTCCCGGCTCTGTGGAAGACGTCGTGTGTGGTTCCGGTTCCAAAGATACCACATCCCAGGGAGCCGAACCACTACAGACCCGTGGCCTTGACCTCCCACCTGATGAAGACCATGGAGAGGACTGTCCTCAGCTACCTCCGCACCCAGGTGAGCTCAGCGCCGGACCCGCTGCAGTTTGCCTACCAGGCGGGCATCGGGCACTATCTCACCTGGAGTCCCCCGGGAGCACTGTGAGGGTCATGTTCTTTGACTTCTCCAGTGCTTTCAACACCATTCAGCCAGCACTGCTGAGGGGGAAGCTGGAGGTTGCAGGCGTGCTGCTGCTGGCTCTGTCCTGGGCTGCCCACTGGAGTCCATCGAGGAGGTGGCCAACAGAAGGACGCGGGCGAAACTGTCGTCCATCATGGCCAACCCCTCCCACCCCCTGTACCAAACCGTGGAGGACCAACGCAGCTCACACAGCGCGAGACTGCTGCACCCAAAGTGCAGGACTGAGCTACCGGAGGTCCTTCGTACCCACGGCAATAAGACTCTACAACACATCAACATGACTGTAAAGCATGTTTTATAGTGTGATGTGTTGCAGTACCTTGATAGTCACTCTCACACCTGACATCCTCATTCGTGCTGCCATGCAACAGAAGACATTGACGGTAACTCTTAATTAAACACACACTGAATGTAACCTTAAGCATCTACACATACACACACACACACACAAAGACCCTCTCCAGTCTTTACCCATCACCCCCAGCGCACCCACCCCAACCAGCTATCCTGCTGACCAGGGGTGAGCAGCGACTATATGTTGATCAATTAGAAACCATGCTAAAAATTTGTTGTTGCAGCAAGAATATGCTTCTCAACATGTATTTGCTGTATTTGTGGCTTATTACGAGTTTAAAGTGCGTGTATCAGGAGTAACCTACATACTGTATGTGTGAAGTTTCTGTGGGACAGTATCTACAGGTTTGGGTTGACCTCATGCATTGTGTCTTTTCAATGACGTGTTACAGCTCTACAACCACAGACCGAACAGCACGGCTCTGTGGCAGAGCTCTACCTGCAGTTCAGACCTGTCACACGCTGAACTGGAATCAGAAGAGCCCTTCACTGCTGAGCAAACAGAAACTACAGCACAGCGTGAACGGCATGTGGTACAGCCCTGCTGCACCAGCGTGCTACAGCATATGTGCTTTTTTATATTGGCGAGGCAGAAAAACATTGTACATCGGAAGATTTATTGAAGGCTGTGTAGGTATTTTACAGCAATAAAGTAATTGAAAAAGCGATGTAACAAGTGTGATACAACTAAGTCTTATCTGTTGAACAGATTCCAGTTTGTTCATGTTCATGATCAATCTTCCATCTGCACAAAAATATGCTTTGTTGTTCCACAGGGTTCTGTGCTTGGTCCAAGGCTTTTCGGTCTTTACATGTCTCCTCTTGGTAATATTATTAGGAAACATTCTATAAATATTCACTGCTATGCAGATGATACTCAGTTATATTTGTCCATGAAACCAGAGGAAAGAAACCAATTAGTCAAACTTCAAACTTGTTTAACAGACATCAAATCCTGGATGTCCCATAACTTCCTACAACTAAATTCAGACAAAACCAAGGTTATTATAATTGGTGCTGAAAACCACTGAGGCTCATTATTGAATCAGATTGTTTCTCTGGATGACATAACGTTAGCTTCAAGTTCTACTGTAGGAACCTTTGTGTCATTTTTTACCAAGATCTCTCTCACCAACACCATATATTAAAGAAATCTCTAGAACCTCCTACTTCCACCTGACGAATATTGCTGAAATTAGGAGCATCCTCTCACAGAGTGATGCTGAAACATGAATCCCTGCATTAGTTCCTCCAGGCTGGACGACTGTATCTCCCTGCTCATAGTTTGAACCAATGACTCTTTAAAAAGCCTCCAGTTAATTCAAATGCTGCAGCCAGAGTCTGACTGGACTCAGGAAGAGACGTCACATTTCTCCTACATTAGCTTCTCTGTCCTGTCAAATCTAGAATAGAATTAAATTCTTCTCCTCACCTACAAAGCTCTTCATAATAAAGCTCCATCTGGTCTTAGACCTCATGGCTCCTTCTGCTCCAACAGAACCTTGCTTCTCAGAGCTGGTCTACTGGTGGTTCCTAGAGTTTCTACCTGTAGAACGGGAGGCAGAGCCTTTAGCTCCAAGCTCCTCTATGTGGAACCAGCTTCCAGTTCAGGTTCTAGCAGCAGACGCCCTCTCTGCTTTAAAACTAGGCTGAAACCTTCCTTTCTGACAAAGCTGATGGTTCCAGATGGTTCTGGTTCCTCTGATCCATCTCTTAGTTCAGCTGCTACAGGCTTAGATGCTGGAACCTCCTTCATTCACTGAGCTCCTCTGGTTTTTCCATCCACTAACATGCCTCCATGTGACTAACTTTGTCTCTGTTCTCTCCTAGCTGTGTTTCTCTCTTTCTGTCTCTCTCTATCCTCATCTACAGGTATCATCAGACTCAGAGTCGTGTGTCTCAGTGTTCAGCTGCTGGTCCAACCATCCTGCCTGAGTCTGTTGCTGCTTGTTGTTGTTGTTGTTGTTGTCCTTTTCTCTCTTCTCTATCCCCTCACCCCAACCGGTCAAGGCAGCTCCCACACTGAGCCTGGGTCTGCTGGAGGTTTCTTCCTCTATAGAGGGAGTTTTTCCTCCACTGTTGCTATTAAAATGTACAATTTATCGATTGGCTACAATTAAAAGCTGCTCTATGTGGGATTTGTTGGGTTTAGTTGTATAAGGTCTTAAACCTTACTTGCAAAGTGTCTTGAGATAACTGATAACTTGTGAAATGACGCTATATAAATAAAGTTTAATTCAGTTGAACTACTGTACATATGGTATCATACAGCGTTTGCCACTGACTACAGCCGTTGCATGAGAAGCGCATACTTCCTGTGTCATGTGACGACACTGCGCTCTCTGTCTGGGCTGCAAGCTTGCAGATGCATCCCCCATTAAGAATCAACCAAACAACCTCTAAGTATCAGCAAGAAGAAGAAGCATCAGAAAGTCATTTTGTCCAAACCTAAGATTTAAATTTGCTTCATGCTTAATTAACCACAACATCCCAGGATAAGCAGAAGACAACAGAACATACTAATGAACGTGCACATCTTGATTAAATAAAGCACCAACAGCGCATGAACTGAAATATCACCCTTCATCATGTGATATGTTTCACACTTCACATATATGTTGTGGTTAAATCCATTTACAGGAAAGAGGAAGTTTCATGTTGCAGTGAATAATTTTGTGTTTACAGACCTTTAGGCACCGCTGAGAAACCCAGTCTGATATGATTTATAGATGACACATGACAGATTGTGCTTCCTTACCCTGTGTATTCCACCTTTATTAAGGTTAAAGCTAAGTTGAGTCTTGAATCTGAATACATCACTTATGCCACTTTTTTAATTGTGAGAGTCACACTGCAGTAAACCCACAGTTGTTGTAACACACTGTTTTATCAGTGTGTTAACAGGCAGAACAGGACCAGGACTAAAACATTTACCGTGTGTATGCTCTACTTCCAAAAGACGTGAGGTTGAAAAAGTATTTGAAGCTATTTAGTGGATCCAGTTCAGCTTGAACCAAAATATTATATCTATGTAATTTGTTTGTTTTGCTTTCTAAGAGTGTTCATAAAAATGATGATATAGATGTGTCATCTGGAAGGCGGTGACTTGTTCTGCACATAACGGGGCCTGTTTGTGGTTAGAACACAGGGGCTTTCCTTTCCTTTTTATAGTGTTGGTAATGGTTGATCATTCACAAATGTGATAAGTGCGCCCTCTGCTGCTGCTGCTGCTTCCCCTGGCAACCTCCTCAGCACTTGCCTCTGACAGATGATTTACCGGAACTGTTCAATTTTAGGATTCTTTGTTTGTTTCTTCCTTTCGTTTCTTTGCTTTCTTATTACATTAAATTCGAATTAGTCCAAAGGCATAAATGACAGGCAGTATTTCTTGTAATAAACAGCACACGCATGCACATGAAACCCTGCTGTATGCATTGCAGCCGTTTTAAAAGGCTTTTTTAGTGGAATCTGTGGAAAATATTTGTACCTGAGCTGTGTTGAAAGCAGGTTTGCTCTCACACACACAGGCGAGCTCTTTGACTGGGATCTTCACAGGAATCCTATGCTGTTGCACAAAGCCACATTTGCATCTGCTCTGTGAAAGCATGTACCAATACAAAAGCCACCTTTTTCCTACATGAGACATGTAAAGTGTTGCATGCATGCACGCATGTAGTAAACTGAAGTAGTACACACGTTTGTACGCAAGACTTACTGTTAGGTGCTGGCCCTGATACTAATTTCAATTCTAGCAACTCAAACACATTTCCAAGTATTAGCATTAGTTAGTAAAAAGACAAAACGTCCCCAGAGGTTGAAGGGGCTCAACACCCACAAAACAAATATTCTGAGAAACAGTTCAAATCAAAAGGTTTTACACCGTCAAGCACAACATAAAGCTGTTATCCAGGAAACTCTCAAAAGTGCGCTTTCAACAATGATGCTAAAGCAAAAAAGGGACAGCATTTCATGAGAACTGAGGGTGGGTGGAAGATAGTTTGCCTTTTGTCTTTATTGCGGTCATTTGCACCTAGCTCCATCGAGACTGAAAGTGCGTTACTGCAACCTCGAAAAGGAAGTAGGCGAGGCACATTTTGGCAGCTACAGAAGTTACCTATTAAGCGTGACTATTTTGACGTTGCGCTCAACGAGTAAAAAGAATACTCACTTGTGGAAGAGACGCTGTTTTTAAGGTTTCTTTCAACACTGCTGTTTCCATGGACGCTGCTGGGCTGTTCTACAACATTAAGTGGATATATTGGGATTGGCGCTAGTTGGATGACAAGCTTTGGAACTACAAAAGGAAAAAGACAGGAACAGAGGAACTGATATCAGCTGGTTTCTGGAAACACCTAAGGATATCTTGCTTCTTGGACAAGGGGTTCATTCCTGTGACAATGCCTGTGATTGTACTGGAAGCCAGAGACTTCACCAGTCCCTTATTTTTGGTGAGGACATTGGAAGTCTTATCCAGCTGTACCACATTCAGTCTTGTGGCCTCGCTGGAGCCTTTAGAGTTAAACAATAAAACATCTCACATGCAACACTTCCACAAATGCTGGTTCTTCTGCATGTTCACCTGGTGCTTCTTCTTTACCCTCTCGCTTCTCATCCACATACTCAGCGTCATCCAGTTTCACAGCCTCCTCCCGATTTCTTGGAAGAACCTGACCATGACAGTGGCTGTGTTAGGCACAATGATGTGTCTCAGCACTTCCTTGGTTTTCCCTTGGATTATCGTGGACCAGCAAAAGGTGTCACCGCGCACTGTGACAGCAGCCGTGACTGCCTGTCTCACGTTCGTGGCCTACAGCTCAGAGTCCTACATCCTTCGCACCCAAACCCATGAACAGAGAGGGTACATGGGCAGCATGCCCGGTCTTCTTAAGATACTCCAACTGTGGGGAGGGTGTCAGTTAATAAGCCTGGTTGTGGGGATAAACTGTGGCCAGCTTAGCTCACCTTGCTGGCAGCTTTGGGTTTCCTGTGCATCATACAGTGTTTGTGTGGTTATATCTTTAGTCACACTTGTAGTAATACTAGGTGACTTTGCCGGACGATGTGTCCTGCCTTTCGACAAATTTTTGGCTTGCTTCAGTATGATTGGGGTGCTGTTCTACGTGGTGGCCACAGTGATTTCTTTTACCAAAGTTATGCATCTTGAATATACCAGACACATCTCTGAGCATCACAATTTTGTGCTGGTTATCGCTGAAGCTGTGCTTGTCAGTATTTCTCTGTTAGCATATACTGTTGACCTTGCCTTCACCATCAAACTATTGTGTGACAGGAGTCATACATGAGGAAAGATGTAACATTAATGTAAACGTGTGTGCTATGCTATACTGCAGATTGCAAGAGGAAATGTCAGTTCAGTACAGTTGAGAGTACACAAAGTCAAACTGAACTGATGGGGTTCCAGGTTTTTATCTCATTGTTATCTTTATATATGGAACTATAACTTGCTAACTTATAGATCACAAGATTATTACATATTAAGCAAGACAATGTACAAAGCTCATCAACATAATTACACTGGGTTGGGTTTAACAAATAGTAGTTTTATTGAATGGGAATGTGGTTATGTGTGAATAGGTTATACTGTATGTACAGTATAGTTCACTTCACTATAAGACAAACTGTACAAAGTGTATAACCACCATCACAGACAAACCTCATACTTTAAGGGAAAGATGAATGTGTTGTACTCATCACTAGTAGCTTATATAAAGTTTAAAATATGAACATGTGTTCTGTAGACACATCATTTTGATACTTGGCCTACGCAAAAGGAGAAAACACATGTCAAATAATAAACCGTGTCTCATAACTGAAAAACCGTGGGCATTTCTAGTTTCCCTGCATAAACTTCATCCTAACAAACAGAGCTACCTTAGACTTCTGCTATTACTGTATAACACTAGATGGCAACACTTTCCTTAGTATCGACTGTTAAATCACAGGATTGGACTTTAAGATTAGAATATGGCAGCTTTGTTTTATACAGCATACAATGCTTTAAACCAAATGTCTTTTATGAGCCGTTACAATAAAATGACAGGTTTAATATACATTTTTGTTATGCCAAATAATGAATTCGGTTTTCACGGACAACACACACATTACATTGTTTATTTTTTTTGTACAAGCGATATACACTAGTACAATAATAAAACCGATGGAGAGAACATCTAATTTTTTATATGATATGATAGTGGCATTGGGCGGAAAGCGATCATTTCAAATATAATTCATTTACATTTAATAATTAGTGTGAACGTGGCGTGTTTGCTTGTTTTTCTATTACTTTTATTAGATTTTTTTTCTCCTTGACTACGGGTCTGATAATCTATGTAAATCAATGTGCAACGTTATTTTACCTTTCACACGCTACACATCTCCGCTCATCTGCGCTAGGCCTGGTGAGCCGATTCATCGATAAATCGAGCGACCACGCTCTGCGGCCCAGCACAGCCAGCCATCCCGCTGTCAGGGCTCGATTGCTCTGGCCTCAGAGAACTCGTTTTTTCCCTCTTTAAGGAACTGTGGCTGGTTAGCTAGACAGTTGTCAACAGGCTGCGCGACGGGCAGTTGGATCAACTTGGTACGTGGAAGAGGAAACTGACAGCAAAACCGATACCGAGGAGAAAAACCTCTGGACTCATTCGCTCGTGTCCAAGAACAAAACAAGTCCTTTTCTCACGGTAAGCTACCGCGGACTTTGAGTCGGTTTGACTCAAATTGTGAGTTTGGTGAGCAGACCTCGGCCAGTGAGGACATACTAACAGTAGGTCGCCAGCAAATTCAGGGCAAGCTCGTCTTTCTCACAACACACAGACGTGAACTTCACAGTGATGTCATGTTAAGAGTCTGAGTCTAGGTGAGTGTGTGAGGGAACGTCAGTCGCTTAACTTGCCTGCAGCACTAGACGGGCAGGTTTCACTGGTTGGTAAGTTTGCTATTAACGCCTGGCAGGTTAGTGTTGGCTGGTAGAACTGACAGAACACTCATATGCTCATTCCTAGAGTTTTTTTATTGGCCGCCATATGTTCACAACCATTTTCATACAGGCTAGTAATATAACCGCTTATCACCGAGAAGCAAATACACTCCCTCTTATATAAAACCATAAAGACCAGTCATTGTGTTTGTGTTTTCACATCTGTAATCGTTTTGCATTTCTTTTGGTGATGATGTGATTCTCAGAAGCCCCCTGAGCCTGGTGGACATGTGAAATTCGACTCTGCATTAGGCAGATGCAAGTCCCAGGCTGGATTGAATGGCCCTGAGCGTTCAAGGTAAGCACTTTGCCAGTAAATTTGAACTCCTTATTGATCCGTTCCCTGAGCTACAAATGACCTCAGCGAGGGCAAAGTCCAGATAGATGGGAAGGGAGAGAAGGGAGATGATGGATGAACAAAGCTCCGGAGACGGAAGGGAAATAGAAGACACAAATTTACACAAAATCGCTATGTTTCGAAAATGACTAAACATTGTGTTTGTCATGCTGCGTAAGAACAGGTTTGTCATCTTTGTCAATCACCTGCAGGGCATGACGGTGCAAAAAACGGTTAAGAGAGCTTATAAAGTCTGGTGAATGCCCTTTTGAAACGCCACAGATTTCAGGTCATAAACTAGACGTTGTAGTTCTTCAATTCATAACTGTAGGCCAAGACCTGCTGTGCAACACATGGGCCTAAATTTACACCACACACACAAATGTCCTGAAGTGTCGGGGGTTAAATATGGTCACTTCCTATTCAAACCAGTTAAGTACGAACAGTGGCCTGTTTTCACATCATATTCTTGTGCTTGTGTTACTAAATGTCAAATACGTTCACCGATTAGTTTAGCATCTTCTAGCCAAATTCCTACATGTCACATTAGTATACAGTACAATTATTCTTTTCCATAGAATCCTAATACTTGAGCAACTGTTTTGGATCTATAAAAAGGCTTTAATACCTTCGAGTCCGATTCATGTGATGATGGTGATTTAATAAGCCCAAAATCTGCTGAAGCGATCCAAACCCCCATGTCTCTAGGCCATGACACACCGGTCCATGCAGTCTTCTGCAGTTGGGTTACAAAACTTTATTCCTTTACTGTCTTGGTTATTTATTATTAACGTTTAATTTTGCCTAATGTTGACTGCTGTTGGCTATTTAAAGGTGCTAACAGTTGTTTGGCTGGATCTTGTTTAATCTGAATATATCATGCTTAATTTTTACTTCATCACATCCTTGATGTAGTATCTGCCTTAGATTTTATTTTATTTTTATTTTTGGGCATTTTATTCAGTTATTATGATATTCCATCAAGTGGCTGCATTTAATGGATTAATATAATGCCTAAAATGGCCACCCATGTTTTGTAATGACTTTTGCATAATGGTTAAAATGGACTTTGGGTAAACATGGGTTAAGGTTAAGATTAACCTAGATATCAGGCTTTGGTAAATTACTGGAGACAAGTTCATTGGAATAGATTTTTTTTTTTTTACAAAATACAAAAACACTATCACTAGTTTTACTTAAGTTTGCCTGCCATGTCTTGAATAAAATGTAGTGTTGTTAGTACACCGTGACCGTAGCTGCCATGTTAGACTGGCTGAGTGAGAGACGAAAGTGGCATTTTGTTAAAGCCCTGAAAAACATAGCACCTGCATTCTACCGCCTGTCAGACAGAAAGGGTTTAGTTTGAGCAGCAGGTGCAGTGAGGAGTACAGTGAGTATCTGGTGTTTCTCAGCAGCCTATCAATATGATTTGGACAAGACCAGACCTTCAATTACTGTCTGTGAGAATGTGTTTAAAAATAGATGTGCTCTAGTCTGCGCTGAATGTTAACGGTTCAGAATGGAATTGGATTTGGGTTTTTGGTCAAACACTAAGTGGATACGAGTTTTTAATTTTTTCACTAGTCAATACTTCATTACTCGTAACAATTCAGTGAAACAAGGACAATGATCTGCTTATCATTTTTACATAGAAACTGGCTGACACCCATGTTGACTGTACACCTGCTCACAGAGCTGACTCATATCGTGGCTTTCCAAGCTCTCTACACGTCAACCCTATTTTTAATATAATTTAATATTCATCAGACCTTGAATCAGTCATATATAGTGCAGTGTGATCGTCCATATATTGTTCAGTTCAGTTTGTCTTCTGTCATATGCTCGCTCTGTTTAGCATTTGATTTTTGAATGCTGTACAGTATGCAGTGGTTTTCAGGATCTGGCCTGAAAGTATTTCATACTGATCCTCCTCGTCCTATAGCATGACTTTGTGATATACTTAATAAGGAGTGATCGCTGAGTTGCTTCAGGGGTCCCCACACACTGCTAAGCCAACACGTTTTCCACACTACATAAGCAGGGTCTTAGTTCGTGTAATTTTTTTGTATTTTTAATTGAAAGACAGTAAATGCTACTACTTTTTTTTTTTTTTTTGGTTAAAATATCAGCCATAGACTTTATCATCTTTGGTTAGATGCTCCACTTGAGCACTGTTTTTCCCTGAGCTCCCTACTCACTCGTGCTGATTCCAGGAATCATCACCGATGGCTTCCTTACCTTTGCTAACTTGCCACTGAAATAATGACCATTACTGGGACATCAGGCTAAAGCCTCTGCCTCACAGGCAGCTGAGATTGCTGGCATGTCTCAGGTGCTGCTTCCATTGTGTGCTCGTGGTACAGTATTTAATTTCACTATTGCCATAGTAATCACTTGTTACCAGAGGAAAGAGGCAGAAGTGAAGTGGGAGGTGGAAACGTGTATAAATATAGTCTATCTATAAATATTACTTCTGAACGTGTCTCTTGAAAGAGAAACATTATTCATGATTCTCCTGTATGTGACAGGCAGCATTTTGTGGGATAGTAAAAAAGAAACGCTGGCTTTGCGCTGTCTGCACATCACTGAATTGAGTTATAATTTGAGCCCTGAGGAATAGTGAAGCCATTTTTTAAAAGATTAAAGCCATTCTTTCATAATTTCAAGTCTTTCACAGAGATCTCTACAGATTAGTCTGGAACACAGTAACATAAAAGAGACCATTTTAGTTTCCCATGAGCAACTCTCACCTTTGATAACAATGTGGCCTTTTCTTTGCAGTTTGGCTGAGAAATGATTCTCCAGTTTCTTTCACTTTGTCCAACACGCATTACTGTGAATGTACAATCACAGCATTCTACACATATCAACATTGCTAGAAATCATTGTTAAATATCATCCCTGATTATTTTCATGACTTTTGCGGTAGATTAGTGAAAACTGTATTATTTTACAGATGTTACGTTTTAAAATCATTCGTCTGGTACAGATGTTAATTTTCATCTTATCTAGCATTTAAGTATAAATATGACGCTTTAGAATCTCTGCTAATTAAAATATGTTTTACACTATGTACTTGTGAATTTGTTTCTCATTAGTGCCGCATTGCACAGGCTCGTTATTATGTTAACATTCCTAGTGTTAAGAAAATGTAATAGCAACAGATGAGGCCGCTTGCTAGAAGTAAATGTTTTCAGAATCAGGAAAAAGTCACCTGCAAAACAATTTCTCCAGGTTAATACTGTGACAATCACATAAACAAGGTTTTACTTGAATATTTGAATTCTCTATTTATAGATATTAATTAATGTGGTATGTTGACATTTTGCCAGAACTGGAAAGTATTTATGGCAACAAAAGTCTTTGTGGAAGCAATGTAAGAAGTTGGTTTCTTGGCCAGATGAGGCTGACTGGGCATGAGGCTGCCCTAAGGCTTGGACAGAGATTGTGTGTGGGCCTTCTGCACCATTACCATGGTGATGGATGAAATGCTTCTGACCGATTTCTGGTTTTTAATAAGTGGCCTGTGACGTCGCACCACAGAGTTGCTATCGTGCAGACTGCAGCCGAAGGTTAGGAAGTGATTTGCTATGTAGAGAGTATTATTGCAAACTTTCACAGCGCATAATTTAATAGTTCTCCAAAGGTTTAGTCTTGAATTTAAATTTTATCTCATTCATGTTAAGTAACCAACTATAATGTTAAAACTGAGAGACATCTCTGCAGCTAATCCTAATGAGCCAAGCAGCAGTGGCTCATTATTATATAGTAAACATGTGTAGTCTTCTGTTGAAGCCATTCTGTTGTTGATTTACTTCTATGCTTTGGGTCGTTGTCCTGTTGCATCACTGTCCTCTGTGGAGCTTCAGTTGAGCTTCGGTTTTCCTGCAACATGTCTCCATAAACCTCCACCGTCAATGACAACAATGATTCCAGGCCCTGAGGCAGCAAAGCCCCAAACCATGATGCTCCTCCACCACGTTTCCAGTGGGGATGAGGTGTTGATGTTGGACCTTTTTTCTCCACCATAGTGTTGTGTGTTCTTTCCATCTACTCAGTTTTGGTTCATCTGTCCACAGAATATGTTGCCAGTAGTTCTGTGGATCATCCAGCTGCTCATCTGCTAACTTCAAACGTGCTGCAGTATTTTTTTGGCCAGCAGTGTCTCCCTCCGTGGTTCCTCCCATATTCTCCATTCTGGTTTATCGTTTTACTTATTGTTTATTTGTCAACATAAATGTCATCATGTGTCAGAGATTCCTGTGAGTCTTAGCTGACGCTCTATGATTCTTCTTCCCTCATTGGTTGCTGTGTCTCAGTCATCTTTCCAGGACGACCAGGTCCAGGGAGAGTAGCTACAGAGCTGAGCTTCCTCCATTTGTAGTCAGTCTGTCTCAGCGTGGACACGTGAACATCAAGGCTTTTAAAGATGCTGTTGTGAACCTTTCCAGCTTCGTGCTTCTTGGTCGTAGGTCTTCTCAGAGTCTTTGTGTGAGGCTTGGTTCACATCAATGCTTCTAGAGAACAGTAAACTCAAACTGGTGTGTTTTTATAGGCAGGACAGCTTTAACCAACACATGCAACCTCATCACATTGACTCCAGTTTGGTTGACTCCTGGCTCCAATTAGCTCTTGGAGAATCATCAGCCGAGGGTTCACATACTTTTTCCATCCTGCACTGAGAATGTTCACATGTTATGTTCAATAAAAACATGAAAATGTACAATGTTTGTCCAGCATTAGGTTAAGCAGACTGTGTTTTTCTGTTGTTGTGACTTTGAAGATCAGAAAACATTTATGACCAATTTATGCAGAAATCCATGTGATCCCAGAGGGTTCACAGACATTTTTTTGCAACTGCATACACAGTATGAAAATTGTGGTCTCCTTCTATTTAGTGATCGTGCAAAGTAGTTTTTATAATTATTAGTTGTTTTTTTTTTTTACAGTTAAACTGGCAAAATATGGACTTTTTTTAATGTTGTATGTTTTGCTTTTCATTTCCTGACCGGCATACAAATTTGGCTTATATAATATGCCAAAATGCATGTTGTAGCAAACAACCTACAGTATATCTATGTAACTAGAGGTCTCTGTACATGATCTGTGTCACAGTTTTGTCACTCCAGCAGCCAATCAGGTCATTTAAAAGTAATGAGGACTTGTCAACAGGATTAAGCAGTAAAGTGAGGAAGGCTCCATTTACTACGGACAACATCTGGGTCAGTGAACTGACATAGTTGGCAATAGGCTAAAGCCTGCAGTGCATTATCAGCAGGCACAGTGATTCTTTATGTTCCGTAAGTAAAGGCAAGTAGGAGTGTGTTATCTCAGTAGCTGTGGAAGGCAAGGGTCACTGCTATTGGAGCCGGCTGTTACCATTCTCTCTCCCTGTCCTTCTGCCACTCGGTTTCTTTATAGTTGTTACCCAACCCGTTTTAGCTTCCCGGTTTTGGTGTTTACTTCGTCACATGCCCTCCACGAGGCAGAGAATTTTCACTGTTACGATCTTCAACAGCTGAGCCATTGCATGCAATAATTGAGCAACCCTGATGACATTTTATCAAAAACTGTTGCCTTTTGCGTATCTGACATAACATAATGCTTGAATACTGGAAAGACGGGAAAAACAAGTCACCTGAAAAAGTCAGATACTTAAAAGTACTTACAGTTAAGTATCATATATGCACTGTGATATTTGCTGGTTTTCCTGAAGACGTACTAACCAAAAAATGCTTTTCATATTTGAATATGAAAGTAATGCAAATCTACGTGGGTGTTGGACTGTTGGTTGTTGAAGGGAAACATTCTAACCGTTCAGTGTTTGGGCCTGTGAGAGCGGCGTGTTCTTGCCATTTTGTTGTTTTCTCATGTCTATGTACTGTATGTGACAGCGTAGAATCTGAAAAGGCCACTGTAGATGGGTTTTTATGGACATTGTACACAGCACAAAGGTTTATATTTGTTTTAGTCCTGCTGTCATGAGACCCATTCACACTTTTAGAACTGTAAAATTTAATTTCAAAGATGCAGTAGCACAAGGAGTCACAAGGAGGTTTTTTCTTCTTACAGCAATAATAAGCAGAATATGGCAAGTTTGTGTTGTTTGCGTAGGCTAAAAGCAGCAGAGCAACCTTCCAAAGCGGTCAAGTAATCTTAACAGTCTATTGATGTTGGATTTAATGCTGTAGAGGATACACAATAATGTCACTCCCTAACAATTCAGTCCCTGCATGTCTCACCAGTTTGTCAGCATTCTCGAACAGTTTCAGTTCTGTTAGCCTGCTATTGTTTGTTTGTCTCCAGAACCAGCAATCTGAAATGACTCTCCAGCCTCACGCACATGCACATAACAGGCTCACATCAGCAAATGGAGAATTTGAAGTATGAGGAACATGGCATTTGACATACCACATATGCATCCATGTAACTAACACTACGGCTTTATCCATCCACTTTAGACACGAGAGAAGGTTTAAGTGCAGAGATGTATCACGATCTACAATATGCAGCTATTAAGTTTGCAAGTTCACAGCTCAAGTGTTAGTGCAAGCAGAGGGAAAATGTTCTTGCTGCGCAGAAAGCCTTCCCTTCCTAGGCAACCGAGATGAGTTAGGGCTGTGGGATCTCATTATATTATCCACCAGGGAATGTGTAAGGCATGTTTGTTTTTGAGCTAGTTGTGTCCTGTAACTTCCATTTGATGTGATCTGAAACAGCTGAGATGCTTTAAGACACTGGTGCATGGTGTTGACTTGCAAAAATAACATTTATTGAGCTGTAAGCCCGTTTGGCCAGTCATTGTAGGCTCATAGGCCTCTGCGATGGATGACAGACACAAATGTAGGGCGGTCGACTAATTCTTGCTGAAATAGTCCTAAGTATTATCCTGTGATGCAGGGTTTTGGACAAGAAATCTGAAGTGACACACTTTAGCTGCTAGAAGTCAGACACAATATCCATAATCAGTGTCCGTTTTTGTTAACAGGCAAGCAACCATAGCAACAGCAGTTGTGTTTATTATGATAGATGAGCTGAAAAGGCTTGTTGACTGACATTTGCTTTCCAGCCAGTCCAAGGCTCCTTGGCTGTTTGTCATGCAGAGTTCATCTAGCTGGACAGAGATAATGAGTTTAGGAAAAATGAACAATTGTCCTTGTCTTGGGCAAAGCATCACATGAGCTGTGTCTGCATAGTATGCACAATTTACTGCTCCGATTGTGGAGAAACTTTAAATGTCACCAAAATTATTGAATAGAACTGTGATAACTAGTTTAAGATTAGGGTAAACGTCTTGCGTGCGTGGCATAGGGAATATATTGCCATGTTATTACATTTCTTTTACATCTCTTTATAGATTCAGTTGCAGGAAGGGATGCTCTCAGTCTGTTCCTCATCCTTACAGTTGCCAGGTCTTAAGGTTTCTTCTATATCCCATAGAAGTGTGTCTTATTTTGAGTAATATCTTAATACATAGGATAGTGGCTGCACAAGCTGGAATTCTGCCATTCTGAGAAACAAAATAAATGCTGTGAGCAAGACATGAGTCTCTCTGTGCAGCATAAAGTAGTTTGACACTTGATTTGAATTTCTTTTTTTGAACATCACCATCTGACAGGACATTTATCCCAAGAATATCCACTAAAACAAGAACTTGGTTAATATCATAAGTTTCTATTTTGTCTTTTTGTGGACTCACTTTTGCTCACTTCTGTTTTAGGTAGGCAGTTCCTTCTTACATGTTGTTTTTCTACCTTATGACATGGGGAAATCTGCAGAGAATCAAAGTGACATATTGAGATGAATAACTGTGAAGGCATACAGCAGCAAGAGGTCATCTAGAAGAGATAATGCACTAATGATTAACCCTCACACAGCCTTCGAGGGGTCAAAATGAAAATAGGGGGCGCTCAAAGCTCAAACACCACACAAAGGTTGGATAAAACAGCTGCAGACAGATGAACGGTTGGATGAACCTGTTCATCATAGACCCACACGTGTTCATTGCTTGGATGCAACACCCACCAAGGCTGTTTGATCCAACCCTTGTGTGTTTTTGAGCTTTGAGCGCCCCCTAGTTTACAGTGGTGTCATTTTGACCCCTCCAAGGCTCCACAGGGTGAATAAGGCTATATGCCACCGGGGCTGCTCTTTACAGTGGTTTTGTGAAACAAGCTGCTCTATTTTTTTCCAATGTTGTTGATTAGAAATGAGTCATTTATTAGTCTAACCGATCGTGTTGGCCAATCCAGACTTTCATGTACATTGCACTACACAGGCCAGCCATTGTACATCTGTCTTTCTTAAGTACCAGGCTTTTGTAAAAATCTGTCTGTGATTTAAATGTTTGTTCTGCAACTTAATACAGCAGAATGTGAACTTGTGAGCAAAATGCAAGCGTTAATGAACTCCTACTTCAATTAGATTCATCATCATAGCATGATATTATTCTGCCCTGTCCTCTGTCTCAGTTCACTGGCCCAGAGAAAGGAATACAAGACGTCGGCGACCTTGCCCACACACTTGAATGGGCAGTAAACATGAAGACGTACATTACAAAATATGCCCAATTGTAATTTTGATTGTTTTTAGTTTTCTATTTAAATTGTATTTAATTGTAACAGAACTGGTTTACAGAACATAAAGCCTACAGACTTTGCCATTTCATCACTAATCATTTTGAGCTTTTGGCAAATATGGTTAAAATGAAGTTATTCTCCGACTGGTCAGCCTCTAGAATGGCTGCATTGTGTTGGCGCTTATTGAAGGCTGCCTAAATAGGGCCAGAGGTGGCTGGCAGGCTGCCTGGCAGGGTAACAAGCTCACTCATGACTCGTGACAATGAGTGATCAAGCTGAATCTGTATATGAGCCAACTTTGCCTCACACCACCTCTGTTGTCTGGACAAGGCGCAATGTGCCAAATGTCAAAACATTACAATAAATTTGACACTTTGTTGCCACTACGTCACCAACTATGTCAACTGTTGGCTGTGTCATGGAGGTCTATGGGCCCTCCAAACATATGCCACAATTCATGATTATACTTCCATATACATTTTAAAGCCATATAGTTAAACCCCAAGGCTTGGTTGTTTTTGTTTATGACAATTTAAATCTACCAAGTCTGTTAAATACCACAGGCAGGAGCTAACCTTGTTTTTACCGTGTTTAGTCAATTCAGTGGTCTCAAAAGTACTGTAGCGCTGTTGGTGCTCTTGTATGTACTTCAAAGAGTTCAGTAGAACTAGGGCAATGTTCAAACAGCACTTTCCAAGAATTTTCAATCTATTCTCACCCACAGCCAACTGGATAATATTATCCTGGCTCAGTGTTTTTTTGGCAAGGAAGTAGTTCTGCTGTCAACTATCATTTAAACCCCTGGTTTCAGTTGAGCAGCAGCTGAAATGGCAGCACCTTTAGCTGTTCTTGTCATTTTGTCCACAGTATTTTGCAGTTGCGGTTTCATGTTTTCTTATAACCCAGTGGAGCGTGTTTTAATTACTGCTTTATCTGCTTAAGGCTTTTGGTCATTGAGTGTTACGCGCCTCCATTGTCTGTTCAGTATCTGGACTTTGGCTCTGTTTTCTCTGGACCTCTGAAGACCGTTTTAATTTTATCCTACATATAATTAAAACTGAATTACAAACCTTTCTCAACACTGTGGGAAAGTGTGGCAGAATGTTGAGCACAGTTACAGTGACCGTGTGCTTTTCTTTGATTTTTAGTGCGCAGTGACTAGTGCCTGCGTATTCAGAAATGCAGTATTCTCATACCATTGTTACGTCATGTCCATTGTTTGGGTTCTTCTTTTTTTTTTTGTAGATTTTCTTGTCAATTGGAAATGCCAAATGCTTGAGGATGATGCAATAGTAGTTTTTTGTTTAGTAGTTTCTTTTAACTTTTGCTGCATTATTCTTTTTTGACAATTCTCAAATTGTACAGCATAATAGAAAATGTATTTTTTTTTTCAACTAATCATGTCTTTCACACAACAAAGCTGTCAAAATATAGTATACTACAGTGTTGCTTGAATAGTTGATGTTAATGATTTGTGTAAAATGTCTGAGAGAACATCCATTTTCCCCCTTTAAGCTGAAATACAAAATTTACTTTACTAAAACACCTGACAAAGAATATTAGCAATTTCTTGAAAAATAAAGAATGTAAAGTAAGAGCAACCAGTTGATTAACAGACCAATGTCTCTTTTTGTAATTTGCAGATTGTGACTCAGTGGGAATGCTGCAATGACCAGTCGGCAGTCCAGCCATGCAGCGGGCGCTCACTTCACAGACAAACAGCCACCCTCCGTGGCCCCCAAACTGCATGTGCAGCGATCACCGTCAAAGGACACCATCACCATTCGCTTCTCAGCTTTTGGGAAGGAGGAAGACGAAGAGGAGGAAGAGTTATATTGTGCAACAGCATCCTCTGTCCCAACCGCTCAGGATGACTCAAATATTGTGACAGCCATAGAGGCAAGTGAGGAGATGTTTGAAGGGTCGTCACTGGACTCTGCTGCTGAGGTTGCTGTTGATTTGGAGTCATCCAGGCCTTCTTCTTTTTCTAGACGTACCAAGAATGCACCCACGCAAACTTTGTCAGCACAAATTGTTGAGCAGAAAGGCTCAGCTTCTAATACTTCGCCTATTAAATCTTTAAGCTTTCCCTCCAGTGACAAACCATTTTTAAGTTTGGTTAAGTCTTTCTCTTCTGATGCCGAGGCTCGTGATGGGGTCTCGTCTATTCCTGCCCAAACAGTAGGGCACAGGCGTCTCATGAGTCTTGTCAAATCCCTATCTTCAGACACATCCCAGGACTCCTCCTCCTCCTCCTCCTCCTCTGCTCCATACCGTCTTCCAGAATCCCGCCTTAACCTGCAACTCTTTAGGCAATTCACACAGTCTCGGACCCCGTCTGCTGCAACGGCAGCTGTTGGTGATTCTAAAACTGCCCCCTCTTCGCCACTGACCTCACCAGATAATCGCAGCTTTTTCAAAGTCTCGGATGTTGAGGCACGCATCGAAGACACCAAGCGTCGTCTCTCTGAAGTAATCTCCGAACCATTCCAACTTCTGACTAAGATCATGGATGAAAAGAGTAGCGGCGGCATTTACCGCCCCAAGCCCCTTTCTGCCAGTGCCTCTGAACTCTCCAACGTTGCAATCAATGGCCACGTGGAGAGTAACAACAATTATTGCATTAAGGAGGAAGAAGGAGGTGAATGGGAGGCTGAGAGCCCCAACTGTTGCGCCTCCGTTTCACCTGAGTCACTTTCCTCCTCTGTTAACACTAAGAGCCCCAACAAATCCACTTCACTTTCTATGTCTGCTCTTGCTAAACAGGAGGACGAGGATTTTTGCATCTTATACAGCGATGATTTTGAAACCTGCACTGATACAGAAGGTGATGGTGTTGATAGAACTGATACTGGAACTGACAGTCAGACTAAAATGCCACTAAGTGGTAGTACTGAACCATGCAGTGAAGATGAAGCTGAAAGTATTGAGTTGGCTCCCAGTGTTCCACACTATACTCTTATTATCCTTACTGTGCTGGTGTATGGCTATTTTATATTACCTCTGCCAACTTACATTGGAGGAATGCTGCTCGGGATTGGGCTGGGATTCCTTGTAGCCATTGGTGTTGTGTGGCTGACAGGACCAAAACCTTCTGACAGTCATTTTAGGTGCCATAAAAAGCTGTCAAAAATTACCAAGTTGGACATTAAAGAACCAGAAATCTATAAGGTCAGTGAATGATTTCTATTATTTTGGTTGCTATTAGACTCCCAAGCATGTATTTTGGCAGCCCGATAACCCCTTTGTCTTCTTCCTTCTGAAGCATTAGTGTACAAATTCAGTAATACAGAACCTTTAATTTCGTTTACAGTTCAAGTCCATTATATGCCTCATACCTCTGATGTTTGCCCTTGTATATTGTAATGCAATTATGTTAAATTGTTCCAGGGCTGGATGAATGAGATATCAAACTATGATCCAGAGACCTACCATGCCACACTGACACACTCTGTGTTTGTCCGACTGGAGGGCTCCATCATTCGCCTGTCTAAGCCAAATCACAACATCGCCCGTCGTGCCACACACAATGAACCAAAACCTGATGTCACTTACATCAGTCAGAAAATCTATGACCTCGCCAACAGTAAAGTATGTTGTCCTAACTTTTATTTCGCAGCATTAGACAAGTTATATAAATATGCCTTTTTGACTTAATTATTCATCAATGGTTATTATTTGATGAGAAAGAAAGTGTTTTCACTTTCAACAAGTGTTGTCAAAGTTATTTGACATTTAGAAATAATTTTAAATTTATGAATCAATGATTTTTCCCTGCACGTCTTCCCTCAGGTATATCTAGTGCCTCACAGCCTGGCCAGGAAGCGTGTATGGAATAAAAAATACCCTATTTGCATTGAAGTGGGCAAGCAGGATGACTTCATGTCAAAGGCAGAGGGGGACAGGTGGGAAGCCAGTGAGGGCTTTGGCATGACGAGCAGGGGAGACGGCAGTGGAGGAGCACCGGAGAAAGGAGTTTCATCCTCATCCAGCAGAGATGTGACCCTGTATTTGTTTGGAAGGACTGGAAGAGAGAAAGAAGAGTGGTTTCAGCGTTTTCTTTCAGCATCCAATCTCAAGACAGGCCTAAAGAAAACCACCAGTTTTGCTGGCTTAACTAAGAGCGGTAAGCTAAACTGATTCTCCAGTTCATCTTTTGCTTTTTCCTTTTTGTTTTTTTATTTCTAATAACAATTTTACTCATCTCATCACGTATCTTCAACCATCATCAACCATTTCATCTTTGTAAGGGTAACATTTTTATCCAGGAAAATATATGGTATTCACTGAGTCAGACAGTGGAAGCTATATGCCTTATGTTGACCTAACTCTTAACCCACAGCTCAGTCCTCGCACAGTCGCAGCAGCAGCCGCAGCAGTCTGGACGAGGCACTGGCTTCTCAGCCCAAATCAAAGGACCCCTCAGTTTCCTCTGCAATGGCAGGCAATGCCAAAACCAAAATGCCTTTGGACTACAGTGTCTATATGGCCTCCGTATTGTCAGAACAGGCAGCAGTGAGCTCTGATGCTACCAGCCCTTCGGCCCAGAGTCCTCAGAGCAGCCCTGGGGCAGACAAGAAGGTAGAATATACAGTATAGCATTAGCATATTCATTCTATTCTATTCATTTTCTCACTTATTTTCCATCTTTAGTTTCAGACCTCTACTTCAGCTCAAATTCAGCCAAGGAAGGAGGAGGAGGAGGAGGCTGTTGCTTGGGTGAATGCAGCTCTTGGCCGTGTCTTCTGGGACTTCCTGACCGAGCCCCACTGGGCTGAACTGGTCTCCAAGAAGATCCAGATGAAGCTCAGCAAGATACGGGTGAGTGGTGCAAGGCTATTAATAACCGTCCCTCTAGAATTGGTTGAAACTGAAACGAACACGCAAGACAAGACGTTAACATATAGAAGAAGTTCATTTGCTCACTGCAAATTGACTTCAGGAAGCCAATACTGTGTTAAATAGTTTGCTTTCGTTTGTGAATTTATTTTGACAAGACTTATGGCCCAATTTAATCTCGTAGTCTAGTGGCGGGGGAAAAAGGATTCGAAGAGACTGAGACGCGAGATAGTTGAAAGCAGAAAATACAATAACAGCTACTGTATGTCTCATGTGTTTGTTTCAGTGCAACCTAATTTCCTGTGTCAAACTACAGTTTTTTAACGGGTGAATTACATTGTCTGTTTTTTTTCAGTTGCCTTACTTCATGAATGAGCTAACCCTGAAAGAACTGGACATGGGCTCTGTAACTCCCAGAATCCTTGGTGCATCCAAACCCTCCATTGACTATAGAGGCAAGAGATAATTTTTAAATCTGAAACACTCATACAATAACACAAAGCCAGTCCATTAACATTAATCTATAGTACATTGAGCTCTGCGAACTGCATTTTGGCAACCTTTGCAGCAAGAGAAACCATTGTTACTCACTTGCCAGTAAGTTGCATAAGGTAAATTCTTGCCCGTGACGTACAGAACTGTAATTCCTCCTGTCCAAACATGAACAGGAAGAATACATTGTTTCTTTGCGTGCAGCATAAACAGCATTAAGATTCTATGTGGAAGGACCACATGTCACAATAGAGCCTGCTCTGTGCAGAAACGGCTTTAGAATTACATGAATTCTGCTCAATAATTAACGACACTGCATCTAAGCAGTTAGCAGCTAGTTATTGTTGTCCTTTCAATTTTACTCTCAGTTTATAGTTATAATGTGTCTTGAATGATGCATCTGTCATTTTCCTTTAGCTAGTAATACTTACAAAACTGAACTTGTTTGGTTAGTTTCTGTCTTCGTCCATTCAAACAAGCACCACTGTTCCATACCGCTATCCTACTGTAGCTCTGTCTAGACTGTCCAGCACTGTCCAACCCGAGATGCTAATAAAACTAAAACTCTAGCATAATGTAAGTAAAAAAAAAAAAGACTATATATGTAAGACACCGTGGTGTCTTTAGGCTAAAATGAAAATCTATGCTATACTACACTAGAGGCGGCTGCTTCTTTCAGATGATACCGTCTTATTTTCATTGTGTAATACAATGAAATATCTGCTGCAGTAGGAGTCTCTAAAGACAATCAAACATGCTCAGTCATTAGTATAAAGAAAGAACCGCCGCACCCCTGCACCCCACCAATAAACCACCCCACCAGGAAACTGTTGAAAGAAAAGCCAACATCAATAGTTGATTGAATTCACTAATGGATGCACTGGCAAATGGGGCTTAGTGTGTATCACAGTGGCATATGGTTCAATGGCACTTGAGCATGTTGTACCCATTGGTCTTGTCAGGTACACTTACTGTACTGTAATGTTGGAGAAAGCTGCTTGTTCCTTGTAGACTGCTATACAAGACTTGAATAAAAACCAAGCCATTTCCTTTCTTTCCAGCTGTGTGTGACCAACACTGGTCAGACTTCAGTAGAGAACTGTTTACTGGCCTGTTGCAAATGTGTTTGATTTATTATGAAGAAATCTTTTCCCCAAGGTGTTACATAAAACAGAGCCTTGTTTACAAAGTTGCAATGGCATTCGTTTGGTTTGTGAACTATAATCTAGCCCTAAGCACATTAGGAGGTATTATGGTTATCTGTGGGCCGGATGAAGTGAGTCTTACAGTAGCTGTGTGAGGTCTTTGCTTGGTGAAGGGCTACCAGGTTGTCCCAGTGGTTTGATCAGAAGGAGCGTTTGAGTCAGTGAGCTTTCTTTTACTACTCTCCCAACGTTCCTTCACAGGTCTGTCTTCTCGTTTGTTTCACACTCCTGCGTTCTTTCTAGTGTTCTCTTTCTCTTGCACCCATTCCTTCTTATTGTCTTCCTCTTATCTGTCTTTCTCTTCCTCACTCTGATGCTGTGAGTCACTGCAGCACTTACATTACCCCATAATGAGAACACACACTGATTGTTGTAGCTAAGATGGCCGCACCATTTCTCAGCTCACTTTCAGGCAAAACACATCTTGTTTACTATTTGAAATATATTTGGTTTGCATAGGACACTATATTTTTTTTTTTTTTATGACAGGTCGCCAGTCTATCACAGGACCACACTCACACCTACTGTACGGACAATTTAGAGTCTGGAGCCAATGGGCAAATCTAAAGCGATCCAGACTGGATTTTTTTAGATGTATTTCTTGTATCTCAGAGACACTAGGAAAGTGGAAATATGGTTTGGTTAAAGTTAAGGTATTCACTCAGACTTGTTTCAGTTCTCTGTGGAGAGAATGGATGTTACAGAAGCTGTACTGTCCACTCTATTCTCTTGGTTGTTGTACCACCTCACCCTTTGGATTATGCACGCTGAGTGCAATGAATCAATAAACCTCTCCTCCTTTTGTCTGTGCATGCTCTATTTCTTTGAAATCATGTTTTTGTATGCACAGAAGCTGTCACCTTGCATGACTTAGACACCCCCCCCCCCCTCCAATCCTGCAGCTTTCACTGACTCTCTCCATTCCCAACACTGCCCTGGATAAACCCTGACCTAGGCAGAAACAGACTTACCATGTCTCTCAGGACATGTGGGTGAAGCCATGCCTGCTGGGTTCGGCAGAATCAGCATGTTCACAGATTCATGTTTGATTTCACCTTGGTCATACGGACTTAGGGAGTAGTGGCTAGCAATGTGTATCCACACTGTCGTCTTACTGTGAGGCACCAGTGAGTGGTTTGAATATGATGTCATAATGTTACAGTTCTATCAAACTGAACTTCGTTCAGATTTCATGCATCATATCTTGTCCTGTGTTGCCTCCCAGTGGTGCACAGAAAAACTGCACCAACGTTTATGCTTTAGTTTACAGTATGAAAATAAAGATGCAATTAAATAAAACAAGATTTGCAGAGCAGAGGCAAAGAAAAAGGGAGTCAGGGAGATCCTCAAATATGCAGCTTGTGCCTCCTGCTAATATCAAACACAGCCCACAGGGATAGAAGCATTCCATGCTGTTTAAATGACCTTGTCATTGAAAATCTGTCTGGATCCCCGTGTCTGTGATAACAGAAAAGGGAAAAAATGGGAGAGAAGGCTGGGTTGCACGTATGTTGGTAGGGAGTTAATTACTGTTACTGATTAATTTCCCTTGTCATTTTGGTGTCGTATCAAGATTTTCTTCTAACACCTTTGTACGTCTCAGGTCTGTGGTTTGACCTGGACATTTCTTACAGCGGCTCATTCCTGATGACCCTGGAGACCAAGATGAACCTCATTCGCCTGGGCAAAGAGGGTGAAGGTGTCCGAATCGGGGAAATTGGCAAAGATGGGTAAGATATAATTTTTCTTTGCTGGATATATCTCTACTTAATACCATAATGTATGGTATACTTGTCTCTTTTAGACGTGTTTCACATGCTGGCACAGCATATGTCTCACTCAGTGTCCTGTATATTTTCTTCTATATCTTCTTTTATTTCTTTAACTGATTTTCCCTCTCTGCGCTCTGGATTCTACCTTTTAACGACTGGTAATTGGATGTATCTCTTCTCATGGTGAGTGCTGACTGATTTTCCAGAGTCTACTCAAATCAACTTGCATTCTTTCCTTCTCTCTATAGTTTTGGTCCCATATCATTTTAAAACCCCAGCTAATGCACCGTCTCGTGAAATGTCCATATCATCGTGTCTTTGTGTGGTGTTTGTTCGTAGGTCTGTTCCTTTCAAGGATCCATCCTTCACAATGACAAAACAACCACACTGAATACAATAGGCTTGCATGGTTACCAGCCTTTCTCCTCTATCTTCTCTGAAACTTTCACACGTAGTAATTATGAGTTCAATTTTCCTTATATTAACCTGTTTATATCTCACCATAATGAACCGATGAATCTTATTATGTTCCGATGAAATCTAACACTATGTTATCATTTATGTGCCAGCCTGGCCTATTGGTTGATTCCCAAAACAATGTGCACAGTACATGAGGTCATATAACTCAACTAATAAATGAACTCAAACAACCTATGTAAATTACGTACATACAGTATATGAGCACATGCGTATGTTTATATTTGTGATTGTTCCTGTGTTTCCAGATACAGACCACGGACCTACTGCTTAGCTGATAGTGATGAAGAGTCGTCCAGTGCAGGCTCATCAGATGAGGAGGACTCCTCTGAGTTATCAAACGAGTCTGCTGGAGCCGAGGGGTGGGAATAATTTATATACTCACCTCATAACCTACCTATTTTCATAATCACAGGTGGCATGTTTTAAAAACAAACCAAAACAGAGGTTTTAATGTTGTGGCTCTTTATTATCTGCAGCGTTTTTTAGACTACATTGTAAAATACATGTCAGAATTAATTACCCGGTTGCATTTTAATCAATATATTTGTATGACAAATTAAACATTTTTAATATTCAATTTAATCTAAAACCATCCTTTTACAGTTTGGTTGGAGGCCACAAGCCGAGCAAGATCATGCGTTTTGTGGACAAGATTGCCAAATCCAAATACTTTCAGAAGGCCACAGAAACGGAGTTCATCAAGAAGAAGATGGAAGAAGTGTCAAATACACCCCTCCTACTCACAGTTGAGTTGCAGGAACTTCAAGGAACGCTGGCTGTCAACATTCCTCCTCCACCCTCTGACAGGATATGGTATGCAAGCAAAGTGTTGTTTTGAGTTTTGCTAGTACATAATCTGTGATATAGGTGGTTAGCACTGTTAGGTCCCGGGTTCGATTCCCGAAGGCAACCGGGGCCTTTCTGTGCGGAGTTTACATGTTCTCCGTGTCTGTGTGGGTTCTCTCCGGGGTCTCCGGCTTCCTCCCACAGTCCAAAGACATGCAGTTAGGCTGATTGGAAAACTCTAAATTGCCCGTAGGTGTGAGTGTGCGGGTGACTGGTTGTGCGTCTATATGTGTGGCCCTGCGACGGACTGGTAACCTACTGGTAATGATATTCCATGTGCATGTGGCCAGAAAGAACTAGGAATGAAATCACTGACCCTTGCGTTGTGTGCGCCATGAACTGACATACTGGAGTATTACTATAATAATACTACTACTACTTTATTTCCTAACTATGGATAATTAGCACGAAATGTATAGTAAGAAGTAAGAATATCTGAAATGTTGTAAATTATCATTGGCAATATTAAAGCAATAATATACATGCCCTTTGCTGGTTGTTAATGTTTATTAGATAAACTGTGTATTGTGTTGATGACATTCATTCTGTTACAGGTATGGTTTTAGGACGCCCCCTCATCTGGAACTGAAGGCACGACCCAAACTTGGTGAAAGAGAAGTCACTCTGGCTCATGTTACCGATTGGATAGAGAAAAAACTGGACCAGGAATTTCAGGTACTGAAGGAAAACTGTACAGTTTTGTGGTGTTGTTGTCTTACAATTTCATAGATCTGAGCTATACAGTACATGTACGTTATACTGTATGTTGCAAGACCACATCTTTGAAAACTAGTACTCACTGTTTCTTTTGAACTGTCTAACTCGATTAGAAAATCTTTGTAATGCCAAACATGGACGATGTGTGGCTGACCATCATGCATTCTGCCATGGACCCGCGCACAGCTGGCGGACCCTTGGTGAGTCCCTCCGTAGACTCGGAGGCCTCCCAGTTGGAGAGAGACAGTACCACACCACCATGAAGACAGTTGACAGTATTTCCTAATCACATAACTGGAATTGGAGTTGACGTTCATAGGTCAGATGCAACAGCAGTTTAACACAAACACATTACAGCAGTGAAAGGTTCTTTTAATTACCATAGAGGAGACTATATGAAGTAACAATACAGAAATGACCAAGGAAACACTAAGTCAAACTGCAACTTGCTGCTCCTTTCTGTAGTATTTAGAAGGTTTCTGAAGGATTTATATTTGACTAAGGATCTAATGATACTAACAGTAAGTAAAATGAGTCCTGTTGGCTCCGAATTAGTGAATGAAGTTAATAAGGGTAATATATGAAGATGAAAGGATATAATCTTACTGTGTGTGAAAGCATTCACCAGATACCTTACTGCCTACAAACAGGTTTCTGCTGAGAGTGTGCGATAGCGAGGCAGCCCTATAGAAGCACAAGTGGAGGTTTTCGCTTCAGTATGACACACTTTTGTAATTTCATAGTGAGTGACCTGTGAAGAAAACGGTCATCTGCATGACAAAGCAAGTGCAAAGGGTTAATTTGACATGCTCAGATACTTTGTGGTACAGTATATCGATTTGCCATTAAACATACAGTAAAACCGTTATGTGGCTTAATGTGAGCAGTTTTAACCAGGTGTTAACTAACAGTATTTCTTTGTGCTGTGACAGACCCTGAACTTTCTTTTTCTTGCCAAACCCTGTTTTTATGCCAACAATGCCGTTATCCATGTCTGTATGGAAATATTGATCAAGAGCATTCACTATGTAAATTTCACACTGATAACAAACATGATAAGTGCAATGATAGGCTACATAGGCTTTAGTATGATGTATACGTCTTATATTAAAGTGTATGTCCAATGATAAGAACGAGTCTATTGAATGTATGCTTGGACATGTCTTATGTATGAAAACTGCTTTTACCCAGTTGGTTGGGAAATGCAAATAGTTGCACAAATACAAGTTAAAGTTGTTTTTGTTTTGTTTATTGCTTATGATAAACACTATCATCTTTTTAGAGATGTATCATTCAGTCATTATATTAATAAGGAATAAAAATTATGGATTTACCCCTGCATCATTAATACTTAACAGCAATGCAAACTTTGGTGTGTGACAATGCTTAAACAATCCACTGTAATGTATTTGCATATTTATTGCTATACTTGGACTAGACTTGGGGAACCTGAGGTACAAACGATATGGTTTCTCTTCAGAGAATCCTTTTTTTTTTTTTGACCATTTTTGTAATTACTAAGGTCATCATGGCTGTTTGTGCCAGAGCTCTGTCAAAGGTACACATCCTGCATTGGTGTTGCATTGTGATATAAGATTTACAAATGCACCACAATACCCACGTTAACATTTTTAAAGACATTCCTACCTTCTAGCCCTCTGTTCACATACTAATGCACTGTAACACAAAATCTTTGTTGTTGTTGGTTTTTTTTTTTTTTTAAAACTTGCTGCTTTTTGTATTTGAATGGCCAAATAAGGGTTATGGTTATATTTTTTTGTCTACTTTGAAATGAACAGAATGAATTAAGGTTTTTGAGAATATATGAAGATTATGTCATGTAATTTGACATCATCTTTGCAAGATTTGTAATCTGTGAAATATTAATGACTTTTTAAAGATTTGGATATAATTGTAAGGCCATATTAAATGATTATTTCTATCTGCCTTATTTATAGAGCAAAATAAATCTTCTGCCAAATGAAAACCTTTATCGTCTGTTTTTTCACATGGAGCATGTACACTATTATCACAGGTTATTATATTAAAACTATTCACCGAGCTATACAGCAGCAGGCTTAAATGTGTTTATAGTGTGTTAGCTTTATGTTTAGATTTGCATTTGTTATGCCACAGCCCACCACATAACTAATAACTGCTGTATCACAGTAACCTAATTGAACTGAGGTTAGTCAGAAATCAGAATCAATCAGAAAAAAATAAACAGAACAATAATAAATGCTATGTACACGTGCTAAAGGTAAAAATAAAATAACATTAAATGAAAGAAATGTCCTTAATTAAAGCTATTTCTCTTAATTAGAATAGCATGTATACATAGAAAGCGCTGTAATCACTGTCCAGCGGAATAAATGGCTGTTGCAGGGGCGAACTCCAGCCCTAAAGGCCTGACGCTCGGCCCGGATGTTTACCGTTGCCTAGCAACAGCACCGTATTTTTTTCATCGGTAGAGATACAGAGGTGAGTCAAAAGATTTAAGTGTCGTAATTAAGACTGAGCTAAATACTGTTATGGCCGGTACCTCTCAAACATGTAGTGTTGTAACGCTAGCGTTAACTATCTACAGAGCTCATACTAGCGAAGCACAGCTGTTACGAGTTCTAGGCCTGGAGAAACTACCGAGACGCTAGCGTTGACAAATTATACAGCTATGAATGGAAGCGAGCTGAAAGGTCACAGCCGAACAACCCAACTTATTTCACTTATTCAGCGCTTAGGAGAGAGAAAGGTTCGTGTTAAGCAGCTAGCTAGCTGCGATGCTAACCGGCCACCTGTTCGTCGTAACTAGCAGGTCCAATGCAGAGCGCAGGGAAGCGGGGAGGCTGCACTGAGGACGAGAGTGACGGCGATGCAGCGGGAGAGCGCGGATCGGCGGCACAGCCTGCCCCGGAGGTATCACATTGACTCTAGACTCCTACTACTACACTCCGGCATTAATCAGCATCAGGCAGGCTTGGTCTGTCAACTCATATTGAAAAGGAGGCCACAATAATATTGAATATATCTTAGTGGGTAAAATACGTCAGCGTCACATCAGATCGTTATCTCAGCTCACGCAGCTTTGTATTCCGTGCTCGCAGCCTCCGGCAGGGCGAGAGCTGGATGGCCCGGCCGCTGAGCCTCCCCCCTCCCTCCCCGGTGCAGCCGAAGACCCCGCAGGAGCCACGCATGCAGGTCAGGATCCGCGAAGTCCAGCAGCTCGGTGTGAACCAGTAGCTTCAGATGCCAAAAATTCACACCTTTACTAGTACTTGTGTATGGTTCTAAGGGTTTTCATTTCCTTGTTAGTTGAGAGGCTAAACAATGTTACTTTACCTTATTTCAGTTCAAGAAAATCCTGGACACCTCTACGACCTAAGCACATCAGAGGACATGGAGAATCAGGAGGAGGAGGAGAATCAGGAGGAGGAGGATGAGTTCGTTGTGTTCGACCCTGAGCATGTCTGTAAATTCTTCATTAATGTTTTGTCTGAAGGCTTCTTAAAGAAAATAATGTGTCAGTCATCTGCATGTCTGCTATGTTATGTTAGTGTAATGTGAGTGAAAGTAACACTTTACAATTGCAGTATTAGTATTTATAAATATCATATCCCTCCAAAATATAAAATATATACATTCATAATCGGTACTGTATATTAGACATCTTGAAAGCTCACTGACGTCTTTTTGTTCTGTTGGTAGCCACTGGTCCGAAGGCACCAAGCTGCTCTTACCAGTCAGCTCAACAGGCAGCTGGAGATGATCAACCTGGCACTGAAGGAAAAGGTGGCTGGTTTTCAGCAGCATATTTTCTATTTATGTATTTGTTGGCCTTTAGTAGGTGAAGTTAGATCAACAGGTCGATATAAACATGTAGACGTTGAGCGTAATGTGCACATGCGTGTTCCAGGCTACTTCACCATGGTATCAATACTGTATGTCCAGCAGGTGGTGGTGTTGAGCTGAAGAGACGTTTACAGAACTCTGCTAACCCATGCTTGTACGCTTAAATACTGTAGTATATATTTTACAATGATAAGAACAAGTTAAAAGTATTTTAGGTCACCAAACCTCCATAACTAGATTGTTACATGTTATGACAAATGTGTATAGTAAAGGCTGTTTAAGAATTTTATTTTCTGATTCCTGATTATGCTTCCACTCCCAGCTTGCTGCAGAGAAGGCCGATTCCGGCCACATGCTGGAGATAAATGTTGACATCTTTAAGATTCAAGAGCAACTGGCCAGACTCTATACCAGACTGGACGGTCGCCATCAGTCCAAGGCTCAGGCTGAAACCCAACATCAAGAGGCACAGAATCGTCTGGATCAAATTAAGAGCCAGTTTTCAAATATAGCCTTCCAGGACAGGGAAGCCAAAGCAAAAGGTGAGACTGTATTACCATGTGTGTATTGATTTAATCCACGATGAAGACTTGACTTGAATAAATCGATATACAAATCTTGCTTTGTTGTAATGTTAATTATTGTAATTTCTACTTAATTTTACTGACAAAAATCACCAAAACTCAACAAGTCAACAACATACATTGTATGTGCAACTATGGCAAGACAGGGAGGCACATTCTGTACACACCCTCCCTAGAGCATTCAAAAATAGGACAGATTGAACCATTTGCTTATTGTAATTTGCGCTAATCTGCATCATGTTAAAACTTTTATCAGTTCAGTTTGTAATGTAATGTTTAAAATCATATCTTAAATGTAAGTTTATGCCAAACACCTAGCTAGCTAAACCCAAACAGATTTGCACTATGTGATGTTGTCATGTGTGTCTTCTCCAAAGTCTCACAGCTACAGGCAGAGGTTGACAGCGTGATGCTGCAACTCCTCTTCACACAAGGAGTCAGTGAAGATCTGCGTTCCAATGTCAAAACGCTGAAGAATGCCAGACACAAAGCAGGAGCCGAGAAGAGCCAGGCTGAAGAGCAGAAACTGAAGCAGGTCAGATTATGAAACGCTCGTATGTGTATCACTGTAGGTACACATGGATAAGTCCTTATAGATTAGTCATTAGTATTCCGTGTCACCAGGATCTGTATGTGGAGCGTCTAATGAAGGACATGGAGAAGCTGACACAGCAGACGGCCTTGCATGAGGCCCAGGTCAAGGCCCAGGCAGAGGAGACACAGGCAGCCAAAGAGGCTCTCTCTGAGGTAAGTGCAGTATCATGTAGAATAAGACAGTTCATACTTAAAAGCTTAAAGAGTCTATAATTACCAAACATGTGCTGCTATTAACAGTGCATGTAATGCTAGTTAATGGGAACATTACATGCAATGGCTCCGGAATGACCACTTAGACATGTACAGTAAGTAAAGCTGGCACAGTCCCGCTCTACTGCGTTTACTGGCCACTTGTGCCGCACACAGCATGTGTTCCAACCTGTGACAACCTGTACAGTAGGCGCATCAGCTGCCACTCACGGTCACTGTGCATTGTCACTCTATACCATGCCTGAGCAATGAGAAACACCCACAAGGTCCAGTGGTCAGGATGTAGGATACAGGAGTACTACACCCAACTGTGGAAAAACACGATCTTTGGACACGGTCAAATAACATAAATACATACTCTTGTTTCCCTTTGGACTTTTCATTCTCAGGGGCCACAGCGAGTCATCTTCTTCCATTTAAGCCTGTCCTCTGCTTCCTCAACTAGCTTAATGTCCTCTTTCACTACATCTATATATCTCCTCTTGGGTCGTCCCTTAGACCAAGCTCAGCATCTTTCTTCCTCTGTAGCTGCCACAGTTCTGCACGTCTCCCTTGTTCTTGACAACAGGCACCAGTCCACTTGTCTTCCGTTTCTCAGGCGTCTAGTCAGAAACTCTACTGCCACCTCTCCTGGACACGTCTACACCTCCACAGATTTGTCATCAGGACCAATGGCCTTTCCCGTCTCCATCCTCTTCAGTGCCCTCCTCACTTCACTCTTACTAATAGTTGCTTCTTCCTGCTCCACAACAGTCACCTTCTACTGTTCGGTCTCTTTCATTGTCCTCATTCCATCCCTATCTGTGATCACCTTAACCTGCTGTCCATCCTTCCCATCTCTATCTCTTTGCCTCGCCAGCCTGTACAGACCCTCCTCTCCCTGCTTACTGTCCAACCCAGCATCCACATCCTCAAGTGGCCTTTGTTTGGCCTTAGCCTCCTCTACCTCCACCCTACGCTGCCTCTCCCTGTCCTCCTGTCTGCTCTCATGTTCTCTCAGTGTCCCACTTCTTCGTAGCTAACCTCTTTCTCTGTATGCACTGAAGACCAAACCTGCCCATCACAGTCTCATCACCTCTGTTCCGTTCACCAACATGTCCATGCACTGCACCAATCTCCACTCTCTCACCTCTGGGGATGCTCTGCATCACATCATCTAACAATCATTCCAGAACTTCTCCTTTTCTTCTAGCTCACATCCTGTGGGGCTTAACCACTGACAACATCACATCTTCAGTTTCTTCACTCACCTCCATAACATAACACATTCATTCCCCGTTTCTCTTCCCATCCACACTGTGGTAAAACATCTGAAAGCCTGATCCTAAGCTTCCTTGCTGCCTTGGTCTCCTGGACACAGTATGTCCACCTTCCTTCTCTGCATCATGTCGGCCAACTCTCTCGCCTTCATTGTCATAGTCTCAACATTCACAGTCCCTACAATCAGACCCACACTCTTGCCTTTCCTCTGCTCTCTCTGCCTACGAACGCACCTTCCTCCTCTCCTTCTTCGACCAACAGTAGTCCAGTTTCCACCAGAACCCTGTGGGTTGGTGGTCGTTGTTAAATCCAGCTGGATTCAGGCATTTTAGTTTTTCATTGTCTAAAACAAAACATGTCACTATATTTTCACTATTATTTTTTGGTTTTAATTGTCATTGTCACTGACTCAGTGACACCATGTGGATTTCTATGAGTAGTCTCACTATGTGAATTTACTGAGAAATGAAAAACGCAAAGCGAGAGCACATTGTGTACCATTATTCCTATTAACGGATGCTCTGCAGAATAGAGACGCTTAGAGAAGAACCGACTCGTCTTCTTGTGCTTGTGTTGAAGTATCTATACAACATTAGTCCAAAGACTTGTCTGCTCATGTTGTTCAGCCTTTGTGTACAGGCTGAGATGGAAATGGAGTCTCTGTTGGTGGCACGAAAACAGCTACTGCAGCAGTGGAACAGCAGCCTGGTGGGCATGAGAAAACGTGACGAGGCCTTCAGTGCGATGCAGGAGGCCATGCGGTGAGAATGAGGGCAAGGGATTGTACAATGCTAATATAAGGTGATTCAGATTTATACCTGTTTACAACACATGGTACAGTACGCAGATGTAAACCCAACAGCTGCAACATTAACACCATCTTTGACTTGGAGAAAATTTAAAAGTTTCTGATCTATTTCATATTTAGATAGAATGTAAATGAACAAGGATCATGAATCACAATGAAAACGCACCAAAATAATTATTTTCTCCTGTCGATGTTTCCCTCAGAGAGGTTGAGCACCAGATGATCTTACTTGACAGAGAGATTGAAGGTTATAAGAAAGTTATCACAGAAGAACAAGAGGAAAATGAGACACTGACTATGCAGCTAAACTGGTCCCAGATGGACTGTGCCACCTATAAAAAGCTAATCAGTCAAAAGCAGACCCAGCAAGAGGCCCTTCAGGCTCACTATAGCACCTGTCTCCGCACCCTGAGGGAGACCGAGTGCACCCTCTCCAGCCTTAAGAAGGTAAAAAGGCGTTTGTGTCTGTTGTTTGTTGCAGCGTCTATAGTCTCTCTTATCTTCTGCTCTTTCATACTTGATGTTCTGTCTCTCTTTGTCTGTCTTCCTGCATCATTCTAGGAAACCAGTACCTACCAGGCCCAAGTGAACGATCAAAGGAGGCAGTTGGAGAAAGAAAGTGCAGTGCGTTTAGACTTGGAGGACAAGATTATGAGCAATATGCAGCAGAAGCTCACCCACAGCAAGGTTGCCAAATATTCCCAACGGCTCACCAACAAAATGGCGACTCTAAAGAAAGACAAGGTGAACTGGCGATCTAGAAATCACACAAAAGACATTTACGATATTGTAATAATATAGCTCTCTCCCATTTAGACCTCTCAGCTGTGGCAGCTGGAAAGTGAATTAATGTTGGTGAGACTGGAGAGCAGCAAGGTCGACCAACATATGGACAGCCTGGCCACGAACCAGGAGGCCCTTGATGAGGAGATTTCAGTATATAACGAGCTAGTGACGTCCAGCCAGGCCAAGATTTCTTCCTTCATTACAGCCATTGGGCAGAAGCAGGCTGTGATCTCCAAGTACAACCAGAAGATCTGTCAAATCACAGCCAGCACTGGGGTGAGATATTGTAGGGAGGCGGTAATGGTAATGGTTGTGTGTTTATCTGCACATAAAGAATAAGAGGACTTTGAATTTAGTTATTAATTGTTCTTATTGTTTATTATTATTGTTATTCCAGTTTAACTCGAAAGTTGTGTGGTAACTGACCTTTTTTGACTCCTATTCTTAGCATGAAGACCTGAGTCCTCTGCAAATCCAAATAGAGGCATTGATGGTGGAGATTGAGAAGTTGGCTGCAAATATCAGAAATGACCAGCAGCTCTGGATGAAACAGCAAGGGATTCTAGTAGGTCTGACGCAGGAGATAGAGGCTAACAGCAAGAACATGCTGAAACTGCAGACGGAGTGCACGGCCATGCAACAAAAGAAAATCCGCTTGGGCAGTACGTAATCATATGCACAGCTCAGCTAGTTAGTACATCAAAACCAGTTTATACTGTATATTAAACGGAAGGTGAAAGCAAATAAGCTCGAACATCTATAACCAACCCCACCAGATCAGATTGAAGCTGAACACCGAGAGCAGGCAGAGCTGGAGAAAAATGCCAAGATGCTGAAGGGAGACTTGGTGAAACTCAACACCCTGCTGAGCAAGAACGGACAGCTCAGCCAAGTGCTAGAGCAGGAGAGCACACTGATGGAGTCAGACTTCCTTCACAGACTGAAGGCAATGACTATTCATCTCCATGTTACAGTGCATTCTGCTGTTTGCATAGTAAACAATCATTATGATATGTCATGTTCGTAGGGAGCAGAGCGGGAGCGTGTTGAAATACAGATGAAATATGAAAAGACCCAAGAAGAAAAAGAGCGACTCCTCAATTGTCTGCTGGAAGCTGAGTCAGTCTCATATTTAAGTTCAAAATGAGTTTTTATCTGTTTTTATTCCAAATTAACGTACAGTGTTATAAGATATCAGACAAAAAGTGGATGGTAGATATATCGATATAGTTAATAGCCAGATTTACATTTCTGTATGAATAGCAATGTCTAGTATTTTCTGTAAACTCACAAATTCATGAATCATCATCCTGTGCATTAATAGTCCGTGGTTCATGTTCTAAACGCTTTACTGTGTGCATGTGTGGCCTGCAGGAGGCAGATCATGCTGTGGGAGAAGAAGACCCAGCTCATAAAAGAGACTCATTCAGCTGTGGACTCCGGCCTGGAAGACATTCACACGATGAAGGCGGAGATACACCGTATGGAGGTAATCTCAGTGCGCACTATGATTAAACATAAAGTAAAATGATTTAAACGATGCCATTTACTCCAAATGAAATCATCCTAGTGCCCCATGGGCGTAATGCACCGGTGGTGTTATTGATGTTTTGACTGCTTGTGCTCAAGGTTTCGGACTTTCAGTAACGTGTGACTGTGCAGGTGCGACTCAACAAACTGATGAAGCAGCAGGAGCAGCTGCTGAGGGAAAGTGAAGCAACAGTAGCGAGGAGGGAGACTATTGTTCTCCGCAGGGAGGCAATGCTCCACAGTTCCCACAAACAAGCTACGACGGGTGAACTGACACTTGTCATACAGGGCCTGCAGGGGAAAATCAAGGACATAAATAAGGTACGAGAAGTGGACTTTTCATGTCTACAAATATCACTAAAGCTTACATAATAACATAATTCTTACATACAGCATGTATCTATTCAGCATGTGGCAGAGTGTGAACAGGTGATCAGGGAGCAACAGCAGAGTCAGGCGAGTCTGAGCGACCAGCTCGGACAACAGAGGCAGCAGCTAATAGATCTGTGCGGCGTCAACTACGTCCTTGACCCAGACATTGGAAAGCTCCAGGACACTAAAGACAGGGTAAGGAAGAGACACTGTTTGTTACGTTTTTAGTGTTGTTTCCACGCGTTGGTTTTTTTTGTGTTGTGACTCTTTGTTTCATAGTGTTGAAATCATACACAATAGACTTCATTGTTTAGAGAATCGCATTTAAGCAATAGAAAACTGGCTGGTATGTGTCCATTCACAACTAAAACACGCACATCGGCCTTCTGCCAGGACCTACTGAGGAACTACCGAAGGTGTAGCCACAGTATTTGTCTCTGGGCCAAGTCATGTTTGCTGTTGAGATTTACTCTGGGAAAACCCTCCACCCATTAAGAATACCGATCATACTTGATTTACCACTCTCTGTTGTCAGTGTTGTAATCTGCCTGCACAACACAAACAGCAAATGATGCGCTTCTTGTTTGTCTTTTCTTCCCTTTAGAACCTAACCCACCTGGTGGCACTGCAGAGTCGAACCAAGAAGCTGCAGGGGGTGTGTGACGGCAGCTACAAAGCCTCACCCACCAGCGAGTCTGTAGACGCTGCTCTGCAAAGCCAGGTGGAGCGTCTGCATGCTACCAGCACCATCCTGCACCACGTGTGTGACGAGCTACCCCAGCACCAAGGGGCACTCCGGAGGCTGTCGCTAGCTCTGGCAGCGCACACACAAGCACTGGATCAGGAGACGTCGAGAGAGTGAGGGGATGAGATAGGGGAACAGTGAGTACTAAGGAGTGCAGCAGGAAATGAGAGGAATGGAAGAGGGATAGATGCTATACGATACATAGGTAAGGTGAGAGTTATGACTCAGGGTGAGACAACTGGAGCGTCCTTGTTTGCTGTTGAACTCTGATTGTGTCGTAATAAAATAAAGATACCTGAAAAAAAGAATATAATCAGTCACAGTTGTTGTTGTGCCTTTTTCATCCACTTGCCCCTTTGAAAAATCTGTGTAAAAACCTTTCAGTGCAATCACATACTGTGTAGACAGTATACTGTGTATGGCAGATATTTGTATAAATGATGCATTATATGTATATATTGCATAGTGTGCAGGGAGCACAGTACTGGTCAAACGAAGCATTGTGTGCCATCCATGTTATGTCAAAACAGAAAACTCTCACCTTGCCGAAGCAGCTAAGTCACATGTAATTAAATGTCAGGCACGGCTGAGGTGAACTGGTTCTGGTTCTTCATAACGTTGACTTTAAGGTAGTTCATCATAAACCTGCAGGAGATGTTTGTCTAAATTCAACAACAAATGACGCTTACGTGCCGTCTAACCTGTGAGGGCCAGACAGAAATAACCCGATGGATCGCAGATGCTTGGGTTAATTCTGTCTCACAACACAGCAGTTGGACGTGACAGGATTATGACGCAATTAAACCGTGCGTGGTTTCAACACCAAAATATCTCCCTTCTGTAAAGATAGCCTTCAAGGCTTTCTAAAGCAATGCAGCAGAACCAGCTTTCACGCTTTCCATGAACCCCGCCGTGGACTGTCTGTGTCGGGAGTTTCCACAGCACCTAGAGGCCCTGTTCCAACCATCGTACAGTACTTCAACAGCCCTCGGACCTTCACACAGCAAAACATCATTGCAAAGTCACAGTTTCCTGCTACTCGTGCTGTTTCTACCTCATCTATCTGAACTGAATCGAAGAGCCAAGCATTTACCTTCCTGAGTAGCGTTGCTTTAACCCCTAAACAATCGCTCTGAACAGAAGCACTTCAGTTGGTTGCATGTGGAAAAACATCTGCTGAAATAGCACATGATTACATAAAGTACTGTAAATGATGCCAGACCAGCTCCCAGTGTCTTATATCAGATTCAAGAACTGATTGACTGAATTACTTAACATTTAAGGTCGCTTCCCAGTCATCTGCATTATTGTGTTACTGGAGCCTTTCGTGTGCTCGTAGTCTGACATAGATTTAGGTCCTTTAACTGCAGCGACTGCTTGAGGTTTGGCTGTTCTCAGAGATTGTCTTTATTCATTTTAGCGACTGATGTATGGAGTTTGTTAGATATGCGGCGATGGAGAGCTGGTGGGTGTTTTTCTTCCCTTCTCCACAAGCCTGAGGTGTAAATGGAAACTGTGGTATCAAGTATATTCAGCTGACTGTTCTTCAGGTCATTGCATGGGTTTACTTAAGGAACTGCAGTTGTTTCCCACATCTCAAACGCATGTTTTGCTTAAATAGTGACAAGCCAGTTGTTTTGTGAGTGAGTGTGAATAGTTTGTGTGTACCTGTGTGTGACAGCATTACATTTTATTTGTCAAATAATCCTCAAGGTGCTCGTCCATAAACTGGAAGTGTGTGAGTACTGCGATTTACTGGCACACAAACCTTATGACAGGTCACTGCAACAATGCCTTCGATTTTAAACGGAAAATAATTCCAAATATAGCTACGTGACTCAGTCAGTGTCCATGTGCTTTGTCATTTGATTACTCAATCTCCGGTTTTCAGTTTTTACAGTTAGAGGAGGACCCTGCAGGAGGCCAGGTCACTGTATTCCTCTGTCGAATAGAAACCCTGTGTTGGCGTTAAGCCAGCCAGCAGCACTGTGAGAAAGCTGCTTCCTTCTGTAAGCCAGGACTTTGCACCTTTCTGGTCACTGTTTGCCTGTGTCACTGGTGTGGTATGTGTGTCTACGGACCTGGGCAGACGTTAGTAGTGACCCTATGTTTTGTCTAGTGTTTTTATGTCAGGGAGAGGTTTTGTTCCTTTACGCCACAGACAGTGACTCCATTCAACAAACAAATCTGGCTGCAATCATTAATAAAGTGAGGCTGAGGTTTATGGTATGATTACATATTGAATTAACTGCTGAAAACAAACACGACCACAAAGACACAAAGAGGTGACCAGGGCCAGCATATGTGTGGCTCACATGACTAATGGCTGGCGAGTGCTTGTGTGTGGCATGTGTCTCAGCTCTGTTTGCTCCTGTGTTTACAGTATGCCCGCTCACCACGTCGTCTTCTGTTGCATCATAGAAGGCTTGTCTTACAGGTTTCGCGCTACGCCCTCGCACACAAACACACTGGGCGTGGAAAGAGACGGGCTCTTTAATGGTAATGTTCTGCGCATTCCTCTCAGTATGCTGTCCCTTTCCAACAATGAGTCACCAGCAGATGTCTGCAGTTTAGCGTCTCTGTTTTAGCTCTTCAGCCAACACACAGTCCAGCCAGGATGGCTGCGGAGTGTGTCCCCAAGGGCCGAGACCTGAAGGAGATGGGTGAAGAGGAGCTGTGGGAGCTGATCAATGACAACCGCCACCGGATCTCCTTAGGAGTGCGACCCCACATCTTGATCCCCTACCTGAGACAGGCCAGGGTGCTCACCGAAATGGATGAGGATGAGATTCTCTCCAGCCACAACCTCACCAACCGCAGCATGAGAACCAGTGAGATTTATGACGTTAATCTTTGTGGATTTTGTTTTGTCTGTCTCCCACTATGACCGTCTCACTGATTTGTTTACCTTGACTGCTGAGAGCGAGGAAATTCCACCTGCTGGGACACCTGTAATACTAAACCAATATTTAGAAGTAAAACCAACATGCTACACCAGTCCTGAGAGATTTCCTTATTATTTTTTATTCTTAACTCAACTTCTCTATAATAGAGATGCTCATGTAGTATTTGTTGTTACAGTTATTTATTTCAGAGATGTTTATGGAGGGAAACACTGTCTGTCATAAATGAAGGGCTGAAAGTCTGTTCAGTGAAATATGAGGGTCTTTACACCCTGCAGGTTACATGCTGGATCTGCTGAGGACCCAGGGGAGGAACGGTGCCATGGCCTTGCTAGAGGGCGTCATGATCCACTATCCCATCCTGTACACCCAAGTAACAGGACACAAACCCAGCACTGAGCCCTCGCGATTCAGTGGTCAGTGTTTGTGGCACCTTTCTCAGTCTTTTGCACTTGCTGTATGTCTAATTGTCATCGTTCTCTTCTCAGGCCTGATAAAATACTCTGAGCTGACAGAGTATCTGGTCAGAGCAGTAACAGGAATGCAGAAGGAGCTGCAGGAGGCCCGGAGCGAGGCCAGCAAAATGACGGCCCGCTGCACTGCCCTGGAGGCCGAGAACAGCCAGATAATGGAGCAGGAGGAGAAGTCGGCGCGGCTTCAGACCGAAAACGAACGCATGCGGAGGCACTTGTGCACTTTGCAGCGCGAAGTCACTAAGCTGAAGGATGAGAAGTGCGACTTGTACATGCGCTACACAGCAGCCATTGAGGAGAAATCAGCTGTGAACAAGCGCCTTCATGACCTTAACCTGCAGGTACGTGGGAGCCCTGCTTAATGGGACACAACTGCAGTTACAAAGTAAAGAGCACTCTAACAACTTACTCCTAATATTTATTATTTCATTAAGAATAATGGATTCTATTTTTACCTCCTTCTTATCTCATCTTGTCTCACATACACTTTAGTAAGAATTTTATGATGAATTGTGTGGGAGGGCTTTCAGATGTGACTGTATTCCACTATAACAACATGTGATACATACATTATGTTGGTTGCTTTAATTTACAGACACAAGCTATATCGTGTATTGTTAAAGGTGCACCTCCTACTTTAAATCAGTGAGGGCACGAGGAACAAAGGAAATACAGAAACCAGTTGTAACTGAGTAGATGGTCAGTAACCAGACTCTGTATAATGAAAATATGCCAACGTCACAATACATAGCACATTTTGACTGTTTCTGAAACTATGAAACTACAAGACAATATACAGTAATAGAGGATGTCAACAATGGTAGAGACGTTTAATGTATATATACAAAACTGAATTTATCAAACAATAAGAGCTTGTCTTTGTTGTGGCAGGTGTACCAGCTTGAGACTGAATTGCAGAAAGCTCAAATGGAGAATGAGTCCCAGGTGCGGCGGTCCCCTAGGTGTGCCTCCCTATCTGAGGCGCCACCGCTGCAGGAGGACGTCAGGAGTGTGCACTACGAGCTGACGAAGGCACAGGAACTTGACCCAGTGAGACTGAGTTCCTAATAATTATGTCACCAGTTTCTAGGCGCTGCAGTCCTGAGTGGTTCATGGTTGTGTTTTTTGTCTTGTCAGGCTCATCGGGACATCTTGGCCCAGGACCTGGCTGAGGCTATTGACAGTCAGGTGGAGCTGGCAGAGCAGCTCAGGTGTTACAGAGAGGAGAACGAACAGCTGCTCAGAGAAAAGGAAGAGGTGTGCGCATGTTGCATTCGTCCTCCATCAGGAAACGTCATGCAAATTCAGGAAAATATCAGTGATAGAAAGGGTCGTATTGGTTATTCCACTGCGACATAGTGCTATGACGAGCGATCGTACGTTTCCTTTGGAAATCTTCAGTTTTTCCATTTGTAACCAAACGGTGACGTGTTTCCGCTCAGCTCCGGGAGCAGAAGGAGAGTCTGACCCTTCAGGTGCAGCAGCTGACCCTGGACTGTAACATGCACCAGCAGAAAAGCACAGTGATCCAGAACCAGATGAGAGAGCTGCAGACAGAGAGAGACCAGGTAACGCTCGCTGTCTTTGATGAACAAGAACTTAGGAGTTAGTGGCCGTTTCACGTGTTGAAATGTTAAGTCGTCAGATCTCAGTGGGTGGTAGATATCATGCAGAGATCTTGGGTCTTACATCTGCAACCACCGTTTCTCGTCAATACGTGGTGATTACTACGTATTACGTGACTCTTATTTACTGAATTTGTTGTTGAGTACATTTTTTGGTGCCATGTTTGGTACACGCCTCACCTGTCGATGCTGTGCGGTTATGATTCATCTGTTCGTTAGCGTCGGAAAGACACTTTAGGTACTGGGTGAAATGTCACTGAGCTCTGAGAACAATGAACTGAGGAATCTACCCACACCCTAACCGTCGGATAGTTAGACAAGTCAAGGAGCTGCCAGCTGCTCCACTGCAGCTGTGCAGTAAGCGACAACGCACAACTCATTTGGGTGTAGGATAATTAGAGCTTTGTGTTTGTTGTATCATGTGTGACACACATTTGCTTAACCTGGCATAACCTGTGGACTGTGGTCTTTTATTTCTCTTGTATTCCTGTTAGCAGCTCCTTTACTAATATATGCATGAACTTTGAATGAGCTAAGGTCATAGTTCTGAGTTTAATCCAGTGGCCCAGAGTTCAGTACAGCTGTTCTACTCACAACCCCTTATTGAACAACAGGCCTACAGGTTAAACAGGCATTTCTGTATCTTATCGTTTTATCATCTCATTTCATAAATTCCTTATGAACGGATTTCTCAACATGAGCCAGGATTGTTTAAACTGTGATTTAAACCCTGCAGAGAAATGCAGGTGCCCCCACGATGAGTCTTGAGTCTTTATTTACACATCAAACGCCTAAGTGACTCACGAGAAAGACTGCGGTTACTATTCCATTGTTCCTCTCCACTGATGCGTTTAAAGGTGTTTTTCGCTGTTGTAGTGGTTAGAGAAGGTTCACAGCCAGCACAGATCCAGGTCGTAAACCAGTCTTGCCTTTTGTGCTTCTAGGCGTACTTGTCCAGGGATGAGGCCCAGGCTGTGATTGCCCGCACCCTGGCTGAGAAAGACATCCTGAGGTCCCAGCTGGTGGAGCTGCAGGAGAAGGCCTTTAGCTTGCACGCCAGATCCCAAGGGCATCGGCGGAGCTCTGATGTAAATGCTTACCTGCACGCGTTAGCACGCATCCAGACACAGCACACGCATATAATGCTTTGTGTTTGTGTCAGGAGACGGATGGCGAGTGGGACAGCCCCAGGTCCAGCTGTGAATCTATTCCAGGGAGACGCAGGCTTCGCCGCATGGACGCACTTAATCCTATGTCACCTGAAATGACTGCAAGTACCTGCATTTCAGAGTTTTGCGTATGTGTGAGATCAATCTTTGCACAATTCAGTTTAAAAAGACGAATTATTCTTTAAAATCAATGACACGTGGTTAATGAAGAGGCACTAAACTTTGTGTATCAGTTGTTTATTCTTTCATAAAGTCATAAAAGTTATATAAACAGTAACAAACTGACCATAAACTTTTATAGACATAGACAAAAATGTTAAAAAGTGAACTGGATGCTGTAGGTTTTGGTCTTCGTTGCCTGTAGAAGCACAGCTAACCACAGAGCACATGTGACATCTGGCATAGAAAACCTCTACTGATGACAGTATGTCTGTGAAGGTTCTCATTCATCCAGGTCAAGTTGTCTGAAGGTTGAGTCATGGCAACTGGACTTCTTCTAGTTAGTAGAAACGTTTCACCACCTATCCAGGTGGCTTCTTCAGTCTGTGGGAAGTTGGTGGAGACCCAACCCATTGGTTCAGATATGTGGATGACACCTGGGTGAAGATCAAGATCCAGGAGGTACAGACCTTCACAGACCACATAAATACAGTGGACAGCAACATCAGGTTCACCAGGGAAGACACCAAAAACAACAGACTGGCCTTTCTGGACTGCGCAGTCATCAGAGGGAATGACGGCGGCTTGGAAATAGAAATTTACAGAAAACCCACCCACACAGACCAATATCTTCTGTTTGACTCTCATCACCCCCTTCAGCACAAACTAGGAGTCATCAGGACCCTGAACCACAGAGCGGAGAACATTCCCACTTCCACTGTAGCCAAGACGAAGGAGAACATGCATGTAAGGGCAGCTCTCAGGACCTGTGGCTACCCCAGATGGGCCTTCAACAAAGCTGCATCACGTCCCAGAACAAGGACAACAGAACAGCCGGACACCCAAAGCCAACGGAAGAACCTGGTCATTCCTTACATGGCCGGAGTGTCCGAAAAGCTTAAAAGGATTTTTAGAAACTACAACATACCCGTCTACTTCAAACCCACCAACACCCTCAGACAGAAGCTTGTACATCCAAAGGACCCGACACCAAAACACAAGAGGAGCAACATAGTATATGCAGTTCAATGCAGTGAAGAGTGCTCGGAACTATACATTGGTGAAACCAAACAGCCATTACACAAGAGGATGGCCCAGCATAGGAGGAACAACACATCAGGACCAGTATCTGCCGTGTATCTCCACTTAAAAGACAAAGGCCACTCATTTGATGACAACAACGTTCACATTCTGGACAGAGAAGACAGGTGGTTTGAACGAGGCGTCAGAGAAGCCATACATGTCCAGGTAAACAGCCCCTCTCTCAACAGAGGTGGGGGCCTCAGACACAATTTGTCTCCCATTTACCATGCTGCCCTTTTAACTATGCCCAGGAAGATCAAGGCCACTTCACACGTCCCCCACAAAGGAGACACTTAACGACCCTGTAATGGTTGTAGGAGGAGTCACGGTAGTTGAGGATTCACACCTACTCACTACCCTCACACCCCCCTCTGTTCGCATAACGAGCCCATTCTTCACAGGTGTTAAGTGAAACCCAACTGGAGGATATATTAGTGGTCTCCACCAACTTCCCACAGACTGAAGAAGCCACCTGGATAGGTGGTGAAACGTTTCTACTAACTAGAAGAAGTCCAGTTGCCATGACTCAACCTTCAGTCTACTGATGACAGTGACCCTAGGCTTCATTTCTTTTTAATACTCAGTAGAATTTTAGTCTCCTAATAAAAGCTGTCACACATCTATGTTTGTGTGTGGGTGTGAATGTAGAGTGAAGATGCTGCATCGTGTAGTATTCGATCCCGGAACGCAGAGCCCCCCTGCACAGACTCCCTCCGCAGAAGGGAGGAAGCTCTGCATGAAGACAGCAGGTGTGTTTCTTCTCTCGTGTGCAATATACTGCATGTAGAGACGCTTACGTTAAAGTAAATGAGTCGTTCCATGTGGAGTAGCAGGACGTCCCGCTTCCCTGTCCCTACCAGGAAGGACATTATGCCTCCATTCCTCTCTTTTGTAACAGCATCTGCTTTCAGGTGGATTAGCGTTTACAGGATTTAGGAGTCTTAACTACATGTCACATGATTCTGAGTAGGCAAACAGTGTGTGTTGGGGAGCAGTGAAGGTCCTCCACTATTAATGGGCTTTTGTGTTTGGACAGCAATCCTGGCATTGGTGCCCAAACAAAGTCTTTGACTAAAGATAAAGCTGCAGTATAATTATTTCTAGCAGAATAATGTGTGCAGTATATTTATTGTACAGCATATATATTGTATGTATATAATTATACTGTTTAAAGGAGCTTCGTGTTGCTTTTGTCTTGTAGCTTTGAACGAGCTGAGACGGACTCTTTATTGGGCGACTTTGTCTTCCTCCCCAGTGGTATGTGTGAAAAACATATACGTCTGTTTCTGTGAGGGAGGTGGTTTTCACTTCTCACTTTCATTGGCGTGGAGCTTTGCCTGTGCTGTCAAGAGATTCATTAACTCGCTCACAGAGAGTTTCCAGAGAAGCAAACCTTCATTTCAGACAGTGAAAGCAGTTTTTTCTTCTGTTGTTTAGTTGGAAGCGAAGACAAGCAGAAACCCAGACACTGCTCTTCTCGTGGCTCTGCTGCTGATGGGTAAGAACATCGACTGGGTCTAATGAAATGTTTCATCACTGTGCTCACTGTGTTAATGTTTTCAAGAAAAGCTCAGTAACATACCCACCTTTAGTTGTGTACTAGCTGATGCATTTTGAATAACTACTGTATGATCTGTATTAAAGTATTTCGAATCTTTGAATCTCTTTTCACCTTTTCAAGAACTTCAGTCCCTCCTTTCCTCATGCGCTCCCGTCCAAAAGCAATCCGCGTCAGCGGCCGTGTTCTGAGCATCTCTTTCCACGGGGAGGAGCTCCTCAGCCAGCTGGCCGTGGTGGGTGGAAATAAGACGGGGGTGTTTGTGCACAAGGTGACTGAGGGGAGCACTGCTCACACTGTGGGCATCAGCCCAGGGGCCCAGATAGTGGAGGTGAGTGTGTTCAGCGCAGTTCTGTACAGGAGTTGGTTCTGTTTGCTCTAACTGTTTCACCTCCTGCTGTTGCTGTGCAGATAAAGTATGAGCAGAACAATAAGGCTTTGAGGATGGTGCTGGAAGATTCTACTCTAGAGGAAGCTATGTGGGCCCTGAGCCAGGTGACAGGTCTGTGCCACCTCTCCCTACGGCCCAGGCAGGATGGTATGTGCCACAACATGGACATCAAACCTCCTCTTGCTCCTGTTTTAATGAGTAGTCTAGAAGTTTACCCGTGGAGCTTCAAACCTGCTTCTACTGTGAACTGTTATTCCATCAGGCAACTGGCTGGACTGGTTACTCTTGGCCTTTGCTGCACTGGTTACTCCCTTACACTGCTTGATCTACCACATATCACTTGCCTTACACCCCAGGCTTTCAGCTGGGACAAAACTGACTGGTTATTGGAAAATGTGTCTTAGTGACTCACTGCTTGATTTGTATATAAATACAAATGTGGCAGCATGGAACAGTCAATATATGAATGTTTTCCTTCAGGTCACTGGTTTACTGATATACTGGCCTCATGCATAGACAGAAACTCTTTAGACTTATGACAGTAACAAGGCTTTGCAGTAGTGAATATGCCAGTGTGAAAGCTGATGAACTGGCCTACAGGAATGTAAGAGTCCTCTGCCCCTGATGTCTGATCATAGCGTGAGGACGCGTCCTCTTACTGCTGAACTGAATGTCAGCTGTCTTAAATCAGGTCCTTAGCCGTCCCCTAAGTGACATATACTAATTTGAGGTGTGTTGCTCTGCCTGTCGCTCAGACTATGCCCTGCTCCTGCAGCAGCTGCAGAACAATGAGACGTCGTCTGGAGATTCCTTCTACGTGCGCGTGAACGTGTCCATCCCTGCTGGCCCCAGCGGAACCCTGGCTGTGTCTTGCAATGACATCTTGCATGTGACCAACACTCGGCCCACTGGCTCTGAGGACTCGTGGTTTGCCAGCCAGGTTCATCCCTGTCAGCTGCTGGACCTTCAGAGTGGAAATGTGCCCAACTATTACAGGTGAGCAGGCTTCTCGGTGCTGTCAGTAAGCACTTAGGTAGCAATGAGCCTCTCATCCGTGTGTTTCTGATATTATAGGGCACAGCGACTGCTGATTCGAGCAATTGAAGATATGAGCTTTGAAGCAAAGTCTGAAAACGTAAGAACAGTTACCAGCCAGTAACTCCTTTCAAAGATTGCCCGACTCTAACCCTAATCCCTCCTCTCACGCAGCAGACGAGGCATTTGGTGGCACAGAATAAACACAAGGGGGTGAGAATTGTCAGCACCGGGCGCCAGGGCAGGAATCCGCTTTGGGTCAGCGTGGAGGATGAAAGCAGCATGAGCACCGAGTCAGGTACGACGACCTGCTGCACATATCTGTCTTTACTGGCACCGTGACGCTTTATTGCTTCTTCTACTGTTTGTAGTCAGTATATTCATTTATTATCACACCATATATTGTTTCCCACGCAGGCGATACATGTGCGCGCAGAAGTTGCGTAACCCTCATGCCCTACACCCTGGTCACCCCCCATTACCCCCCCGTGTGCAGACCCATCCTCTTACTGCCGACTGTTTTAGGACGCATGCTGAACAAGAAGCTGGCCAGCTGGCAGGGCTTTGAGCTCTGTGAGCCTGGTAAGACGCACTGTTTTCATCTGTAGTTTACGTTTGCCTCGCGCACGAGTCCCGTTGTTAGACGCTGACGCTTCCTGGGGCGACAGATAAGTCTGTTTGACTTGACAGGTCACATGTTTTATTGTTAATTGCTTATGTATCTCTTCCTCTAGTTCCGAGTTTTGTACAGTAATGGAAGTTTGTTTTACAGCCTTAGTACACAGACGTGTTCATCCGGAACAGTGTTAAATATTTTATGAGTTTGTTTGTCGCTGTAACCCAGGAAGGAAATAAACTTTGTAAATAAACAGTTGTAAAATAATTGAGGGTGTAAAGACGGTAAATCCTGCAGCAATAAGGGAAAATGAATGTTTGTTGATCTGTGTGGGAAACTTTCATCATTAAAGCAGACAGGCTACATAGACAGGATGATTCCAGAAGCAGGATGTGCTGAAGACAATCAAACGAATTTTAAAAAAACATGTACAACCTGCAGTTCAATAAAAAGATCTGTTTATGCCTAAAACCTCTAAAGCGCACGAGAAGATACTTCTACACATTTCTGTCCTCCTATGAATGTTTCTGTTCTGTTCCTATCGGCCCTGGCTTCACTCTGCTGCTCTGCAGAGGTCCTGAGCTCCTGTGAGCGTGCAGTCCGCCTGCAGAAGTCCGAGATCCTGGAGCAGTGTGAGCAGGGAGCAAACTGCTGCTACACTCTGCAGAGCGTGGAGAAAATTATGAAGAAGGTCAGAAGTATTTCCTTTCTGTAAAAACCCATAGTATTTTGCCACGTTAGCCGTGATCGTCTAACGTAAGCAGTGTTGGAGGTGTAGTTCATCCAGATTTTAAAGTTACATTCTCATGTTTCCCTTAAAGACACAAGTGCTTTGCTTGTCTGCAGGGAATCCACTGCGTGCTGCCGTTGGGCCTGGACTGCGTGCGGCGGCTGCACCGGGCCGAGATCTTCCCTATCATCGTCTTTGTTGGCCAGACTGCCAGGAGTGCACGTAAACTGAGGTGAACTATTTCTCATAGTCATGGCATTTAGATAACGCTGAAATGGAAACAGCCACGTCCACGTATTTCATCTTTCCCTTCCAGGTCGAAGCTGCAGCGACTCAGCCAGTGGGACGGGCAGCTGCTGGCGTGTTCACGGAGCGAGGAGCCTCTTCTGGACAAGCTGCCGTGTCTGTATCACAGCGTGGCTCCTGACACGTGGGGTGACCAGGCCTCCCTGCTGACCAGCCTGCGCACCATCATCTGGGAGGAACAGAAGAAGATTGTGTGGGTGGAGCCGGACCTGTGGTGATATTTTATAGCAAATGTACGTATCGTATGTATGTATTACCGATGAACTGTATATAGGCTTATAAGTATATTTCTATATTTATGATGAACAATCGTTTTACACAAGTAAACACAAGTATGTATCTGTGATACTTATATGAGGAAACGGGTGAATGAAGGATCCTCATGTGACACACGCATGAGAATGGAATTACATATTGTATTAAGCTCTAATATTTACTTACTGTTGCCTCCCTTTTTGAGGCCTTTGTTTTAAACAGTGGTGTCCACTTAAAGCTCTAACTGTGTGTTCTGTACAGTATCTATATGTTACATATAAATATATGTTAGATACAATATGTAGGTCAGTTCCCAGTTTGAGGGATTTGCTGGTAATACTCTGTCATGTCATCTATTTTACTTAGCCTTTAGCTTTTGGGTTGGATTTTACGTACTGCTCACTGTTCCCTTACATCACGTTCACAACCCCAGAGCAAGTGGTTATGGTTTGTTGTGCGTTATGCAGGACCTGTGTCCTGTGCGTTGGCGTCACTGGTTTCTTTTCCTGCGTGTTGTTCTGTAGGTCACATTAATAAAACTGCAGCATCTCACAGTCTGCTTTTAATCATTTAATCGGATTCAGCTCAATCTTCGAATGTCGGGTAAGTTAACCACGTTGACGCGTGTTGTGTGTTCTTGGTATATGTTAACATAAGTCATGGTTGTTTCTTGACATAGCTATGAAACGAGCAAATACTAAAGCCCGACTGTACAACCACACAAAAGGCAGAAGCATCGGGAACAACCAAAGGAAACACAGCGACAGTAAAAAAATTCACGCATTGGTTCCCTTTAAACTGATGAATACACACTATGTGGTACAGTGTGTGGTTGGCTTAAATACATATATTAAGCTGTGAGACACAGACGTATAAAGTAAATCAATAATAAAGAAATTGCTCACTGCTATGAGCCTTAGCGGCCACAGGGTGGCGGCACAGAGAAATGAATGTAGACGGGAGGGAGTGGTTGGGAAAGAAAAATATGGCTCCTGCTCCAACAAGGCAGCAGGGAGGAGGGGAGAGACACTTTGATTTCCTACCAGCTACGCACCACTGTCTGCTAACGTCTCGTTGGCCATTTCCCAGCTCTTCATTTGCTGCCCGTGTGCACTGGGCAGAAGAAAACGAGGTTAATCGATACACCCTCCACCCCCACAGCCCTACTGTCCCTTATTTTCTGTCTGGTGCTGGTTATTGACTGGATGTGGAGGTTTTTCAAGGCTTCCGCTGAATCAATTCCCCTCCTAGAAGACATTTTGGGCTCATCTGGATCCAAAACCCCAAACCCTCCCTCCTGTTGCTGGGAAACCGCTCGAGTGATTTGTGTGTTATACTGCATTAAAGACAGTGACAGAAAGAGAGCGAGAGAGTGGCTCAAACTGAAATATGATTATATGCGCAGCTCTTTTTTATTTTTTGCACAACAGGGCTCAATTAACTGCTTTGATTCCTCCTCTCTCTCTCTCTCTCTCTCGTCCTGCTTCTCTCACTCTTTTAAGTTGGCCTTTTAACTTGGTTGAGTCTCAGCTTTTGGCTTTAAAAGAATGAAGAATGTGCTTGGCAGCGAAACTGTAGTGGAAAATGATTTGATGTTTAATTGATAGAGGTTGGACGTCAGAGCAGAAGGCTTGTTACCAGCAATTACCCCAAATCAGCGTGTGTGTGTCTGTGTGTAACTGCTACACTGTGAGGACAAAAGGAGTGTTTTCTAACCAGAGGGAGTTTGGTGACGTGAGCATATGTGTGCGTGAGATTTAGTGCGTCTGTGTGTACTGTCAGTGTCACTTGGCAACGCCTTTTGTTGCCAAGTGACACCTTTCGCTGCTAAGTTCCTGGTTTCTTGACGTGACAGAAAAACTGTCACATTAATTCACAACAATCAGGAGCTCGAATCTATTCCAATGGGCTACAGATATCAGAACTTTCAATGGGAAACAGATTATTTACAGCAGCACGTAATGAGTTTCATTTACTACATTTCAACTAATGTTAATGTTAATGATAATATTAGTAGGATGTAATAAACCTTAGTAATAAACTGAATATTAGAAACATAGTTTGACACTATCAGTCCTGAACTTTACCTCCACACATCTACAAGCGTGTGCAACTATAGGGACGTTAGATGCTCTGGTGCTTATGGCTTCATCACAGAATAATTGGCCCCTTTTTTTATGCACCTTTGCTCTCTCATTTCAGCATCGCGAACTGTGATTGTGACTGTAACTGTGAAAAATCACAGGCGCTAACGTCACTGAATCAGCTGTTAAAAATTCCTACAGTGGTGCAATAAAGTAAGTGTGCGCTATAGTTTCTGCCATGTGTCACATTTAATAGACATGAATAGAAAAATCATCATTGATCAGTGTCTGCGACCGTATTTTGGCTCCTGCTCACTGTTGAATGAATGGTGGCGTGTTTGTGGACACAGCGTCTCCGTTTAGCATCACTGCAGCTCTTAATGCAGGATAAGGTGTCGTTAATCATTTTAATGGTAGACTGCCGGGACTTAAGTGACCTCCCAGCGTAGCCCGGCCCGACACTGCGTCTGTGTCTGTGTTAGCTGGTGCTAAATTTTAAACGTCTACGTCCTAATCGTGGCTGGGAAATGCTTCTGTAATCTCACATACACCCAGTCGTTCGCCTACTGAGGTTCTACAGGCAGAATACCCACAGTTTTCGTTGACCGGACCAGAGCTTGTGATCTATAGAATGAGTCAGACTCGCCTCCAGAGCATCGTCCTCATCAGCGAGCTCCCTCGTGAGCAGGCTCACCTGCAGCCATGGCTTTTTCAGGAGGCCCGTCTTATGGTTTGAATCACTGAGCCCTTAAAGCTGCATTAGGTGCTTGTTTTAACCACTTGGGGGCAGCAGAAGAAGCTGTAACGACATTGTCCTGCCTGAAGCCGTGTCTGGCCACACGGCCAACATTAACTTTGTGCGAGATCTGTTTTGATAATGACTTGAGAGAAATGTCTGGAGCGCCTGCGTTTTTGTAGCGTTACACATGTCTGTATACTTTCATTCTGTCTCACCGACCCTCTGATGGCGTGGCGGTAGGTCCACGTGTGAGGCTGCCTCCCACACGCAGAGCACACCTTGCCTCCCCTGAACCAGCAGGGATTAAGCTCTCATGGGAACTCTGCTTAGTCAACAGTTACTTAATAATCCAGCAGCTTTCACCAGAACCCTGAAGACATGCATGTCGCTACACATGAGGTCTGACCCCGTGTCACATGTCACGCATGTTAAACATGAGCGCGTGAGATTAGAAAGGTTGGTGACAACGCGGCGACCAATGATCCACACCGACGTACAAGGCTTGACTCTGCGCTGCTAGAGCTATTATCATAATAGAGACAGGTTACAACAAGACTCATTAAGCTTAAGCCTAAGGTTAATAAAAATACACCCAGTAGTTAAATGTGTCAACATCCTGTACATAGTGTTCATGTAAAATAAGGTTTTGACCTGTCACTGGACCCGTGTGCGAAGCAGAGTAATTGGTTGTCATACTAATTACTCTCCAAGTGATAGAGAACCTGGAAACACCACAACCAAACCAAACCAAAAGCTGTGAGCTGCATTGGCTTTGTTTCGTTCTGTAAAACCAGCCAGGACAAAGCTGTCAGCTTTCCAGAAACAAAAAGGCTTTGTTTCCTACAGTATATAACACCTGACTCACACATGAGCGAAGATTATGACGTAGAAACAGTAGAGCGCTCAGGTTTAAAACAGCCTTAGAGACTTATTTTCGTGTAGATTCTTGAAGTGAAAGGTAGACGCAGGATGTTTGGCGTCTTTTTCCTCCGTATCGCACATTGTTTGCTGCAAACCTGTCTGCACACATTCCAGTACAGGAACAAACAACCTTTAGAAAAATCAGAGCCGTGATCTTAATCCTTCTAAAAACCAACTCCTACATCACAGAGCCTCACGCTTAGAGACATCCAGGTTATTCCATCTCGCTCAGAAGATGCCGTGATATCAGAGAGTCAGTGACGATGCTTTGCTGGTTTATTTAGAACGTCAGGACTGATGTGATGTAGATTTCACAGCTGAACTTTGTGACATATGATGCACGTGGACACACAAACACACACCACACTTCCCTCTGTCAGTGAGGGTCAGATACAATGCCAGGGTCAGAGTCGCTGCAGTGACGGTCTGACCGCTTGGCAACAGCAAAGCTGATCAGTTCCACGTGAACTCATCAGCCACCTGGTCCGTTTGAGCGGAATACAGGCAGCGATGTCTGCAAACACAAGCCAGCGTGTCAGCGATCTGCTGGGGAATCACATCATGGAGTTGCCTCCACTGAAGCACTCGAGTGTTGGTCTGAAGCTCTCTTCAGTCTCAAGTCATGGCCCCGGCTGCAATAATAACCATCTATTAACGGACCTGCTGTCACCCAGCTTCAAGACGATCAATAGCCTTTGATAATGATGTCATTTACCCACAGTGAACCACAGATAATGACCAGACTGCAGGTCTCCTGTTATTACCTCATCACCCCACCCCCAACACACACAGTAATAATTGGTCATAACATTTTTTTTAAACACCTACGTCAGCAACAGCTCAGTGAGGTCCATACTGTCTCATTAAATATCTGTTTATATTTCATATTGTAACTGGTATCTGTCTGTGCGTCTGTATGTGGCCCTGTGACAGACTGATGATCTGTCCAGGGTGAACCTGCCTATAGCTGGGACAGGCTCCAGCACAGCATCGCCTACGGGGAAGAAGCAGGAGAAGATGAATGAATGAACTTCATTGCACACTTACTATTACGATGTATAATAGTGCATTAATGTGTGATACGTGTTCTGTATTGAGGTCCATCTGTGGAACTGGAACGCGTGATGTTCTTTGTGTTTCAGGTTACTCAACCTCGGCAGCACCAGCATGAACACTGCCCTCAGTCCCTCCTGCGAGGACTTCAGCTCCATCATGAGGTTCAGCAGCTAGTCCACATCGATTTGTCCACTAACATCACTCATCAGCATGACGAACATCCTGATTCTTGAAGCACAGTTTGGACAGTTCGACGCTGTCTTTGACACCATCGAACGCTGGCGAATCTTGTCTATGCTACATTGACAGAAATCTAAAGGTGCGTAGTGTCTAAACCAGCCTTTCTGTGCCGGACGCCAGCGTGCTCCTCATGTCTGAGCTGGACATGCTGCAGTTCGCGTCGTTGGATCTGCCTTGGCCTCTCACATGTCCTGCACTAGGTATGTTTTTAGCAGGCCCACACTGTACGGCTGTGTTTTTGAGAGTTATTGTTATTATTGAATAAATCCATTGGCCTTTGTCAGTCCAAACGGTTAATAACCGATTATTTGAGGAAGTAAATGAGAGGCTTTGGCTTCTCAGGAGCACATCTGATAAAGACTGAACAAACTGAATAAAGACTGAACAAGACTGAACAAACTGGTTAAGAAAGCTGGCTCTGTCCTGGGCTGCCCACTGGAGTCCATCGAGGTGGTGGCCAATAGAAGGACGCGGGCGAAACTGTCGTCCATCATGGCCAACCCCTCCCACCCCCTGCACCAAACCGTGGAGGACCAACGCAGCTCACACAGCGCGAGACTGCTGCACCCGAAGTGCAGGACTGAGCGCTACCGGAGGTCTTTCTTACCCACGGCTATAAGACTCCACAACACACCAACATGACTGTAAAGCGTGTTCATAGTGTGATGTGTGCCGTGCGGTGCCCATGTTCACATGTATGTTGTTTTGTTTTGTTTTTTTTTTTATGTTTTTTTCATTCGGCACTTTTGCACTTTATGTTTATGTGAGATATGTACATTTTTTGTCTTTCTTTTGTATATAATGCATAACATATTTTTACTCTTTATTTTTTTCCAACTGTTTTTTTTTCTCTTGCTGCTGCTGGGTCACCAGAATTTCCCCACTGCGGGATTAATAAAGTCTTATCTATCTATCTATCTATCTATCTGTGTGTGCACAGTTATTAGGCACAGAATTATTATGCAACTAAATGAAAAACTGAAAATGTCCCATTTCACTTGTTTATTTTCATCTCTTAAAGTGAAATCAATGGACAAACAGCTCGAAGGCCTTCTGTCCAGCAACTCTCAGACGCCTTCCATTCACAGACTCGGTTCCTTGATCTGTTTCTTCAGCTTTTTGTGCAGCAGTGACCTCAGCCTCCCAGACGTGGCTGTTGGGCGTTTCCTCACACAGTTGGGAACTGGCCGTAGGTGTGAATGTGTTTGAGCGCTTGTCTGTCTCTGGCCCCGCCTGCATCTCACCATCACCTCCATCTCGATAGTCTGTGTAGTCTCCAGCCCTTTGACGCTGCTTGAACGAGGGATTTTATTCCTGTCACTTCAAATGCATCTCGCAGTCGGCTAATGTTCTGATCTCACAGTTCCCCCCGAAGAGCTAGAGTATTGTATGTCACACATGTATTTCCAGGATCCTTAAATGCATAAATGCTGTTCAGAACTGACTTGTGCTCACCAGGAAATCAACTTGCATTTTTCATCTGAGTCCTCTAGTTTGTGGCAGAAGCATGTAGTGTTTTTACTTGTTTGTGGCCTGTCCAGGATGAGCCATGAACCTGTGCAGCCAAGGTGTGGAAACAGAACACGTGTGTGTCCGTGTGTGTCCGTGTGTGTGTGTGTGTGAGGGGGTTGGCTGGAGGGGGAATCTGACTCCCTGTGCTTCTTGTCAGCTCAGCCGTGGATCAACCTGAGGCTCAGACCTCACCTCAGCATGAATTTACAACACACACACACACACACACACACACACACTTACTCTTCCCCTGCTCCTTCGTTTACTACCACCACAGCCCCCTCCCCTCCTCCTCTTCTCTCCTCCAGGATGTGAAGACAGCCAGGCTAAAGTGGATGTCGAGGGGAATTAGATGCTATAGCAGACAATTTGATTTCTTCGTCTTCAAGGCTTCCTTCACCTCCACACATGCAGACAACACAGAGGGTTTGATGCTCACAGACAGCAGACAAAAAGGTCTGAGTGTATGAAGAGACAGACAGGAACAGACAAAGAGAGAAGCAGAAGAAGCAAAAGAGAGGAGACACAACAGCGAGAATTAAGTAAAAACAACAACAAAAAAGAAACAATGAGCAGAAGAAAACAGAGAGGGAATAAACAAAGCAGGTGAACGGGTGAAAAACAGAGGAAGACAATGGCAGCGGCCACTTAATAGTCCACCCACTTGCTGCTGTCCAAATGGGCACATTGACGCCTGTTAGCTCTTTAATAGCCTCTGTAATGGACCACAGTTTAAGTGGGTGGTGGGAAAGGAGCCGTCTTGTCCAAAGTAACTCAATTCCTCATTTCTGTTCTCTTGTTTCAGCCTCTTTCTGCAGAACCGTGCTCTCGCCCCGCAGTGATCGGATAGATTTACTAACCCGCAGAGAAGTCTGCTGAGGGGAATTATGGCCAGAGTGGCCAAGCTTGTGGTAACGTAACGTCCATTTGAGCAGTGTGTGTGTGTGTGGAACATGATGTGCATGAAGAACACACACCTTTGTGCCTGTCTGGTTGCGTGCGCCATAATTTCGGTGTGTAGGAGAATTGGATGACCTGCAATAAATCACTAAATTAGGATCTTTGTGAGTCTATTACTGCTGTTTTCATTTTTACACACATTATAAAAATTGCACCAACCGTGGAGATGTTTACCTTTTAAGCAGCTTTAAATAACAGCATACAATGTTTTGACAAAACATAATAAATATAGTAGAGCATAGAATAAAATCCTTAAACACCCTATTGATCTCCATAAGGATGAGTTTGACTTCGTAAACACATAGTTGCATGTATTGATTTTTGTGATTTACATTTACGTTTTTAATACTTTTAATACAAATCATCTGCTGATAACATGATGTAAAGTTCAAATTCAATATCATGAAATATAGTGTTGCCTACAGAATAACATCCTTGACAAAAGGGGAAAATGTGCCTAATATTAATCCTAAATCATCCAAAATATTTGCATTTAAGAGAGATAAAAAATCCGCCATGCACAGGGCAACCAACCATCAACCACAAATCACCCTAGAAGTGCAGGTAGGTCCACGTCCATGTTCAACACGGATGCTCTTCAGAAGATGAAGATTATTACCTCAACCTCAACAGGCTGCACATCTAGTGAGGACGTCAGACAAAAGTACAAAAAATCCAAAGGTTCTGTGAAAAAGAATCAACAGTGTGTGACGGGTCAAACTGCTCGTCCTGTTTCTTTAAGCTTTACTAACAAACATTTAATCCGTAGCATCATTAAAGGAAAATCTAAACGTGACAAAAACACCACGAGCAAGTTTTCATATGAGCGAACGAGGGCAATATTATCAGAATCAAATCCACTCAGTCACTTCACCTGTGCTTCGCTCGCCAGCCTCCATGATTTCCCAGCAGCGTCACCAACACCACACCACCCACCTCCACACAACGCCGGCCACGTGCTCTGCTGTGGTTTGCCTTTGGGTCGCGTTCCCTGATGTTTGGAAAGTCTCAGCTCGGTTCCTCTGGCTGTCGGCCTCATAGCAGGGGAGGAAACTGTGTATCCGCTCCAGTTGTGAGCTGCCAGACCCTGAATGCATCCAGAGCAACTTTTTAAGTGCTCGCTGCTGGTGCCCCCCCATCCCAGCAGCTCTGCCCAGCTGTGGGCTGCCAGGTCCTCAGTCTGCCCCGCATGTCAGGGGGACGCTGGGTCGCGGTGAGCCCACGCGGGGTGGAGGAGTCTGAGGCGCTGGCTGTGGCCCAGTGTCGTGCTGGGCCTGGTTATTATCTCCAGATGACATCAGCATGAACAGCAGATGCCTTTTTGGCCACAGGGACCGAACAGAGAGAGAGACAGACAGAGGGGGAGACAGTGTGTGTGTGTGTGTGTGTGTGTGTGTGTGTGTGGCTGCCAGCATGCTGTTCACGGTGGGATCAGGCTATTTATTACCTCCCCACTTATCAGGCCATCTCCCTCCCTCACAGCTGGGAAGAAGAGCCTGTTTCAGTCCAAAATGAGAGTTTCGCGTTGCAGTGATAATATAATCAAGCAGGACACACACACACACACACACACACACACACACACATTGAAAATGGAGCATTTAATGATAGCAGTTATCTTTTTGCTGTGGCACTCACACATAAAGCATGACATGATAATTGGGTTCATGAATAAGTATGATGATGCTAATTGATAGCAACAATCATACAGGCTACAGCTTAGATTGCATTTTATACGACAATCATCTCAGCAACAGTATGAATATGAAGGTGATTTATACTGAAGCATAATAACACGAGAAATAATAATGATGGGGATCAGGCTTGTTATGTAGGTCACTGTGTGTGTGTGTGTGTGTGTGTGTGTGTGTGTGTCCAAGCTGCTGTTTTATTTCTGCCTGGGTTTCTTTTCTTTGAGGGACAGGCTGAAGAGGCAGCAGATTAAACTCATGGAAGCAAATCAAGGCGCAGGCAGATGATTTAAATTAAAGCACCCGCACCAGGTTCAGTGCGCGTCGCTGTGCTGGTGTGTGTCTGTGTGTGTGGGTGAGAGACTTATTTTACAGTCGCTGCAGCTTATTATATACAGTCTATCCCTGCTCTGCTCTGACCAATTTAATGGAGGGGAAAAGATGGGCATCAGGAAATGATATTTCTAATCAGACAACGGCAAAGGGCCTCTTTTATTAAAGTGGGGGGTGCTCTGTCTGTCTGCCGGTGCTCAGAGCAGTCTACAAGGCTGATAATGGCCTCAACCAGCCTGGTGTCATCATATTAAAGCACTGAAACCCCATGAACACACACACACACACACACACCTCCCTCTCTGACCAATTCATATTCTTCCCGCTTCTCTCTTTTCGAGAGGAAATGGACACTTTTGTTGTTCTTGCTTTTATTGCCAGAAACTGATGTGTATTATACCTTTGAATCATTCCCCAGAGTTCTCAGGGCCGAAGCCGTGGCAGCTCATAAAAGCAGTGGTGGATTTGTAAAGCAGTAATGTGCTGGTGGCAGGTGAAGGCTGCGGCTCTGCTTCGCGTGGCGGCGGAAACCCGGCGTCATTCTGGTTTTAATTTGACATTTTACTTCATGTGCAAAATGCGATTTTCAGGCACAAAATGGAAATTTAATTCAACTTAATTCAAATTTCATTCCATTTTAATTGTAATCGCTTGTGAGCAAAAGGTACAAAAACATTAGAGGTTTATTTGGTTTTTAAATCAAGTGAAGATTCCCAGAAAACACCAACCACTTGGTGGTTAAGTAAATATTACTGGAAGCGTTTTCAGACTGTTACTGAGAAAAAGCTTCTCTGTGGACTCTGAAGTTGACCTGGTCTGAAAGTGATTAAAATCAGGTCAATGGTCTTCGTGACATGACGGCAGCTTTGCCAAATGGACTGATGAACTTTTATTCTCAGGCCATAAAAGGCTCTTATTATTTTTGCATTTCCTCTTTCTTAAGCCTTTAGTGCCAGGAGGTAAAGATTAAATTTAACTCAAATACTCTAATTAATCTGCCAAGACAAGACCTTCAGAATGGAATATTTCAAGCAGCTTGTGCCTGCTGGTGGATTATGAGCCTGTAAATACTGCAGGCACCTTTGTACTAGTAGTCAATTCGATAATATTTTAGCAGTCATACGAAACCGGAGCCAGGGCACCACATTGTTGTGTGACAGCAGACGAAATGAGCTTTGTTATAAAACAGGAATTTCCACAGTAGCTTTCTGAGTAATGATGACACACAGGGTAAACTCCTCCAGCTGAACTGCTGCCGTGACCTCACAGAAAGGCCCTGTTACGAGGAAGTGTTTGGCATCACAGTCACCGCATGAGAAGAGCCGAGCACCCAGGACGTGAAGCAGACGTGAATGGAACAGGCATGAAAATAAAAACATCCCCACGAAAGACAACTTAAAGAGAAAGACATTCAACTCAGGGACAAAATGTCCACAAACATTTCAAAAAAGACCTGAAAACACACACGTGATAACCCAAACAAATCCCCAAAACGTTTCAACAACAGACTTTACAGTATGTCAGGAAAAGATTTAAACGAGCCCAGTTCCTCCTGTATTTTTCATGAGTCAGCAAACAGTCAAAACAGGTTCTTTTTTTTAGCTGAGATGCTTCCTGCAGTAGATGTGTTACACTCGTGTGTGTGTGTGTGTGTGTGTGGACGTACACACATATGCAGGCGCACACGGGCTCTGGGAGCCAGGCTGGTTTCAGTCATGCCTCTGAATGCAGATGGTGTCTGAACAGTGAGAGACTAAACAGTTGCTCTGGGTTGCATCAGTTGTGTTATTGTAACTCTGCGCCGTATCATCACAGTGGAGCTAAATCAAACTAAAGTTCTAATTACAGGCCACTGCTGCTTATGTGGGAGTTGTCCCACAGTCAGTCAGTGGTTAGTCTTGAAACATAGAGGATCCTGATAATGTCACAGGTAACGAAGCCTAACGAAGTTTCTTCACGTTTTTGCTGTTTATTCTTTAGTTGCATCAGCGTCTGTGTTAGGATTTGCTGAAACCTCCTGTGCGTGTTAGTCTCTCTTCCATCAGGCAGCGTGGTTTCGTCCAGAGGCCTTCGCACCGTCCTGGGAGTTAAGTGCTGACCACAGGTCGACGGCTCGTTTGCATACGCAGTCGCACACACTGGCCCTGCTGAGCTCAGCTCCAGCTACACTCTGAATGATCATCTCCAGCATTAGGAACACACTGTCATGTTGCCTGCTCTGGCCACTGCTGCGTGTTTGCCAGGTTGAAATCCCTCTGGTATTTACAGCATGTGACAAATGTCAGGACTCACCAGTCACGGCTGGTGGTGTGGATCCAGTCTTGCTTTTCTAAGCCAACAAACAAGTTGTCTCCTAGGTGTGGTACTAATTACAGTGTGTAAAATCTTTTGAGCAAACAGGTTGATACTACACACTGTGTCATCCTAATGCAAATAAGAAATAAATCTGTTTCTCGACACCTTTCTTGTAACGCTCATTTTCACTGAAGCGGACCGGCTGCCGTTTGAAGTGTGGCCAGGAGGAATCAAACCAGCGACCTTGCAGCTAATGAACCCCTGCTTAATCTGCTGATCCCCAGCCACCCTGGCGATGCTTGATGCCTTTGCAGCTCACCGCGCCCAGACACCTCCGTGTGTCCGTCGTCTGCTGTTTAACTCGCTGCGTTCGTCGGGCGTCACCACAGCATCAAGCTTGTCTGAATGCTGTGAGAGACGGGCCGTGAGTCGATGGCCTTGCCCATGCAGCCTCAGCTTAGGCAGCCATTTTAATAGGTATTGACGCCAGGCTTAAGTCTTGTTCTCCCACTACGCTTAAAAGCCCATGTTCCACTGATTAACTAATTAAAACCTGGAGCGAGGCCCATCGATCCAGGGGAAGGACGGACAGGAGGTCTCTGTCCCTCGGACACACACACACCGAGGCCTTTCACACTTACACTCAATCTATATATCGGTTTTGAATGTACCACTACTATTCTGGGAACATTGCTTGTGATTACCAGTGGAGTAGGTGATATTTCTGCAGAGCTCCATCTGCCCCTCTGTTGATGGGCCCCCTGTCAGGCTCTCAGTAATAGAGGGTATTTATATCCAGAGCTATCAGGCATCGGATGGAAGCAGATTACAGGCTTGTAGCTGGACAGGTAGCTATAGAGGTGTCAGCCCTCACGTTTATAGAATCAAGACTCCTACTTCCTTTTTCTGCCTTCTCACATTACAGATAATAGCCTGATATCACCAGACTATTTTCTGCTGTAGGCCGGACCTGGATAAACACAGCGCGGTGAAGGCTCGGAGCACGACTGGCGTCACACACTTGTGGAAATGTAGCTTTTCTGTGTTTCTTTCTTCCTTAAGACGTTTGGAACTGTAATATAGGTCGTGATGAGTGTTTGTGCAGTGCCTTTGTGGTCTGTCCATCTTTCCTCAGATGCTTTCTTTTCTTTGCACATGTTGATTTATGCAGCCAGAACCACAGGGTTAGATCAATCAGTCACACAGGACACAAAAGCGACAGTAAAAGTCATATGAACAAATCGCTGCAGAACACGAGCTCAGATTGTTTTCATATCTGTGCACAAATCAGCGCGTCCGAGCTCCTGCCTGTATAACAGCATGAGATTAGCAGAGGGTGATGGACGGTGAATATTTCATTGGTTATGCAACACACGCGCACACACACTCACCTGTGTGGAAAGTAGGCCATGCCGGTTCCATAATCACGCTGTTTCATAATGACACTTACCTAACCCCTGTTTTTACACAGCAAATAAACTGTGACTGTGCATATTCAAGTGTTTCCACTCACGTTGCGTTGAATATTTATATTCTAATCAAGAGCTGAGTGGAACAAAATGCAGTGTGGTTAGGTGTCGGTGCACAGAGCAGGATCTGTGTGCATGCACTGACGCATCCACGGCTCTGTCCGGACAGACCCACTCTGCAGACTCACGTTTCCTCCTCCGTATTCATTAGGCTCCGGTCTCTCCTGGGATGAAGGATTAGCTCCGAGAGGGGCCGTGAATGCTCTGGGGATAGACGGCGTTCTCTCTGCTTGCAGCAGGAGGAGGTCGATTGTCTGTTTGATACCCACGCGGATCTGGCAGCCCCAACGCACACGGCATGGCTGTTAGCGGAGAGGAAGCCGAACCAGAGCTCACAGGGGGTGATGTGTGCTCGTGATTGCTGCTGTTTGTTACAACACTAGTGGACATTGCTACCAGCTACAGCTCAATGCTTGTCAACCAAATGGTTTCAGGTGCTGCATGAATCATTCAAATGTGCTGGGGATTGATTCCACTTAGTGGCAGGAGGGGGAACGTGAGTGGGTCAGAGTTGGAGCAAAACAAACTGAAATGATGATGCATTCGTTGGCAGTGGGAACAAATGCAGAGCGGTTCTGATTAGGCATTAGCAGCTTGTCGTATTATTCGGCTTCGTCACTAAAAATGGAATTTTCCACCCAGTCTTCTAGAAAAAATTCTGGAACAAAATAATTATAAATAGCTGTATTGTATCTGTACTTGGAGGACAGAGCACATCTGTCACTGCGCTGCCCCTTCCTCTCTCCTCTGTCCACAAAATCCATCAAGGGATTTTAAGTAGCTGTTAATTACTTCCCCGTCCCTATTGAAAAGAGGACGAGAGTGAGAGGGAAATCAACAGAGAGGGAGAGAGACTTTAAAAGGGCTAAAGCTTCTCTGTGCTGCAAATCCTCTCTGCCTAACAAAACCAAATCAATCTGCGCCCCTCAGCCTTCCACGACAAGCTCTGCTCTCTCACACACACACGCACGGGAAGATGACCCTGTAAATCTGCCGCCTCGTGGGGCTGTTTGAGTGCTATTCCAGGGGTTTTTGGGAGGGGGTGGCCGTAGGGGGATTGAAGGAAAAGCGTAAATATCCCCAAATTGCAGCTAAAATGTAACATTAGGATCGGTAAGCCCCTCTCACTCATAATGTTCCACTAAATGACCTCTGTTTCAGAGCCTGAACCCATTAAGTCAGTACAGGAGACATTACCTGAACTAGAGGTGACTAGATGCCTCCTCTAACAGATGTACCCCCCTCCCAAAACGGACGCCCGGGGCAAAATTCGATTTGGGGCTGGGCGTTGTGCCTGTAGGCTAGAATTAGAGGCTTTAGCGTCAACCTCCACAGGTTGGCTACAAAGGAATGTGTGTTTGAGGGCATCCGCGCTAATGGCTCCCATCAAAAGCAGAGCAGCGTTTAAAAGCAGATGAGATCCTGGCGTCGCCGCTGGGTGGTCACTGGTTACAGCACAGCAGCCGTCACGGCTTCTAGCAGCGGCTGCATGTTCCAATGAAAGCAGGACATGTGGTACCAGCAGGCAGGCCAGGAAGTACAGGACAGTCTGTTCTGCCCTGCGCACACACACACACACACACAGCATCATACAAATACAACAACAAACAACAAGACAGTAAATAAACAGCGCAGCAGCGTAACATGACTCTTATCCCAGCTGGAAACGGTACCGTTGTAAAAGCTGTAAACACTTCAGCGTGACAGTAACATGCGTCTGCCAGCTGCTCTGGCTCTGCTCACCGACCCGGCAACAGCTACCGTGTTTGACACACACATGAAATAACGCTTTCATTTTATGTTCATCGTTGTTTGGATGCTACAGCAGCTGGAGCAGAGGAACAAAACATCAGCGACGTTGAGCTAAGGTCTTACTGTCTGATTTTGCCCATGGAGTCGGTGATGCTTGCCCTAAAGTACAGACAGGACACAACATGGTGGATTAGATATCACCAATTTTACTGATGAATTATTTAGAACACATAGCTCGGCCCAACCACAATTTCATTTCAAGAAAATCCATTATAGACTTTCTGTGGCTGGTTTGAACAATTCGAGCTAAGCCAACCTTGTTTACCCCATTGGCAACTGTTTTCCTTGAACGAGAAGCTCGGACTGTGTTTGAGAATATTTGATTGATTGTTGTAGAGTTGCTTTTGCAGTGCTCGACGTCTTTGTAGTATTGGACTCACCTTCATAATCATTTCAGTGCTGTCAGGTGCTATATGGTCACAACACACACGTCTCAGCGCTGTGGTCATGGACGGTTACAGCTTTCTGTGCAAAGCAGGTTTAGCTTCATGCAAACATGTACACTATGTGTTTGTGAGGGACGAAAACGAGCCTGTGTGTGTCCGTGTGTGTGTTTGTTGCCATAGCAGACATCCCGCAGGGAGCGGATAGCGGTGGAGATGGAAGGAGGAGGTTTTTTAAGCCTTCAAAGTGGCCTCATTCCACGCAGCTGAGCTCAGAGGTGTGTGTGTGGGTGTGTAAACCTGTCAGCTAGTTGTGTGTGTAAATGCACATGTGCTTATACTACACGTGTTTATACTGGAGGTGCTCATCTCTGTGTATTTTGTGAGTTGTACTTCATGTGTGTCACATATAAAAGCTCCCTCACATGCAGACTAAGGCTGTGAGGGAACCACAGCGAGTGTCAGAGTGACTGATGTGTAACTGGTTTCAGTCTTGGAATCCACTTTTCGCTGCATTGTCTCCTCTTTCCCCGCAGGAGAAAATGGAAATAGCCAACATCGAACCGGCGCAGTCAATACCGCTCTCCAGAAAAGGGCTGAGGGGAACTGAGGCTGTTTGCCAAAGAGCGAGACGGACGGGAGGGAGGAGTGGGCGATAGCCGGAGTATGTCAGGTTGCATCTGCCCTGCTTGACACGCAGCACCCTGACAGCTCTGCTGCACTCCAGCTCGTGGAAACTACCTCTGCATGCGCCACACTTCTTCTGCTGCTGCCATGTTGCAGCTTGTGGCCCTCCCACATGCTATCACATGCGCCTGCCCGTACGTCACAGGTGCTTTTATGGCAGGCGGCAGGTCAGACGCACTCAGGTGTAAACCGTGAGGAGATGGCGAGGGGCCACTGTGAAGACCCAGCCTCTGTGCCCGATGAGCGACGCTTGACTTGAACATCTCCATCTCTGTCTTCTGTTGATTGGCTCAACTTCAGTCAGTCGCTGTGTAATCTCACATCTCCACGTGTGAGAGGATTTGTCCTGCGTTCCTACCAGTTTCCCTTTCAAATCAAATGTTCAGCTACAGTCTTGTCTCCTTGTCTCCACTTCATTATTATTATTATACTTTTTAATTATACAATACCTACTTATTTATATTAAGAGACAATAATGAATCCGTGCTCTCTTATTACTCTTTATGCAAATGAACTTTCTTTTCTAGATAAAATGCCAAGTTTAAATAAGCGAATGCTGACATGTCTCTTACTAGGAAACCCGTGATTCATGGAAGAGTTGAACAGTGAAATGAGTCACATCCGAACCCAGAGCAACGTTAGCAGAGACCAGTCGAAAGCCTTTGAGAGCCACCACCCAAAAACGACAAATGTCACCAAACGTTGGCAAAGTAGATGTTTCTGTGCTGTTGATGTGCCTTAAACCCACCATCTTTATTTTCTGTTGCTGGAATCGCTGGTTTAATTTGAGACATAATAGAAAACCTCAGTAATTTAATAAGAACATTTTACAAACAAGATTTTATTTTTAAAAAACAGTTGTAATAGTTTAATTAATGTGTTTATTCTAAGGGACTGGGTGTTTTTATCAAAACTGCAGTTTGCTGCGTCATACTGGACATGAGAACGTGGACACGCTCCCATGCTTTGTGTCACAATAATAACATACAATAAAATCACAAACGATGTCTTGGCCTTTAGGACTAAATTATCCAGATGTATTACTTTACAAAAGTAGGCGTCAGCGTTTTCATCATTCGCATGGATATTAGTGGCAGGTTCAGGAACAGAGAGTCTGACAGAAAGATGTGCTTTGTTTATTTAAGATACGCAGATTAGTGCCGGAGAAATGTCACCTATGTTTCTGCCACACAGAACACACTTGATCATTAATTCTTTCTCTCCCTCTAATCAGTGAAAGCTCTGCCTTGTTCTCTCCTGCTGTAATTACATCCCACGTATCACATCAAGAGGCAGACTGAACGCTCATCGCAGCACTAAACCAGTTTTAATAGGAAAGACTGAGAAAAAGAAACGCAGAGACAGAGAGATTCCAGATGTGATGGATTCTGTCGCTCATCCCCATCGTCTGCGTGTGTTCAAACAAACACACACATATCATCACATATACTCGCATCCTGGTCCCCAAATGTGCTCAGAAATGTTAGATCACAGCGTTGTTGCTTTTTTTGTTACCTTCGACAGAAAACTCGAGCTTTATTGAGCCCTGACTGAATGCGAGCGCAGCTTTAATTGGCAGCATTTGTTGGAAGCGTCCGTGCCTCATGAAATATGCTGACTAACGAGATGTTAATGAGCGCTGGGCTCTAGAAGTCCCCATTCACGATCAATGGTGCTGTGGCCTCGCGCCCTCGTCTGTGTATTGATCTGTGCTCTGCCAAATCAACACGTGTGTCTTTGTTTTGTCTTTTCCTCCTAAGGCTGTTTGTTACTGCTGTGTGTGTTTGTGTGTGTGCTTCTATGTTCATGACCACGGCTCTTTGGCTATGGGGTGTGTGTGTGTGTGTGTGTGTTTGTACTCACAAACAGATGTTTCCTTATATTTTTAGCATTAATGCCAAGAAATGTCTTCTGTGTGTGTGTGTGTGTGTGTGTGTGTGTGTGTGTGTGTGTGTGTGTGTGTGTGTGTGTTGGGGGGGTGGGTCTGTGGGCAAACTGCAGTGAGCAGTGCAACCTTTTCTTTGTGTTCTTCTTGTGTGCGTGTTTTGGGGGGTCTCATGCTCTCCTGTGGTGAGATTGCATTGACCACTGTGTTATTGCTCTTTAATTATCAATTACGACAACCCCCTACACCGGGCCGTGTGTGTGTGTTAAGGAGGAGGTGGCGTATGTGGAGGTGATAATGAATACAGAGCTGCCATTAGGACTGTAACCGGGCTCTCCGTCTGTGGCGGGGGAGCCAGCAAAGAGGAGGAGGGGAGCTGGCTGGTGTGCTAATGAAACAGGCTGCAGCTCAAGACAAAAGAACAGCCCCCCCTTGCAGTTTCCTCTCGTCCCTTCCCTCCATATATATCAAAACAGTGACGGAGGGGGAGCATCTTTGAAGCTGTCAGGTGATCCATTTGAAAGTGTACCTGTTCCTTCACAGCAATTTATTATTATGAATATTTTACTTTATTTTTTTTCTTAGTTTTCTTTGTTGCTGTGCTTTTCTGATCAACCTGCCTCCGCTGCGTGTTAATGTAATGCATAGCAGCATAACTGTTCATTCTCCTGACTCAGTTCCATTAGGTGAGGGCTGGTGCCTGCAGAGCACGCGGGAGTTCAGATGCGATACAAAAATCACAATCGCTGGTGTGGCTGCTGTAGCTGTGACCTGATTAGCCTCCATCAAACATTACACACTCGGTTTACGACGAGCACAAAACATCTTTTCTCGTCTCTGTCTACTTCGCTTCCTTTCAGGGAGGGATGAACCTCTGGTTCTAATAAACTACCCCCACGTGTGTGTTTTAATGGATGTCGAACAATAACAACGAATAACAAAATGAATAAAATCCCTCATTTGCCTTAATGGATTTAAAAACCACACTTTGGATTACGCTGCAGGAAATCAAAACACCCGACCACTCAGCTCCTACAGCCAATAAATCACGGCGCCCGCCTACTGCACCTCGTGTCAGCAGAGCTCACGTGTAAATAGCCTGTTTTATTTGGCTGACATGTAAATGCCATCATAACGGGACAGACAGTGAGGAGCTTCCCTTTGTCCTTTCACTGCATGACCGATGAGAGCTGCACTTAAAATGCAGCCGGCAATCACATCCTATTTTTCCCTTTTAGGAGATGAGACACATTAAATGTCTCCTGGAGGGGAAATGAGGAAAATAAACAGCAATGAGCATGGCCCCTGCACCGGCACACGGGCAGAGGACTGAATTAGGAAAAAGCTGATACAGCCGCAGGGCGTGATGATGGCATATTATCAGGGTGGCACCGCCCGAGACGTAATGAGCAGACAAAACGGTTCTTTTCACTGAGTGTGCAGAGAAACGTGAACGAGAGGACGACGCACGTGTGCTGTCAACCTGACCAGGCGCGGCGCCGAGCGGAGACACGCTGCACCTGTTGTAAATCTGCCACAGCGGCGCATAAAGACGCTGGTAAACCCTGACCTCCTGTCTGTAAACGGACCAAACCGGTTACACTTCGATTACTGCCCACGTACCCTTGGACCTGACATGAGTCACGTTATTTTAATGGCATGCATTCAGCAGCGGACTCACCGTGATAATACTTGATGAAGTCCAACCCTTCAGCCATTCACGCTTTCACAGCCGCTGTTACAATGTCCGACTTTACATCTGCTCGAGGTGTCAGAAGATATTAATGCGCTTCAGGCTGTACAGAGGCCAGAGTGACTTAAGATTTAGATGGAGCAAGCATGTGGCCTTCACCTTCCTTATCACGAGAAGATCTTTTACAGTGCATGACTCTTAATTCTGAGATATTATGTCGCTGAATTTCCTTTTAGACACAAACTTATCTATCGGTTCATGGAGTCAAGGAATTTGACAGTGTGGGAGCTGGAACGTGGGTGGATTTTACAAGGAATCAAAGAATATTAAACTTTCACTAATGCTTCATTAGTAAAACCTTTCTAAGTAGCTTAACTAGATTTATCTTTAGGGCAGGAGCTGTTATGATTTTAATTATGGCCACGTCACTGGTCATTTTTGGCAGCGGCAGCTCTACACTTTTTTTATTAATTATGTTTGTGTTTTTTCCAGACATTGATATAAATCATTTTCCAAGTAGTGTTTCTGATAAACAAATAGCAAATGTTTATTTTATAATAGAAAGTTTTCTCAATTTGTACGGAATAGAGAAATGATATAATATTTCATAATTTTGAGATGATGTGCTTATTTTTATTAACATAAAACAGCTAAAGGGAAATTTTTCGCATGAGACTTCTGTAGGGATTTGTTGATTTGTAGCTGATCTAAGACTGAGCATATTCCCAACAAATGAAATAATTTAATATGGGAAACCATGCAAACCAGATATTCTGCTGAGTCGCCATCATGTGGCACCACGTGAGGTGTCGATAGCACAAAGTCTTTCTGTAACTAAGCTGCATTTACTTGTTCAAGATCACACTTGTTTCTCTGCTCCAGTGTGGTAAACTTTGGTAAAGAAGACTTCTATTGTATAATGTCAGGGTTCCAGTTTTTTGTGTGATTTAAAAGGACAAAAAAAGGAGAAAAGTTATTATAGGAAATGGGACAATAATACGGCCCCTTGTGTCGTTTTTGGGCTCCTAATTTAGCTCACTAAAATAGAAAGTCTTCAGGCTACAACAGTCCACTGGGCTTTCAGTGGATGTGTTCTGCGCCGAGCAGAGGAGGATGCAGCCGTGTTAAAGGTCACATGCTGCTGTCTGAATAACCCCCACTGACCCAAAAGTGCGGGTCAAGTCATGCATCTGTGTATTTGTGATATTTTATATAGAATATGTCCGGATGAGGAAAGATTCCCTTGGCTGATAAACAGCTGAACACAGGTGCGTGTCTGTGGGGAGCACCTGAGCTGCAGCGGAGGCCAACACTAGCCCTGCGTCTGAGACAAAAACACAAACATGACACACTTCCACCCCAGCGGGAGCTCAGTTTGCAGGGTAAGAGAGGGGTGAGGGGGGTGAGGCAGTGGACGTTAGAGCTCACGTCAGAGCTCGGAGGAAGCCCCCGTCTGTCTACCTCTGCTGGCTCCATTCTATTCCGAACGAGTGGCTGTTTACAACTTCTCTCTTGCGCTGCTGTGCTGCATCTTCTTCCCCCTCCATCCTCCCCCCTTCTCACACAGGCAGACAAAAACACAACCACCACCTCCTCCTCAGCCGAGGAAAATGGAAGGACTGGATGCTTATGCTTGCCAAAGTGCCTGTGGAAAGCCTGGCCTGGGCTTTCACAGAGCTCTACGGGCTGTAACAGACGGCGGGGGGGGGGCACTTTGATGCGTGTGTCTTGTTTCAGGAAATTGAATTTTAAAGGGCAGCAGTCTTTTTTTACACACTCAAGCAAAGGGTGAGAACCTTCACGGTGTTTTTGGAAACACCCCATGTGCACGTACACGTGTTATTACAGTACATTTGGAAAGATAACATCTCCAGACATTTCTGATACTGAGGGAATGTTACAGACACTCTGCTCATCGCTCCCTGAAGTCATTCTGCAACGCACATTTGTTCACAGAGCTGTTTTGCTTTTCAGATGACTGCAGACGCCGCTTTGATCGTGTCCTGGGCTGTTTCTGTGCAGTAATGCCCAGAAGACACTAAGACAGAAAAAGAGAAGAGGATGGTGAGGAAAAACAGATTAACATTCATCTAACTGTAACAAAGACACCATCTCCCTCGCTCCATTGTCTCACCCCTGTGCCTGTTCGGATGGCGCATAAAGACATAATTCCCCTAATGTGAGGTATTTGTAACGCTGCCTTTGTTGGCAGTGGGTCCGCTGGCATCTTCCTCCACAGGAGCCCTGCCAGCTTTGAGCTATCCATCATGTGCGCGGATGCCAGACAGGCCTCCGTGCACATGATCCTGCGCCTAAGCACAGGTCTGGTCTCCTGTGAAGCCATTGGTGCGTCTGCGTGTGACTTTGTGTGTTAGTCATACCATTGTCGCCGTAAACAGCTCTGAGCGTGTCCTCCCACAACCACAGCGCTGTGTGTTTTTACAGGTCAAAGTGCTCATTACTGCTGCAACGTCACCCGTCACCGATTCAACCCCACCTTTTTGTGCGCTCATGTGTTTTCCCCTTTGTTTTTAATAATGCTAAATAGATATTTTAAATATCAGCACCTATTAATTACGCCAACTGTTGTCGGGCCTACAGTCTAAAGTAATTGGAGGAAAGCCTTCATCGCTGTTATAAACATAACAAAAGGGAGGATTGTAGCTCAGACCTTTAATTTTAACTGCCTCCGTCCTGTGAATGGCTCATTTGAAGCAACACTGAGCTCGCTGGCATTGTTCACATTTTTTGGCACCGTGTTTTCCGTAGAGTTCGGGACGAGATGGGGTTAATCCTCAAACACGCTCCGAAAGCAGTCAAGCAGCTCAGCCCTGCTAACGTTAATTCCTGTTCCTCTGAAAAAAACATCAGGACAAATGATGATAATAGAAGAAGAAGAAGAGCAGGAAGAGACGTGACTCGCAGAAACACATCAAATCAGGCTGAACATGTCGCTTCCAGCACATTCACTGTGTTGCTTTTATTTACCATGTCAACATCAGCTGCGCGTCTCCCACCTCTGTCAGCGCCATAAATGCCAGCAGTCAGGAATTCCTCCAACCCACAGCACCAGCCCAGTATTTCCCATCCCCCTGTCAGAACGAGCCGCATCCAGGCCCATGCACCCCCTGGTTTGCTCTGCTGCTTCCTTCTGCACCGACCACAGGACAAACACTCGTCTGTGCCGGAAAGCAGGACGACAACGAGCATCATCCTCGTGAACCTCGTCGTCTCCTGTCACAACCAGGAAGCCACGGAGTCTAACTGAGTCTGAATGTGTGTGAATCTATGTTCACGTGACAGTTTCTCCTGTAAAACGTCCAAAAATGCACAGTCATCAGTCAAGAACACAACACGGCCTTTCATAGGTGAGATGTGAAGCCACGAAACTGGAAAACGTTTCATCCGAAAAAGATTTTGTTTGACCAGCACGAGCCAGAGGCGTCTCAGCCTTCAATTCTGGGTCTTCCCCCAAGGAAATTAACTGCTGGGTTCCTCCTGACAGACAGCTGTTCCTCCCTCAGTGGCTCCTCTTCATAAGCTCACACACACACACACACACTGAGCGTCTCCCTCCCAGGAGAGTCAATCTGCAATCAACTGGGCCTATAAATAGCGGTGGCACACTTCAGTGCCGCTGAGGCCGCTTCCCTGCCCTTCCTTCCCAAACCGCTCCTAACTCTAATCCTAAGCAGGGCGCTGTTCCTGTCGCCGCTCGCCGTGTCCTGCTGACGCGACGTGTTAATATTACTGCGAGCAAACACATTAACGCAGGCTAATTAAAGTAATTTGTCCTTCACATATCTGCACATTAGTTCTAATAGCTTTCAGGCAATTAAAAGCCCGAACCACCAGCCATATTAAACATTCCATGTGTTTCACTGAGCTTAAACCCTCAGAGAGAGCCACTAACGCCACGCTAGGCTAACGCTAGTTATTGGTAGCCCAGTCTAATCAGCTCATTAGTCAGCAGACTTAATGAGATGTGTTATTTAAGTAGACACAGTATCGGGCAGGGGACGCGTTCGTCTATCGTCATTAATCTCACGCAGGCAAAAACACACTAATGATTCCACAGGACATCCAGGAAAAGACATCACAGCCTGAACAGGACTCATGGAGGCATTCAACACAAACACAGAAACATCAGGTAAAGGCAGACGTGTAGCTGCTATTTCAGTTTGAAGCTAAACGTCAGATGTTTGAAAAATAATTACCTTTGAAAGCTTTAATAGAGAAATTAGTAAAACCACGTCAGAGCACTCTGATAAGAGAAGGACTGGAAAAATGTAATAACTGATAACTGAATTAAAACAAGGTCCATGTATTGATGAACTATGTCTCGTTAAAGAAGCTTTTCTATGATCGATCAATTAAAGTTTGACAAAACCACTGAGCAGGTGCTTTGTGTGAGCAGGTAAATGTGTGTGTGTGTGTGTGTGTGTGTGTGGGTGTGTGTGTGTGTGTGTGTGTGTGTGTGTGTGTGTGTGTGTGCTTACTGTGGAGCTACCAGACCCCTGACCTTTCCATGTCCTGATGACGTCTCCGGGGACGGAGGGGAAAGCTGAGGAGGGGGAGGCCTTTGTTTTCCTGCCTTAATGTCACTGCAGCCCGAGCTGCGATGAAACAAACAAGCTGTTTTTACGACAACATGCACTCGTGGTGAGGTTTGTTTTTGGCATCCGGGAGGACTTGCATTGTGACGCTTAATGAGATACATGCGGTTCAGTCGCATATTTACGTCAGCCGGAGCCTTTAAACTCTTCCTGCTGTGGGACTTAAATAACAAAGTCTGATTTTCTGCCTCTGACAAACCCGACAAACGTGCACCTTGTTCCGCAGAGAAAAAACGTGCTGCCACGCGCTGAAAGCGACCAGTGTGTCTATTCCTAGTTTAATTGTCGCGGGCAGAGGCGAGTGTAAACCGCACGCCTTCAGACAATAAGTGCCAGTGTGTGAAGGCTGCGCGGTGTGTTAATGGAGATCCAGGGAGGTGTTCTGGTTTTTTTCTAGAGCTTCCAACCCTCAAATCGCATCACCTCCTCCCCCCTCGTTCCCCCATCACGCGCCCACCATTTGCTCATCCATCACCATCGCCTCTCGCTCTCCTCTCCGTCTTCCATCACTCCACCCGACCAATTTAGTCCTGAGTCATTTTCCTCTCCTCGGCAGAGCACCACGCTTTTGTCCTCTGTCCTAACCTCTCTTTCTCTCGCTCCCTCCCTTCTCTCTCTTCTGTCTCCTCTGGTGTCTGATCGCATAATTTGAGCAGTGTGCCGCCGGAGCGCTGAATGACAGCTCTGGATGTGTGTGTGCTCGCTGTTTGTTTGTTTTCTTGTCTTTTTATGTGTGTGTGTGTGTGAGTACAAGGAGTCTGTCGCTGGTGTGTTTTGAATAAATGTAAAAAGTGTATATATTGAGCCATGTGAGCCTGGTTTCTGTCTGTAATTTGGACCAGTGGCGGCCAGAAAAACAGAAACTGCACCCAGGCCTCACCATCTGTCTCCCCCTAAACCTGATACTCCTGAACCACCTCCGTCTCTTTTTTTCTCAGTGTCAAACACACACACACACATACAGGATTCACACACACACACAAGCACTGCTGCCATTTCTCTGTAAGCCAAAGCATCTAGACTCAGAATTAAAGAGCATTAGTTATGACTGCAGGGGACAGCACTTTGGCCTCAGACTATCACATTCACACAGTTCCTACCGGAAACACAACGCAAACATTATACCCGCACGCACACACTTGGTACCCATCCACATACACCCTGCCCCCTACTCAGCCCTCCCCTTGGTCCCCAGGCTCTCTTTGCCACTCATTAACCCTGTCACGTTTACGGTATGAATTAAATGATTCCAGTGATGCAGCCCCACGCTCCGAGGGAGCTCCAGCCAGACCTCATCCACCCCCATTGCCGGAGGGACAGCCCGAGGCACCGCTCTGCGCCCTTATTATCACCAGCCTGGTGGTCGCTAGCTGCCACAGTGTAGTTTTAGCTTGTACACGTCCAAAGTGTGTGTGCGGTGTGTGTGTGTGTCGGCTTGATGTTTTAGCGTCTGAAGGGAGGCGGAGGCTTGTTTGTGCTTACAGCGATGAAAGAGTCACAGGCTGGTGACAAAATGGCGGGAAATCAAGTGTCAAGTGCGTTTGTTATATTTGCAGGTTGTGAACGTGGAAGCGCTTTTCCAGGAAAAGGTCCCACACAGGAAGCGATGTACAGACCTAATGCTGGCGCAGAGCCCAGCGCGAGAGCGTTACCTTCAAAAGATCCGACATCAGAAGGCTTCAGAAGAACGAACACAGCACACGCGCTTTAGCTGTCACAATACTTTTCAATTCTAAGAAAATACGAGGAAACGAACACTGAGATGCACAGAACAGAGACGTGATGAAGGAGAATCTGACAAACCAGCACAGAAGCCAGTTCACTGCGCTGATCTGCCTTTTGCGAGAACACTGATCGAGTTTCGCTGTGTGTTATGCACGTTGCCAGTGAAGCTACAGATGTATTTAGTGTGTGTTCTTTGTTCTATAACCCACAGTACAGGACACGGTGACGTTTACATGGAAAACAACCTCACACTGCAAAAGGAAATAAGTACAGGAAATGTGAAAAATGAAACATCACTAACAGGGGAAAGCGACGCAGGTCAAATGTTGTTCAATCATAATCATAATAATGTTTTCATTGCCAGTGCGATTAGTGGAACTTCCTAAATCAATGTAACTAATCGATTATCTACCAAATCCATGTTATGGATACGTCACTGTGTGATATGAGGCGAACATGTGTCTACTTGTCTCATTGTCAAATGCTCCAAATTTCATTTTTTCTCCTGGCAGTTGAGGGAATTTTCTTTGCTTTTCATGTTGTTTATTTTGTGTCATTTTAAATCCGAGACACTGCAGGTGAACGTTGAATTAATGTTCAAAGAATGTGAAACCTTGTCCTCAAAAGGTTCCAGCTCCAACTGTGAATAAAAAAAAACTAATAAAGAGCTGATAGAATATGAAAATGAACGCAGCCACAGTTTATTCAAACCCTTGCGTGTGGATGTGCAGCCAAACGCGACCTTACGCCTCCGTACTAAAGCAACGTCTCGACACGTGTTCGGGTAATAGTGCTAATACGCTCATAAATCGAAATCAGCCCGTGTGTGTGTACATCCTCAGGCCCTGCCAACGATCCAGCGAGGCGATCTGCTGAATCATGTCGCCCTGCTGCCGTCTGTTTACGGCTCAGAGCTAACACACACACCTCCTTGATTTCTCCCTGATGACACTTGTGTGTGTGTGCATTTGAAGGATGTGTCAACTACACCCATTGAGACAGCTCAGCGCTGTTAACCTGCGTGTCCTCCTCATTACGCGTATCCGTGTTGCTATGGACATGTGAGAGGAGGCAGATAAAGCAGCACGGATTTGCATGTTAAAGCCTCCTTCTCCCTCTCTCTCTGGAAGCGAGTGGCTCACCGTGCACACAAACACACACACAAGGGAATCCCACTCTTTCCAGGGCTTGAATGCATAAGCTCTCCTCTCTCGCTCTCTGAGACGGAGGCAGACCTGCAGCCGGTTTGAAACAAATGGCTGAAAGCCTGCAGGGCACCGTGGTAATAAGAGAGCGAGCGGAGGGGAGACACTTGAGAAGGGGAATTTCTGCCGTAGAGCGAGAACAAATCTTTAATATTGTTTCAGGACTTTTCTCTGATTTATAACCATGGAATTCTCTGAATCTCTGCCCCTTCTGAGGCTTCTGCCAAGACCTTGACGCTCACTTTACTTTGCGAACATGTGAGGCCTCGAGTGAAATATGCAAATGGCCGCAGCTTTTTTGTTTTTTGTCCGTTCATAATTATAATCACACCACGTTAAGTGCTTTGTGTTACATTTATTTTGAGGTTTACGATCCCCCAGCAGAGCCGTGGCTGTGATATACGGCTGTTTGGTGTGGTGTACGTGATTAAAACGAGCTCCACGCTGTGATTACCCCAACATTTTTGAGGTTGGTGGTTAAACCGATGGCTTCTCGAGGGAGCTCTGGCTGATATTCTGGTGTTTGCGGTGGAAATGATTTCACTCTGGCAAAGAGCAAACTGTTTTAACTATTGTGTGTTTTTCCAGTAAGTTCAGCTCTGCGCGCGCGTGTGTGTTTGTGTGTGTTTGTGAGCTTTCATACCATCACGCAGCCAGATACTGCAGATAGTTTCAGGATGGACATTCCACGGAGTTTGAAAAGTTTCATTTTCAGCAGAACAGCTGCTGCGTTGGTGCGAGTGTTTACTGTACTGGCTGCAAAACAACCTCGAGTTCAAATCTACACCTGCCTGTCTGCTCTGCCACCAAATGCTCGAAGGACTGTCAGTTGATTGTCTGTTTAAAATCAAGGACGACTCAAAAAACACAGGTCATAGATTAACTGACTGTATTTACAGCATCTGTGTGTGTGTGTGTGGACGTCTGCGTGTTTACTTTATGCAACAGCCTTTGGCAGCTCGCTCACTCCTCCCAACTTTAATTAACTGCAAACACATAAACACAGACAGAGACACAGACACACACGCATGCACGTACTGTATGCACACAAAGAAAAGCCCACCAAAACATACACAGCACCCCAGAGAGTCCGGGGAAGCAAAGGGAACGAGGGTAGAGAAACAAAAATACTTCCCTGACTGAGATGTGGGAACCTGGGAGCAGGAAGTGACTGTGGTAAAGGTTGTGTGTGTTTTTTTTGGGGGGGGGGGTCATCACTGACAGTGCGATGTGATTTAGAGGAGGACAGAACGGTGCAGTCACACGTCAGCGTAGCTTCAGTGTGACTGACTCCAGCCACTGCATGGAGGCTGTGTTGGTGTGTTCCAGCATGATTTCCCACTGAGCGTGCGCAGTGTGTGTGTTTGTGCAGTGCTACAAGGACTAAGAATAAGGTCCCTCAGCCAGATGTCTCTCAGTCAGTGTCGCAGAGAGAGTTGTGTGTTTACATAAAGTCCAAAAGTCGCCTTCAATCGTGTTTTATTGTTGGTTGAACCTGAGCGGAACGATGATATCATAGAAACACAAAGCTGCACTAATCTGCACTTTCATGCGCTGACAGCAGCTCCGTCGTGATGTGAAACTTGTCGCACATACAGTACGCACTGTTCCATAATTATCACCAAGCTATTTCAGCTTATTGTTCAAACACCTCCCTAATTAACCACAGCAAACAAACGAGCGCTCGCGTCTGTGCAGCAGCAGAAGGCCGACAGTCGGGGAGCAGTTAGTTCAGCGCGTAAACACTTGAGACTTGTTGATCAGATGACTGCGCGAAAGGAAAGGAAACACGTGGACTTTGTAGCCTTCCAAGCTTAGATTGAAGGCTCTATGCTTTTTTTTTGTTTAGCTCATATATTACCAATATCAGTACACACTGTACTGTGTGCAGCATTTACAGACACGTCTGAATCTGAATGCTAAACGTTAAACCTGAGCTGCATGAATAGTTGATTTTACACGACAGCTTTGAATTTAGACTATTTATTAGAGTGATTATTCATGTGTGGAAGGATGTTGAATATGTAACAGCTGCTTTGGTGTCAGGCTTTTAGGGCATCATTATTATGGAACATTTTGTTTCTCCCTGTTTATACATACATGGGTATTTATTTGTGTGAATAAAAATGTGTGCATTTATACTCTTCACTGTACTTGGTTACTGAGTTAACACGAGAGTCCATGTTCCATGTTTTGCTGTGGTTCCAGATTTTACTCCACAAAGTCGTCCAGACAGGCTTCTTGTAAATAGTCTCCAGTTATAAATATACAGAAGAGTTATTTTAACAGCAGAAAATACACTCTGCTTTTATTGTATAAATAATCCACGTGTAACGGCACATTCTCGGAAAGAAGTTCACAACTGGAAAAAGATGGACAAAAGTGCAGAGTAGGTTTCTTATCTAAAAACAGAAGAATGAATGGATGAAGTATCAACACAATGTGTGTATGGACATTTAAATTAAAAACAACGTCTGCTACAACTACATACAGCTTCATAAAGTCATTCTAAGTCACATGTTCCAGGGTAGAGTAGTTTATAATAAATACCAGTTATAATCACAAATATTATTACTTACTAAATGTTACTATGGACACAAGCCCAGATGCTGGTACTTGAGTTTAAAAATGCAAAGGTCACTTCTATGAGAGTGATCTGCTACGCGTGGTTCTTAGTTAGTCGCTAGTTAATTCAAGTATCTATTAAAGTGTCCAGCTGAAGAGTTAACCTTGTAAGGGGAGGGAGGAAGACATAGTTCTGCAGGTACCGTAATAAATGTTCTCCCGGCCTCATAGCTGGAGCAGAATGATGCAAATACCAAATTAAATACTGTAGATTGTTTGTTTTTATTCTGGGAGAATTCACTTTGCTGAATTTATAGGCAGCATTTGCTTTGGCCTTCGACTAAGCACGAAGCAGCACCTCTGATGCTGAGGAGCCCTGGCCGCTCTTTTCCTATCTGCTGTCAAACAGTTTTATATTCTCTACATGTAAAAGCTATACACTCTATAAATAATAACTACGTGAATGACAACAACACTCAGGGATACATTAGCATTAGTGCAGGTTCATTCTGATTAATCATCCAGTCACAGACCCACTCGTGTGTCAGCGTGACCTCTGCCCTTCCTGACTCCCACCGTATCATTCACCTTTACACCCTTAACCAACAAAGTCTTGTCAGCTGATTAGTTCACCACATCGTGATAAGGCACACACCTTATCCACATATTTGTGGATGATTTGTTGTGTATTTGTGATAAACCTCTTATCACAACAGCTTGATTGAGATAAGAATATGCTCCACATGAGGTTTATATAACCGTGTATGTGGACTGGCTGTGGACTCCAACCAGCAGAGTCATGTGGCTCCAGATCTGTGGATGATGTGTCGGTCCATAGAGAGAGGTAAACAAAGCACAGAGGAAGGAGGGAGGACACATGTGCATCACACACACACACGGACACGCAAACCTGTGCAATGTTTTCCCCAGCTGTGAGTACAGTGTGTTTCTCTCAGGGATTCTGACAGAGGGTACACTGCTTCATTCTGCCTCCTCACACACACACACACACACTTCTCTGTGGCTTACAGATGTCATGTCTGGCTGAGTTTGCAGTGAATCTAAGGGGCTATGATTATTATTCTCTGCTACACACACACATAAAAAAACATACACACAGGCGCAAACACAAGCCACACACTCATCTCTGGAGAGCCTCAATGGAGCTGGAGCCTGGAGTCGATGACGCTGCTCGGTGCCTCGGGTCAGTTTGATCCAGACCCGTGTTTACACTCTTCTCGCTCCAGTGGCCAAGCTACGCACAAACGCACACGCACACACACCAGATCTGTTCAATTGAAGAGCTCCTGACACAACACTGTGTTTGATGTGTGACAGAAAACAACACAGGTGGTGTATTTGTGGATGAGGTGTAGGTTCTTGGACTTGTTCATCCAGTCATTTCTCTATCATGTGACCTTATGAGTCTGACATCTGCGCGTTACAGTATTTATACTTACCTCCCATATATACCTTTATTGTATTTTTATGTATATTTTATTTTAACAGGTGTCTCAGTGACACTGAAGTTTGCATAGTTCATATTCTACTGTCAGTCTCGTGTGCTTCCTGAAATGAATTTAAATGAATAATGAATTTATAAATGAATGCATCACTCAACACCAACACATGCAAACACACACTCAAAACAACCACAAAGAGCCAAAGAGACACACAAGACCACGGCAGCGTACATAAATAATCCATCTGTAATTGACATCGTTTGTTAGCAGTTGAGACGGACTTAAAAAAAAAAGTATAACCTTTAAGACAAAATATTGAAGACCACATACAGGTTGAGGTAAAAAGGTTCTTAGAGCAACGACCTGTACTGCAGAGGGACATACGGGAAGCAAGTGAGGTCAGGGAGAGTTTAGTCACGTAAGTGTTTATTAAACAGGACGGGCTACATGAGCCACACAGTGTTTATTCACAGTCTGTGGACCTGATGTCCCACATCAGTAAGAGGAAGTGGTGACACACAGATCAAATGGGTGCACACGAGAGGCCGTGTTGTTACAGACACGAATGACAACCGCTGATGTTTCTGTAGCTTAAATGTGATAGTTTATACAGGACGCATATTTTCACAAGGCGACGGCTTCCTAACAGGCTTCATCAGACCAAAAGCCAATGAGTTCATCCAGTTACTGGAATAAATTATCGAACTCAAACCACATAAAACAATAACATACAAAATAAATAAATCTGGTTTGACTAAAAGTGTCAGACTTAAATGATTTATTAGTCCGTGTGTGCATTTCAGATGGTGTGTTATCATTAAAGTAAGTGCTGGACGAGATGTGACAGTGTTGATCCTCTCTGCGTTGCTGTTCCGTCCTCCCTCTGACGCTTTCCGTAACTCATCCTCAGCTGCACGCTGCTCTCCAGTGCTCCCACTCCCCTCCTCAGCAACCGTCACGCTTCGCTTTGGCAAGTGATGAGGCACACGCTCAGTTTCCAGATCTACCAATGTAGAAACGTACGGAGGTCCTACCACACTGCTGGCGTGGGCAGGTTTGTGAAAAGGCAGCCAAGGAAAAGTTGAGTCATGGCATCTGGACTTGTTTCTAAGATCCAGACGTTTTGCCACCTGTCCAGGTAGCTTCATCCAGATGCCACAACAAAACAAAGATGACGAAAATATGATGAGGTTTCACCAGCAGTTAGTAATGAGGAGCGGCCCTAGTGTGGCGTGTGCCTCTAATTATTCACTTCTGAGAATATGAAGCCCAACAAGTCAGGACAGCACTTGGAGATTTCACTTCCCAGTGAGAAGATAAGCTCGTTGTCTTCTTGGTGAGCTGCTTAGCCTTTGAGTCAGTGAGGACCGTCTTAAAACACATGCACATTTCTAGATTTTGTTACCTGTTGTCCTGTTTTTTTTTAGATATTGTTTTTCCTGTAATTTCAAGTGTAGTTTTCTTCATATGGCTGTAAAACATTAGGTGAAAATCCAAAATGACTCCAAGGTTTCTGGCTTAAGTTACACAGATCTTTAGTCTTTGCTCTTTGGGGCCAAATACAATGACTTGTGTTTAGATGTGAGAGGCTTTGATGCATCACGTATCTCTTTAGTATGGAGAGCTGTATGTATAGTTGTGTGTCATGAGCAGATATTATAAAAGTCTATACTACGAGCTAGACGTTAGTAACACAGCTTTCCAGCTGAACCGGTCAGGAATTACAGAACACGTTTGTGCTGAATCAGTCTGCGGTTCAATAGCTACTGGTCTGTGGCATTAAAACCAACCAATGGTGTTAAATTAGGACACGAGGGCAGGGATTTAAACCAGCCTACATCTATAGAAATGTAATGTACTTACAAAACAAGCTTTGTAAATGTTTAAGGAGTCCATCTCATTTGTTATATGAATGAATGCATTCAACTCTACAAACGGCTAATAATTGACCTGCTTCACGGAGGAAGGTCGGACTGGAGAACGCATTAGGTCTGTGAGTGTTTGGGGAGTGAAGTAGAACAGAGTGGAGAAGGTGAAAGAGATGTGAAGAGGCGACAGTGGAATGTGTTTGGGTTGGCAGTTAGCGCACGGCTCTAAATCTTATCTGTTCACGGCAACACATGAGCAGCGTGTGTTCATGTATCCAGGGTTATCAGCTCGGGTTTTACTGCGCGCTTCCACTAGAAAAATGTTTTGATCTGCTGCCACACATGGTTAAGCATTCACCACCTGACTCTGCTTCGTTTCACACAGTGGCCTGAGGGAAGGAGACAGAGGCAGTGCATAAAGTCCAAGCTGTGGAAAAAGAGGTGTTGAACTGGTCAGGCGCGCCTCCCCTCACCTCCCCTCACCTCCCCTCACCTCCCTTCACCTCCCCTCACCTCCCTAAAGGAAATGCACAGGAAAGCTTTTCTCCCTTCAGCTGCACTGAGTTTCTGTCTTTCTTTTTCTTAACTCGCTGTTTTTTTCCACTCATTCTCTGGCTTAACCTCTCCCCTTCCTTCAGTATATCCACACTCCTGCAGCTACGGGAAATCCTTCAAAATCCATAATTCACGCTTCACTGGTCCTCTCCCTCTTTCGTCTCCCACCATTTCTCCCTCTGCAGGCCTCTGTGTGTGTGTGTGTGTGTGTGTGTGTGGGACCTGAATACAGATGCAAACCCCTTGTGGAAAAATACTAACACACAAAGCCCTTCCTTTACTCACACACACATTTTTCCGAATACAAATGCTATTTACATGCGCGCACCACACATTACACACGCATGCAAATAGTTGTTCATTTTAATTTTTTTAAGCAAAGTAGAAAAAATATTTTAATGATACTGTATGCAAATTGGAAAGATTCAGTATATCAAAGTGAAATGCATCTGTAGTACAGAGCGGCCTGTCCGACCCGCTGGGTGCAAACAGATGCCAGAAATACCAGAATGAGTTTTCCTGAGCTTCAGAAATATGACTTTTCAACTCAATTGAATTGAATTGAATTGAATTGAATTGAATAGATACGTGCTGTTAAAAATAGATACCTGACAGACGTCGTTTCTACAAAGTTCAGTCTCACTGCTCAATGTGCTGTAGGTCACAAGCTGCATTAAACACTAATGATTATATGAGCAGGCGTTTAGACTGTGTTGAAGTGATGCCAGTAAACCGTGGGAGAGAACCAACAAGACCCTCAAGCTGCAACACATTCATTTGCTTATTGACTTGTGCTTTGCCTATTGCTGAGCTCTGCTGCCATGATCATAGCCAGCGCTTTCTGACTGCATCAACGCCTCATGAGAACGTCTCTTTCTCACAGGATGTTGCTTGGTTCCTATTTTAAGTCGAACACGAACACTGCGATTCATTTGACAATTAAAGGTAATAATTATTACAATTATTCTTATTCTTACTGACACAGTCTTTGTTGTTCTAACTTTTGGTTTTACTTTCAAATAATGCTGAGGACGGTCACGTGAATTCATCATGCAGAGACTGAGTCCGTCAAAGGCTTAGCGTGACTGACTGTTTGTTAGGAGCCAGCATAATAATGTAATGTAATAACTATGTTTACTTACATCTTCAGGGTATTTAATTTTATTTCTCAGAATGTCTATTGTAGTACTTCTAACTAATGACAGATTATTATTGAAAAACCAACTGCTAAAATGTCTAATATCTTTATTTCTCCCCATGTTTCTATAGTAACACAAACCTAAAAGATCATCATCATTACTGCATTTTTCACAGAAACGTTAATATTGACAGTATCAGGACTGGCCATGTTTGAAGTACACTGAAGTACTGTGAATTTGAAATTTAGTTGTAATGCAGCATTTCTGCAGGGAAATGACTTTAATACTGTTATCAGGCAGAGTTTACGATGACTACTGTGCATATTTTCCATGGCATAATTATATAAAAGATGAATCTATATTTATATATTCATGCCACATTCATTTCCTCAAACAATCACACACCGCGCACAGTGATCCGTCTCATAAATCAGGCTGCGAGGGCCGGAAACCCTGAGCCAGCTGAGACACGTGGAACAGATGCAGCCTGCTGGTCCCGCGCCACCATCGCTTCCTTGCTCTGTGTTTAGTGAGGCTGTGTCTGTCTTTCTTTATGTCTGCCTCTGCCAGACTGTCTCTCTCTCTCTCTCTCTCTCTCGTTCGCTGCTGTGCTGTTAGGTTTGTGTGGACTTGGACAAGGCCTCTAGGTTCCAGTATGAATCTGCCTCGGCCTCCCTCGCGGGCCACTCAGCTCTTTCACAGGCAGAGCGCTGGGTGTGTGTTGGTGGAGCTGCATTCATTGCATGCATTTGTTTGTGTTTTTTCTTTTGTGCTCTGAAGCCTTTGTATCACTTTCTTCACACTCGTGCTGTTTTTATGTCCTTCGGTGACACACACACGCTGTAAACTTGCACTTAATGAGCCTTTGATTCCCAAATGAACCTGACCCCTGTTAATAGCCACCTGTTCTGGGCCTGTGGGGAACGAGCTGTAGCAAACACTATGTTGTTTAACATGATTAACACACAACAGCGAAGGGGGCGGAGGATGGAGACCACGTCAAAGGGGACCTATTGGTTTTTAATGATGTTTTTCAGCCTCTAACTGACTCTAAACAGCAGCACAGAGTGGAAGGGGTTGTAATAAAACGGCAGCAGGAGAGAGTGCTGTTGTCCTTTGTGTGTGGATGGGACTGTGAGTTATTTATGGGGCCTTTAACACGCTGAGGGGACAGGAGGAGGGCTGGAGAGGTGAGCTGAGTGCTGGGGTGGAGAGATCAGATCATCCAGCGGAGTCGACAAAGTGAAGCGTGTGCGTGATGGAACAGCTCTTCTCCACCGTTTTAACACAATTCCTTCTCAGTCCTTTTGTATTTTTCTCTTGCTCTGTTATCCGCGAGGATCATTTGAATTTCCTCCCTCTGCCTCTGAATCAGTGTCATTTCTCTCCTGCCTGCTTCCACTAATTTGGCGTTAATGCTTCAATCTCCTCTCTATCTCCTCCACCGCTCTAATATTCCCGAAGCCCTTTATTGTATCAAGAGCCAGCTCGACGTCTCACGCTGAATAAAATCGACTTCATTCTTTAACCATCATCCACACTAATGTGTCTAACGTTTCACTATCTCTCTGATAATCTGCCTCTTCCTCGTGCCTCAATCTCTCGTTTACGGTGAGTAAAGAAATGGGGTAAAGATCGAAACTTCCTTTAATGTACCAAATATTTCACTTGAGCACTTTCTCGCTTGTTTTCCATCCCGTTCTCTCTTTTTGTCTCTCCGCACTTTATCCCCACTCACTAGCCCCACCCCCATCCCCACTCCTCCTCAAGTGTGTAACCAAGGGTGCGAGATGTCTGGTCAGAGAAAATGTTCCCACATATTAGAAAGGCTCCTGGATTCTGAGTGGAAGTGGCCAAGGGAAGGAAAAGGTCAAGTTCAATACAGTGGGTGAGGAAAGAAGGATGAAGGCAGCACTGTGAAGAACGTGATTAATACCAGGCGCTGAAAGGGCACCGAACTAACACTGCACCGCTTGGTCCTTCATTTCCTCTTTGAAATATCTATTCATTGCATTTCTTATTGGGCATCACCCTCTTTATTGCCGTTGTAGGTTAAGTAGATCAATCAGTGTTATATGTTGTGTGTTGGTAAATGAGCAACCGTGTCATTTACTTCCTGGCTGGGACAGAAATCTCTAAATTTATTGATAAATACATATAACACACAACAGTAAACCAGTTTTATTGCTATTGTCTTTTGATGGGTTGTGTGCTCTACAAAATATTGAATTTCTTGTCCATTATCCTTTTGCGTTGGGAAAAAAAATCTATTGTGCAAAAACCAGTAAAAGAACTAGTTTGACCAAAGCCCTGTAAGATGGCTCTGAAATTCCCTTTCGGCATAGCAAACATTACTTCCTTGTGTCGATTCTCTCCTTGCTCACGCTCTTCAGTCTTCATCCCTCGTATCATGTAAAACAACAAGGAAAAAAATTCAATCACAATAAGCAAATTTGCTCCCCCACAGGACACCGTGGAGAGGTACTCCAATCAATGGCCTTGTTCTCCCAGCACAGGCCTGGAGCCCAGAATTTGCATGACACTGGGCGAGTTAGCAGATAGTCTTTACTCCCTCTCTCCTTCAGAAGCAGCTAAACACAACCGCAAGCTTATTATGACCACACCACAAACAAGGACACACACACACAACATACAATTAAACAGAGAGACGCTGTTATTTTAACACAAAGATGTAACGTTTCCACAGAGCAATTAATGCAACTTATGCAGCTTTGATGTGGTCTGGTTCCTGCTGCTGTTGGTGGCTGGATAATAGGCTTGGACTGGTGCATTTATGTATTTTGTGTTGTTCATGGACGTTGTGTACTTTGTAGTCGCAAGGTCATTTGCCTGAGTTGTCAGCTTTCTGCCTTTACTTCCTACAGCACTTATCACCATTTTGATTGATTTGAAGTTGACATCAGTCTTTATTAGCTTGAACCTTTACTGTGCTAATTGGCATCAACTACATTTTAATGGCCACAATGCAGTTGAAGGCTACACAGATGTTTATCCTTACAACAACACTGCTCTTACTAGTGCAGACAGTCCAGGCCCTGGCGTTAGACCAGCTAGGACTTGGTGCCAACGCTGGAACTGGTTCTGGCTGAGACACAGGTAAAAAAACAACTGGTCTGACTTGCTGGAAAAGGAGCCAGATAACAACAGGTAGACGTTGAATGTGAAAACCTGCTAACAGAGGGTTGAACAGGGCACTAAATGTTGGCTGTGAGAGCCTCTGCCATAGCTGGATGTAAGCTGATCAAGGCTGCAACAGCATTTGTCATTTTTATCAGTAAAATCAATACTTCCCATCAACAGATACAAGTTCGTTGGCATAGCAACAGTAACCGATAGGCAGGTTTGAGTAGACGGTACACATACTGATCAAACACACAGGCCTATCCTTTCCCTTCCTGGTTTCCTCAGCTAGCAGCTGAAGGGGAGAGAAAGGTTTTGTGCCTGCAGCAGCTAAGTGGCTCGATGTGCTATCGACTGGTTCATCGTGGCAACCTGCAGAATTCCACCGCCTCACACCCGCCCTCCCCTCCTCCTGCACCGCCACCCGCCGCCCCTTCCTCCCTCTCTCCCATCCCCCACTCAAGGGAAGCGGTGACGTGGGGACTCCCGGCTCTAAGGCACGAGGAAGAGACAGAGACAGAGAGAGGGAGAGAGAGAAAAGACTTCTGCACAGCTACAGAGACGGAGAAGGAGCCGGGGAGAAAAAAGATAAAGATCCTCCTTCTCCCAGTGACAATGACACTTGGAGAATCATTCCGAAGCAATGAGCCAGAAAACGCTGAGAGGTGGCTGCCATTCATCCTCCTAAGCACAACACTCAGTCACCACCACACCACAGCCGCATTCATCTTCAGAAGAATAGCACTGGCTTAACAAAAATATTTGGACGAATGCTCGTGTCCAATGTGAAATACTCAACAGAAAACTGAGAGCATGAGACGCGTGAGACGCGTGAGACAGTGCAGCGTTCTTCAGTAACACCGCTGCTAAAAGTATCAGGGCTCACTCAAATATATCTTATTGTAAAGGTTGATGCGTCTCATTTACTGAAGAAATTCTTACGTTTCTTTCATTTAAAAAAATGACATTTAAAATGGAAAATGACAGAATTCTCCTATTATGAAGCGTTGCCTAAAACGTTATTATTAAAATGGCAACATAACATGGAAACCTGAAGAAATGAATATTCTATATTAGTAACTTTTTTATGTTTTGTACCAAAAATACAGAATATTCAGCATAAAATAACAAAGAACTGTTTCAGCAGCTAAGTGTCACTTGTTCCCCAAGTAGGATATCTTGTAATTGCCTGAATTGAATATTCACGTCCCTTCTACCAGCACTTTCTCTCTCTCGCTCTAAAAATAATCAAAAATACCATTTCATTTCCCCTCAGTCAGCCTCGGGTCATGCGCTGACGATGAGATGGAAAACACAGCGTGTCGTTAAGCTGCCAGCTAATCAGTGCTGGCTAGTAATCCACCCCCCCCCCCCCCCCCACCCCTTCCTCCGCCTCCTCCTTTCCGTTGTGTCTTCCAAGCAGACCCCTTCTCTCCCTCCACCATCTCTACCTCCACCACCGGTGCCGCTGCTGCAGTCAGCCCGTGAGATGGATGGCACAGCTTTAATCACCCCCTGCAGTGCACTGTCAGCGTGGCTGCAGGCCGCCCTTAACATTTACGCCGCATGATCACACACGCACCCACAAATAAGCACAAGCCAATAATTGAGAAACCTACTCTCACTTTCCTCTGTTTTCTCTTTCCAGCCCCCTCCTCCTTTCCAGCCCACCATGCACCCCTACTCCTCTCCCTGTCACCTTGGATGGATTCAGTGGGACGAGGCTATGCCTTTAGGCCTGAGGGCGCTGGTCCTCCTCCTCTTTCTCCTCTACCACCGCCTCCTCGCAGTGTTTTCCTGCCATTATCTCCGGTCTGGAGTCTCATCAGTCTGCACAGTAGCGCTGGCTTCCAGCTGTCTCACCAGCAGCTCCTGCCAGAGGAGCCGGGAGGGAGGCCGCTTCTATATCGGCATCCTCTCATGTGGCCGGCGTCAAGGTTCCTCTCAGGCAAGCTTTTAGTCTGTACTGAGGCAAAGACACACACACACACACACACACTGACTGGTATTCATCTCACTCATTGCATTCATTTTAAGCGTCTCAGATTTGTGCATGGACTTCATCATTTTCAGAGACTTTATTCTACTTTTATTGATCTGTGCCACAGACATAACTGCACTGATTTACACTGAAATAACCAAACATGCACTGCATTAAATGTAGGCTCCAAAGCTTTTAGCGTTTGAGGTAAAACTGGTATCTGGGTATTTTGGGCTTGTCTCTTTTTTCTGTTGTTGTAAGTAAATGAGCATCTCAGGGCTACAATGTTACGCTGGTGGCTTATTGCTGTGTTTTTATCATTTACAGTAAAGCTGTGAAGAGCCTTTGTCTCTAAAGCATCTTTATGTTTATTAAATCCGTCCGATGAACCACAGTAAATTTAAAGCTTTCTCAAAAGCAGTTCGTCCAGAGCTTTGAGAAATGCCACCATCACTTCCCCCTCATGGGAGGTGATGAGCACGAACTGCTGCTGTACAGATGAAATCTTGTGTTTTCATGGTGGTTATGTTAGATATTGATTGCCATATGTTTGTGTTGATCCTTCACACCTCGACGTCCACTCCAGCATTTCCCCAAGGGAATTCAAAAATCTGTAATAGTTATTATTATTCTTTCCAGTTTTTAATGGTTTATGTGCATTTTTTGGATCTTTTATTGGATCTTGTCTGCCCATTTCCAATTACTTTTCTTCCTGTAAATGTCTTCAGTTGTGAGCCTTTTTTTCTTTTTTGCTTTCTTACAGTCCTAGTAAAATAATCTAAATTAATCAAATAATAAACAATGAAATGCTAAATGTACTGAATAGAGATAAATTCAAGTTGTTAGATGATGTTTTACCACATTTGCTCCACTTTACTGACTCTGCTCTGGTTATGTACTTTAAATATTTTAGGAACAGTCCAACTTTAAAAAACTCTCCTCTGTCCTAACATTTACTTTCTATGCATTTAACCTTAAGTCATTTCTCTTTATGATATGTTTTCACTTGGTCTGTGTATATCTTCCTAGCTATTATTTTTGCTGCCTGCCAAATGAATGTCCTTGCATGTGTGTGTGTGTGTGTGTGGAGCATACACTACTACTCCCCTCTCGACCTCTTGACCTGACCATCAAATGAAGCCACGTGCATGTTTCAAAGCCAGACCGGCTCCTCCTCAGCTGCTGTGGTGTCTCCCCTCCAACAAACACTGATGTCACCTACCCTCCACCCTGCCAGATACATAATTATGCTGTTTTCTATTCATCACTCATTGGAGGCACAGACAACAGAGAATGACCAGGTGCAATGCTGCAGCACAGAGCCTTATGGGTAATGGTTCCACCTGTTCTTGTCCACCTTGCTGCTGGGCTTTTGTTCCTCCTCCATAAATATTCACTTTTATAAACTCATGTTATGCTGCTCAGCTAATTGCAGGTGAGTCAGAGCAAATATCACAGGGAAATTCAAAGGTTTAATAAAAACTGGTTTGTGTGCACGTAACGTCTGAGGGAAACTGAACCTACGTCACTATCAGCCCAAGATCCATTATGTTGACTTTTCCGGCGTGAGTCACCAAGCACAGCGGTCAGTCATGAGCCCTACTCCCTCTGACGTCCGTGCACACGCAGAACACACATCTTCATCAATTACGCATCTAAAGCGTCTGAGTCACTGCGATGCCAGGGCACATCTTACCCCCCGTCCTCACTCAAAATGCAGGGGAGAAGCCAACAGCTTGTGCGGTGAGCTGACGCAAGCATGTGCATGTGGGGAGGGCTCACAGGACTCATCCCACCCATGAGTCATGTGCACCTATTAAGACGTACGTCATTAAATCTCAGATAGAAATAACTTTAACATCAGAACTTCTGGAATCTCTAATCACATCCTGTTGATTTCTGTTCTAAGCTCAATTGTTTCTCTTTCCAGCATTTCAATTCTACTCAGAGGATGAGATGATGGCAGTGAGTTCATGAAAGCCAAGAACCTAATGCTGTCACCTCAGCGGGTTTAGAACGTTTGTCACACAACAGCACACAGGAGGAAATCGGATTGTGTAGAGTCAGCTCTACAGAGTACTTTTACCCTTTGTCATTCCCACAAAGATACATATGAGAAAAACAGAGATGTTAGTTACACACGGCTGCTGCTTCACAACGTTTAGCCACATTTTAACACATAACACTGTGTACTGGCACAATGAAGAATGAGGATCTGCTTCATAAATAATGCAATACTATCACTGTCATCAGTAACACTGTCATCAAAATGCTAATTTTTTTTATTTTTCATTTAAATTTGTTCAGCTACATTCAGCGGTTTACAAATATCACCTGTAGTGGTTAAAGTCTCCTTGATGGGGTAAACATATACATCACACATAACTATGTACATTATCCTTTTGATTTATTACATTATCATTCTGCATTTTTCTAAACCAATGAAATACATCAGGCTGAGCCAGCAGGTTACAAGCTGCCTGTGGTGCAGTGATGACTCACTTGTTTTATCTTTGTAAGTAAAAAAAAAGAAAACAGAAAGGTCAAACAGTTAAATGAGTTCAGGCTGATGACAGTTTGGGTTGGTCACCTGTGACTGTTGACAGCCCATAAAGGTTTGGTGTTGTAGTACTTAAAATAACTGAACAGAAAGCACAAAAAGAACAAAAGATCAAAAGAAAGAAAGAAAGAAAGAAAGAAAGAAGGTCATGGTTGTTGAAGTGTTTGCCTGTTGACTTACAGTATTTTAAAGAGAACTCTCTTATTGTAGTTGTTTGTGTTTTATGTTATGTATGTATTTTTTCAGGAATCATAAAGGTCCTTTGACTCATTTCTGACGCAGCTGAAGGCACAGAGAGCGTCCTTTCCAGGTCATTACAGGGAGTTTCTTAAGCTGATAGGAAACGTCACATTGATTCTTTAGAGTCTGTTCACTTATTAATCACATCTTTTCCACTGGACTTTGGGCCATGACACATTGTCTCCCCTCCTGCTGTCGTTTGCTCTACATGTGGCCTGGTCCATTTCCTATGTGGAACTGTCGTCTTCATCAGACGTCCCCACAGACAGACAGAGGGGTTTCTGTAAACATGAGCTGTCATGTACCAGCGGTGCCTCTTCCTCCTCATCACTGTGTGTACTGTAAAAAATCCCCTTCAACAGACTTATCACAAAGTCTACTGAGGATTTTTGGTTCCTCTTTGGTTCTGGTATTTTTCTAGCTCAAGTCCTCTTTTGTAAACTTTCAAATATTTTAACTCAGATTTTTGCCACCACACTTTCATTCCCCCTCTCACCATGTCACAATACATTTCCCTTCACACATGTCCTTAAATAAAAGGTGACACATAACACTCCCAAAACTAAAATATCTCAAATAACTCCAACCAATTACCAAAAAGAGAAGAGAGAAAAATGAAAGTTTAAATGAGAAATGAAACTTCACCCAAACTTAGAGATGCAGCTGCTAAAACATCAGTGGGTCGGTGTATGTGGGTTTTGGCTGAATTCATCCCTGACCTTTATTATGAAAAGACGCATTCATTCAATTTATAGCTTTAATTTGAAACGATAAAGTCCTGATATGAATTTTAAAAGACTGTGAAAATTAAAATGACACAATCAATGTTCGACTTTAAAGGAAAGTTACAAGAACAGGGACAGGTTAATTAAATCCACCAAATGTACGATGTTTTTCATTAATATTATCCAAGATTTCCCCATTAGAACGTCCCGACGTGTGTGTTAATGCAAAAATAACCTTTAGGATAAGGTCAGTTTTCTGTGCTTTCCTGTGAATTTCTCACATTTTTAGGGGAAAGCCCTTTAAATGTCAGCAGGGTGAGATGCGCCATTGTGGCACCTGTGCAGCTGCTCCCAGGTAACAGGACTTAAAGCCCGTTAATAAACAGATGAAGACGAGTTTTGGAATCGGTTGTTATATTAGGTGTGTTTGTGTCATGGTTGTGTTGTCTTGTCTTCCCTGTTCACCAGCTGCTTCATGACGGTCAACAACCACCACATGGACTCTGATGTGACTACGTGCACGTCTGAAACGGCTGGACGAGCGCTGCCTTCGGTGCCGCAGCCCGTGGACGTGGCTGTGCCGGTTTTGCACCGACGTGTGCCACAGCGTGGGCTGCGCGCGGGCTTCCTGCCCGGTGCGGCTCAGGTGAACTTGTTGTGTGTTTTTCGCGCTCACGGTACCATTAATAAGATGCGCACGTGCGGCATCACATTCCATCCGCCCCTGGAGCACGTGCCATGGTCCAGGGCTGTACACAACACCGTCGCGTGAGCCTTGTGCAAGCTGCATCGTCCTTTGGCGTCAACGACACTTGTTCTTAATCAGCGTAAATATCATTTAGGATCCAGCCCAAACGGCTGAGCGTGAACCCATCATGGAGTGTTTGGTGCAGGGGGTGACATTTTGACGCACGTCGCCTCTGGACAGTATTTCCTGACAGTAACACCGTTCACTGTTTCTAACTAGCCACCAGTTCATGCTGCTTGCCATTAATTTGAAAAATGACGCAGTTGAATTGGATGCGCCCTTGTGCACGCGCATGAGATGCTGCTGCTGCTGGCTGCGCGCGAGCCAGCTCAATGGCTGGAATGCAAACCGGTGAAGACGAACGCGCGTGGCGACAAAAAGCACCACATTTAACGCAAACAGACAGACGTTGGTGCGTTTCCCGAGATATTTCGCCGCCGAATTGCTCTGATTGCCTTATAAGGAAAGACAGCCGTGCCCGTCTGCCATAGGCCGGCGCTGCAGCCTGCACCTTAACGCTTTCACTGCTGAATTTTATTTGGTCCGACGGTCCGGAACAATGTGCGAAGGTCCGCAAAGACATTTAGCGCCTGTAATCTTTTTATTCGGAAACCAGTGTATCGAATTTGTATTCTTGGTTAGGATACAAGTGTAATTAATAGCAATAAACGGGGTGAGGGTTATATGAGCCAGCTGGTGCTATGTGGTTTGTCCAGTTGTGTCAAAATTACCCCACAGGTGTAACCTTGGAAACCAGCAGGACTCTGGCGCTGGTATCATAGGTCTGTGGGTCCTTCGCCCTGTGCCAAGGTGACAAGGGACCCGGTCGGTGCCCGTCCGGTCCGGCTCAGAAATAACCCCGCTGGAGATGGCGACCCGCATCGGCTGCCATCAAGCTGGGGGGGGGGGGTTAAGACCGTGAAAATCCATCAGAAAATCCCCGCGACACGGTGCCATCTGAAATGTCATCTCTTTGTGTGACCTTCACTTACAGAGGGGATAGAAATCCATTCATTGTAATGCGCATAACAGCGGCCTGTCTCTGTCCGCAATTCAGCTCGACACGGGCTTGATTCATGCCGCGTTACTCACACAGAGGCGGCTCCGTCCAGCTACAGGAGCGCGGAACGGGACTGTGTTTCCCTGTTTCAGCGGGATTCCCTGTGAAAGACGAGGCCTCGTTATGCTGGCGGTAATAAATCAATGTCAAACACGCCACGGCCTTGACTGCGGTTGGGCCTATTGTGAGTTCGCAGGTGGACGAATCCCTTTTTTAATAGGAACTGGCTCATCGTGTCTCATAGATAATCGTGGTCTTGTGTTATAAACAGGTTTCGGGCGGCTCTGTCTGCAGGACCGAGGGGGCAGATACGAGCCGACTGGAAGCGGCTGCACAAGCAGAGTGTAGTCGCAGGCCTTGGCCAAGACGCTGAGTTCCAGTTGGCGACAGGTTCATCCAGGCCACTGTTCAGACGGACCGCTCGTCTCTTCCACTCAACCCTCCTGCAGTCGGATTTCGCTTCACGTCCAGTGACACGGGAGGGAGAGGTGTTGATGTCAGGGTCTGCATTCAGCTCGGAATTTTAATAACTGCAGGTCACGCGTTGAAATTGTTTCCAGTCTACTTGGTTTTGGTTGAGCAGGTTAAGTCATGAGATTATTGTCACTTGTATAAAAACGTACGAGACTCATCCCTGTGCTGTCAGAGGCAACACCAGCTGATTTCACACATCCCGTGTTTTCTCGTCAGAGATCCAGCCAAATTCTTTTATGTGTATAAGTATATGAATAATAGGCTACACACCAAACAAGAAATCTGTGTAAATGATATGTTCCTTGTTACTTACAATGTAATAATGTGTGTATGTCATACCAGATAAAGGTATATTTACACTGGCCATACAATAAAACAGCAATATAACACAATGTCCTACTAGTATCACCACAATAGCGCTTGTTAAAAATTACAAGATTGTCTATTTGTTCATACATAATGTCATGGGAGGCTTTTCGACATTTTTCATGCCTCACCAAAGTCGTGATTCATTATTTTCCGACTGTACGCAAATGCAGCACACGAACAACCCCCTCCCCATTGCCTCCTCCTCGTCTGACGTCACGCCACCGGCTATTTGCATGAAGTCTTTTCTAGCTGCAGCTCGGACTCGCCTGCAGAGCGACTCTCTGAGGGGGAAAGCGAGGGAAGAGGCGCAGTGAAAACAGGAGGAGGAGGAGGTGGGGGCACTCTTGTGTTTCACATCCTAGCCGCGGAAGGAAAAACACCCTGAAAGCGAGCGTAAGGTGTCGGATACCAAAAACAGAGAGGGAGAGAAAAAGAAACGCAAGAGCCGCTTCTCTTGTATCGGAAAATGGAGCTACCCGCCGCCGGAGAACACGTCTTTGCGGTGGAGAGCATCGAGAAGAAGCGCAGCAGGAAGGTTTGTCACAAGGATTGAAGGACGTTTCTGCGCACATGCACGAATGTTCTAGTGCCTTTCGTCTATCTGTCAGAACAGCTGCTTGTTTTCTGTTTCTCGTGTTTGGAGCACGTCGGCGTAACGCAGGGCGCAGTTGGCTGCGTAAAGTAACGTTACGCTTGTCTCGTTTCTCTTCGTTCACAGGGGAGGGTTGAGTATCTGGTCAAGTGGCGAGGATGGTCTCCAAAGTAAGTATTCTCCCAGCCGATAACAGCAATCTCCTCAATTATAATGCAACATTCAAAGCAGACCCGTGCGTGCACGCGCACGCGCGTGTGCATCTGGCGTGCGCGTCCGCGCTCATGGGTGCTTGCGCGTTTTTGCTTTGGTCGGTTAACGCACTGGCCTCGATGATGGATGTAGTTTCACAATGTATGCAACCCCCCAAAGCCAAATGAAGGGGGAGATGTCTGCGTTCGCGCCCGGTGTGTAGGAAACGTGTGCCTGTACAGTCGAGGAGGCTGGGCCATGGCACCCGCCTCCTCCACACCCGTGCGTAAAAGTTACTCATGATTTATCACACGTGGATGTTCAGGGAATGCCCGTGTCTCAGGTCGTCGTCTACCACTCCTACAAATATGAGCGGTGACAAAATAAAAAGCAACGTTAAATAATGGTTAGGCGTAGGATCACCTGCTCTCCTCAGTCACTGCTTATTACTGTCACCCACACACTGTTGTTGCCATTGTGTGTTCACTTTTCACATTCTTCTCTCTGAATAGATACAACACATGGGAACCAGAAGAAAACATTTTAGACCCAAGACTGCTGGATGCTTTCCAAGACAGGTAAGTGGAGAGTCGGTCAAGCACAGGGACCTAAATTAAATCGCACAGTAAATGAACCAACAGGTTTACCGTCAAACATTTCTTACCTTTCCAGTTCCAGCTTGAGGATCATGTGTCACTCATCTTCATGTACAAAACAGGAACTTCCTATGTTTGTATTTAGGAACTATGCAGCCTAGACACACGTCATGAATAATCCCATGATGATAATAAGTGGCGCAAACACATAGTGTCAGTCAAAGGTGCAGAAATTCAGGGCCTGGGGGTTTGGATTAGTCTTAACACTGGTGTCATCAGTGTTCAGGTTTGGGTTAATCAGGGATACTGGAGCAAGCGGTGACTGTGTATGTACCTTTTGACAACTGATATGTTATTTCAGTGTTTAGAAAACATGGCAACTCATTACATGAGCCAATAAACCAACAGTGAAATGTTAAACTTACCGAAGCAAGACTTCTGTGTGACTGGTCAGGGTTTTTTCCAGCGTTTACTTATGTGCACCATTACGCTTGGATTATAATTGGCTTCTGCACCAGGTGTGATGTCACAAATTCACGCTTGAGCTGAGGTGAGCACAGACAGTCTCTTTTACCAGCACACAGCCTTCAGCACTAACAACACTCTGCACAAGTCAAATGTTTACATGAAGGAACAATAAACAAAACATATTTGCGTTTACGCTGCTCATGATGCAGTTGACTGTTGAGAATAAATGAGCAGAAGTAAACAGGGAACTAAACTGCGTCTTAGTAGTTGTTGGAACAGTCTAAATTTCCAATCATAGAAGCCATATGTTAGTAAAGGCTCCTGTGTCCATAGTTTTCAAACCGCCATAGTGACATTAGCTGCTAACTGCTAAATAGCCTGTTGAGTGAATGAGCAGACACCTCCATGCAAAAGAGCGCTGTGAGTGAATTTCTTGAACGCATGGCGTGTTAAACTGTCACTGGCTTTTCTCTGCTTCTCTTTCAGCTTTTGCTTACAGCAACCTTTCATGCACAGGTCACACGTAAAGCAAAACACCGCCATCACTCCGAGTCTGTTTTTGCAATTACCCCTCTCTCTCTCCAAAGAGGAGATTTTATTGAAACTAATTGCGTGTCTCTTCAGGGAGCCAAATCGTCTGAATGCCAGGCTATGAAAATACACTGAGTCGTCATTGTAATTAGATGTGAGGGAGGAGGGTGGGGGAGGGGGCTGACATCACTCCTGTCTGCGGTATTGAGTTACTGCCTTGGACAGACTTGTATGGTGACTGAGGAAGCAAAGTCAGAGAGCCTCCACACATTTTAGGGGATAACGATCGTTAAATATGGCAAAAGATGTATAATCTTTACAGTCACTGCTTGTGAAAAAATGGAAATGGACAAATAAGATGACAAAAGTGCTCCTTGAAGTGTAGTGTAACTCCAACCTGTAACGTGGTATCAGTGTTTTCTAATTGGGCCTAAGGAGGACTCCCATGACGTAGTGTTGCTATGCAACGGCGACTCATCCCTGTGAGGTGGTTTCATTGATTGGCTGCTGTTTTGTTCCCCCACAGAGAACGTCAAGAGCAGCTGATGGGATATCGTAAGAGAGGACCAAAGCCCAAGCACCTTCTGGTTCAGGTAAGAAAATAAGGACACTTTTATAATAATTTTCATGTTTTAAATGAGTACACTAGGAGTTATTTGATCAGACTGTAGAACACACATTTTGATTGTTTTTACAGGCTGTGAGTAGTTTCCCCATGATGAGTAATCTATGTGCAGTGAAATGTTCAGTGGCAGCTATTTGAACATTTTCTGCCACTATGTTATCTACATTCAATTCCATAGGGACTTTTTCGGGACAGTACAGTTGTAGCTAAATGACTCTGAACTGCCACTCCATTAATCAGCAGTCCAAAAGGTCAGGGGAAGCCCTCCAAGGAGTGTTTTTGTTCCTCTCAGGAGGAAAGTGATGGTAACACATGGGATAAAGTCAATGACAGGACACAAAGCAGCCAGTCACATTCCTCCGAGCTGAGGTCACAGCCACAGGAGATATACTTTGAAATGTCACCGTGATGGCCCGGCCTGTAGGAGGGCTGTTAGTTCTAGTCGTTCAGGCCTCACAGAGCCCCTTCACACATTCAAAGCCCAGTGTTTTCAGTACAACACATGGGCCTCAATGAACCAGTGAACTTTTTTTGTGTCCTGGCACAGAAACATATATAGAGAGTGTGAACGGTTACACTATTAATCAAATTCCCTGCCCAGAGGGTTTCCTTTTATTTCAAATTCAACAAGAAATCGCATCATTTATTATGTAAAATTTTTTTAAAGCCTCTTCATTCTTTTTTCACAGGTCCCTTCATTTGCCCGGAGATCCAGTATTCTGGCTGATCTTCACGAAGCATCGCTCGAGGAGGACGGCCGTCAAAAGAGCAGCCCCATTCAGATGTTCCACCCGCAGACGCAGCAGTATCAGCTGAACAGCAAGAAGCACCACCAGTACCAGCCGCTCTGCAGGGAGCGCGACACAGAGCAGCAGAGCAACGGGAAGAAGTTTTACTATCAACTCAACAGCAAGAAGCATCACCACTACCAGCCAGACCTCAAGGTGCAAGAGCCAATGTTTGCTAAACCCAGAGAGGTCAGCACTCCAGAGCTGCCCAACAAAGGGTACAACCTGCCTCCGGTTCTGCAGCAAAAGTGGGTTCGGGACAAGGAGTCAGGCTGCCTCACCAAAGTGAAGGATATCACCATGGAGCTGAAGAAGATCCCAGCTGGCTTAAATGGGAACAAGGAGCAGGAGAAAGAAAAACCTAGAGAGGATGCTTCAGCACAGTCTAATGGTGTCAGCAGCAGCAAACTAAAGATCGTTAAGAACAAAAACAAGAACGGACGGATTGTTATTGTCATGAGCAAGTACATGGACAAAGGAATGCAAGCAGCTAAGGTTAAAAACTGTGACTCTGAAACTGCAGAGAAGGCTCATCAGGCAGCTGATAACAGCACAGAGAGACACCTTGAAAAGATGAAACTCGTCAAGAAGCTCGGCCTCATGAATGGATTTGCAAAAAACTACCCCAAAGACAAACCAACTGTTCCCAGTTCAGGATTTAATGGAGATTGCCCCAAAGAAAAGCAACAGTCCCCCAAAATAGAGCCAGCTATGATGGAACAGGATAAACATGTCGAGGTCAAGGGTCAGGGGCAACTTCTAGCGGATCAGCCTTTACAACTGACAACCAAGCCTAATCTGCTCTCCCTGCCTTTGGAAAGGCGAGTTTCCTTTGCAGTGGACAAAAGAGGAAACCAAGGTGGACTTCAAGGACTAAAGCGACACCTCACAGACTCTGAGGAACACGGGAGTAGCAAGAGGTTTCTGAACTGTACGAGCGTTAACAGCGTATCATCCACCCAAAGCCTCAGCGCGGACCAAAAGGGACAGCAAGGTCACACTGGACTGCAGGACTGTGGGTACGCAGAGCAAGAGGAACCCATCGACCTGAGCATGATCAAGTCTAGGCCTAAAGCTGGAGACTGTGTCAAGGCACCGCACGAGACAGACGCGCACGCAGAGACGCACACGAAGACTGAAACGGTGCCATGTATTGATGCGCACACACAGAATGACACAGAGACAGATGCAGGATCAGAAACAAAGCCTCAAACAGAGACTCAAAGACACGTAGAGGAGGACAGAGCTGACTCTGTTGTGTCTGTTTCCAGCAGTGAAAAGAAGAAAGAGGAGACATTTCCCTCCTCCCAGCCATTCCTGGGAAATATCATCATCACGGACATTACCACCAACTGCCTCACTGTTACCTTCAAGGAATACGTTACAGTGTAGCACATCCGTAAAGAAACTGTACATAAGATATATTTGTATTTTCAGATGCTTGAATGTATAAATGAACCCTTAATGCTTTGATTTTGTAAAGCTGAGAAAAAAAATGAATCATTTATTGGGTTATTTGCATATTTCTTTCTAAAAGCTCTAGCTGTTGTTATTTCTGGAGGTTTTAACACGCAGTGTCGTATTTCAGCGATTTTTAAGACTTAGTAGAAAAAGCAAAATCGAACTTTAAAGATGCACTTGTGTAAATACTCTTCACTTTTCTATGGATGTCGACTGATTTCTCTACACTCAACCATCTCAGATAACATTAAACAAAGCTATAAGAATTTTTTGTAAGGGAGAGAATTTCTATTAAGTGAAATTTAAATTACAGTGTGTGTGTGTGTGTGTGTGTGTGTGTGTGTGTGTGTTGCAACAGATTGAGACCTATACCCAAACAAGCAGATACAGAAAAGTGAAGAGTCTTTTTGTCAACATGTCATTCGCTTGCTACAAAGAAAAGGGCATATTATTTTCAAAGTTAATATTTGATATATGCTCCTGATCTTTGGTCTCTGTTTGAACCTTTTATTGATTTTGAGTCCTGCATGTGAAGATCTGCCCCAGAGCTCATCACTTCCATTAAGACAGTAGATGTGTAAGATGCATTTCTTACGTTATCAAGATTCCGAAAATGCTTTTGTTTTCATTTATTAATTATATGAGTCACAGATCTTTGTTGACTTTGCCAGCTGAGCTGTGTGATCCAACTGATTAATACCATCGGCTGGGTGCTTCCACTTTTTTCTCTCTGTGTCATATTCGAAGTAGTTTGGCAACAGATGGTTGACTTCAAGTATTGGATGGCACACGTTATTTCCACGGTCAGACGTGTTCCCTTGTGTCATGTATGCCTCCTCTCCTTCTGAAATGCCAGGCGGCGCCCTGTGGTCTGAGGTGCTGCTCTTAGGGAACAGGTGCGCTTGTGGTGTGTTTGTGTGCAGACTAAAAAGTGAAGACTTCCTATCATACATTTTGCAATAATAAAATTGTTTGCAATTGATTTACAAACTTGTGTGACAGTTTTGCTCGTTTATTTTTTGTGATCCCATACAAACCCCAAAGAACAAACAACATTAAGGAGCAGATACAAAGCTCCTAAATAGTAACACATTGCCTCAGACGTTTCTAAATCTGTGCATAGCTCTGTTTGTGTCTGTGTGCAGGCTAAGGGGGGCGTCAGTTTATTTTCAGCCACCACTCGCCTTGTGCGCAGCGGCCCGTGGTTCGGGTGATCAGGCCTCCTGCATGTCCTCCTGTTTTACTGGTTTAATCCCCACCTGATTCCACCCGAACGCTTCATTCTGGCCTTTGGTTCTGGACTCGGTCGTTTGGTAAATGTAACAGTCAAAGCGCTGACCCTGTTAAGAATTAGCTTATACAGATGAAAATGTCCAGTTACACGGTTCCCAGTATCCTAGAGAAATCTATAAATCCCAAAGTGGTTTGTGGTTTAGGTTTCTCCTTGCGCCACGTTGACCAGGTGCCGCTGTCAGGTGTTTCCTGGATAAACCTTCTCGCTGGGAGGCGCAGCAGCATGTGGCCGCTTTCTTTGCTTGGTTCTCTCGTACTGTCAGGTTATTATTTCTATGTCTTTCAGCCACGCACAGCGCCGCAGATACAGCTGCTGTTGCTCGGATTAACGTCTCCACGAGCTGCGTGGCCCGTTTATTGGACGTCCAGAGCTTTCCCTCTGCGGCGCTGCGCCAACGCAGCCGCTGTCTTTGCGCCTGAAAGTGAGTTACGGCAGAAAATGGCCGCCACCCTGTCACAGCCTCCAGTTTCTTTAAACGCGCTGCAGCCGTGAGTTCAAATGTGTTTTAACAAAGCTGTAAATTCCCCGCAGGAGTTCAGACTAACACTAGTTCCTCAAAGTGTCACATCACTTAACATGTGTAATTGACCGAAAGGAAAACATTTCCTAACTCCTACGCCAACTGGTTATGGAATTCATTATATAAAACAAAAACTACAATTGTGCAATGACACCAAAGTGTTGTTTTGGATCCACCCCTTCCTCTCAACTGCCAGCACACTGTGGATTTGTATATGCCACGTCTCACTTAAGGCCAAATATTGTAGCAGCAGAATAAGCCGATATTTGTCCTGCTGCTTTCCAAAATAACACACTGTCTGTTTGTCTACATATGCATCTATATAAAAACAGCAGCTCTGGGTCGGGGTCGACTGCAGATCAGCTGATTAGGACATGCTTATGCTGGGTGAGGAGGCCTGTTGCGCGGAACAGCTGTTTAAACTGTGAACCCCTGAATGTTGTGAAAATGAACATGAAAGAATATGGACTAAATTATCCGAAGGTGTTCTGTGCTCATTTGAGACTTGCGCACCTCCCTGCGTGCGTTCAGCCTGGACATTAGTAACTACAGGCCGATGCTGAGACGTGACAGCAGCTGGACACAGTGGGAACTGGAGGCGTCGCCCCGGCTGTGGCCGCTTCATCCTGCTGGGATCAATAAGCTCCGTCCAGTGTAGTGATAAACAAACAAGTCCCCAGTGACTCAGCGGCTACAGTAAAGATGCTGATGTTTTTGAATCAACATAATCACATGCGACGTTGTGCAAACTGTCAGATGTGGTGTAGTTCATGCGGTAAAATGGAGAATTTGCGCACCGCGCGCATCTTCACTCTTAATTTTGCGCTGTGTCCTCCAGCCACCACGCACCAGCCTTTGTGTCTGCTGCGTCGGGAACTGGTTACCACTGAGGGCTGGCAGCCTCCGTATGGACGGGATTCTGGGATATGAATCCCCGTGAAAAACAGCTGCAAGGACATCACCTGCCTGAAAACAGACACCGTCACATTCCCATTAGAGCAGGAATGAAACCTAAAGTGTGGTGTGGCAGGCATGGCAACCGGAGGCGGACAAGTGGGGAGGACCTCATGTTAGTGACTAGTAATCATCTCATCTAACAACAAATCACTGGCGCACTGAAGGCAGCATAAAACGCTCTTTCTCCCCATGTTACTGCTCGATCCACGTTGGCATCTTTGTACCGCGGCCGTTTATGCGCGCACAGAGAACCAGCGTCTTGCCCGGATACAAGCCAACCAATAGTGTTTTAACGGCGGCGGCAGTGCTGCACTGCAGGCGCGCCGAGACCAATCGCGTCCAGAGTTTGAGGTGCGCCCATTTCTCCTTTCTATGTGCCGAGTGCTTTTGCGTTGAAAAATAAGACGAGGAGGAGAAATGAAACGTTTAAATCCACAGCGTGATCTTCTGTCAGACAGATAGCTGCCTTCATAGGGAAATATAAACTGTGGACTTCTGAAAGCACGTTACATTTGTTTCCACAAAAGATTCCGATGGTCGCACTGTTATTTATTATAACCTGTCAGTTATTGTTAAGCGCTGTGAGATAAGAGCGTCTTTCAAAATTAAATGTTAGAATGATTTGATGTCTTTTTTGGTGATGTTTCCTCCTCCCGCTGAGACTATAGTCGTCTTATTTGGGAATGAATCCAGTCTTCATGCGTTGATTTACGCAGGAGATATATCCACAGTATTTACTCTGGAGCAGCCTCGTTTCTCTGCAGACGAACGCGTCATATCCACCCGCATGAGAAGCGGGTCCCTGTAAAAGCAACGCGTTTAGAGAATAACACGAAATTCAACTTCCATTCAGGACTCATGTGCCAGCTGGTCCACGCACTGTGGACACGATCAAACACATCCCACAGCAATTGCACATAATACAGTTAAAGAATCCCAGGCGTAATTATCCAACTGTGGGAATTGTCATTGCCTCTAAACAAATTGGACTTATTCTCTAAATCACTAAAGCATTTCATCAAATAGTTTCACTCTGCTCATTTTTTTATCCGTTCATCAGTAACGCAGTTTTCTTCTTCCTCTCACCAAACCACCGGCAAAACCGCGAATAAACGTAAATTCATGAACAAATAAATTGATTGAAGTGAGGAGCTGGTCTGGCTGGTGTTTAATCAAGCGCCGATGCTTTATTCGCTCATTAAATAGACAGATACTCATTATCTCACTCACTTATGTTTTGTGCATAACGCATAACTTCAGTTTGTATTATGACTTGCGATTTAATATTCGACAAGTTTAAACTAACCAAATTCTCGACATTGATCATGTAAGAAATTGTATTTAAAATAAAAAAAATAAATAATGATAAAGTCAATTAATCTGTGGCTATTGTACCCCGGCCACTGTATAGGATATTAATATTTGTGGGTTGAAGACAGTCTGAAAAAGCCCACGTTTTCAGTAGAAACACTAAACGGTCTGCTAAATATTAAATGCTAAATATTACGTGAGTGATTAATGAACGTTAAGCAAAAAACCCCTGAACGTCAGCTGAACAGGGTCACGTGAACAAATCCTCCGGTTTCATCGTCACTGGATTTAAATAGTAACGTATGGAAAGAAATAATAAAGAATATTTGCAAGATTTACCAAAACATGATAGTTCAGTAATTCATAATAATTTAATGTATTGCTCGTTTGTTTAAATAATATTTTAACGTTTTCGGTAATATTTAGTAGGTATAACAACAACAACAATAATAATAATACATGTTCATCATCGTGTTCATCATAGACAGAATTTCCATTAGCTTAAAATAAATACAAGACATCTGTGCTCAAACAGATTTAAAGTAAGCCAAATATCGCATGTAGCCTGCATATATTTTCCCTCTGCTTATGGATTTTTGCATATGTTTTGGTTGGTGCATCAAAACAGATTATAACCACAAACAAAAGCTTACTGCTACTGTTTTGCTCCATTTACTCATTATTTAGCTTTGTCGTGTCATTATGTATCACTGCTTGTTTCCTCTGTTTCATGAATCGATGAATCGAATGTACTGTACGAATCATAGCTGACCATGTAAGACCCGTCTCAGCATTGCAGCCTTTTGTGATTACTCACATTTTACAGGTAATTTAATTAATTTGTCCAGTAGTTTGCACGTGGACAATTCCAGAAATCTCCCTAACATTCCAACTAGACAGCAGTGTTTGCAGCTGACTACCTATTTATCAGCATGAACGACGGGCCATAACGTATACATTCTAAAAAAAAGAGCACCACAACCCCCAATAAAGGACGAATAAATAACTTGATAACACGACGTGTTGTTTCCCTTCAGTTGATAAGATGAAATGTTTAATTAAGAAACAGAATATGAGCGCGATTCCCGTGTCTGTCGCGTACACGGAAAGTAACTAACAAAACGAATGCGAGTAAATAAACCATTCGCCATTTACTCATCAACATAATAACTTCTGGCGCGCGCATTTGCGCCGTTGCTGTATAGATATAAACACAAACGAAAGATGGTTCGTTTGTGTCTGGCGCTGTCGCATAAACATAGTTTCTTCATTCGCGTGGGGAGCCTGTCGCGCGCACGTGACAACGCTGTGTGTATGATAACACGTGTGTTTTTTTAAGTAGCTCGCATAAGTTGCGCCAAACGATTCGATCGCCGCGCCACCATTAAAACGAATCCACAAGCGCACGCTCCTCCCCTCACTTAGCAACCCATGGTAGCAACGGCTAGACCAATCAGCGCTCTTCTAGAGGTTCCACCGACCGCGGTTCCTTAGCAACGCCGTAAAAATTGCGCTGACGTCCATTCTGTTCAGGGTTATTATGGTCTGTTTGGAATTCAGAGTGGCTGGGACTGGAGGAAAATATCTGCTCTGCTAACGTTAGCGTCCGCCGAGCTAACGGTAGGTAGCACTGGAGTGAACATGGAGCTCTCTGCCGTCGGGGAAAGGGTGTTCGCTGCCGAGTCGATCATCAAGCGGAGGATAAGGAAGGTAGAGGTCAGATGTACCGCGCGCTGTTTTACGGGGCAGTCTAGCACCACTGCTGCCCTGCTCGCTAACGAAGTGAACGCTGTTTGTTCCGCAGGGTCGGGTCGAATACCTGGTGAAGTGGAAGGGCTGGTCTCCAAAGTAAGTACCGCCGCATTGTGCTGTACGTGTCGGGCCCGCGGCTGCGGCGTCGGCTGCGGCTGTCGCTAGCTCACCAAAGCTAGCGAGGCAGCCGGGATTCACGCTGAAAGGCGCACAGCACGATGGAGAGCTTAGCTTCCAGGCTAGCGCCGTAGCCATCACACAGCGAGTGTCAGCGCTCGCTTCCTTAAAGTAACGCAGTGTTTTTGATGTACAGATACAGCACTTGGGAGCCAGAGGAGAACATTCTGGACTCCCGCCTGTTCGCCGCTTTTGAACAGAAGTAAGACGCCTGGGCTGAGCCACTTAACTTGTCCAATAAATACACGGTGTCATCGGTGCACTTTGCTCCCGTGACACTCAACTCGGGTGTCTGCTGCTGTGTTCTTCGCAGGGAGCGTGAACGGGAGCTGTACGGGCCCAAAAAGCGGGGACCGAAGCCCAAGACGTTTCTGCTCAAGGTACGAACCGCTTCACGACGTGCGATCGTACTATTCGATCGTTTGTCCAACGCTACTATATAAAACACAGCCTGGTGAAACGCATTTTTAGTTTGGTTGTATTTGAACTAGATGCGCAAGGAGCCGACGTTATTCGGTGTGTGCGTATTCAAAACATCACCTGTGTGTTAACGAGGAAACGGTGTCACGCTAAAGACATTTTGGAAGAGCGCAGTCAACACAAAATACCGCCCAAGCGACTTTTGTCGTGCAAAAGAAAAAAAAGTTTAACAGAATAAAATCCTGTTTGCTTCAGTCCGCAAGAGTTAGACGAACTCAAAAACGACTTCATAAGCAGCAGCTTGTCTTGAGCTAGAATTTCTGTATTGCTATTAAAGACCGAGCGGTGGAAAGGCTTTGTCACCAGAGAGGAACCATTTGCTGTTGTATAACTGCTTGTTTGCCTTTTAAATGTGTACAGAAAGTAACAGCATCAGTGAAAATGTGTTTGTTTTTATTAAGAATTAATCTTTTCTCTGTATGTCCTAAAAGGCACAGGCTAAAGTTAAAGGGAAGACCTATGAGTTCAGGAGTGAGGCAGCGCGGGGGATGCACATCACCTACCCGACCGCAGAGCCAGTCGTCACACCTAGGGCGAGAGAGGGCCTAAGAGCGGTTGTTCCCACAATCTTCCCACCCAGCACAGTCAACCGCGGAGAGAGCGTACGTGTTCGGCCAGCAGAACTCGGTACCTGTGAGATCCAGCAGCCTTCTCTACAACAGACCTGCCCAGACGGCCTGATGCGGGTGCCCAAGAAAAGAGGCCCAAAGCCTAAGCCTCGCTTTAACCCTGCTGCCTCCGAGCCACACAGGAGAGATGAAGAACAGCAGAGCCACAGCCCCCACAAACTGGCCAAGCTCCAGGGAACTGAAGAGATGAAGCTGGTTAAATTTGCCCAGAGACATCCAGAGGACCACAGTCACTGCCATAAACACCACCACCATCACCACCACCACCACCATCACCGCACACTCAACCAGGGACTCTCCAGTGGAAGTTCCTACAAGCAGCCCTACTTGGACCACAGCCTGCATCCACACAGGATGGACGTGGACATACACAAGACTAAGGATGGCTCCAGCTACTTGTCACCCACACACTTCAAGCACCAGCCCACACTGTGCCAGAGCCGGAATCACCCCACTGAACTGCTGCAGATGGAGAAACCATATTTTATGGACAGGCCATCTCCTGCGAGGTTTGATGACGACTTGGATGAGGTGACGTGGAGGCCGTCTCTAGGCAACGTGGAAAAGATCCTGGTGACTGACGTCACCACCAACTTCCTGACGGTCACAATCAAGGAGAGCAGCACAGCTAAAGGATTCTTCAAAGACAAAAGATGATCTTCACACTTTCTCTGACTTCAGACCCATTCTGAAGTTCATAAATATTAAGCAAAGCAGTTTTTGTATGTAATGTATAAAAGCAAATTACATATTGTGCATATGTATATATATTTATATATATATATATTATAAAGTTGGACATTTGTTTAATGTATTGACCAAATCAAATGAAGTCCATTTCATATGTTGCACTGGTTAACATGTTGCATGTTTCCTTTGCACCAGCTGGCTAGTATGTGTACAGAGCTTATAAATTTGACTATTTTGCGAATAAAACTAGAATGTATTTTTATTTCATGTTTTTTCCTCCCAGCTTCAGAATTTTTAGAAGTAAGAAAATGTTGAATATTACATTCAGTTTGTGGGATTTACCTGTCAAATTTAAATGTAATCGAGGGACGAGAACCTGTTCAGTTAAACAGGGTTAATATTTAACAATGTTACTTGAGCACTTTGGATTTATAAAATATTAAGAAATATTATATGTTTTAAAGATTGAGCCTTCAGATTAATATTTCTAATTAAGCTAAATTAATACATTCAACACGGACACTTTAACTGTTTCAGAAGAAACATTAACATGGATTATATTTTACATTTTCATAGAAAAGCTTCCTGAAGCATTGATGTAATATGATAATGACATTTCTTGTCACATTTCTCTTAAGACGTTTTCCAATAAACACCCCTTTGGTTCATTTGTTGTGTTTGGTGGTTTTTTGTTGTGTTTGGTGGCGGCTCAGAGGTGAAAAAGCCGTGTGTCCAGACCTATATTTAGTTAACCTCAGATGACTTCAGTAAGAGTTGCGTTTTATGGGAAACGTGAGAACGCGACATTTTCAATTTGAAAGGCAGTAAAAGGCCTCAAATGAGCTCAACGCGTCACCCGAGCGTCCTTCTGCGCTCAACAGCCTCACAGCAGAGGAAATATCTGCTTTACTTAAATGAATCCCTGTAGGCCGCGACCTGTCACACGGAGTCATTTAATGGGACATTAATGTAAGAACGCCCACATATTGCAGCATTAATAGCCTACGTCAGTGAGAACCACAGGCCGCTATTTCACGAACTATATTTTTAAAATAAATATGTGGTAGACGGACGACGCGAAAACTCTTGTAATTCCAGTCTTGATTTTGGCTTCTTAAAAAAGTAAAAGTAAAATAATAACGATAATGATAATAACAATAATAATAATACAAACAGTCGTGCATTTTTATTATAGCAATTTTGTTTTTTTTATTTATTTTTAACTCTATTTCAAGAAAGAAAGAAAGAAGGAAAGAAAGAAAGAAAGAAACGATTTTTTATTATCGTGTCCATAAGTCCATGTTGCCTTTCTTGGTCCTGTAGGAGGAAAAAAATTGTTCAGAATTTATCATTTAAAGTCAAAATATTTATATTTGTAAATAATAAGTTTTTTTTATATTAGAGCAAAATGACCAGACTATAGAGCATCTGTCAGTTCTGTTTCACTTCTGTAAAACTCAATATTGAATTAACCCCCTGTGGCCTTTAGATGACTCAAACATGAAAACTGAAATAATGAAACACAACATGAGGAGGTATAAGGGTGGCTCTGAAACTGTTTTACAGGTTTCAGGGGTTTCCTGTTGTGCCAAACAATTGTGAAAAAACAGGAAGAGAAGTAAAAAAACAACTGTGAGAAAGTGCTAGATCATGAACAAGTAAATGATCAGTGCCATCAGGAAATTGCTGATGATAAAAATAACGATAAGATGAACAGATAAAGAGGTGTCACTGTAAATATTTGAATAATTAAAGGAAATGAGTTTTTAATGGTTTTGTTACTGTGGGCGGCGTGTGAGGGGACCTTTGTCAGCTTTAGACAGGGTACCCATAGTTCCTGTCACAGCGAGGGGAGCAGTGGGGGTTCAGCCAGTTCTCAAGGCTGGTCTCCTGGGCCCTCTGGTCCAAAGCCTGCATGTGGAGCATATGCTCCTGGGAGAAGGTGCAACATGGAGTAGTTAGAAATCCCAGAGAAAAGCTAATGAAGACATCTGATTACTGGACTGTCCTCATTTGCACTTGAAATTAAATGCATTTAAGGGGGAATTACAGAGGCAGAATGAAACCTCTGACTCAGATCTACTGTATTTATTCACCTCCTTTCATTTTCGCCACTGCACCCTGACAGGATGAGCCGAGTTCAGAGATGAGTACAGTTAAACAAAGGGACACATGAACAGATGCAGTGAAATAAGTCACAGACCTAATGGTATTTTCCTCACATTCTGGAAAAAGTACACAGGCAGTAAAGGCTGATGTTAATTGGCCAGTTTGTGTTTGATGGAAAGGCCTGGTGCTTTTGGCCATGAGAGGGGAATGGCACATTACAAAGCCAGTGTCCTGTTTTTAATATGTTAAAACCAGCAATCACTAAAATGACAAGATTATTGAACACAACGCAATAACATTCAGGAAATATTTTTCCTGTATTTTTGTAGCTTATGTGTACCTCACAACTTTGCTATTAATCCTCAGGTGACACACACACGTTTATATACATGAAATACATACACAGTATATAAACATTTAATAGTGCAGTATAATAATAATCATGCAGAACCACAGGTCTTATAAATGGTGTATGGGCGGTTAGCCATGACTACAGCTACGTTCCGCTGACTCTGAGGTCCTTTAAGCCCCACAGGACTACACCTCGGGGGACAGCTTGTCTCCGCATGGGGTTAAAAAAAGACACCTGCCTTTTGAACGCTGCTGTTACGTCATATGCAGGTTTAAGCTTTGTTTTGAGTTGACATATTTCTGTAATTGTACCATTATTAGCTGCCTATGAAATGTTTTTTTCTTTGTGCGTATTTTTAATATTTAAATTAATAAATGAGACATTTCTACATGAATAAATCCGTTATATGGTATCATTGAGTATTCATCTCTCCCATGAAGGCGTTAGATGAGCAGGCTTACTGGACCTTACCCTCATTGGCTCATCTGGGTAGCCGGGCTTCTGCCTTTTGCTGCGGAGGAGCTGCTTTGCAAAGCTCTCCTTGATGATAGGGTTGGCATCTGAGGGAGAAACAACCAAGTGGTTTTGTTGTTGTTACATAGCAGCAGTTTGCTGGGCAGCTAGTCATTGACTAATCTAGATTCCTCTCACTGATCCCACTGTTCATGTGCATGAATAAACCTGTCAGCGCTTTCTGCTGCTGGTGGGCTGTGGCTGACCTGACGTGTCTAGCTGGTCCATCTGAGGCCTGTGTTTCCCCCAACGTCGGACCCGTGGGAGCGGCCTCTCTCGTAAACACACACGCATGCACACCCATACTACAGTATCCTCTGGAAAGCAAGGGCTCTCTGTCTCTGCCTCCCTCTCTCCCTGCATGAATTATAGGCCGGGTATTTGGTAGAAGGCAACAAAGTGCCCATTCATCCTTCTTGCTCCTCGGGGAGTTGGACCCGCGCTGCACGTGACCCCAGTGAGCAGCCAGGCTGACTCTGCCTTCCTGTCCTGCAGGAGGGAGCTGCTGTGGACATAAACCCAGCTCTGTCAACACAAGGCCAGAGCTGCTGCCTGGGTCTTCACAGCAACGTGGCAAAACACTGACACACACGCGCACACACACACACACACACAGAGTCTAACATACATTAGCTGTTTTGTAATGTGTAAACATTATAAAATGGGTGCAGTTGTGTTTGGAGCCTGGTTAAAATAAATGGTAAAAAATGTGCAATGAATATTATCACTGCAAAAGAAAAGCTGTTAAATGTAGCAATTACATCAAACATCAATTTTGCATTGCATTTAATTTGGCATCAAAATACAGCCATGCAACAAAGACTTTCTAATTGAATGCGCGACACCACAAAATAGATCTACTGTTATTGATTGTCTGATCTAAATGTACTGCAGAGAACAAAAGGATCTCCTGCTGATTAAGAGTTACTCCATGCTTCAGCAGCGACACCTAACTTCAGGCGAATCCTTGAGAGCGTCTTACCGGCGTAAACGGTCAGCAGGACCAGGCAGAACAAAACCACCAGCAGCTGCTTCATCTTCTCTTCCCTGCCTGTGCGTTTGCTGCTCTGGGGTCCTGACTGGAATCCAGAGGGGTTGAAGAGGGGAGATTCTCCTCCTCTTCCTCCTGCACGTCACCCCCAAACATTCACAGACCTGCCTATGTTTTTGCCCACACTTATCCATTAGTCTATCTCTATAAATTATTCCACTCATCATATTATCCTCATATAAAATAATATGTTTAAATAGAAATTATTTGGCATCCTTAGCATCCTATTTTTTTCACATTATAAATTCATTTATTTATTTTTATGCATCATTGTCCGTAGACCATTTGCTGGTGACCAGGAACCAAGCCATCACTGGAGCAGAGAGAGCGTCAAGCATCCTAACTGTCCAATTGATCTGCCTGGTGCCCTGGCTCAAAGGCAAAGAGAAATTCCCACCTCCACCTCTGGGCGAGGTAACGTGCCAAAAAGACAGAAGAAGAAATGCAGCCAATACAACTTTAGAGCCAAAGAAGTGGCCACATCATGCAGACCTGGCCTTTGGGGCATTTTAGCACTGTTACAGTGGGGGTGAATACACACAGTAGGTAAGATACAAGCAAATTCAGTCCTACATTTTCAGACTTTGTGAGTAATAGCCAGAAAATAGCAGTGATGGGCAAATGATACCAAACCTTCGGAGCTTGCTTCAGTCTTCCTGAAGCGCAGTGATTTCAAACATTGTGACGGAGCTTGTGCCGAAACACCCTGTCACGTGACCGATGACGTCCGGGGCTTCAAACGCCATCTCTGCTTTACTCTCTGCTTTACTCTCTGCTTTACTTTGTGCTTCCTTGTTTCAAAACGTTTCGAGGCGTTTCATTGGCTCGTAGCCTTAAAATCCGGTTTAAGCCAATGACAAACTGACTTGTCGGCTTCAGTTTAGTTTATACTAAGCGCACGATATAAGATGCATAAAAATTACAGAAAAATGTTCTTGTGAGGAGATTTGGAAAGAAATTTGGAGAGTGATTTGCCAATATCATAACACCTGTAAGCAGTGGGATCATTTGGATCTTATACCACCAAATAAGGTAAAATACTTTTTTATGCCCTACATTTTCTAAATAAAAACCTGTGAAGAACAAAACCTTTGTCACTTTGCTACTGTTACACATTAACAGGTTTGTCAGGAATGTGTGTTTGTTATGTTTTAGGGGTGTGGAAATGTCTTACTCATTTAAACTTCTCTGTACTTCTAAATGTAATCACAGTCATATTATTAATTTTAATGTGTAAAAACTATTCAGCATAAACGAACAAAAGACATGACCCCCACACTCTTTTCTGGGCATTTATCGATGATAATGGTTTTTAAAAGTGTTGTTTTAAAACCCACAGTTTTGCATAGGTTGCTATAGAATAAACAGTCCGCTAGATGTCACTGACACTGACACTTTGAAGCTTTAAATATTTTTCGGCACAATTATCAAGAAAGCCTCAGAGCTTCAGGAGGCTTCACCAGCCCATCACTAGAAAATAGGTCAAACCATTTGAGAAACGTCGTGTATTTGTGAGGTATTTTGGACCCAGAGCTTCTCTTACAGGGGAGACATTACGGTTTCATTGTGAACAGAGTATGTTCATCTGTTTACTTGAATTTATTCCTCATTGCTTGTTGAATCAGCTGCATTGTGTCTTACAGATGAAATTAAATCAGTGTCCAGACGTTACACAAAGTTCTATGAAGCCGTAACTTAATGAATAACTGCTGGGCATTGAGAAAATGTGGACGAGTCTGATTCTGCACCTGGTTGTCTCTCAGCCTTTGTTTTTAGCTTTGTGGAATTACGACATAACATCAAAGGCTTTTGAATTTGAATATGAGTGAGAAAGTAAATAGCTTCAATGATTTATATGACTCACAACCTGCCAGCTCAGCTTTTACACTATTAGTGTGTTGTTCTCTTCTTCTTCGCATTAGTGACCTCTGCTGTTGTAACAACCAAACTGATCCTGTTTCATTTCACAATATTCACACATAACATTAGTTCTGGGTGATTCTTTTGTTCACACATTTATGTTTAATCTCATGGCTCATTTATCTTTACATCTGATGTTGTCCACTGCTGGCTTTGCAGGTCGCCGCTGTGCCTCACACCTCTTGCCCTTGAGCAACACTTTCATTGACTTAATGTTGCCTTGATCAATTATGACGCACTAAAATTGTAATTACTGAACACGCATTTTAGCTCGCGATGCAGCTCATGGCGCATGCGCCCTGTGAAACAGCAGACAGCACGTCAGGCGCTTAGAATCAAAGATGATTAGAATCATTTAGATGCAAATGTCAATACTTCCGGTTTTGGTCAAATATTAACAAAACGAGAAATAACAGAAACGTCTTGTAATCGGGTCTCAGTGTTTATTTCTAAGAGAAATATTTTTTAATAAATAATCTTAAAAATAAAATTTATTTCTTTGACACTGACATTAATCTATTGCAGTATAACTTTTAAGCAAACAAATGGAAGACTGCAACGCATTGTGTATCTAATTGTCAGAGTAGACTAAGCATATATTATATTACATTATATTATATTATATTATATTACTTTGTAGAACCTACAAACACATCCGTTAGCTTTCCCTTTGTGTATATAAATCCAAGCAGAAATTAACACATTATCAAAAAAGTAAGGAAGTTTAAAAAAAGGCTCCCCATCCACCTGCATGCAAAAAATTTTATTTATAATTATTTATTATCAGACTCGTCTCCCCCACTTCTTTTATAGGCGCGTGTTTATCTTGACAACAGAGGCTCTCGTTGTTTAATTTGCTTGTAATTGAATATATATTCAAACTGAGCCGTAGTTTTATTCAAAATGTTCTTGATATGTGCACTTTAGTTATTAACTCTGTCTTCTTACGCCAGTAAAAGATTGATGTGTCGCTAAGCGCTGTCACGTAAGAGGAAAGCGCTGCGGGCTCTTGGCTCGGCGCATGCGCGTTACCCAGCGGGAGGGACATATCTATCTCGTCATTTATATGCTCTCTGCTGAAGCTAGGTTAGCGGGTTAGCTCGCGTGTCCACCATCGCGTCGTCGTCTTCTTGTTTACAGCCCGTGTACGCGTGGCTTCCCGTCGGTGTGTGTAAACATGAGTGTGTCAGGGGGGACGTGGGCGGCGTCCGGGCTACCGGTGCTGGCTGCTTTTCACTGATCTCCGCTCAGTAGCGTCACCCGTCGCCGGCGCTGCCGCGATGTGCGAGGAAGGGGGCGAGTTGCCGGACAACTGCGGCTCCCGGGAGGACTGGACGCTGCTGGTCTGGACGTCTCTCGCCGTCGTCGTCCCGGTCGTCATCACCCTGTGGTGCAGCGTGCAGCGCTCCAAGCGGAAGACCTACATGAAGGACTTCTTCCGCCAGAGCAAGCACGGCTGGCTCTACACCGACCTGTTCAACAAGCCCACCTACTGCTGCGTGTGCTCCCAGCACATCCTCCACGGCGCCTTCTGCGACTGCTGCGGCTTGTGCGCCGACGAGCAGTGCCTGCGTCGAGCTGACCGGAGCCTGCCGTGCAAGGAGATCATGGCCCCTTCCGGCCCCGGTGGAGCCATAGAGCATCGCTGGGTCCGCGGAAACGTGCCCCTGGCCAGTTACTGCGCCGTGTGCAGGCAGCAGTGTGGCACCCAGCCGAAGCTGTGCGACTTCAGGTAGCGCTTGGTGTCGAGCACCAGCTGTTTTAAGCGTTGCTCTTCACATACTCAAGCTTGTTCCATCCCAACCAGTTAAGGAACAAGCTTGTGGTATGTATACATGTATTCCGGCAGCCTGCCAGTCATCCCAGGTCAGTGACAGACAGGCAGCACAGCAGGCATGGATTCTCATAAGCGTGTGTCCCTTTTTCAGGTGTGTGTGGTGTCAGACCACGGTGCACGATGACTGCATGGGCAGCCTGGCAGATGCCGAGCGGTGTGACCTGGGCGAGTTCCACAGCCTCCTCATCCCTCCTCACTACCTCTACAGCGTCAACAAGCTGCGGCGCAGGCACCCGGACGAGTTCAGAAAGGTGCTGACGCGCCGATGGCCTGTCTGGAGACCGTGTGCTCACTGTGGGCGTTTTCACGCAGCATTCCACGGCTGTTTAACTCATCCTGTTATGCTCGTGTTTTTGTAGCTGGCGTCTTCCTGTGGCACCGACTGGACTCCAGTGTTGGTGCTGGCTAACACTCGTAGTGGTAACAACATGGGGGAGGCTCTGCTGGGGGAATTTCGCACTCTCCTCAACCCTGTGCAGGTCAGTCTGCTGCTTCTCTTCTCAGCTGAACTGAGGGCAGATCTGACTCAAGCTTTCTCTATTACGTCCCCTTCAGGTGTTTGACCTTTCTGAGCTGACACCCTCCAAAGCCCTACAGCTGTGCACCCTGCTTCCCCCTGGAAGGGTCCGAGTGTTGGTGTGCGGTGGTGACGGCACAGTGGGCTGGGTGCTGGATGCCATTGATGCCATGAAGCTAAAGGTGAGGCACCTCTGTGCAAAGAGAGGGTGACTTATTTACTTAACTTAATTGCTGCTGCTCTTCTCCTCTCCTCTCAGGGCCAAGACCAGTTCATTCCACGGGTGACCATCCTGCCTCTCGGGACAGGAAATGACCTCTCTAACACTTTGGGCTGGGGTGCTGGGTATGCTGGAGAGATCCCTGTGGAACAAGTTCTCCGTAACATCCTGGACGCAGAAGTTGTCAAAATGGACAGGTGGGCCAGTGATGCAGCTTCCAGGGTTTGATCTGTGGACAACTTTTCTCCAGTTTAGATTGTAAACCTTAAATGATTCATTTTCTGATTAAAATCTAGCCCTTTATTATAAATATCTCGTAAACTACAAAATAAATGTTCAAGTGTTTATTTCTTTTTGTAGGTGGAAAGTGCAGGTAGCTTCTAAAGGCGTCTACTTCCGTAAACCAAAGGTGAGCTAGATTTTTTTTTCTTGACGACAACCAGTGACGCACCTAAATATAAAACGCTCTGCTGTTCCTCCATAGGTTCTGTCTATGAACAACTACTTCTCAGTGGGGCCTGATGCTCTGATGGCGTTAAATTTCCATGCACACCGCGAGAAAACACCGTCCTTCTTCTCCAGTCGCATCATCAACAAGGTCAGGACCACTGCATTTAAATGCACGGAAATATATGCAAATTAACTGGCAACGAAATGTAAACGTTAAGAAAAGGGACTTAACTTGTGAACAACGCGGTTTGTAGTGATGCCTGCTTTCCTCCACCCTCAGGCTGTATATTTCCTGTATGGCACCAAAGATTGTTTAGTCCAGGAATGTAAGGATCTGGATAAGAGAATCGAGGTAAAGTAGCTTTGTCTCCTAAGCTCTTATAATAACGTCTGTTATTATATCCTTATTATACCCATCATGTGTCTTACTACCTCAGCTGGAGCTGGATGGAGAGCGCGTGGCACTGCCCAGTTTGGAGGGCATCATAGTTTGTAACATTGGCTACTGGGGTGGAGGCTGCAGACTCTGGGAGGGTATGGGAGATGAACCCTGCCCCCCTACACGGTGAGACGCCGACGCTTTGCATATGGAGCCATGGACCAATATGTGGCGGATCTTATTGCATCGTTTTTGTTAATTGCCGTCAAGGCAACCGCTAACGAACACCAACCTTTTCGTTTTGCGTCCTGCAGGCTAGATGATGGTCTGCTGGAGGTGGTGGGTGTGTTTGGCTCCTTCCACTGTGCTCAGATCCAGGTCAAGCTGGCCAACCCTCTACGGCTGGGACAGGCCCACACCGTCAGGGTGAGGCACAAATGCAAATCAAATTTGAGCTAATATGCTTTGCGTCCCCGTGGTCAGTGGCTTTGTCTGTCACTCATGGTGGACTAATGTTAAGCAGGAAACAAACCCACCATTCCACATTCAAAACACAAATAATCAGCGACTGATGATGTGCTGCACATTTCAATGTTGACTGCGTTGAGCTGCTGGTGTTGTATTTAGAGGAGGCCTTTTCAGCAGCTTGTCTGGGTAGTAAAAGCTAAATAAGGCTGAAGACCTTCAATGCCTTGCTGACATCCCAAATAAAACCATATGTCACAGTCCTGTTGGGAATGGTCAGTAGATCAGATATAGCTGTTCCTCTCCCTCTGTTTGTTCGTTAGTGAGGCTGCTTTAAAATGATGTAGTCACTAGTTTCAGCTATTGTCAGCCTGGTCTCAGATGTATTGTATTCATTTATTGGCCAGCAGAGGTCGCTATATTTCAAAATGCCTCAAAATACGGATCCACTACTTACAGTCAGTTCCATAAATATTGGGACATCGACACAATTCTAATCTTTTTGGCTCTATACACCACCACAATGAATTTAAAATGAAACGAACAAGATGTGCTTTAACTGCAGACTTTTAACTTTAATTTGAGGGTATTTACATCCAAATCAGGTGAACGGTGAAGGAATTACAACAGTTTGCATATGTGCCTCCCACTTTTTAAGGGACCAAAAGTAATGGGACAACTGGCTGCTCAGCTGTTCCATGGCCAAGTGTGTGTTATTGCCTCATTATCCAATTTACAAGGAGCAGATAAAAGGTTCAGAGTTCATTTCAAGTGTACTATTTGCATTTGGAAGCTTCTGCTGTCAACTCTCAATATGAGATGCAAAGAGCTGTCACTATCAGGGAAGCAAGCCATCATTAGGCTGAAAAAACAAAACAAACCCATCAGAGAGATAGCGAAAACTTTAGATTTGGCCAAATCAACTGTTGGAACATCCTTAATAAGAAAGAACGCACCGGTGAGCTCAGCAACACCAAAAGACCTGGAAGACCACGAAAACAACTGTGGTGGACGACCGAAGAATTCTTTCCCTGGTGAAGTAAACACCCTTCACAACAGTTTGCCAGATCAAGAACACTCTCCAGGAGGTAGGTGTATATGTCAAAGTCAACAATCAAGAGAAGACTTCACCAGAGTGAATACAGACGGTTCACCACAAGATGTAAACCATTGGTGAGCCTCAAAAACAGGAAGGCCAGGTTAAAAAAGCCTTCAGAGTTCTGGAACAACATCCTATGGACTGATGAGACCAAGATCAACTTATACCAGAGTGATGGGAAGACTGCTGACAAAAGCAGCAGGATGAATTCTGAAGTGTTTCGGGCAATATTATCTGCTCATATTCAGCCAAATGCTTCAGAAGTCATTGGACGGCGCAGATGGACAATGACCCAAAGCATACTGCGAAGGCAACCAAAGAGTTTTTTAAGGGAAAGAAGTGGACTATTATGCAATGGCCAAGTCAGTCACCTGACCTGAATCCGATTGAGCATGCATTTCACTTGCTGAAGACAAAACTGAAGGGAAAATGCCCCAGAAACAAGCAGGAACTGAAGACTGTTGCAGTAGATGCCTGGCAGAGCATCACCAGGGATGAAACCCAGCGTCTGGTGATGTCTATGCATCCAGACTTCAGGCTGTAATTGACTGCCAAGGATTTGCTGCCCAGTATTAAAAAATGAAAGTTTGATTTATGATTGTTACTCTGTCCCATTACTTTTGGTCCCTTAAAAAGTGGGAGGCACACATAAAAACTGTTGTAATTCCTTCACCGTTCACCTGATTTGGATGTAAATACCCTCAAATTAAAGCTAAAAGTCTGCAGTTAAAGCACATCTTGTTCGTTTCATTTTAAATTCATTGTGGTGGTGTATAGAGCCAAAAAGATTAGAATTGTGTCGATGTCCCAATATTTATGGACCTGACTGTATGTTTTTGCTTTCCAAAGTAAAGCTGCAGTTCAACCTGCCCCTGTCTCGCATCTGGCTACTGATTTAATTTTATTTAAACAATACCATCCTCAGGGATTTATGTTTTCCATGTCCTGTTTTTCCTAACGCATTGCCCACAGCAGCAGGTTGAAACGGTCTCAGCGCTCAGTGAGACATTATATCGCATGTCCGACTCAAGCGCTTGCTGTTGTCCTTCCCTCTCCAGCTGGTTCTCAAGAGCTCCAAGATGCCCATGCAGGTGGACGGGGAGCCTTGGGCTCAAGGCCCCTGTACGATCACCATTACCCATAAGACCCAAGTCCTCATGCTCTATCACAGCTCAGAGCAGACGGACGATGACGACGATGAGTCCAGCGCCTCCGAGACGGAGAGCCCCACCTCTCACGACTCACCACGGGCACCGGGCCTGGCCTCTGCTCGCGCTGGCCTCGACTTGTGATCACAAGCGCTTTTTGTGCTGAGTATTATTATCAATGCCTCATTTGCAAAAGCATCCCCCAATATCTTTAAAGACACTTTATCGTCAGTGGTGAGAGCAGACGTTGTCATTTTATTGTGTAGCTGTTTTAGATGTTTTCAGAGCGATGGCAGGGATTTAAATAGACTAGTTTGAAACCAAGAGCATGTGAGCTTTTGATTTAAATCTCTGTATCCACATACACTGTAACCCAGAGCTCAGGCGGGACAGTCAGGACGAGGTGGATGTTGTGATGAGTGGTGTGTGTTCTTTGCACTGATCCCTTGTGCCATAGATGCGTTTAATCCACCATACTGTATTTATTGATCTGTATTTGAAGCTCGCAGTGAAGACCTGCAGGTGGCCATGTTTAATACGACATTCAGGTTCAACCACCCCCCTCAAAGCCATGTTCAGTCGATGGCAGGTGATGGGTTCTGTATGCTCACGTCCAGTGCCAGGACGGTTGTTCAATCAGGAAACTATCACACCCAAAGCACAAAAACACATTGATCTGCAGGTAATGCAAAGCTAAACTGGGCTAAGTATCTGTTGATTCCCATCCAGACCATTTATTGCACCTGTTTGGTGTCTCCTGCATTCGCCACCTCTGATACAGCTTTGAAATATGTGACCAGTCCACAAGGTCCCAACAGAATCTCGACGGCACAAGGGTTCTTCAACTGCAATGTGTCAATCACTGGACGTCAGTATTTGTTTACTGTGCGATGCACTGTGTCAACGTATAGTTAGGATCTTTATCTTTCCTGTAAGAGGAGTTTTATTTTGGAAGTGCTGCCAAGTAGACTGGTTGTTGGGAGGATTGGTGTTATACTGTTTGGGACAGTATGTGTCAAAGCAACGTGGACCTTTTAATGATATGTGTGTGAGTCTGCTGATGGACATGCTTTCATTTTTTATTTAAGCACTTCTTTAGCATTTCTACCAGTCACAAGGTTACAGACTATTCTTTCTGTGTGGTCTTGTCACCTGTTGATTTGTTTTAAGGTTTTGCGTTTGTCTGTGTTGCGTAGCCTTTAGGGAATGACTTCAGCCATGGAAGGTCCTGTTTATTGCAGAATGCCTGTTGCTTATAGCCATAGCAGAAACGTCAGTTGAATGTCCGTTGCTTTGTTATGAATCTGGAGACAACTTGCTGCTCGTGAAGGGATCAGTTTCAGCCGCATGATGCCTATGCTTTTGGAAAATGCACTTTCTTGGCAGGTAACCGAGGCCTGTGGTTTCATCACCCTGTGTTTGGTGAGTGTTTTCCTGCTCAAACACATCTATTTGACCTTTTACCTTATCATCCATGTTTACCAGAGTGTCTGTGTTGTTTTGCGTTGCACTGATGTTCAAATGCGTCTGGTGTTTTGAAATGGTTGTTAGACACGCTAGCAGCAGGGCTGCACTGTTTTATGATGAACTGTATGGAGATGTTGCCATTTACTGTTAAAAACAGTAGTTGTTCCTGTAGAATTAGCCTAATGATTTCTTATTCCTCCAAAATTTTACAGTGGGCCTTGAACCCTTGTGAGCCTGTTAGATTTTTCTCAGTTTCTCTATCATCTGTGGACACGGGTCACCCCAAGCCAGCGGAAAATAAACACTTACCAGAAATGTTTAATTCTGCTGAACTACCTGAGGCAAATGCTGAACTTTGTAGGTCAAAACTCTGTAGAAGTGGTTGTGTAGCCCTTCCCAGCCAGGAGAGCATCAATAGAAGTCTTGTTTGTTCAGGATCAGATTTTCAAAGTGAACATTAATATTTCTTTAAATATAGAACAAGCTTTGAAGCTCACACCATCCCATCAATGGAAACACCTGAGTCCATGCCCCCTTCAAATACGTGCAACCCTTAACAATGTGTATGTTGTCTTATTTATTTAATCAGGTTTTGACTTAAAATACTGTATTTACAGGGTTCATCAATGTTCGAGTGCAAGTGTAGCACGTTACCATGAACCCTTTTTAGGTTTCGCCTCAGAGTGGACGACACCGGTGGTTGCTAGCGTGGCTTATGACTTTCTATACTGTGTTTTATTGTGAAGAATATAGAAATGTCACTGCTGTCATTTAGAGTAGCTTACAGTTGATCATAACATATACAGCATTTATGTAGATTTACTTGACCAAAGGTCAAACTGTCATGTACTAGTAGTGAGTTAAGCTTTGCTAAGCCGTGACATTAGTCCTGGGCTTCTACAATCCACGTTCAGCTGATCCTCAGTCATCCTGTGTTGTGTGTTTCCTGGATGCCGTAGTCAACAGTACAGTGTGTGTTTGTTTATGCTCACTCTTTTGCTTCACTAGATTATGCTCTATGTGGAAAGACCAGGAGACTGTCTGGGATAAAATGCTTTTATTAGTAACAATCACAGCAAACAGGATTTGGAGAATTTGCACCAACAGGTGACAAAAACGGACCCGGATTAAACTGAATGTAATGAAGAGACCTTTTGAAATCATGCCTATAAAATATTTTCATATGTAAATCACGGTGTGTGTCTTATTTAAATGGCAGCAGATAACAGCAGCCACCAGCTCCTGCTGGGTAGAATACAAGCATTACATGGAATTACACACGTTAATCATTTACCAATTGAATCAACGGCGAACTCAGAGGAGTACTGGACGTGTCTGTTTTCAACAGCTGCTTCCACACACACGCTGATCCAAAACGCTGTTATCTTTCTGTGTAATATGTCGTAGCTCTATTATTATTACTACTGTAAGTCTGTGCTAATAATGCACAACTCTAATCCCACACGCTGTACTAGTCAGAGCACAGAGGGACACCTGCTCTTGCGGCTACTTCTTCTTGTTCCCTGGGTGGGGTCCTTTGGCCTGGCCTGGATTATGGCTTTTGGGTTTATCTTTCTTAGTGAAATGCGATCCTGTCTGCTTGTTCTCACCAGGAGCCGGAGATTCTAATGCAAAGTACATTAAAAAAAAATCTTTAGTTTGACTTCAGTGGGAGATTTGTGTCGTCAAAAATCACACAAACTGAATGTGTTTAAAATAAATTAATAATAAGACATTTAATCACATGTGACGGGTTATGTGTACAGGTTAGTGTAGTATCATAATAATAATTAATTTTTGATATTTTAATATCTTAATGTTGTAAAATCACTGATATGTAGTTGTATCAATCTGTATGAAAACTATAGAATTATTAGCTAATTCGAACAGCACACAACCAACAGGAAACATATTGGTGACATTTGTAATATTTATTTTTAAAGATTTTAATGTGGAAATGTGGAAAAACCCTGAAAACCTGAGTATTTTGTAGAATTACATTTACACAAGATCTTGAAAAGTCTTTTCTTCACTTAGTTATGTTACTTTAATCTCTCAGTATTGTTATTAAATATTCATATATTAAAAATGTTACAAACTAAACAGGGTGTATTTAGTACAGGTACACATATTTTTTCACGACAGTACGTAATGTGAATGACTTACTGTGGTGGGTCTGGCGACTGGCATCACTTTGCTTCACTGTGGGTTTAGAGAAAACATGCATAAAAAAATCAAATAGTCAAAAAAGTAACGTCTCCTTTTCATGGCATTTGCAGACAATGTCCAAGAATGTGACTTGTTTTACTGCAGTCACGAGGTTAACAGCTGGGCTTCAGAGTTCACCAGGCCTCCACCCTCAAGATAAATAACTGATGGCAGTAGAACCTGACTGAGCAAATAACCTGACGGAACCAGGGCGTCGGATCCAGCCAGGACCAGGCTATGATGTCAGACTTCATCTGGCGACTCATGTTCTGTGGACGAGGGGCCGTCACCTCCATCAGCACAGAAACATTCCATCACCCTTGATTGAACCAAACATGCTGCACTTTGTGCCCTAACAATCAAAGTCACCCAGTATAATATTTAAATCTTAACATCTTCATACAATCTAAAGAGCACGATTGCATCTGAATGGCTCGGTCGACCACCCTGTGTTTTTTTTATTTGTCTGCGTATCGCGTTGTCACATCTGTTCATAACACGCCTCCTGCTTCAGAATTGTTCGTTTCCTGTACCTGCAGTTTTGGGTTTGCCTCCAGTCTTGCCCTGCTGCCTTTGTTCAACTGGTTTGCTGACAGTCTTCTCAGTAGTTTGTCCTTCACTTCTCTGAGGCTCTGAAATTTGGGGAGTTACTACAATTTACTGCTGCTGGTTTTTGATTGACTGCTTCATTGGTCGGTTTATGATTATGGAATTCATGTAAAATGTATTGATTCATGCATTGATTAGTCTTTGCTTGTTCTCATGTTGCGATGAATGAACAACGATCGCAGCTCTCCTCTTACTTGCTGGCCTAAACGGAGGAGGCCTGCTGAAGCCTGCTGACGCGCCTCTGCCAGGCCGCGGTGGATTCCAGCAGGCCTGCGGGCTCATGTATGAAAACACAGGCACAGGAACTGGCTGGAAGTACGGCTGGATGGGAGGAGGAGCTGGGATGTGGGACGCGGGCCGAACGGACTGCGCCGGAGAATCAGATCGTCCTTAAACAGAGAGATGCACATGTTACTGTTCTTCATACACATGGACAGATGCTTTGGGAAATTGAGACGTATGTGTTCTACTGTACATGTACTTCAGAAGACCTTCACACAGATGGACCTACCAGGTTCTGGCTGAGGTCCAGACCTGTTGCTACTCGCAGGCTCTGAGACAGGTGCTACCTTTTCACCTGTCCAACAAATAAGAGGCAGAACGCACTTACAGAGTACAGCTCGGGTTCATTTCCCTCTTATTTGAGAACTCAGGGGAAAGGTTTTTTAACTCACCCACGATTTTCAGTATCTCCCACAATTCACAAACTTACCTGCTGCAGCAGTGTCGGCTTTCAGTTCTGCAATCAGACACGATTAGGCTTATTATACCTTTATACTTCTACTAAGAAGAAGAGTCTACGAGTGAAATGAGCGACGTACCCGGACGTGGGCTCATTGTGGGCAGTCTGTCCTCCACTGGCTGCGTAAGCATCTCGGTCAGGTGCTCGTTCAGTGCATTAGCAAAGGCCTGTATCGCTGTTACCTTCTTGGAGTCCAGGGTCACTCGAGGAATGTAAGGGTCAAACTTGACGACCTTAGGTAGGTCGTATGAAGCCTGTTTGGACGAAGGGAAGGTTTCGCAACTGTTTTGAATGTTATTTTTAAGGAGGAATATTCTCTCATCCAATCCCTCCTCCACCCTCAACCCACCTGGAGAAAGGCTGTGGCTTGGGACTGACTCAGCAGACTGTTGATATCTTCTCTGGCTTTTCTCATCGTCTCAGCGTTGTCAGTAAATCTCTTCGTAAGCTCCCGAAGTTTGTTATGACAGAGCTCCAGCTCACAGTCCACCTCAACGTGGGCCGTTCGCTCCTCCTGGGTCAAGATGTCTCGCATGTGCTGATACAGAGCTGCTATTACTGCCTTCCTTTTGCTCGCTCCTTCCTGAGGAAGATGAACTAGACTATTCGAACAGTCTGACATCATGCAACTGAAAATGCTTTGTTAATGAAAGCATTTGTTGTATATGTTAAAACGTAGTGGTTAACCTTCAGCTTGCTCTGTGTCTCCTTCATCTGATACATGACAGCCTCGGACTTCTCGATCTTGCTGTCCAGACATCTCAGCTTGTCTCTGAGTTCGGACTACGAAGACAGACGTACAGCATAACGGGACAGTCAGCAGCCGCTTCATATCAAGCCATGAGTACTTATATAAAACAAGTGTTTGACATGTTGAGGAGAAGGCGTAAGGACTCTAGGTCCATAACTTGATCAGACTGGAAAACCAGTGCACTGCGTCTAGACAAAGAAAATGAACTTCACTCATATTAAACCGGCTCTTTAGGCAGTGCAACCACTTCCAACCACTTCAAGGCTTCATGAGTTGTTTCATAGCATTTTGTCTGAGGTGACACTGCACAGTAATGAGGTACCTCCTTCAGGCTCCTCTGCTCCTCGGGAGTCATGAAGGAGCAGCCTTTGTGGACCTGGAGGCACAGGCTGCAGATTGGCCGGTTATGTTGGCTGCAGAAAAGCTCCATCAGCTTGTTGTGGTCGGGGCAGATGCGCTCCAGCAGGTCCCCGACAGGCTCGCTCAGCTGGTGGACTCTGAAGTTTGGGTTTTCCCGGTGAGGCCGCAGATGCTCCTCGCAGAACGAGGCCATGCAGGTGAGGCAGGTCTGGGACGCCTCCGCTTCCATACACGTATCACAGCGGATCACGTCCTTCGGCTCCTCGCTCCGGCTCGACCTCAGGGTGAAGGTCTCCACCACGCTGCTGAGGACCGTGTTCTTCTTCAGCTCGGGTCTGGAGGCAAAGTGGGTCCGGCACTGGGGGCAGCTGTAGGAGTCCTTCCAGGTGGCGAGCAGGCAGTCCTGGCAGAAGTTGTGCCCGCAGGGAATGGTCACCGGGCAGTGGAAGGTGCTGAGACAGATGCTGCAGGTCAGCTCATCCTCCAGACTCATCAGGGAGAACGGAGCCTCCTGCGTGTCGGCCATGACTCTGCAGAAAGTGCAGACAGCGATAAAAAAAACCGTAGTGCGCCTGTATTCTACGGTTTACAGCAGAGCACTGACGCACTTATCGCTACTTTGTTTTAATAAAAAAATATTCAGTCACACAAACTTATGTGTCACCTGACAAAGAACTGTGCACTTTTACCGCACATTTGAGGCTTTATTGGTGCGTAAATGTGGTATTTCATAGTGAAAAACTGTACAAGATGCAAAGGTTGATACTGAATGAAACTGATGTGGAGCGTGACGCCACACCCAGACTATGGCTCCTAGTCCCAGAGGAAAAGTCCTCTCTCACACACATCTGGGCGCTTTGCCGCAAATTGGTCGGATTTATTAGTAGTTAAATGTGGCGTTTCATACTGAAAACCCGTCGTCACGTTGGAAGCTGAATAAATTGACTTGGTGCATAATGTCCGCATTTCCTTGTTCTGGGGGAAGTGTCATCTCCCGTCACACAGAGCTGTGCGCTTTAAAACACGTTCCTGGAAGCTAGAAGTGTTATTCAACCAGTCCATCACTGTTGTTACCCAGCAGGAAAAACGCGTCATGCAGCGTATGGTGAGTCTATAACCAGGTCTAGACCGTGAGAATAATTAGCTCACCTGTGCGTCTGTGCTGCTGCAGCTCCCCGTTGACGCCGGACACACAGTGACCGCCCCCTCTGCCGCCCCCTGCCGGCGACGTACTGCAGCCTCTGCGGTCACTCAGACTTTCAACCCTCCACCAGCTGCCTCAGCTCTAAACGTCAGATACAGACCTGATGTGACAGTGAAGGTTATTCTAAACCCGTCGTGCGTCACAATCCATTTTTCTTTCAACATAGACTCCTCCACAGAAGAATTGTTTACTGTTTATTAAATTGGTCTGAATTATACATTTACCTTTACAGCTGTGGTGACCTAAATAAAAGTTAACACAGAAATAATCCTGCACCCTTCACATGTAAAGCTCGCCGCCACGGGAGACTGGAGACACTGGTTTGGGCGGCTGCCCGGAGAATTTGCCTGACTGCACTGTAGCAAACATAAAGCGTGGGTGTGGGGGATTATGGTTTGGGGTTGTCAGCGTGCCACGACAAGTTTCAGGAACCTGTCTGGCCTCATCCTGACAGAAAACCTTTGAGACAGTGGGGACATCACTACTGCTCTTGTGAAAGACTCCTAAAGCTTGTGGACAGTCTTCCCAGAAGCCAACTCCACGTAGAACCTACGGACTTAGAAGGAGTCACGTCCCTTGTCAATAATGTAGTGTACATTAGATACTCATAAGATAGTCGAGGCACTTTACAATGTAGGATTAAGACTTTAGAAAACATTGCTGTCTAATAGAACTGTAGAGAACTCAATAAATGCCACATGACGGCTCTAGAAGACAGCGGAGGAAGACAGGATCATGGTGGATGGCCATCAGGTACAATTTTAGGGCATAAAGCTTTTACCTGTTCCATTCACCTTAGAATCACGATGTGCAGTTGTATTTATTTGATAAATGTACAAGGACATTCATTAAGACTGAAAACAAATCTGTTATAAAGTGCATCCTGAGGATGGCGTCTACTGGAAACAACACCGTGAAGCCTTCTTTCACACAACGTTGTGCTGCTCTCTCACTTACAAAGAAAACTGCGTCAAGGAGAAAAACAACCTTTATTAATCATTTATTTTATAGAAGGATTACATGACTCGATTCAATAATATTGTGAACTTGCAGATAACACAACATTACGGCCACTCAGTGCTTGTTATCTGGTGACTGCCAGTATGAGAACACACTGGTCTGCAGCCTTGTACACAGTAAGCTGCAACAGACAACTGACACCAGGTTTAGTGTTGTGGCTACATTTAAACTACACACGGAATAACTGAGCACTAAAGCAAAACAGAGACCGACATCACGGTTTGAGTGACATCCAACCATCACGTAAGCAATGAATTACACTTCATCATCATCATCATCAGAAGTGAACAAAGAGCAAACCCTGAATTTTTGGTTTATCTAGAAAACATTTACAAAAACAGAAGCAAAACGTTCTGAAGTCAAAACTTTTCCCTAAGCCCAGACTTTCTTCATAGTAAGTGTAAGTGTCAGCACAATAGCAACACTTGGACACTCACTGTGATTTGGGAAAGCTCTCACTAGTTTTGTGAAACAATCTGTCCCAACGCAGTTTGTGACTGGAAGCCTTGACCTCTAGTGCAAACAGAAGGTTCAGCCTCTCTGTGTGGAGCTGCCTGAGCCTACGCCAGCTCAGTCCCAGCAGGGTCCTCTGCACGTCATACACGTGGGGAAGTTAGTGTTGTGTGCTTAACTCCCTGCTCATGTATGTTGGCGTATAGGTGGATCTCTACTTGACACTTGTTGCACCTGCAAGATGAGCGCGTTTGTGGTAAACGTGTACACTGACAAACATTCCCACCCGGTGCTGCCTAATCAGCAGAAAAGCGCTTCAGCAAACATCTTACGTGCTGGGGCAAACTTTGCATCACACAACAAATAATTTACCCCCGTGCAAGTAGAAAGTTAATTACCTTCCCACCACCTAATCAGAGGCCTTCATTACATATATTTTATTTCTATGGACCGCACTATGCAAGACAGATGCCCTGGATTAACAAAGACAACAGCCGCATAAAGCAAACTGCCTCAAAAGACAGAACTCTCCCACATTTAGGACATAATGCTCTATATAGCAGTTCAGAATTTTGTTAGAATTAAAATGATCCCACAGTGTCATTAAGTAATAAACATGCCATGTACACGCCTTTATCATAAAACCCCACAGTGTGCTGCTCACTGTGTGTAAATTATGTTACGAGCAGTGGATGAGTAAACAAGTGGCGATTTGAGAAACACACCCAAAGCCTGTCAGGACTTAATATCAACATGATCTACATGACCTCTGTTCTCATTAGTCCGACCAGTCAGAGCTGTGGGGGTGAGCGCGTAGGCACGAGTGATACAAACAATACCGGGTCTCAGTGTTGGATATCAGAGAGGGCCTCTGTCAGTAAAGGAACGGACTGAGAACGTGACAGCTCACACTGACAAAACCTCTCTCACATCTGGAGGGTTGACAGACAGACTCAACCAACAGACAAAAGCTGTAGAGATCAGGTGTAACGTCAACCCCACTTAAACCTTACAAGCAACACTCCAATGCATTTCTCACCTACTCCATGTTAAATCACCGTATTGATACCTGATACATGCATTTTCTTATAATATCACATACACAGTGGTTTAATCAACCACGTACACTGTTCATTCAGGACACCCGTCAGCATGCATCCAGAAATCTGGGTTTTGAGATGCCTGCAAATCAAGAAGCGTTTCCATCTTTATTCTCGTGGTCACGTTACCACATTAGCTGCTGTGCATCAGAGCTACAACAGCTAATGTTATTGGCTTTGACATGCATTTATCTCTTTGCACCCACATGAAAACTGGAATGTCTGCTTTACACCAGGGGAACATATATATTAATATATATATATATGTATATCTACCATATAATTATTGGAATGATAAGCAATTGCAGAGAAAAATGTGAATGCAAAAATGCCTCAGTTTGGGCAACTTAAGGTTAATTAAGACTTGACATTTTGGTAAAGGTTGGCATTAACTAGCTTTAAGGTTGGTAAGAAGAATACAGCAAGATGCATGTATACATGCAAATTAAGCTGTGTGTGCATATGCATGTTACGCCTGAAGTTTGCACAAAGAAATGGATGAGCCACTTGAGAAAATCCAGAAAGCTGGATACACAGCTTCAGCAAAGGGGAAGACAAAGCAGTGGAAGGGATACGCTCGGTCTGCCACGTTATAGAAAGTAGCCGTTCCCTCCTCACAATCCAGCAGCACGCCTACGCGCTTTGGATTAGGGTTGACCAGCACGGTCTCGCTGCTGTTATGCCAAGCTGACAGCTTGACATTAAACCACTCAACACACCAGGACTGGACGTTGCGGCCCAGGCGGCTGGTGGGACCTTTGCGGTCAATGCTGCTATAGGCCAAGCCAACGCCGACGAAGTTGTTGCTGCTCAGCCGGACTTCCCAGTAGTGGCGCCCCCTCAGGAAACCCTTGGAAGTAAGTACCTGGGAGCACACAGAGAAGCGTTCGGGGCAGTCATGGTAGTTTGTGTGCTCATCTGAAACAGAGGCCTTAGTGAAGCCCTCGCTCAGGGTGATGCGTTTGTGGGCGGTCTTTGGATCCAAAGTCAGTACGGTACCATCTAGGAAGAAAGAAAGTCCAGTTAGACAACAAGACTGCTTTCCGTTATCAACACCTGCCTACACTTACATTTCAGAAGTTCACTTCTTTTTTCAGCAGATGCTATATTTGCAGGAATCTCAGATGTTTCTGTGAAACAACAGAATAAAAACATTACTTATGTGCAGCAATGAGTGATGAATGAGTTAAAAAAAGAAAAAAGGTAAAAACTACAGTAACTCAAAAGCTGTGGATTAATACCCCTTAAGCACCAGGTTAATATTTTAGGTTAAGTTCTGTCTGGAAACAAATAAGATTTATATAGCACAAGACCTTTCCAAAAAGGAGGGAACACGGTAGCTGATCTTTAAAATTTCAGCCATAAAACCAAAACTAATTGGAAAAAAGATTCAACAAATACACAAACATAAAGACAAAAAGGAAGCAATAATGTTCCAGGGGAACAAATGAAAACAACACAATGAATATACTATTATAATAACTATAATAATACATATGCTAAGTCAAAACAAACATGTATAACCTTCCATTTATATTGTGTTTTCGACACTGAAAATCAGCAGTTTCATCCGTCCACAGCTAATGTGTCCCAGTTGTTGTTAAATGTGTATGTTCTTACAATGCAGTGTACTCACTGGTGATTTTACACATCAAAAAAATCTTTTTAGAATGTCATCTCCAGTTGTAACAAATCCTATGTGTCTTGTTATCTGTGCCTCTACCCGGTGTCTCTTTGGGGTTGGCTGCAGGAGGAAAACCTGTGTGTTTGTCTTTTCCACCCATGTCCAGCAGCTGATCCATAGAACGGGCTAAACAACTGTTGTTCTCAGTGGATTCTGGAGTTTTTTTGGTTTGTTCTGAAAATCAACAACAGCAAAATGTGTTACTTAATCACGTGAAATGTGTATAGAGCTGAATCCACAACTATAAGGTGTTTCTAAGTATGTTATGCTTTGAACAAAATAAGCAACAGTCAAAGAAAGAAAAACTTGAGTAGGTGGGGTTCCATCGGATTACGTGACTAATCATGCAATGCTATCTTTTGCTCTGGTCACAGACTCCTACCTCCTCCAATCAAGTCAATATGAGCCAATTTTATTGGTGAGCATCACACAGGTGTCCTGTAAGTAACTTTGTGGCAAGTTAATGCCTGAATTCTATCAACGTGGACATTTTCTTACTTGGAGGTTTCTTCTTTACGCCTGCTTTGGCTTGAGATCCTGGACCTGGGCTGTGGGACCTGGGGAGTCTGGGATTCCCTGGAGTCCACTGTGGCTCTGAAGCAGAGAGTAGAAAAATAAATGTCTCTCATGTCAAATCCTTCTCATTTTAATGTGGGTTTTCCAAACATCCCAATGCAAATAGTGAGTAGGTGCATGTACCAGAATCCTGAAGAGTTCTGGGAGTCAGAGGTGTAAATCCTGAGGTGCTGCCTGAGAACATAGGAGACACGCGTTTATTATCATTTTTAAATAGTTACCTGATCCCCAAAACAATAAGGCACCAATTTGAGAAATATTTTAGATGATTCTTTGATTTCTCTTAGCACCAATTCCCATAGCTGAGACTCACCAGATGTAAAACTGTCAGTGTTACTTTCTGAAAACAAAGTTGGACATGTTTGACTTCACAGTACTTTTCTACTCCATCGTTAAGTGTGAAACCTCTGAGTCATAAACGTACCTGGACGTGTACCTGGTTTAACTATTGGCAGTCTGGCCTCGGAAGGCTGCTTCAGGATCTCTGCCAGATGCTGCTTCAGTGCGACAGCAAACCCCTGCGTCACTGTCACCTTCTTTGAGTCCAGGTTAATTCGAGGGGTGTAAGGGTCAAAGGTCACGGCTGGGGGCAGGTTAAATGAAGTCTGTGAGGAGATAACCATAACAATGATATTATTATTATTACTCAAAATAAGACTTCTCACATTTCTACTATACCTAAAAGTCTAAAACTTGATTCCACGTGTTTGATGGAGACTTTTTTTACTGCCTGTGCCTGTATGGGCTTAAACACAACTGCCAAATAAATCAAAACCATGTTATTTAAGTTTTGCCTTGATAGCAATATTTCTATCACAACAGCAGCTCATCTCTTATGTTGTGTTGAAAAACACAGAATTATTACTCGCTGTTGGAAAAAAAAAGGGGCATAAGCTGAGCCTGAGTCCCTGAGTCTACTTTATTTGTATACGTTTCAAGAACTCCTTTCATTTTGCATTTACTAATATTTGTGCAGATGCCGCCCGTGGTTGAGGCGACCTTGTGTTTTTGTTTCGCGTTATGGGTCAGGCAGACATCGAAACGGATAACTGCTGAGGTCTGAGTCATGAGTGGCTGTAGGTGTGTATCATGTCTGGTTATGTAACTGTTGGAATGCAGCAATGTGGCCTATTAATCCTGTTACCTGTAGAAAGGACAGTTTTTGGGACTGACTCAACAGCTTGTTTATATCTTCTTTAGCTTTGTTCATGTTATCGATGTTCTCGGTGAACTTCTTCATAAGGCCCCTGAGTTTTGTCTGACCGCTCTCCAGCTCTCGGTCCACTGCATTCAGAGCCTCACGTTCCTCCCGGATCAGCATCTCCCGTATCTGGTCATACTCAGCTGACACCGCTTTCTTTTGGTTGACCGCTGAGTCCTACGGGAAAAAACACGTAGCAGCTTGTGAATGTTACTAATGAACTCACTGCTGACAATGTAAATGCTAAAAACTTACCTTCAGCTTGGTTTGCATGTCCCTCATTTGAGAGACAACAGTCTCGTTCTTCACAATCTTCCCATCCAGCAAACCCAGGCTACCCCTTAGCTCGGTCTAAAACCAGAGAAGCATGACACACTCAGCCCAGCAGAGAAGCTACAACTTAGTTTTACAACTTACAAAGGATTTAGCTTTAAAATACAGCCTAATGTGGACTTGATTGACTGAGGCAGCTACAGTTGGGTTTTCATAATACTGCAGATCGCATCAAAACATATATAAATGCTTGGAGGTGGTATCCAGTTGTGGGAAATGACACACAGTGACCTTTCTAAACTCCTGGGCTGCTGCTTTTGTACCTCCTTCAGGCTCCTCTGCTCCTCGGGAGTCATGAAGGAGCAGCCTTTGTGGACCTGGAGGCACAGGCTGCAGATCGGCCGGTTATGTTGGCTGCAGAAAAGCTCCATCAGCTTGTTGTGGTCGGGGCAGATGCGCTCCAGCAGGTCCCCGACAGGCTCGCTCAGCTGGTGGACGCGAAAAACCGGGTTTTCCCGGTGAGGCCGCAGATGCTCCTCGCAGAACGAGGCCATGCAGGTGAGGCAGGTCTGGGACGCCTCCGCTTCCATACACGTATCACAGCGGATCACGTCCTTCGGCTCCTCGCCTGCTCGCTCCTCTCTCAACGCGCCGCCGCTCCGGCTCGACCTCAGGGTGAAGGTCTCCACCACGCTGCTGAGGACCGTGTTCTTCTTCAGCTCGGGTCTGGAGGCAAAGTGGGTCCGGCACTGGGGGCAGCTGTAGGAGTCCTTCCAGGTGGCGAGCAGGCAGTCCTGGCAGAAGTTGTGCCCGCAGGGAATGGTCACCGGGCAGTGGAAGGTGCTGAGACAGATGCTGCAGGTCAGCTCATCCTCCAGACTCATCAGGGAGAACGGAGCCTCCTGCGTGTCGGCCATGACTCCGGGATCCTCTGTGACGGAGAAACGAAACTTATTACGAAAACGAAAGTACAGCTTCACGGCAGAATACAGCAGAATAAAGACAGTTTCCTTCCAACGTGGCGCATTTATTCAACAGTACAGCAACCTCAAAACAAAATGTACCGTTTAACTAATGGACGCCGTAAAGAGGTTTGAACTTTAAGTGTTGACGCTAAAGTCACACGTTTAAAGCCCAAAGCAGCAGGTCGTCAAGTGGAAAGCTAACTGCTAACCTCGGTCCTTTTAGCAGCTTAGTCCACGACGTCGCTTCTGAAGCGTCGAGTGCGGAGGCAGGCGAGTCTCTGTCTGACAACCGCGGCCACTGAGCGTCTGCTCGCGTTTCCGTGGTCAAATCAGCCGTCACTGGGTTTTAAGTGCGAGATTCGTGCGGTAATTACGGTAACAGTGGTGCGATCGCTTGGAAGAGCAGAGAGACTGAAACTACAATGTAATGATGTTAGAGCAGCTGATGAATGTGATCACGTTACTGACAATTTTATAATAGGATACAGTTGACTGTGTACTAGAAATATTCACCCATGAAATGGATTAAGAAAACGCAAATGACCTCTTTTCCAGATTTAACATTAAATAAAACCTGTTCCTCTAATTAGTAGATCACCAGTCCTTCATAGTACTACTAGTACTTCATAGAGTACTATACATACAGTAATACCACACAAAGTATCAAGTTATTTTACTATATAGTCATCCACTACTCAAGTGTCATACAATGAGTTATAACAGATTCTTTCCAGGCTTTGAATAAAATCTGTTCCTCTCATTTGCGTTTTCTTAATCCATTTCGTTAGGGAATATTTCTAAACGTGCACAGTCAGTTGTGTCCTATCATAATTTGCATTGTTAGTAACGTGATCACATTCATCACATCTAACATCTGTTACATTGTAGATTCAGTCTCTCTGCTCTTCCAAGCGAGCGCAACACTGTTACCGTAATTACCGCACGAATCTCGCACTTAAAACCCAGTGACGGCTGATTTGACCACGGAAACGCGAGGAGACGCTCAGTGGCCGCGGTCACAAGTCGCACTACAGAAACTCACGAGCACCCACCAAAGGACACAAGTGGAATCTCTTAAGCATGTAAATATGTCTCCAACAAGCCACGAACAATTCTGTTGACTGAACTAAGATAAGATAAGTTCATTTTTTATTGATCTCCTTCGAGGGGTCAAAATGAAAACAGGAGGCTCAAAGCTCAAAAACCACACAAGGGTTGGAAAAAACAGCCGCAGACAGACGATAAATCACAACACGCTTTATCTAGATGAACGGCTGGATGAACTTGCACCGTCCTCTGAGGAGCCCAGAACTGGAAACGACCACCTCAGACACAGTTGGTAACCTCATATACCAACAGGCACCTCAGTGAGGTATCAGTTGTCCATCCACTCCTGCTCCTTGCAGCTCAGTATCGGCCGGATGGTGTTGAAGGCACTGGAGAAGTCAAAGAACATGACCCTCACAGTGGTTCTGGCCTCCAGGTGAGTCAGCGCTCGATGCAGCAGGTAGATGACGGCGTCGTCCATCCTGATGTTCGGCCTGTAGGCAAACTGCAGCGGGTCCATCGCAGTGCTCACCACAGAGCGAAGGAGGCTGAGGATGAGCCTCTCCATGGTCTTCATCAGGTGGGAGGTCAGGACAACATGTACGTGACCACCTCACAGAGCTGGTCAGCACAGTTCCTGAGCAGGTCGGGACTGATGCCGTCTGGACCTGCGGCTTTCCTGATCTTTAGCCACCTCAGTTCTCTCCTCACCTTGTCTTTGAGTTCACGCCATCACCGAACTGCCATAAAAACTAGAACATAAGTGAATCGTCAGGCAAGTTCTGGGATGTAAACCTTCCTGGTTACATGATGTGATTATGCAGGACGAGTTCTTTACATTTAGACACTGTGGATAGACATGAACCTATTTGTGTTTGTTATAACCCAGTGTGTGCAGTTTAAGTGGAATTCCTTTGCTATTGGTGTGTAGTTTATTTGTCATTTGTTTGAGATTGAATGTTGCATTTATGGTCAGAGAGGGTCTGATATGACCAATGACGCATTTACAGTATAATACCATAGTAGCTGCCAGATCAATAAAATATATAAAAATACATTGAAAGGCTCATATTATCATTTTCCAACAATTTTATTGCATTTTTCTTATAAAGGTTTGCGATTCAAATATGTGTAACAATACAGAGTTAAAACACAAATTCACAGTCACTTCAGTGGCAGTTTACTTACTTAATGTCACATTCACAACAGGTCTTTAATAAAATGCACTGTGTCTTATTATGGGACTAAAATGATGCCATCAGTGGTTTCAATAACAGATCTATATGTATTTTTACAATTAGTTTCTATCGGGGTTCAGTTGCTGGTGATGCAGGGCTTTTCGGCATGTTGGCTGTTGTTGTAGGCCTCACTGAGCTGGTGAAGTTCCCTCAGTAGATTTGCAAACTGCTCCTCCTGTGAGCACATTGAAACAGCAACATAGTTTAAATAAATCACAGCATCTGCTTTACTGTATATAACCTTTTAGTCTATATTGAACTGATGAAATGAGACAATTGTTAACTTCAAAATTAAAATCAGCTCATGACTTCGTTATTGGTTGGGTGTGTTACTGTAACTTGGCATCAGACTCTTGCATGTTCTTGGGCCATTGTGATCCAGTATATTTTTAATGTAATCCATATTTTCCTTCCCATAACGCCTTGGTTACACATGTGTACAGTATAATATGCAGTTTGGGAATGTGGGATGGAATCGAGCTGCAAAGCACTTGTTTTTATTTAAAAGTAAAATAAATTTTTTCATTAAGATGCTAAATCACCAAAAAACAGAGATTTCATTCTCTCTTACCAGAACATTTGTTCGCTCGGCTGCTGCCATGGCAACACTCAGCTTCCTCTCATCCTCCTCCCGCTCTTCCTCTATCACACCTAACCTGTAATACACACGAATAGAAGTTGCTGGAATTAGTTTTGGCCACTAATAATAACTCAGACAAACTCAAGTCATGGTCATGGTAGTGGCTGTACAATAAATACTGTATGCTTAAAACTAATGCAATCGGAATGTACGTGCGCATTGAACCCAGACCTGAAGATGGCACTGGCGAGCTGCTCCTCTCGTACCACCAGCAGATTCCGGAGCTCACTGACTTCAGCCTGCAGCACTGTGTTTTGGTCCTGGCTTTGGATAATGAAGTCCTCCAGGCGCTTTGCCATTTCCAGCTCGCGGTCTGTTACCTGCTCTATCCCCAGACGAAGTTCTGACAGCTCTTGAGCATGCTGGGATTTGAATTACACGTTGACATTTATTAAATATGATAATAAAGCCAAACTCTGCACACAATTACTACATATGACTTTAGACATACTCTGTCCAGTGTGCTGGGCTCCTCATTTTCAGCCTTCACCTCACTTGACTCTCTGTTTTGGCTGACTTTGATCCAGGGAACTGGTGCAGGTGGTCGCTTAATACTGACACTCTTAAACAAAATCATGCAATCTTAGTGTTAACATAGATGCCAAAATATTAAACATTTCGAGCAGCCAGCTTGTAAAAGGGCAATTCATTACTGCATTGCAGAGGCACAAGCATGTGTCGTAGCCAAAATAGCCAAGCTAGGTTTAGAGTTCCTCTTTACACTCACAGTATTTGGCGGTGAGATCACGCTCTTGTTTTCCTGCAGCTCTTGTTCATGGTCACTTGCTGGCAGAGCTTCAGAACTTGCCTGCCTCTTCAGTGCAGGTTTTGGCTGAACTTGACGTCTGTGTGGAGCACTCTGAGTTCTTGTGACTGGTTTTCTTCCTTTCTGATTCCTCCGAGTTCTGCCATCACTGTTAAATAATGAATAAAAATGTCATCCAACTGTATATTGAGTAAAGCATCCTGATTGGCCAGTATTGTCTAATGACAGATACCCTTTGCAGTAAAACAGTAGCAATGCTACAGGACTTTTGTCAATGTTGTAAGGTGGAGATGGGAACACACTGACCATGCGTGTCTACTGCATCTGGTGACGGCATTTGCTCCAATAATAACAAATATTGTAAGATGTCAAGGTAAAGTTGCTTATTTAATGTTAATCTAAAACATACAATGGATGCTCACAATAAATGATAACAAAAGAATACGGAGACGCTCTGACCACTCATGGTACTGAACACAGTACAGTCATACCTTTCTTGTAGGCCTTTGCCGTCCACTGGAAGCTGCTGGAGCGATGACTGGAGGGGGCTGTACTTGGCCAGGTCTTTAGGAGGGACATACGTTGGCTTGGCTTGACCCATTAGACTGCAAGAAAGATCTGGCTTATAAAACATGTAACAGCACCACGTTCAAGTTGGTGATACGACAATGTTGACAAGAGTCAAATAAGATCCTGTAAAGGTGTAAGAAAACCGACCTGCTGATTGTGATCCGAGGTGCTTCAGGACCCAGCGACTCAGTGATCTGGTTCAGAATGGAAGGCAGAGGGTGCAGCTTGTTGATTGTGTCCTGAGGAAGAAACAAGTTGTGTTATGTCCCGTTTGGCTACTGTCTCAACAATCAGTGTCTCCGTGGCTTGTATACAGGTAGCTAGATAGAGAAAGTGGAATTAAGTGAAGTTCTACGTAAAAATCAGTCAATGTATTCAACTCTGGCAGCTTGAACTGAAAGCGTTGTGCAAAATGCTGTTACCCACCGGAGACTAGGTGATCACACAGCTGATTTTTCCTCTGTAGCAGTACAAGATGTGTAATACAAGGATTGGAAGACACTGGAGCCAAAACTGATTGAGGCACAATATTTACTATGACTGCAAGTCCACAGATTGACTGATGGATTTAGGAAACACTTTTGCCAACACACTGCTGCTTGCATGCACCTAATTTGAATAATAAAAACCTGAATTTTACCAAAGCTTTACAATTAACTACCAAACTGGGTCCATTGGTTTCGCATTCTACCTGGTCCTTCTGGTAGATGATGTCAACCAGGAGGCCATGAAGCACTGCCAAGCGCAAAGGCAGATCAACATAGCCATCGAAGGATGTCATTGGGATTTCAGTGTCTGCATTAGACACCGTCTGTAGAAAACCCCTCATTCCATCCCAATGCTGTTCCAGGAATTCATTCATAAACAGCATGTACTCTTCCTTTTCCCCAAACCTGGATAAGAACAAAAGATTGTATTTATGTAAGGCAGATATTTGGAGATAATGCATTTCAATTTTGATCTGTATTGATGAGAAGTTCCTCACAGAGTGAAGTTGGCCAGATTTTGGATGACTTTGGCAGTTAGGGTGAGGGTGCGCAGAGTGTTTGGCTCTGGATAAGGCTGTGTCAGACCAAAAAGAGAAGGACTCAGAATAGCAGGACATAGGAATCGTAGGAAGAGGGACGCAGAGATGAGACGCTGGCCAATCTCTGCTCTGCCCTGGTCTTCACACAACTCCACCCATTTTGAGAAGATCTTATTCAGCTCTTCAGGAAAGGGTCTGAATGCAAGGAGAAGGTCAAACATCAGATCTGGGATATGAAACGCTACTGTTGGCCTAAACATGGATGATGTTGCAGAAGTTCACAGTCTTCTGTAAAGGTCTCTACTCTCTCACCCATGGAGCTCGACAATCTTCTGCACCACTTCCTCACAGGCCTTCGTTAAGTGCTTCTGGTTGTTTGACAGTTCGGATGCCGGGCATTTACGAGGATCCACTTCACAGTTCTCCACTGAGGCATAAAGACGATTGATAAAGTCCCCTGCAAACAGAAAGTACAGTTCAACAAGACGAAGCACCAACCAATACCAAACACTTTACTGCTAATTTCCTACCAAGCGTATCGATGAGGTACTTCTGGCCAACTAGCTTCATGTATTCATCTATGGCTTTAGTGGCCAGTGTGTTCTGCCTGAAGATCAGTGCCTCCTTATCACCAAAGCATTCCACCTCTGCGCTGCCCAAATCAATGAGGAACTCCTGAAACACACACACAGGCCATGTCTAACCTTTGTTGTATTATTGTAGATTGTATTCGAGCGATGTGGGATTTCAGCTTTTGTTGCATTTGGATGCATCTTGTTGACCTTGGCTTTGCTGATACTTTGCAGAACGTGGACTAGAGCTCCTGCCAGTTCTTCCTTCTCCTTCACATTTAGAAGTGGCTCCAGGCTTTGGCACATTTCCATATAATCCACTGTCACATACTCGGCAAATTCTTTGTATTTCTCCATGGGCAACACCAGCAGGTTCTGGAAACGGGCCCTGATGCGAAGTGAAGCCTGTGGCCCCAGGAGGTCTTTGTTCCCCGTTGTGCCAGCAGATTTGTATGGAATAATGGGATACCACTTCTCCTGGAAGGTTCTGCCTTGGATGTCCGATAAAGGTATGGCTACGCTGCCCAGTGGGTGCAGACTCGCCTCATCTCTGGAGTGACGCTTTTTCTTGGCGTCCTCTTCACGAAAGAGATGCAGGCTGATTTGGGAGATGCCTGGTAGGTTGTCTAGCTCGAACAATTCACCCCAGAAAAGCTGACATCCAGTTGCACTGGCTCCTAAACCTCCAAAAGACCCAGTGGAGCTGTCCCCTGCCAGACTGGAGCGGTTAGATTGCTTGCCAACAGCTTGGCTGGTGGTGCGAGCAAACAGGGTCCCATCCAGATGTAGTTCACAGTAATAACGTCGTTTGGGTGGCAGATCCTTCGCCTCATTTACCCACAGACTCAAGGAATTCTCTGTACGCTCAATATTGTCCTGTGGATATTGATGAAATTGTTACCATTTTCATTTAATATTACATATTCTCTTGGAAGAAGTAAAATAGTAGCTCACCTTATTGGGCTGGGCAGCCCTTCTAAGGTCTTCAATCCAGCGGTCACGCTCAGCAGCTGAGGAGCAGCCAAAGCAGTGGGTGTTCTCAGAATTTATTACCTGCAAGTACATCGAAACCATGAAGACAGTTTTAGAGAGACTAGTAGAAGAAGAAGAAGAAGAAGAACGCAGAAAATGTCAGGGTACCTCAAAGCAGTACTTCTCCCCGAGGATGGAGCTGTGGACTGGCCTGATGACAGTGCTGGTGTCTGCACTCAGGTCTAGACTCCCCATTGCACTGACCGCAATTGACACCGACTCCCGGGAATCATATTGCCTTAAAAAAGAAAAGCACCTGTCATCCGCCCTCACAAAGACGCTTCAGTGAAAGTTATTGTAATTAATTTTAACCCTCGTGCAGCCTTTGAGTATGTGAAAAGGAAAACAGGGGGCTCTAAGCTCAAAAACCACACAAGGGTTGGATCAAACAGCCGCAGACGGACGATAAATCACAACACGCTTCATCTAGATGAACGGTTGGATGAACTTGTTCATCATAGACTCACACGTGTTCATTGCTTGGATGTAACACCCACCAAAGCTGTTTGATCCAACCCTTGTGTGTGTTTTTGAGCTTTTTGAGCCCCCTAGTTTACAGTGGGGTCGTTTTGACCCCTCGAAGGCTGCACAAGATTTAAGTAGTTACACTTAAACCTAATTCAAGGCAGTGTCGTCGAGGGTACACAACAACACACTGGTGTGCTTGTAGACTGTGCCACCTTAGGCCCTTCAAACACAGTGTACTATACCTTCCATGTTTGTTCAGTCCAGGTGGGTTTGTGTTGCTGTGTCTCTTGGCCTTGTTTTCGAGACGTCTCTTGATTAGTGCCTGGTAGTAGGCAAACATGATGTGTGAAGAAATATATGCATCAAATCAACAGGCAATATGCAGCAAGCAGAAAAACTCTTATGATATTTATACAATACTCACCCTCACGCCACCATCCTGATTCTTTGGTCGAGGACCACCTGGAAGACCCACAGGATCGGGGCTACATTCTGGGTATAAATAAGAAACCAACACTTTGATATAAACAATAAACTGAAACATGTTTTGTGATTAACATAGACGTGTTGTTCCTTCCTGTTGAGGTCTGTTTGTGTCTTATGTTAGTAACTGCTGAATAATAAGTTTCCAGGCAGCCGTATGATTGAGTGATTGGGTTCAAACCCTTGTAATAAAACATCTATCCTTAATGCAGTTGTTGTCCCTGGTCCAATACAACGGGTAACAGTCACTGTTACACTTCAAATGAACCGTCTAATAAAGCCACACAACATCAGCCCACGTTGTAATTTACAAAATACATTGTGATTAGGACACACAGGATGTGGTTTTTAGTTGGAGCAGCAGCTGCAACTACCTACTACAGAAATTCTCTGTACTTCACTAAAAACATATTTAAAACATTTAAAATGCACAGACAAAAAAATATTTGAAATTCAAAAATATTTCCTTTGATTTGTGTTATCGGTCCCACTCCTTTACCCATCAGGTAAAGTAAGGCCTGTTTAAAATGAAGGATAAGAATGTTCAAGCTTACAAGATGGATTTTCTCGCTTTCTCTGCTTACCCAAGCCCCCTCCACAAACAAACCAGCGCCTGAATCCCATCATTTAGTCCAGAGATGTGACGCGATTTAGTTACTTCAACCGTTGTTCTTTAAACATTGTCCTCCTCTCTTCCTTAACATTCGTTGGGGTCGACACCAAGTGAAACCAGTCAGGTCAGTCCAGGATCAGTCACTTCGACAGTGCAGGCTTCAGACTTTCCTCTGTGCGAAACCCCGCAGTTGAGTGGAAGCAGATGCTGACTGCTCTCTCTACAAGCTATGGTGGGACTGCTAGCACACCCAGGCGTGATGTTATCTTCCCCAAAGAACGTTGAGGAAGCAATTTGACAGTCACACGTGTAAACATTCTGCCATTTCCTCTTCAAGCTGCTGCAGAGTTGTAATAGTGACGCCAGTAGATTTTATGCCAAATACATTTGAATTCATTTTTTTATAAACTGTATTGTGTGAGTGTGTGTGTGAGGTCTATTAACCTGTGTCGATGTCTACAAGGTTCTGCATGCTGAAGTTGGAAAGGCAGCTGCTGACGCGGTTTCGGGTCCACATTGTTGGCTGAGTTGAACACACACAATAAAACATATTTCAGTCAAGTGTTTGATTTAAATCTTTTTTGTTTACACATTGTCTCTAGCGTTTTATTCTTTTAAAGAGCCACTGGGACTGGGTGAAGGATGTACTGCATATTAATACCTCTTCCTCTGGGGATATGAGAATTTGTCCGTCTTCCATGATACAGTTGCTTATGTCCCACAAGGGGACCTCCTGAGGTGGGGCCCATTGCAGCCTTGGGAGTTCAGTGGGTGTAGCCGGTGTCTGTTCGTCCTTACCCACGTCTGCCACACAAACACACACACATTTACAGTATGAATACATCAGTACTTGTTAAAGCAATTCTGTGAAATACGTTCTGTTCAATGAAGCCTAGTTTCTAATTGAAAGGCAAACTATAGCTCATGTACATTCTGTCTGTTTGTTTTTTGTAGTTGTAATTACTATGGCATGATGGAACTTATCTCCCTCTGCACTGGGCTACTCCCATTTGTGGAGTTGTCACGACTAGTGATGCTATCGCTCTCCTTTAAGGCAACACCAGCATGAGACACACATCCTGTGTTTTTTTGTCTTTATTGTTTACAGTAGACATGTTTGCGTGGAACTAGAAGTAAAACTAAATGCTAAACTGAAAGTAGTTTTTTAAAATGAAGGACGGACTCCAGGCTTTTCTGTGTCCAGACCCTTCACTCGTTGCTCTTTCACAGCCAGATAGTCGTTAGCTGTCTCTGGCAGTGTACAGTCTGTCAAACTACACTGTGAGCGTAGGTTGTGAACTTTGCTATAGTTTTGTGACGCTCATGTTACTAATGAAATGTCACAGCACCAGGGTCAGCTGGGGAAGCTCTACAGTATGTATTTAGGACTATTGTAGTGGTTGTGTTCATATTATTTTAAGAAAATAATTTAATTTAAGGATTAGATGAAGGTTTCATACATACTGGCTCCTGAGTCGATTTATCTATTTTGGAATATTGTGCAATAAGTACAGTAAACAACTCAGTATGTAAATGTTTTTCTTCTTAGCAGACGCTTCCTGTGGGAGTGGTTTGTAAATGTGTATGTGTGTGAAGTGGCTGCTTTGTTGTTTCTCAGTTAAAACTTTATTATTTTTTTCTACGTCATTTTGCTGCAGTTTTTACCTTTTTTGCAAAGTAACTGAGTCCGTTTTTGATGCAACAGTTGTCACATCATCTGCATAAAAGTGTTTATGAAAGGTAAAGCCCAGTGATAGTGTCATTAAGATTTTAACTCCTGTCTGTCTTCCTTATTCTGGCTTCACTCACCCAAACAAATGCAATTATATTCGTTATACTGATACCGATACTGATCAGAGCTGCAATAACACTGTCCATGTGAGTTAAAGGCAGGTGGACAACACTGGTGTAAGGTTAAAGGGTCATCCTATGCCGTTTGTGTTATTATGTTGCATATATTTCCCATTGTAAAGTTAAGTGCTGCTCTCAGAGGCTCAACGCTTCAAAGCTTGTGTTGGCTGGTAGTGAAACATCCAGGTTCCATTCATTAAAGGGTGGTGGACTTTATCCATTCTGGGCTCCCATACTTAAGTACACCACCATGTCCACCCACTCAGCTGAGCTGAACATGGCTGATGCTGAGGTCAGTACTGTCTATCTAAATGTTTTCTGTCTGTGGAATAAAAATGTATTTACTTTAATCGCCCAAAAATGAAACCATAAAAAATGGATGCGGCTACAGGCCACCAGCAGACACATCATGATTTCATTGGATTTCCCGGATGCTGGCGTTCAAACTCATGAAGATTTCTTTAAACTGGCTAATGAGAGTAGAGGAGGTGTGGCCTGGCCTTAAAGACCCAGGAGCTCAAGCTAGGTTTTAAGTCTAAATGCCAAAATGAAAGGCACATCATGGCCACTTTAATTTTCTAGTGGTAAATGTGAGTAAGTGGTTCTTGTAAATGATTTTGTATGTTTTCCAATCTAGACAACATGATTCTACATGTGTTAATACACTTAGCCTGTACCCTGTACACCCATCCTGTCACTGAATTATACTACATTTAAATGAGATGACAGTAAAGTGTGAGACCAAATGCAAAGAGCATATGTACCGTTACCTGGCAGTGTCTGGAGGCTGTTTCGCATCAGCAGCTTGGGCCTCTTGAGCTTCTGGGACACTGCCCTAAGGCACTTTTGTAGGATCGCCCCTCCGCCTCCTCTCTGAGTTGGGTCTGTGGAAGCGACGCCTGAGGCGTCGGCAGCAGCCGAGGATGAAGCTGCATTGGCTGCGCTGGATGTGCTGAAGGCTGCCAGCCGTGCCCCAGGGGGCTCCGACAGGGCCCGTCTGAAGGGTTTTTTTTTAATTACTCCTGTGCCTTTTTCTGCCTTGGAACCTTCTCCGTCTTTTGTACTCGATGAATTTTTATCCCCAGGGTCCTCGCTTAGGGCCTTTCGCCAGTTTTGCATCTTGGTCCACTTGTTGGCGGAGGCCTTGTGAATCCTGTCGATTGTGGATGTGGAGGAAGCTGCTGCTCCCTCAGCTTCTTTCACCTCGTTGAGCACTCCTCTGGAGCCAGTATGCCATTTGTATGTGTTGAGGGGGTCAGTCACCTCTGATGCTTGCTCTTGAGGCGTCGCGGTAGGAGATTCCTTTCCCTTCTCTGGTGACCCTTGGTCCTTCGGTGCTTGTTGAGCTGCAGGCTCTGAATCTTTCTCTTCAGTGCCCATTTCTGATGTTTAACTCAAATGTTGTCTCTTTTCTCAGGGATGCATTAAACAAAAATCCCTCAAATACCTTCAGTCGCTCCCACCCTTAACCTGACACGCTGTACTGAAGACGTGTTTGTAGGTAGTCTCTGGAGTAGTATGAAGCGTCCTTTCTGGTTCTCTGCTTCTCTCGTTTCCTGTCTTGCAAAACGTTATCCAGCAATAACATGCGAGTAGCTGCTCGGCTTGTGGTTGCTTTGCTGCAGCTCCTCTCTCACTCACGGGCTGTTTGTTTCCTCACAAAATCACACGGAGAGGTTCACCTATTACGGAGATGCCCCTATTTTTGGCTGCTCTTCATTTGCTCTTGTTCATTTAACACTTCCCTTCATCTCTTACTTCTTGTTCTGCTTCTGTGTTTGTGTCTTTCATGAGTAACTGTCTATTGTCCATTCACGCGACGCACAAGAAATCTGTCTTTATTAAAGCATTCATTTAACTTCTTTTGTGTGTGATTTCAGCTCCTGTATTTTAGCTACAGGTAATTTCAGCTCAGAACGTTTACGTCAAACAAAATCTGTTTGACAGTTATTGAGTCTCTTGGTTCCCCACAATATGGGATTTGTGTTTTTTTTAACTAAAGGATGTCGTCTGAAGTACAGACAGTGTCAATTACACTTTGTCTTGTGTTACCAATGTAGGTGAAGTGGTTGAAAGAATAAACTAACTGTTATAATACAGCCAGTAATGCTGGAATGACAAAACGCGAGCTTGTTGCCTCAGTTTCCCCGTGACTCTTAGTAAGTCATACCCTCCACCTGTCTGCTACCTCTGGGTGATTGAGCTGTTGACTGTTAAAATCAGTTTCCTGTCAGTGAGGCTTCACTTCCTGCTGACATGACTCTGTAACCGCTTCCTGCACTGTCGTCTCTCTGCTCATACACCTGCGGGATATTTTTGTGTCCTAGCAGCGTGAGAGGTGAATATAATAATTCACATGGATTATGTACTGTATTGTATAATGCATATAGAATTTAGGACCATTTAGTTTTTGCTTTTTTATTTGTGCTTTTTCTGTTTCTTGTATGAGGCTGCTAGGTCCTAGGCCGGCCCTCTGCTGGTTGTGTAAAGAGACACAGCGAAGAGTGAATCAGTAGGAAATGTCACTTTGAGCGAGTTGTATGTCATGCAAGCCCAGGAAGTGAACGCCTGATTTGAATATTTCCATTTCATGGCGAAGGTTGGACTCACCACAGTTGTTTCATATGTTTTTTTGTTGGGCCTGTAGGATACGATAATGTGTCAACTGACCACTCCCCCTACATCATTCATGACTTACCCCCTGACTTTCATAAACGTCTACCACAGGTAATGAAGTTTTGAATGACAAGAACTGAAAAATGTAAAACATGTTGACATGGTTCCGTCCTGGAACCTGCCCACTGCACTGTGTTCATATTCTGCTCTTCTCACGCCTACTGTAACTTTTACAACTGCAGTGGCCTCAAGGTCGAGCTGCTGATGGCAAAATCCTTATATTATTCCTGTGCAAATGTAGCAGCTTTATTATTCCTTAAGGCTGTAGTTGAAAAAAATAAAAAATAACAGGAGATTATTTACATCATGTGCATTTTAATTTATCAGTGCAGCTAATTAATTTCTACGGCTGTCAGCAAGTCTGTTCTCTGCACCTCAATTACAGTCTGGTTTAGATCTGCTACCAAACAGGAAAACACCCACACTGCAGTGGACTGTCAGATTTCCACAAGCCACCAAGATTGAGTCATTTAAAAAAGAGCTGCACTCAAAGGAAGATGCTCAAAACCAGCGAGTAAGGCATGAAATTACTCATAACTTGAACAGGCCATGGGTGTCTAGGTGTGGGTTTATTAACGTTGCATGATGCTGCAGAGGACGACGCTCCAGCAAGCCACGCTGCTTGTAGATGTGTCTGTGTGTGGCTGGTTTGTTGTTTCTCTTCAAGCAAAAGAATTGAAAAATACAAAGCAAAAATATACAATTTTTCCACATGATTAGCCTCCTACATGAACTGAAGTGTAACTGCGGATGTTGTCCAGTAGAGGGCACTGACTGCACATCCATTTTCAGCCTGTCAAATATTTTTTCATAGTGTTCAAACATACATTTCTGTTCTGTAGTTCAGATACTAGATCAGATACTGGATTCTGGGTATTTTCAGTTGTCACATGTTTTATTAAGCACAACTAAAGACACTGTGAGTGTCAATGTCTCAGCAGGAGTTTTATCACCGTACATCATAGACAATAGATAATAATTGATGCAGAGCTAATAGACAGATAGTAGATATTTTTGCCTTTAGCATCTTTGCCCTGTGTTTGCTCAATGAATGTGGAGACCCATTCATGTAAAACCACTGCTCACAATATGATGACCTTTTCAAATGACCTTGATTTGAACTCTGCCAAAGCTGAAATAATCACTTCCATCCATTGTGTTTCTGTTGAGGCAATACATCTTGCATTGCTTTGTTGTATCACATTCATGTTCTCCATGAACAAACGATCTAACCTGTCATTATGTTACCATGCCATAAATGTGTTCTTGTATTTTGTAATGCCTTTGCTTGTAAGGCAGACTCAGTTACCCGCCCTTTCAGGCCCAGTTGCCTTAACTCTATCATCCTTTGCCATCGCTGCTAAACCTCTTACATAATTGGGATGTGAGTTAAAGTCTGAGAAGTAAAAAGAAGCTTATAAGCAAGGGCAATGTCCAGCAACTAGCAGGAAGCAACACGTGAGCTTGAACAGAAGCAAGAAATGTTTCAGTAAAGCAGGATTTAAATGTAAGAATAACGTTTAAATTAAACCTTGTTTAGATTGTTACGATAGCAGTTATCCTATGTTTTATTTCTAAGATGTCTGCCCATTTGTCGTAGAGCTGGGGGATATTGCGAAGCTTCTTCTACACACTTCACTATATGGTAACTATCACATTCCAACACTGTAATTTATTACCTGTCCAGAAATAGCTTCCTCTGGTTGGCAGCTTACCAAGGTCACACGCTTTTAGAGTAGATGAAACCAGACGCCCTGGATGGATGGATGCCATCATTTTGAATAGCTTCAAAAAAAGAACGAAGGAAGAAAGCTCAGAGAAGCTTTGTCAACTTAGGTTGAGGAGAAAAACGTCTGTTACAAACTAGAGCGGAGGAACTGGAACAGAGGGGGAACTGACTGGACAGGGATGGTCCAACAATAGCTGCAGGTTGCTGCATTATGTGAATTCACTGGTTGTAACACAGGCACACAAACCATTCTGAACCTGCCTGGCTGCTAGTGTTTGTGTTGTATTTGTTTCTAATTGTGTGTCTTCATGAAAGCATGGATCTGAGGCGCTGGAGTGTCCGGTCGGGTCAGTCTCACCGGTGAAGCGAGTCGACATATGATTATTATATCAATATTCAAACTCAGACGTGCGCCTGCGCTGCTGTGGCATTAGAGGCGCTACACAATGTCACCGTGGTGGTCGCTACTTAGCTGCGTGGTTGCATAATACAACCACAGAAACACACGCACACAAAACAGTAGCAGTGATGCAGCGGTGCCTTGAAGGCCGTTTGTGTGCGGGTGACCTTAGATGACCGTGTGGTGGCGTTGGTCCGTCTAGTGCGAGAGCTGGAAAAAAACTGGGCTTAGCGAACCGGGAGGAGCGTCAGCATCACAGGCGTGACTGGGAGCCGAGGGGAGGGCGGAGGCAGGGATACTGTCCCGGCACTTCATCTCTCACCGCAGGCGACACTCAACAGCGGACTGTGTGGGATATTCACTTTATCCCGCTTATCACGCCTGTCGCTGTCAGCTTGTAAGGGATACGTGTTGGACGATTAGCTTGTTAGCCACTTGGGGTATAAGGTTGGCTAGCACGAACAAGCTAACTATCGTTAGCTGTTTGCTTCAGTGCGCTGCCCGGAACGGGGAAAAGAAGAGCCGAGTAGAGAAATGGCAAGAGTTCACTCGAATAATCTTTCTAGAAGAAATAACCAGTAAACACGTGGAACCAGCCCAGACACCACTAATCATCCAAATCAAAGGTAAGCATCGCTAATGAAGTTTCTCTCACGGTAACAGCGATTTGTACAATTAGCGCTAGCTTGCTAGCCGACTAACTAGTCGCAATTAACGCTAGCATCGTCGTTGCCTCGCTAAGCTAACGTGAACAAGTCGGCTTGGCAGAATTGAACCACTGGTTAAATGTATTCACAAAAGGCAGTAGGCGACGCGATACGCAGCATCTAGGGGCCGTACGCGCCTTCTTCCAGAAGATACTCGGGTTCAAGCGAGAAACAGACGATTCCGCTTCTAAGAGACAGGAGATGCTTCAGGACTGAAGCCTGAGACCGACACAAAAACAAGCTCCGTGGCGCAGTAGACGGTACCGTCACAGCCTTGGTTACTGTCATTAGTTTACGTTGGAGAGACAATAAAGTTTGGTAAGATAAGATAATTCCTTATTGATCCCACATTGGGGGGATTCAATTGTTACCACAGCCACTTGCGATATCGTTGAATTATCCTAAAAGGTACAGAAGCTGTTGAACATGATGTTTGACTAGGTTTGATCTGAGATACACGAATTAACACAGACCAAAACTTTTTTGTGTCTTTGAAGTTACCGTTGGATCCTGAATCATGACGGTAATTGCGTGCAGCAGTAGCAGTCGTTAAACATGTGGTGTTTGTAGAAAAGTACTTTGTTTTTCTGCCCTGACCCACTTATTATAGTTCCTTGCCCGATCCCTCTGTAGGTAAGTCCTTAAGGCATGTTCCCTTCAAAACATAGCAGCAGTTGTGGACATGTATCAGCATGTGACGTTGAAGCCACACTTAGGGTGCAGTCCTTGTTTTTATTTGTTGTGCTGGTTCATGACAACATCTGGATTTGTGTTCTATCCTCAGGTGACTGAGGGATTCCTTGGAGTCACATGTTTTTGCTTGGTCTCATCCTGTTTACTAGCCTCAGCTTAAACGCTCCACCATGTGGAATGTGCTGTTTACGTGTTAAGAAATGAGCAGCATTTGTGTTTTTCATCATTATGTAGATAGTTGTCCTGTGTAGCTGCAACCTGAGCTTCTGCTGAGACAGTAGGTACCTTAGTTAAATCCCCAGCAGTATGTAGTGAACAGCCTTTGCAGGAATTGGCCTCTGTTTTGAGAAATAATACTGTGCCCATTAATCACTGAGATGACTTGGTTATGGCTTAGAAGAGTTTCTAGTTTGTGGAACTGTTTATCAACACAAACACACACATGTAGACCTAAATATCTGGTTTCATTGAAAACACATTTTTATGTAATTGCACCCTGTGTGTCGGACCAGATGCTGTTGTATTGCATTGTAATTTGGAACCAGGCCCGTGGTTATTATTGTGTTCATATCAAGAGTAAATTGCAAACAGCAGTTTCAGTTTCTCTGTCGATCGCAAATGCCTGTGATTGTGGCTCATTTCCTTCTTTTTGCCCTTTTCCGCAGGTTGCTGGTGTTGCTATAATCCCCATCATGGTGCAGAAGTACCAGTCACCTGTGCGGGTGTATAAGCATCCCTTTGAGCTGGTGATGGCGGTAAGTGTCTTCACCTGTAGTCCCAGCCGCTGCGACGCATGCATGAATAATATAGGCTATAGACGCAGAGTTACGTAATGCTGTGTAGCGAACATTTCAGAGTTCACCCTTGGAACATTCGGTCATTCAGTTACACACCATTCTGAGTCATGAAGAACATGAAGGCTGTTGCGGTTTCTCTATAGTTTATTCCATGTTACTGCAGCACTACTGTTTCATATGTCTGACTTAGGTAATGTGGGCGATCAATTACTGATACAACTCTGATTCTGGTTATAGACTCTTTGTTAAAGCTGCTTGTGTTGCCTACTGCAGAACAGTCTAGAAGAAGTCTTATGGTCTATTGTTAACCTTCATATTATGTCAACTGTGAAGTGGGAGAGAGATAAAACCCTTGTGACAAATTCCCACAAACACCTACACACTTGAAAAGACATACTCCATCGAGCTTCCTGTCAGCTTGAGGTTCAAGATGTGTTGAGTCATTGTGCTGTACACCTGCACTCTCAGCGCCTGTATTCATACACACTGTTTTGCTTTTACACCAGAAGTTTCATCCACAAATATGGTGGCAGTAGTCAGTGTTTCATGTGGGCTTTTCACCAGCATTCTCTTATGCGCTGTGTTCACAGATGTCTTAATGTCTTTTTTGTCATCCTTAGTAGTTGTAAGTTCGGATCTCGCTGAAGCTGAAGCAGTAGTTGTCTCTATCTACTATAGTTTTATTAAAGCAATGGGTCACACCAGCACCAAACATTGTGAACTGTGGATAGATGGTTTAATCAGCAGCGTTTTGACCCCAGCTGCTGTTGTGTCAGTGAACGTCTGCAGAGTCCTAACCTGATTATGTAGCTGCCGATTGCAGCCACGCTTTATCGCTTTGCTGATAATTCCTCCTTCATCCATTTGAATGAACGTCTGGTCACCTGGAAGTTAATTTGATTGGCTGCCATCGTGGGTTTTTTTTGTGCATGCCAGGATCCAGAGAGCTGCTGTTTTCTTTAAATGAAAATCCGCTTTCGATACTGGCAAGGAGAAGGATGCAGGTAGACCAAATCTCCTTAGCACATGCTGGATTGGGCACAAACTCATTTCTATAAATAGGGAGCTGGTACCTACACCTGCTTCTGCACATGCAGTTAAATGGGGCAATGGTGATAATACAGAAGCAGAGTTGCATCATTTTTAAGGTGCAAATTACTCTTTGCACTCACTTTTTTGTAGATGGGACAGATTTACTTTTGAAAATGTAACAGAACCGCCCGAAGGGTTTTTAAAGTAGGTCAGCAATGGTTAAGGAAAAACTTGTGATGTGTCATTTGATATAATGGAAAGTAAGTTTCTGAAATGTACATTTGAGTCAGTTCAAAGCTGAGATTGGAGCACTTCTCACTTCTCTCTTATAGCAGCTACCATTGCTGCATAATAATGTATAACATGCAGGACCTGAGGGACCAGCGTTGTGTTCATGTGTGTCGGAGGTGCAGTCAGGTCTAGGCAGTGTGCAGAGTAGTCCTGGGTAACATGTGCCTTGCTGTGCTTGGCCGTACGTCTTTTTGAGTGTCCCCCCAGTTCGCCTGCTCGCCTTCTTCCTTGTATCTGTTGCTCGATTAAATTGGACATCTTGCTTTGAGGAACTGGGTGCTGTGTCTCCCCTAAACTGTCCTGTCTGGATACTGTACGTTCTTAGAAATAGTCATCGCCTTTTCTGAGGGTAATAATCAAGCTTCTCATTCCTCTGTTAAGTCTCTGCAATGCATTCCTTTAGTCTAGATGAAAAACAGTCCACTTGGCCACAAGGAGCAACTCTGTTCAGTGGCAGGTGCTATGAAAGTATCTCATTCCTCTCGCTAATACTGCTGTGCCTTGAATGTACTTGGGCTCAGATCTCAAATGTCCTTAGGCTGTTGTTGTTCTACAGCTGTCACTGTGCCCAGTGTTTAATATGGTATTTTCAATGTTCCTGCTGCTGAAAGGTTTTGGCAGATACTCTCTTCCCATGACTTGACTGTAGAACGGTTTTGTGATCTGTATTTTTGACACTCAAGGCAGGTCTGCTCATGAAAGGAATGTACCAGTATACCCAGAATGCGTTTTGTGTAGTTGATTGGAGAACGCCAAAGGGTGATAGCATGGGCAAGAAACCGAACTGAAAGCCCTTAGAGAATCTCGCATGTTGCGAGGTGTGACTTATTTTGACCTTGACTTGTGGTTTTTGTGAAACACTGTGAGATTGCAGCTACAATTTAAGACCTATTGAAATAGACTCGACAGGACTGGACTTGATACTTAGACGTTGTGCTGCAGTGTTCCACAAGGTGCTTTATTGCAGAAACACCCGATTTTGAGAATTACATACCTTCTCTATTTACTGTAGTAGGAGTATTCAAATGTCCTTTGTAGATAAATTTAACTATCAACAACATTCTTATTAATGGGAAAGCTGTGTCTGTCAGTGACTGCACAGAAGCACTCATGTGTATTGTATTGACTTTGATAGATAGCTTATCATTCCACAGAGCTGGCTCTTTTCCTACTGTGAGGGGAGGGTGGTCACACTGACGTAAGGTAGTACAACAGCTTGTTTTTAAATCATTCCCAGTCATAGCAGTCTCCAGAGTTTGCTGCCACATCTCAATAACAGGAAACGTTGCCATTGCTGTTGCTGGTATTATCGCAGCACTCCAGCCTCAGAGGCTCTAGTCTGTCCTTGGGGAGTCACAGAGGAATGTCAAAAGTACAACACAACGCCTTTCATGCTGCGGTTTCAGGTCTGGAGAAGCACCGACAGACGACTGATTTTAACAGCCTCAGAGAACAATAAAAACCTTGAATAGCTAATATAAGATAAGATAAGATAATCCTTTATTGATCCCACATTGGGGAGATTCTGTTTTTACAGCAGCTACAGATAATAGGCAGTGCAAAATGGCAGAAATGTGCAGAAGAATGCTAATATGTGCCAACTTAATGCTTTTTGTTATTGTTGGACCTAAGACATGAACTATCTAAGTCCTTCTACTCCCTGTTAAGGGCTCATGCTTCAGAGCGAGGGTATTAGTGAGTCAAAGCCTATCATAGCCTAACCTGCTCCATGGTAACGTATGGCCCTGTAACTAATCCATGAGGACAAAGAACTTTGGTTCTGCCCCTGTCCCACAAGAGTTTCTACAGAGGAAGCAACGAGATGTACTCGACTTGTGTAATACCGCCTGGAATCGGACGCATCATTAAAGACGGGGGACATTTCCTTCTTCGTGACACAAATAAGTACATATGCTTCAGATATTAAATATTTGCATGTTTCAAATGCAAATAGGATTTGCCTTCAACAGCAGTCACGAATGTCTCATCGGTTAGTAAATTATGCTGACACTGATACAATGACTCATTAAAGCATTTCAGACACAAAGGTTAGTTATTGGAGAACATAAAATAATTAAGCTATCTTAAAAATAAACAAAGCACAAGGTGACTGTTTACAGAAGTGCCACGCGAACACAGGCCATGGCAGAGGAGTGGGACTGTGTTAGATGCCTGCATTCAGAAAAAGATTTAGATTTAGAAAAAGAACTGTGGCAGCTGCTTCATCCTTTGATGTAACAATCTTGAATTAAATAGCGAATGTAACATGTAACACGGACGAACATGAATGAAACAGCTGACGCAAATGAGGTCACATGCTGCTACTGAACCATATGTTGAACTGTATTTAGCTTATTTTCTATGGGACACAGCTTTCATGTGCTTTTCATGTGTCACTTGATTTGTTTAGTTCAATTAGTTTTTGTAATGATATTCCACTGCTGTGCAATTTCAACAAGGCCGGGGATTTATTTATATTTTTTTATAAAAACACTACGATCAGTCATTACAGAACCAGTTCTGCTCTGGTTCCACAAAACCCTGAAGCAAGCAACACTTTTTGATTACAAAAGCACTTTTTCACTGAACATGACGCAGAAAGTCAACAGACCAGCGAAACAGGAAAGATGGGTCCATATATAAAGGGTAGTTTCCTCACACAATCAACACAATTTTTATTATGATTGTTGAATTGGCAAACAGGCTTTAGCTGCGTTAGCACAGTCCCCTGGATTGATGGAGAGTTTTGAGTGGGTGGTTCTTCTAACTAAACTGTTTATGGTTGGTTTAGAATCTTCCAGTTTAAAAACAAGAACCATACCGGAACCCGGTCCTTTTCATAAAGCAGGGTATCAAAGCTGTTGGGCTATTAGACTAGAGGCTGGAACGCACAGAGTCACAAACTGTGCCCAAGCTCCTCTAAGGATTTGTGCACTCTGTTTGCAGGAATGAATAGTTTTTGCTAATGGACACAGGAGAGCTGTGGTGGAAGTAGAGAACTTGTACTGTCAGCTTTGTACAATGTATGAGCTGCTCTACATACTCTCTTCATAAATAGATTGTGTCATCTGGTTTTTGGTGAGTTTTGGAAGAAGTTGGACAAGGAAGTGGTTCGGTTCATGTTATGTCAGCATATAGAAGCTGAATAAAGCTAAGTGTGTGCTATTACTGGCATTTACAGTACAGTTTTGTTCTTTCATCGTCTCTCTAAAAATGTATTTGATATACCGTCGCATTTTCTGTCAGCACGACGTCAAAGTCATATCAGAGCCGGAGTGTTTTAATCTCAGGTTCCAGTATGCAGAACTATAAGAAAATCTATCTGGGAGGTTGGTGTGTACATTAGATGCATATTGTCATTGGTTTTGCGTGCTCATACTGTACTTGTCATGCCTCATGGAGAAAAGAGTTGCTGTTAATGTCCTTTCTAACCAGGTTTGGCCTTAAGAAACAAGGCTTGTTGCTACAGTGGCTCTAAACCGCTTCCTTTTTACACTGTAAACACTTTAAGACCTATATCAAGGTAATCTTCATTATGTTTGTTAAAGTATTAGACCTGCAATAAATTGTGTGTTAGTTTACCGCTGAGCTAGTGTTTCCAAATTTATCTCATCCTGCTGTCCCCTTTCTCTCCACGTCCGCGGCCCTGCCAGGGTGATGTCCTGACCCACTTACAGCGAGGTCTGGTTAAGGATGTTGCAGCCAAGTTCGTCACAGAACCAACTAGGGATTTGCTCTATTGTACTAATCTCACTGTGAGCTGCTGGTCTATCGGTGGCTCTTGTCACCTAATGACCTCATGTCTATGATTAAAAGGAAATCATAGATTCATGTTGGGTTTGATTAAAAGAAATGAGGTCATTTAGTTAATTCTGTTATTTTGGTCATAGGAATAAAGTTCACAGACAAATAGAATGAAACCTGCTTTCACTTCATTTATGCTGTGTATCCAAAGGTTCTCTGTGAAGATTTGAGAATAAGACGTAAAGTAGTATGCTAGAGGAATGTCCGCTGATTAAGCAGATCACCCTGTATGAAATCAGCTTTTCCCTTCATTGCACCTGTCTGTTTTGATGCGGAGAACATCCATCTGCTCTCATGAACGACTATGTCAGAGCTTTGCCTGCAGTGTCATTCACGTACTTGGACTGGAGGCTGATTGCCAAAAACAGTGAATAGTTATGGCCTGCCTCCACGGAGAGGAGCTTATCTGCAGGCAGACAGCTCAAACAGCAGCATCACCAGAGGACTGTATCACCGCCGCTAGCATCACCACGTGACTCTGAAAGCCTTTGAGAAAATTCTGGAGCTGAATTCATTCACTGATCATCGGGGCTCTCATTCATGCTCTCTTTCAGCTACGGGGATGGGATGCTGGCCCAACAGCTCCCCTCCCCCACTCTGCTTGGCTTCGCTACACCGAGATAAACGTGTACCCGCATACGCTTACACCACAAAGCTTTAGCGAATTTATGCTGCAGTCGTACTGTCATCATGTGTGGCAGCAGATACCGAGTCAGACGTCTGTGCCGTGTCATATTCTGCTAAGATTAGTTTTTAACTTGAGTATTAAAGCAAAATTAAGATGAGATAAATTTCGTGGGATTGGAAATGTGGAATTGCGCTGGACACACTGGATCAAATCCTATCGTAATATTTCCTCACACGTCATTTGATTTCATCATATAACAGTTTCATTGCCTCAGTGCTCTCTGAGAGTCAGTGAGGATGGCACAAGCACAAGTACTGCATATTTTTGGTCAGTATTTATCTTCTGTAAAGTCTTTCTGATAACTGCTGATCAAGCTGCTGTTCTTTGCTCCTGGTGCACACACATCCACCCATGCACGCACTGCTCAGGACTATAGTTGAGCATAAGGAACAAGTATTTTGAGCCGTGCCTTTGCAAGGTCGACCCTCCCCCCACCTTCAAAGGCTTAGCTCTCCAAGTTGGTTGTTCAGGCAGTTCTGCCCTTACAATGCACACTGTAGCGGTGACATCATCAGGAGGAGACAAGTGGGTGCTATGGCACGCAGAAACCAAGGGCTCTGTTGTTGCTTCTTTTCAATCAGGAGCTTGTTCTCCCTCCTACCCCACATCTCGTCTACACCTAAGCTCAGATGCTTTTGGATCTGATAAGGGCTGCAGTTCTACAACCTTCTTCATTCAGTTCATGTCGATGCTTTCCCATCATTATTTGTGACATTAGTGATATGGTTAGTTGAACTTGTATATATTTCTCTGTTTCAGCAATAATGTGAGCTAAAATCCTAAAGGGAAAAACGGACACGCGAAAAATCATTTAATTATGTATTTATTGTGGAAACCAAACAATCTTGAATACCTATTGACGACATCCAGTATATGTAGCATGTCAAGGCTCAGAAGATTTGTCTTTGCTCACCAGACTAGAAAGGTTACAGAGGAATTTGTAAAGCATTTAGACTCCACAAGTGGACTACCAGGCAGATAGTGTTCAAGTGGAGAACATTCACCTCCATTGTGTGTCCACAAGAGTGATGGGCCCACCAACGCAAACATTTAAGATGGGATCATTTTTCACATTTCACACATGTCCCAGCTATGGAGAACAGGGACGTGGACGCTTTTCCCAGGAGTGCCTTCACCTACTTTGTCTTCCTTTGGCAGCTCTCTTTTCAAATGCCCTGTTTGTGAAAAGATGAGTCATAATAGAAACCAGTCATTATTCAGAACCTATGAGACTAAACCGATGTCTTATGATCAGTAAACAGTAGGTATATGTTTCATTTTCATTTATTAGTGGTTTTCAAGTTAAGCCTGTAAACTGCTAAATATTATATTTTATTTTTATATAGAGTTAGTTGTTGTTCTTTCTTTCATTCTTGGTATACACTAAGTTGGGTTTGTTTATGGCCTGTGCTGCAGAAATGGCCTGTGCCAACTGTTTACATGAAGCTTTTTTTTAAATTAGCATCCTGATATAGCAGAACAAACAAATCCTGCTTTTTCTTTATCACATCATTTCATTTTCCTACATCTTTGTGTATTTGATTCGGTTCTTCCAGGATTTTCACACTGCCTGTTCAGTAACTTTCCTCTCGCTCACCCCCTCCATCCTCATCAATGACCTACTTTGGAGTTTATAGCATTGCTCTCTGGAAAGAAAGAAAACAGGAGGAAGTGTGCTCGTCATATGCTATTCTCCATAACCACGTTCTAGGTCCTAGTCTAGTTCTTCCTGTCCTAACAGTATCATTTAGCAAGCCGGCGGTGCCCAGGTAAAAACCTGACAGCGCGAAATGCTCTGCTGGCCACAGCTGTCAACCAGTCAGCTAACATTTAATTTGACCCATTCAAGCCAATTCATTATTGGCTTACACAGTTAAAGTACAAATATGTCAATGGGCTGGTGTGTGAGTAATGTCAAGCACTGTAATGACATCCCTCCGAGTCTAAGGCACTTGCCTGTGGTGGGTGGGAACCTGAAATGATTTTGTCCCACCCAGCATCGGCTAAATGACGTCACATCCCTGCCAGCAACTGCAGTTCAGACCAAGTTGTTCATATGTGACGTCAAAGGCAGCGTGTAGTCAATGACTTGTTTGTCCTCTGTGCTCTTCACAGAAAACATCAGAGAACAGCTTCAGGGAAAGACAGAAGTGGGAAAACACTGCTGATATTATTGCCAGTGGTTCGTTGTGAGAGCGATGGCATGCGTAGGACACAGCGTGTCAGTGTTACAGTGGACGTAGCACTGTAACACTGTGCGATCTTCATATCTTAAAATGAATAGGACACCTGAAGCGTCTCTTTTGTACATGGACAGTGTCGTCAAGTATCCTAATCTAAGTGCCCGGGCCAAAATGTTCTCATGTCTCCAGCTGTCAGAGAAGCCAGCTGATTAAAAGTAGTACAGGCTGACCTCTGAGCGCCTGGCGTGTCTGTTACACAACCATTTTCATAAGCTTCAGAAATGTGACACTGCTTCTGAGGAAGTGGGAACGGAGCTGAAAGTGCTGCACGCAGGAAACCGTCTGCACAAGAATGTTCTTCCTGGCAGACTGACTGTCCACTCACTTTTAGGACTGACCAGATGAAGTCAACCCCGGAGATTGATTCTCAAAGTGTGTTGCTAGCATCTTGTTCTTGACTGTGTAACTTTATGTATCCACCAAAACACTTGGTTTGAGATGTGCAGTTTCATAGTAGTATTGCATCATAGCTGCTGTGTCTTTGGGTTGAGTGTTTCTAGTATCTAATATAAACTGTACTTATTGAGTCTCAAATCCTCTTCTCTCACACCGTATCTAACCGCAGTCTGTGCAGAACAGAGCTATGGGTACATTATCTTGCACTTTTTATTTGCACTGAATGTCAGCTTCTAAACATTAATGCAACATTTTCACCAGCACCTTCACTTGTAGTAGTGAATATGGTGATGCTGGAGTTCCTCAGCCATTTTGATTCACTAGAACAAAACCAGGTCAGGACATGTGTATTGTAAAAGTTAACCTGCATGTCATCTTTGTTTGACGTCGTTTGCTGAGGCTAAAATAACCGTTGCATATGTTTACAGTTTAGTTTAAATATGTATTTATTTTGTACGGATCTCAATAGACTTTACATTCTTGACTTATGAATTTGTTTGAATTACACAAATAGTAATCACAATCTTGAGGAATCTTGTGATCGTTTCTGCTTCCAGACGTTGACTAAGTTTTGTAGTTTACTCCTGTGACTGATTGATGGCTGGGCTGCCTGCCAGTACGTTGTTGCTTTCAGTACGTTACACACATACACATGCTTTTTGTAGTCTTCAAGTGCTCTCTCTTCCTGAGCAGCACAGCTTTTAATTTCCGTCCTCGTCCTCATCTGCGCTGCCTGTTGTCAAAGACATGTTTTTGTATATACCAGAAGGGATTAAGCAGTTGTTTTGTTTCTATGTGTTCCCTCCTTCCCTTCTGGAAAACACAATCTTTCCAGCCACATTCCAGAAACCATTACTCATGGATTGGCTGGTTGAGGCGTGTCACTGTGGAGACTGAAATACGATGTAACTTGTTTTTTGTTGTTTCACTTGGGTTAAATATTCCAGGAAATACTTGCTGCTATTCGACTGGGTTGCCAAGCCTGTTTGGGATGAAGTGTCATTACTTCCTTTTTCTGTATTTCTACAGGGTGGCATCACACTGCAAATGTTTATTCAGATGCTGCTGTGGCTGCTTTCTTATAAGTTACATGGTGTAGATGTCCACTCAAGACAATGGAGCATTTCATGTTTCTGCTAGAGCCATTATGTTCTGATGAATTGAGTAGTCGTAGCATGGAGGAGGCACAATTAATGAAAAGATCTCAGTGGGTATCTCCTTACGCTCGTCTACGCTGTTTGCCTGCAATGAATTGTAGGTCAATATAGACTTAAGTAAGTGCCTGGGCAAATGCCAAATGAGCTTAATATTGACTTAGTGTTATTTTACTACAGCGTGTTGCATGAATCATGTCTTCAGAGCAGGCGAAAGTGCCAGAAGGAGGTTTTCAAAGAACACGTGTTAGATGTGAGTTGACACATCCTGGGGGGCTTTGTCTAAGGGGCTTGGTAACTAAAACTAATTTAGACTCACTAGACAAAAGCAATATGATGGAATGCTTCCAAATTAGATTAAATGTCATTATTGCTATCGTGTAGCACGGATGCGAGTTGCCTGGGAGCGCTACATAATGTGTGTGAAAAGGATTGACCTAGTGAAAACTGGTGGACCAGGATGTCAAAAACAGCTATTTAATAATAAGGCGTGTGATCATAATAACTTAAGCAGTAAAGTGTCTGGCATGTATGCTCACATCTGTTGTGCCGATGGTTAATAATGAATCTCGTTAATAATGTATCTTGTTAAACTTTGATAAGATATTCAGATATTTGATGTTGTTCTCTTAAAACACACAGAGTGCGAGTTAATTACAATGTATGACTTTCATCAACCCATGCAGCCCTAAATGTGGCTTTTATTCACAATAGGCTGTAATCGTCAACACTTCCAGTGAAACACAAACCTCATTGCTCTCTGGGTAGCTGGATGGAAACTGCATTGTTACTCGGACACTTCCGTTTTTGGGAATTGCCTGGTTTCATGACCTTCTCGCTTTAACTCTAGAACACTTCTATGGCACGAGGGTTTGTCTGTGCTTTCATGATGCAGAAGTGTGTGTTTCCGTTCAGCTTAGTGGTTTATTTCTGCGGCAAAGCGAAGGCTGTGTTTCTGTGCAGCACGTGGCTAATGGACTGAGAGTCAGCATAGTGTGTGACAGGGTACAGCGTTCGTGGTTGAGCTTCTTGTTGATGCATAGTTGTTTTTAATGGGTGTAACTGATGTTTACTGTCAAAGCGTTTGTGCTGACAGCAGTACAAACCAGCGGCCACTGTTCCAGAGGATTAGGACTGAAAGACGGTTCCACAGTTGCAGGGCAGCAGAGTGACCTAGAGAGCCATACAGAGCACGTCAGAGCTCATAAACATAGTCATAGACCTTGTGTTTGGACCAATCACTACAAATAGCTGCTTAAAAGAACTCAACTTTTCCTTGAGTACTAATAAATATAAAGTTGTATTGATCTGCATACACGTAAGCTCAAACATTACACGTCAGACTCAGAAACTCGAGCAGCTCCAAAGTCCCATGATTGGCGCTTGCTGTTTCAGTTTGATCTGTCATTGGAATTTCAAGTTTGTGTGTCATGTTCATGAATATATACTATACAGTTCCTGCTTCTTAGAGGTGAACTATCAGTATTATGGTCCACCTCGGTTTCTCTTTTGTTTTTATTCACACCTTTACAGCTTTTCCTGGTTCCTTTCTAAATCCACCATTCACTGGTTTGTTCAGTGATGGGACTTATATGCTGGAATCCTTTTAGGATGGAGCTTCACCGATTATTAAATCTTAAACAATATGCAGTTAGGAGACAGCTCATTGCTGTGGCAACCGTTATCACAAGTCATTTGCATGTGTAGTCTGGTGCTTAGATGCACATGTTATACAACCATACCCTCCAACATAGGAGAAAGATGGCGAGAACAGAAACTTTAGTGATTAGTGCCAAGCCAGAAGATGTGTGGAAGGATAATCACAATAGGACTTTCATCAACCCATGCAGCCCTAAATGTCGCATTTGTTCACAATAGGCTGTAATAGTCAACCGAACACAAACCTAATTGCTCTCTGGGTAGCTGGATGGGAAACCGCATTGTTACTCAGACACTTCCCTTTTTAGGAATTGCCTGCTTTCATGACCTTCTCGCTTTATAACACTTGAACACTTCTCTGGCACAAGTAATACTGATAGTTCACCTCTGTTTATTTATTATAATAGATCACCTCTGGTTATTTAGTTTAATGTTTATTAGTTTTAATAGTTCACCTCTGGTTATTTAGTTTTTAATCAGGTTTCATGATGCAGGCTCAGAAGTGGGTGTTTCTGTTCATCTTAGTGGTTTACTACTGCTGCAAAGCAAAGGCTTGATGCATAGTTGTTTTTAATGGGTGTAACTGTGCTGACACCTTCTGTTTGGACAAATGACTCTGGTTAAAAAAACGTTCTTAAAAACGTTTCGTATTTCTCAGACACTCAAGCGAGTCCCATGATCGGTGCTTGTTGTTTCAGTCTGATCTGTGTCTCGAATTTCAGGTTTGTGTGTCATTTCTAGCATACCGAGTATGAATATCAGGGTGTATTTAAGTTCCTGATTCTTATAGGTGAACTATCAGTATTACAGTCCAGTTTTTCCTGGTTCCTTTTTAAAATTTGTTCAGTAGCTCTATCAAATATTAAAGCCGATCAATTATTGGAGTTTACAAGTTACTCTGTGTAGTTCCCCCAGGTGTTATACAGCAACGTCAGTAATAAGATAGATGAAACAGTAGGTGCTACTGCTGCACCTGTAGGGCCAGTCCGGATGGAGTTCCATAACAGCTGACTGGGCTCCGCACAAAAGCTGAGTTTGCCTGTATTTTGCATTTGTGGGAACACATTGTTTGGAGACGTGGTGCACAGAGCCTGTAATTGGAGCCGCTCCATTCTCTGTTGTAGCTCGACTCAGTTTGGCATTTTGAATGGTTTGCTACACAGAGCTCTTCTCTGCCCACCTTTTCAGATTTCTGACACATTTAGCCCAATACTTCAAAAAGGTTATGTGAACATTTTTCTAAATGGACAACACCATGCCCATTATAGCTGTGTGGTATTTATGGTATTGGTATTTCTAATATCTGAAAAAATTAAATAAAATGGCATTTACATGCATTACCAGCAATACGTTCTGTTGTCTGACATGTTCCTAAAGGTAAACAAAAGTAACTTTGATAGTACAATCTGACCACAGCTAATGTGTTTCTCAGAGAGATGGAAGTGATTGGCCATATGGTTCATTCAAAACCCATTCAACTAAAGTGGATACGCAGTAAATGCCTTTCTGATGAATTTCTTGTCTTGGTCACTGTCCTTCGATTTGTTTTGTCTGCTCTCTGCACAAAGTGTGTAACTACACAAGACTGGAATCATTAAAACGTGTGTCACTAAATGAACCCCAGTGACAACTAATGGATGTTCTTCTTTCAGGCATATGAGCGCCGTTTCCCTACTTGTCACCTGATCCCGATGTTTGTGGCCAGTGACGTGATGGACGAGGAGACCAGTGAAGATGGATCCACCCACAGGGTTGAGCGACGCTGTGCCCTGGATGTGGATGCTCCACGGCTTCTCAAAAGGGTGTGTTGCACATAATCTTAATAATTAATGTGTTTTATGAGTATAACTAATACTATAATGTTCTCTACCCATCTAACTATCTAATTGAAAAACATATCACACAACCTGTTTGTGTGCTTGTGCTTTACAGATTGCTGGTGTGGACTACGTCTACTTTATCCAGAAGAACACTCTGAACCGAAAGGAGAGGACGCTGCACATAGAGTCCCACAACGAGACCTTCTCCAACAGGGTTATAATCCATGAGACCTGTTGCTATTCAGTCAGTACCACACACTCTTTGCTGTGACATTTAATGCAGGCGCTTGTCTAAAAGCAACTCATAAGACAAGGGAGTATAGTAGCCTCAGAGAGAAAATCAAACCCTGACCCTTTTCCCACGTTCAGCCCATAGAACAACTTACCTGTTGTTTCTCATCCTAATGTCAGCGTCTTCTCTAACCTCTTCCCTGTCTCCCCGCAGAGAAAGCCATGTTTAGACCAGCACTAAGCATGTTGTTTGCTTTCGCAGCCCATCTTGTCCTGTGAATTATTTACTGCCCTCACATCCTGACTGAATGCCCTCAAATACAGGTCTAAAAACTGCAGTTCTCCCTTGTATAGCACTGAAGACTGATTCTAGATGTGTGTATTCATGAAAGGATGCTGAGTTAATGAGGCCAAGCACATCATATTAGCCTCCAACCAACTACTGCTCTAATTTTAGGTCCAAGGCTGCACAGAGGTTCTCTCTGTGAGCTTTAGTGTACTGTGCTGCCCGTAACCTGTGTGGACAGCTTAATTAGACAGAGCTAATGAACCTGCCTAAAGTTGAAATATGACTCGGCTTTCACAAAACATTTAAATCTTCCCCTACAAAATGAACGATTTAAGTTAACATGGGTTGATTTTTAAGAACATTCCTTACTACTCCTGCTGATATATTGACCATCTAATCCTGATGGTCCCTCCAGTCTCTCCTCTCATAAGCTTTACACCACACACCAGTAGCGTGTGTGTCCTTGTGTATTTGTACTCTGTCCTTTTTTTAGCTCCAACTTGCTGATGTGTAAAGACCTGGCTCATTTTTACATGAACAGACTGATACGCACGCCCACTCACAGGGCACAGTGTGAAGACTTCACCTTTTGTGCGTCATAATCATGTAAAGCAGGGTGTGAGGTTACCATTGTAGTTTGGCCGTCTTGTCTAAATAGAGCATATCCTTTGTGTGTGGTTGTACAGGTTCACCCGGAGAATGAGGACTGGACGTGTTTTGAGCAGACCGCCAGTCTGGACATCAAGTCTTTCTTCGGCTTTGAAAGCACAGTGGAAAAGATTGCTATGAAGCAGTATGCCAGCAGTATCAAAAAGGTGTGTTGTTACATCTAATACTACCTCTGTCATACTTCATTTGGCTTTTATGAGCACCACAGAAACAGTTCGTGATTAGTACACATGACTGAAAAGGTGGCACAGTGGGTGCACAATAGATGATGCAAAAAACATCAGTGTATTGTGTGAAGTGAGTCATTCTGTGCCATCCTGTAATTGCTCGCTATAAGCTTGTATAATCTGTTTGAGTGCACAGGGGTCTTCTGTTGTGGACCTGATGAGTCATCTGCTTTATTTAGCAAACGTGGGCAGCGTAGAATTGACAAATTTTATTTTCTCCCGTCGTTTTCATTAACTGACATTTAATTTGAAAATGCTAAATAGATCTAGTTCAGCAATTTTGTTTTGAATGCATTACATACTGCAGTATATGAGTATTGCTGGTCTTTAATGTCACAGGGAAAGGAAATCATTGAGTACTATCTGAAGGAGCTCGAAGACCAAGGCGTCACCCATGTACCCCGCTGGACTTCCTCCACAATTCCCCTGCCTCCACCCAAGCCAATGAGTCCCTCCACTAATGCGGCCGACATCCCCAGTCTCACAGTTACACCTGCAGCTTCTGTTTCACTGTCCAGCGACATGAGGGACAGCTGTCAGGATGTCAAGCTGGACAGCACCATACTTCAGGCCGACAGCCTAACTGAGATCCTGGCTGGTACACCTGAAGGTGTGTTCCTGCATGATATGAAAAGAAAAATAGAAAGTGGAATGAAAGTACTGGTTTAAATCTGGTACTGGTTAGTTTTTAATTTATCTGTTCTTTTGGGATGTTGCAGACAAGCTGGATGCGGACTACATTAAACGTTACCTGGGTGACCTCACTCCACTGCAGGAGAGCTGTCTGATCAGACTTCGTAAGTGGCTGCAGGAGACACACAAAGGAAAGGTGAATTTGAGTCATTTCTTGTTTTGTCAAGGGACATGTGCAGTAGCAACAAAAAGTAGCTTTAGTACATTTTAAACTATATGCCTGACACAACAATATTATCTTGTTTACTTCAGTGAACAAAAGCTTAATGTAACACCTCCCCACTCCTTTTCTACTAAGATCCCGAAAGATGAGCACATCCTTCGTTTCTTGCGGGCAAGGGACTTCAACATGGACAGAGCACGTGAGATCCTCTGCCAGTCGCTGACCTGGAGGAAGCAGCACCAGGTTGACTACCTGCTGGAGACCTGGACCTCACCACAGGTCCTGCAGGACTACTACACCGGGGGCTGGCATCACCACGACAGAGGTTGGGTTGCATCCAACGTCACATTCAGACACTATCAAACAAGTTTCCATGTTCCAGTCGCTCATGTTCAGTCTTGAGAGGCTTTTCTGGTGCTGGAAAGTAGAGCAAGGACTCATCCAGTTTAGACAGACACATATACTGTATGCACAAGTCTTTCTTAACAACCCACAGCATGGGAAACAATCAATTATCTATAGTATTGGTTGCTCAGATCACTTGTACACACATTCGTACTTGCTTTGGCGCTTGCCCTTGATTTCTTATTGAGACTGAGGAGTGACGACTCATACTAGAAAACCAAATGAGGTGATTCCCACATCACTGAACACGCAGCCCTGGGGATGGATGGGTAAATATTTGCTTTATTTGTCTAGATGGACGTCCTTTGTACATCCTGAGGCTGGGCCAGATGGACACCAAAGGACTAGTGCGTGCTCTCGGAGAAGAGTCTCTGCTCAGACATGTAAGTTACAACACGTTTTAAGTTGTGGGGCAGTAAGTTTGTGGGTCAGGCATTTGGTGATAGGATTACAGATTAGAGAAGTTATGTCCGGCGACATGCCCTGACAAGTGTATTATCAGCAGGATGTGTACAGCTCAGTCCGTGTATAAATAGTGTGTTCATTTAGAATAATGGTGTCACGGCGAGTCGCTCTGCTTAAGGCTGTTATTTATATCATCGTTTTAGGTGCTGTCAATCAATGAGGAGGGTCTTAGACGCTGTGAGGAGAACACCAAGGTGTTTGGTCGACCCATCAGGTAAACCTGCATCTTTATATAAATATAAACACAAAAAATCTGTCTGCGATCAATGCCTGTAGTAATTCATTGAGAAATACAGCATGCAAGCTGGTTAGGTTGAGTTCAGCAGGCGTGACCTGGACACAGATGGACATTGCTAAAATGGAAAGTATACATGAGGCTTCAGATGGCACTAGAGAGAGTGAGGGAAGCCGAGTAAGGGGATAGTATCGGCCATCTGTCAGCTATCTCAAGCGAGAGGAGGTGTCTGGGATAAGAGCCACGCAGGAAAGCATGCAAACTATTGAATGGCTGTCACATCTCAGCTCTCCAGCCAGAATAGACTGATGGGAAAGGAGGATATGAAGAGTGGTGGAATTAGCGCACAGCAACACAGCCCTCGTCACTTAGGCCTCACTTCAGTCTGAAAGGTGCGAAGTGGTCGGAAAGCGAATACCTCCCAGTTATGCGTTTGTGTGCACGTCTTTACTCCCCTTGTGTTGAGGATCCTGTCGAAATGAATTTGTTGTAAAGTCATTTGTGTGAGGCCTTGGCATCTAGGTGGAAGGGTTAGGTAAGGGGCTAGGGAATACATTATGTCCTTGTGTGTTTGTGACTTGAGTTTGTTTTCAAACTAACCTAGTGTTTCACTTCTGTAGCTGTTGGACATGTCTGGTAGATCTGGACGGGCTGAACATGCGACACCTCTGGCGCCCTGGGGTTAAGGCGCTGCTAAGGATCATCGAGGTTGTGGAGGCCAACTACCCCGAGACTTTGGGGCGGTTGCTTATCTTGAGAGCTCCCAGAGTCTTCCCTGTCTTGTGGACATTGGTGAGAGGCAGGACATACTTTATTTTCTCAATTTATTTGTGTTACAAGTAGAACCACTTTTCTAAACTCACGATTCACATTTACTCCTACCTCTTCTCTTAGGTGAGTCCATTTATTGATGAAAACACCCGCAAGAAGTTCCTGATTTATGCAGGCAATGACTACCAGGGCACTGGAGGCCTGGTGGACTACATCGACAAAGAGATCATCCCTGACTTCCTGGGGGGAGAGTGCATGGTAGGTGCCCGAGTAAGAGTTACACATGAAGGTTAATTGATGAGTGAGTCTGAGATGCTGAGAAAAGACCCCACCCACAATGAGAACTCACTAACCTATTTGTGCTCTCTCTCTCTCTCTCTCTCTCTCTCTCTCTCTCTCTCTCTCTCTCTCTCTCTCTCTCTCTCTCTCTCTGCAGTGTGAGGTACCAGAAGGTGGCCTGGTTCCCAAGTCAATGTATCGCACACCCGAGGAGCTTGAGAACGAGGATGTCCGCCTCTGGACCGAGACAATCTACCAAAGCGCCAGCATCTTTAAAGGAGCTCCACACGAGGTGAGGCTGAAGATGAGATGCCTGCAGTTATGTTTTTAAATGAATGTAGGCCAGGACAAGAGAGATGCAGATTCTGCCATCTAGTGGTTGTCAGTCATAATGGCTGCTTGGTGGTTTCTAAAGTCCTTGTGACACAAAAATGCTGCGGCTTTTAACCATAATCTGTTACTGTCACGTTGCATAGTTTATACCAAACGGGAGGGTGGGTCATCATGCGGAATCACTCTATGAATTGTTTTTCATTTCATGGTAATGAGCTCTCATAACCTTAAAAACAGATTACCCTTAGTTTTTGCCAAATGTGAAGCAACGTGAAAAGAAGACAGCAGCTTGAGCTTATTCCCTCCACTACACCATCTTGTTCTAAAGAGTCCAACGTTCACTGTCGCAGTGCTTTGGCAGTAATCCAGTCAAACAGAATGTAAAGAAAACCTGGAAATGGGACCTGAGAAGAGAAGTTTGGTTCTCCTGCTTGTCTCCTGAAGCATCTTTTAAGTCTAATGTTTGTCCTCCTTTTTTCCCTCCAACCAGCTGTTGATTGAAATCATAGATGCTTCCTCCGTGATCACCTGGGACTTTGATGTATGCAAAGGAGACATTGTTTTCAACATTTACCACTCCAAGAGGGCCCCTCAGCTGCCGCGTAAGGACCCCCTGGGAGCACATGGCATCACCTCTCCAGGTGGCAACAACGTCCAACTTATAGATAAGTCGTGGACGCTGGGGCAAGATTACAGCATGGTAGAGTCCCCACTGACCTGCAAGGAGGGCGAGAGCGTGCAGGTGAGGTCCGGTGACAGGTGTTGTCTGCTTCGTACTTTAAGAGCTGTTTTTTGACGGTGTTTTGTATGACGCATGTCCTCTCATCAGGGCTCCCATATAACACGATGGCCCGGTTTCTACATTCTCCAGTGGAGGTTCCACAACATGCCAGCGTGTTCCGCTACTAACCTGCCCCGAGTGGATGACGTGTTGGCCACCCTGCAGGTGTCCTCACACAAATGTAAAGTCATGTACTACACCGAGGTGTTGGGCTCTGAGGACTTCAGGTTGGTAATGGTGTGTGCGTGTCTGTGTGCAGGTGTGATAGACACGTAGTGAGGTGTATAAGTCTGTTCTTTTTCTCATGAAGTCGTGATGGCTCATCGTTCCTTTTATGATTGCTCATTTTCCACCTCTCTCTCCTTTCAGTTTTCCTCTCTACAGCCTACCCCATAGTGCCACTTAAAGTTGTAATGTTGCTAAGTTGACCTTATGAAATGCCGTAAGAGCATCATGAGTTTTTGTTAAGCCCTGAGCTTTGAAATGAGGTTGCTTCCCGCCTTCTGAGACTCCTTTAATGCAGCCTTTTCTGTCCAATCCACTCCTTCTGTTCTGTCACTCAACCCCCCCCCCCCCCCCCCCCCCCCCCCCGCCCCTCTTTACCTCCTGCTCTGTCTTCCTTCTGTGAAGAACGGCTTGCTGTGATGTGCAGAGTTTGTAAGTGGCTCAGCGTTTGCCTTTACTTCCCTGTAGCACTAGCTCATCTCCATCCCCGCTTGTGGCTGTTAATCTGAACAGTTCCGTCAGCGCTTCCAGGGCAGCAAACAGATGCCTTCTACATCTGTACTTGCTTCTGTTTCTTCATTTTGTCTAACAGGACTCGTTGCTCTTTGACCTGCTGGCTCCAGTCACCCTGCTTTGCATGACTAACAGGAATCCTGTGCTGTTCAGCACACTTGGACTCAACCTACTGCATCAGTGCAGACGAACCAACACATGCTCCTGTTGACCATCATACAGACTATTGATTTTTACTACCAACGTACTCAGCAGTGTTCTTTACCTTCTAAAACAGACTTGGACTTAATTAACAGACTTAATGATCATCTAATTCATTTCAGTAGGATTTAACAGGATGTTTTGCTAATGGTTGACACATTTAAATGTTTAAATATTTCATTTTCCAACTTAAACTAAGAACATGTTTCTTTTTATGTTTTACCATGTCTCTAATGTTTAATTGTGCCTTCATGACAACATATAAACGCATGCTTAGAGTTCATAATAACCATTATTGGTATCCACCAATAATAATAAGTGAGATATGGGGCTTTTCTGAATGGCATCTTAATGTGTTAGTCATCTGTTGTCATGCTTCATGGAGGTTAAAATGACACGTTATAGACATGGTCTTCAGAGAAAAATGTACCTTCCATGTTGACTTTGAAAGGACTGTTCACCAAGCAGCCAGTCTTCAAACAATAAGCAGCTTATCCCTATAATAATCTAATAAAACTCAGCCCTGCCTCATCGTACTCACACTTGAATCACCGTCGGGTGCTGTGACAAACACACACCCTGAGTGCCACTCAGAGTGAATTGGTCTCCCTCCCTTTTGATTTGGCTGCATGGTTTTGCATCATGAGTGCGAGTTGTGCACACAGAATGCAGATAGTCACTCTCAGCTGTTATACAATGTCTTCTCGACTGCTGAGTTTGTGTGTTCACGCACGTCTCTGCTTCCAGGGGCTCCATGACCAGCCTGGAATCGAGCCACAGTGGCTTCTCTCAGCTCAGCGCTGCCACCACCTCCTCTAGCCACTCACAGTCCAGCTCCATGATCTCCAGGTAGAAAGTGGAAGCGGAGGACTTTGGTCCAGTCCCACCTCCTCTACTCTTACCATCGAGCCGAACTCTCCTCATCTTTGGACCATGTTCTTATTGCACAGCCAGCCAGTCTCCTTGGAACTGAAGCATGCCTGCACAAACCGATAATAGAGAATTCAAAAAATCTTAGGCTAAAAGCTTATAACAGAGACTCCTACAACTTAAAGGGCTGATTTTTGCACAAATCTCATATTTTGTCATGCTTGGCAACACTGCGTGGCTTCAGTTGAATCCGAACATTGGAAGAATGTTATTTATGTCGCGTCTCACGCAGGGTGAAAAGGTCAACATTCACGTTGCTTTGTGGCACTGGACACTGAATGAAGCAATACTGTCATCCTCTGAGCTACGGGACTGAATAAAGACACTGGAGCAGCTGTTACATTTATGCATCTACATGTTCGCTCCCTTAAACAGTACTGTCACAATACATTGACTAAAACGACTGGATGTGCTGTTACATAAAACACAAACACAGATGTATAAATACACACATTTGATGACGTGAAATTACATTGTAGTGTTACCAGAGTTTTTTGTTGAATCTGGTGAGCATTTGTAGATCAAGTGAGGGTGAGAGGGGAATTAATTGGGCCTGGGTCAAATACAACCTGCTGATAGAGTGTGTTTTTTTTTTTTTTTTTTTTTCAATAAATGCATTGGGCTATGAGTGGGTGGAACTTACTGTATCTTGTGGGGAACCCGTCTGTCTCATGAGGGCTTCGACACACTTTAAAAAGCGTTTGACTATTTGACCCAGGTCTGACTCTTAGCGAAATAATCCGCTAGAAGCAATAACACGAGTTAGACTTTCTACTGTGTGTGAAAAGGTTGTATTTATCACTTTGTTGTGTGCGGAGTGTTGTGGGTGTTGATTGGAGTTGACCTTTGTGCTTTGTACAGGCAGGCCGGCAAAGTGAGCCAGTAAACGGCTGAAACGGTGGTGTCGGCACTCGCACGTTGTGTCCGTTACGATTGCGCCAGGAGGGAAACTTAAGTATGTTGCCAGAGTTTCCTCTTTGATGTGTTTCCTCAAGGAAAAAAAATCAGTTTTGAACGACCACAGTTGGTTCTCCTCTCAGGCATCTGCACGTTTGAGGAGTCCAAATCCAGCGGTCGAGACAATGCCTTGTCACGGACTTTTCTGAATGTGCTACTGATTGGAGGACAACTGCCTGAGTTTAGAAGGTCGAGGCTCTGGACAGGACTGCCATCCTCGTCCGTTTGTGTAGGTTCCAGTGTGCATTAGGGGTGAATGTTACGTTGGGATTATCATTTGACAGTGTGCCAGCACACAACATAGTAACACTGTACATGTGCTAGTGTTAGCTGAGGTTTGTTACTGGTGTAAGTACTTGATGGAGTGAAGCATAGTGGTGCATGCTACGTGGTGACCGGGTTTACAGATCTATTATTTAAAATTAAGATATAGCCATTCTAAGAGCCATGTGTCAATAAATACCATTTAGCCTTTACTTAGAGACATGCTCCCCCCTAAGTTTGACTAATAGAGGAGTGAATGTGAATAGAGGGAACATTTCTAAATGCAACGCATCCATGCAAAGCTATATTAATACGCTGTATTTTATTTGATTAAACTGATGACTTCACACTGATCTGCTCCTTGCAGACAACAGAAAAGACCAGTCATCTGGTGCTGTTGCCATGGTTACATGCAGTGCAGCAGACAGTAAAAGGAAAAAAAGTAAAAAACTTTCAAAAACTGACCCTGCGTGTTGTTTTTCAGAAACACATCTGCTTGTTTTTACCTTAATCATGGAGGTTACTGTAAGTCAACCACTGCAATATGGTGAAATGCTTCACTGAAACAAAGCACCTCCTCGCACTGAGGGCTATTACGTGTAAATGATGGTGTAAGTGGATGAATGTTGGGAGCGATGCCTGTAAAACACGCCTGACTCGTGGCAGGTCTCTCTCTTCTGGGCCTCTTCTCACTCTCAAGCAACAGATGCATCTAATGTCGTCTTCTGCTCTTCTAGTCCCTTTTCTCTCGTCGTGTTCTTTTTACTGCAGTTGTGCTATTTTGCTTTCACAGACTTTTATCATGTGAGTCTTAGAAAGTACAGTGGATCTTTGGATTGGATCACAGACTGGGCTCACATGTTGCTGGGTTTGATCTACTGCTCTGCCGTCACCCGCCTCTGACTGTAGCTCGTACAGTGTGTACGCTTTTCATCAGATCGCGTTGACATCTGAGGGCTATAACCGTTCATCTCGACTGTTTGATGCATTTGTCCATCTTTTGGCATTCTTCTCTCATCGATACATATCTTTCTCATAGCTTTCATATCTCTCTTTACCTTGATGTGAGCAATTCTGTAACATGTCTTTGGATTCATGACAAAATGGCAGTTTTACATTTTTGGAAGCATTAAACTTGAAATATGACAAAATATTTCTACTTGTATCAAATTCATTGTGTCATGATGAGGTTGGCTTATGTAGTAGTTCTGTGGCTGACTAAAAATAACGGCTTACTTACCAAACTTAGAATGTTGTAACCGTGTCTCCCTAAACTTTGCAATGACTGCTAGAGGCTGCGTTTACTTTGTAATGGCCTAATCATGAAATGGGCTTGATCGCGCCTGTCTATTAGAGTAGATCAAGTCCCCACTGACCTGAATCTGCCTGTCCCACATTCACTCTTTTAAAACAGAATGTCGCTTTCAGTCTGTTCTGGCAGTCAGAGCATCTGCTGTAGCTGCGAGAAGGAAGTGATGTTGATTTTATTATTTGAGGTGCAAAGATAAAGAAGGACTGATGTAATCATATTTCTTGTTTTAGTGGTGTGTTTAAAGAAAGACTGATCGAATCAGACATGGATGTGCTAAGTGTTAATGTGGTGTTTTTAATAAATTAGTACAGATAAACAGATTTCTCCACATATGATTCTCATAGTCACAACATTTTTAATACAGATATGCTAAACCCATTGTTTTACAAGTGAAACATTTGATGATTTTGCAGTAATGTAAAATGTAAAAATTGTTGCCTTTTGTAATTACACATCCCTTAACCTTTCCATAGAAATGACCATAACCAAAATTGCTTTTGTTTTATTTGAACATGAAAAACGCATAACATTAGATTTGTTTGCTCTCCAGAAAGTCTCTTCACTGTCACATATGTCTGACCCGATCCTCTCCTTTCATTGCAGGCTCTCTTTAGATATGAGTGTAGTTATTGGGCAGCCTGCTTGGTGCTCATCGGGTGACGTCATCTGGAAGCTGGAAGCGCAGTCACACGTTTTGTTTTGTTAGAGGAAATGAGTCCACTGTGTAAAAACAGACGCGTTACTGAATAAAATCTAATGACAAAATATCAGTAACAATAAAGAAAAGTGAAATCATCATTTTAGATGCAGCGAAACATTTTTCTCCGTGGAATAATCCCGCTGTGGTTCTTCGTCACGACCATGTTTTATCTGTCATTCTGCATGTTTGCCACTAGGTGGTAGTGTTGCACCGCGTAACGTAACTAAGAGCGAGCGCAACGGTCACGGTCAGTGACGTCACAACGCGGAAGTAACGCAATCTTTAAAGCGTTCTTGCTCACTCCAGGTGACACAGATGTCCGCTCCTCCTACAGAAGAGCTGATGGAGCGGTGGGAAAGGTCAGGCTGCTGAGCTAAAGCTCGGATCAACCGCGTTAGCGCTAAGCTAGCTCTTAAACAGACTAATGGTGCCGACAGGTGCTGCTGCTCTGCGTCCTTGCGCTGTTGTACCGTGAGTCTCTGCCGGCGGCTCTGGGTTCGTGCCAGCAGCCATTGATTTGCGAGTTTGTAATGACGAGGCCGGTGATGACGCTATGATTCCATATTATGTCCATATGCTGCCTGCCAGAGCAAATGTGTGTGTAGCTATTAAAGGAAAGAAATGAAAGAGATTTGTTCTGGCATCAACTTACACATTATTACGTGTAATTCGTAGAAGAGCAGCTGTTTTAGACACATATGACAGAAACACGTTGTGTTTATTTGGCTGGATGGTTTAGTTACTGCTTAGTTAACAATAAGCTTGTGCTGAAACAATTCATCAGTTCACAGAAACTATTCTATAGATAATAATTTTTCATCTGTTTGGTCCTTGCTGTGTAAAGTTTTTAAATGTGATTGTAATTAGAGTTGTTATTATTTGTAGTATAATTTTCTGATGCTTTAGTGTTTACGTACATGCAGTATCATACGTAGTATATTTAGATATTCATTAACGAACTATACAGTTATGATATAAAGTTGCCATGTACTGAAAGACTCCAGTCAGATCAGATGTCTATGATGCAGTGAGCAGGCCAGTCTGAGGCAGCAGGTGTTGGAGGAGGACACTGAGGACTGGCAGAGGGAACCAGACTTCTCAGGCCTGGAGAGAGTCGGAGGAGTGGACCTGTCGTTCATTAAAGGGGACGACGTCAGCGCCTGCGCTCAGCTCGTGGTCCTCAGCTACCCCGATCTGGAGGTGAGCCGTCCACGTCCATCGGTCTGGTCACATCCGAGTTTGTCATAAACAGTCTTTCAGAGAGTTGAGAAAAATGACATCATATATTGAAAAGCTTACATCACGCTACTAATAAGCTGGGGAAATGGTGGAGAGGTGGTTGAGGACTGACCCGTGAGTCTACAACCATTTCATCAAGTTGGACTCTTACCCAGAGTGTCTGCTGCTTCGTGCCAGGTGCTGTACGAGGACAGTCAGATGGTGACCCTGACGGCCCCCTACATAGCCGGCTTCCTGGCCTTCAGAGAGACTCCTTTCCTCCTGGAGGCTCTACAGCGGCTGGAGAGGAACCAGCCCACTCTTCTGCCACAGGTCGGCCTCTGGACACGTGGATGAATAGGCTCAGATTCTGTGGTTCACAAAAATATATATGCACATATAAGCATAACCTGGTAGCAGGTCGCGGTGAAGTATGAGAACATTTGAAGTTGATGCAACTCAGCCTTGCAACTTCATCCACTTTTTCTAAGAAAACATGCACCTATCTCAATCTACACACAGTCTTTATTGAAGTAGGTCTGTCAAAGTCAGCCTGACAGTCAACATTACCACATGAATACAACAGGTAGACCCGCCAGAATCAGTTCACATGTCGAATGAGCCAAAAGGAGGCGTATCTGCCGAAAATAGAACAGGTAGCTAAAGTAAAAGGGTCCAGCTAGAATGGACTCGTCCTGGATCTTAGCCTGCTCTGGACCAGGCCACCTGCAGAGAACTGAATTCCGCTTAGTTCAACCTGCTTTCATGCAGCTGCATCTAATTTAAACTGAAAACACCAGCAACATAGAATGAATCTCCATGGCAACCAGACATATCCAGCTCCTGTGCAACCAAGTCAAGGATAACTCAACCAGGATATAACCCAGACATATTAGAGCCTAAAGCCAAGTCATTTAGTATGTGGTACGCAAATGTTCTGCCATGCGGTGAAATTGGAAGACTTGCTGAATTACTTGATGCTACGCTAAGGTTATGTGAATTGCATATATTTTGTTAGATTGTCTGGGTTCAAGAGAGCAACACGAAGTCTTTCTAAATGTCAAACCAGCTTTAGCATAGCTTACACATTTAACAAGGCTGAAAATCTCCTGACATGCGGTGGCGTAAACCATCCATCACTTTGTGAACAATCAACTTCACTGAATAAGTTGCAATTGCTGTGAAAAATTTCCTCTGTTTCTCCCTCTCTGGATTTTACTTTTTCAAAATGTCACCTCTCATTCATCCACTCACTGACGGCTGTTTGTTGCGAGACAACAATTCATTCATTCCACTGCACAATGACACACACACACACCCACACCCACACAGCCCACTGACATTTAGCCCTGGACAGACCAGTGTCTCTTTATCCACTGCCTTTGAAGCACGTTATCCTGTGGCCTATGATTCACAGAGCGGTTCTGTCCGTAGCTTCACCTTTGGCTCCAGGGATTCTTTGGTCTGTTAGAGTTAGCATATCAGCGTGTCGTTACCCTCTGAAGGTCAGTATAGATACGCTACTGCTGTCTCACACGTTGCATACGTGGTGTGACCTCATGTGTGGCCGTACGATGTGTTCAGCAGGTATTTTGCCGGTAGAGCTGGAAGAATAACCTAAACAATGCATCTGCTCTGAAAAAAGGCCTGAACTGCAGCAAAGCACAATATTTTCTTTGCTATTTACAATGTTTTAAAGAATCTAAGTCACATGTTTGACCATAGCTGTGTTCTCCAGCGTACATAAACCTATTTCAGTTGAAATGTGGTGTCTCTTGTCAACAGGTGGTGTTTGTGGATGGAAATGGCCTCTTTCACTACAGAGGTACGTCAGGTTGCTCGTGTGCTTGTACGTCCTTGTTTGATCTGTGGGAGTCGGGCCTCGTTTACCTGGTTCCTGAATGTCTGCATGCCAGTTCTCTAATGGCTTAATGCATCACCCAACACTAGCTATTTCCAGCCTTTGTCCTCTCTTCAGTCAGTGTCCTGCCTCTAGGTCTGTTTTGAAAGCTGGGTGTCATTATGTGTTAGTTATGTGTTTCCTGTTCCAAGCGAATCGTACTTACTTAACATTACTGAAGCAGATTTTAAAATGATCCTAACAGCGTTTCCTGTTCAACCAAAGCCAAAGATATGCAGCATTATGTTCCTCTGTGCCACTGAGCTCCATTATTGTGTTGAATTATTGAAAATGCACCACTGTGGCCATGTCAATGTCTTTTATTCTGGGAAACTTTATTGTTGTAGTTTATTTTCATACAAAATAAAGGAATACGCACTAGAGCATCAAATGTGTTCATCTGCAGCTAATAGTTCCCAAATGTCCCGTTAGTTTTTATTTGTGTTGAGCTTGTTCCAGATCACAGTGCCCTGTCTGTTTCTTTTTTGAATAAATGAAACTAAATACTTTAGTAGGGCCCAGTGTGTAAAACAGAGACACACTAACACAGTGGTGCTACAATACTGAAAATGTATTTCTCAGAATGTAAGGCTATTGATCCATTATTGACGTGCTTGACCTGTGATGGGTTGCAGCAGGGCTGGAGCCAGTCCCAGCGTTCGCACTTAGTCACCGGGTGGTAGTGTGGCGAACGCTGATAAGCACAGAGACGCCAGAGCGACAGATGTGGAAAACTCTGGCCGTGTTTCACTGATTGCCACTGTCTGGACTGTGCAGAGTTCGGCCTGGCGTGTCACCTGGGGGTGCTGTCGGGGCTGCCCTGTGTGGGCGTGGCCAAGAACCTGCTGCAGGTGCAGGGCGTGTGCAAGAGCGAGGAGCACCAATCACAGGTGAGACCTTGTGTACGTCAGGCCATTGTGCTGTTTCTCAACCTTGACAAGTTTCAGATTACTGTCTGTGTTTGAGTTGGTTGCTCACTAGCAGGAAAAGGAAGGAGTCGTATAAACGACGGATACACAAAGGACAGAATCCTCACTTCACAAAGTGCAGCTGTGTGTGTGTGTTTTGGCAAGGCCTCCTCTTATAACTCGTGTGTTTTCTGAATCCAAATCAAGCAACGTGTTGGTCACAGTGTGCCAGTAATATGCTAATTGACTGTTTGCATCAGCCTGAAGCAAACAGGCTGGACAGTCAGTGGCTACTGTGAATAATAGTGAGTATGAAACATGAATTTCTCCCTTCAGTATAACTTCTGTAGATTAAACAGCTTATAAACATACTTTTCCCTTCAGCAACGTAACGATCAGCATCGGTCGGGGGAGAATGGAGTAGATGCCCCCCTTAGACCTGCCCCTGCTCCTGGACGACTGTGGTTTTGCTCAGGTGTAGTGATGGGTATTTCCCGACCAGCACTGGACAGCGTTAGCAGTCTGTGCTAACATGATTAGCAGGCAGTATACTCTCTGTTTGCAGTCCCAGTAGTCTTCATGTGGTAGTGCAACATGCTAATTCAATTTTCTGTGGCAGTGTATCCATCTCCTCATTTAGCATTAGTGGCCTCGGCGTCAGAAAATGTTGCTGTGTGTCTGCCATCGTCCAGAACCTGATCTGTCTGTCTCCAGAAATGTTATCACATACGCTCTAATACAGTTTAGGCCAAGCTCTCGGTGGCTCTGACGTACGTGTTAGATATCAAGTAGCGCAGCGCTTCATCGTTTGGGCTTAAGCTGCTGCTCAGCATGAAACCTTAGAATTAGCGTCTGTCCATACGGATGTAATTGTCCTCTCCAGGGCTCCGTGGAAGCTGGCCACAGGCAACCAGCGTTGGCGTTTTATGTCAGATCAGCTGCAAAGTAATCTGTGAAACAAAACCCGTACCAGGCTTCAGTCTAAATTCTAGAAAATTAGCTATTTAGGAATAAGATTAACCGTCGCTGCCTCGACACGCACCAAGCCATAAGCTGCCATAGTCAATAAGATATCAGTTTCCAGAAACGCTGCCAGTGCAGACAGTTTTCAGAAAGCAATATGCAGCCTGAGCAGAGCCTCTGAAGATTACAAACGGAACGTTCTCTCTGTTGCGGTAATTAAATGTGCGAGCCTCAAGAGTCGGGGTGTGTGCATGAGGCGCAGGTGCACCGAGCCGTGAAGGAAGAAAAACAATTTCAGCCCAAAGTTTCATGTGCATATATTTTGCAAATGCGTGTCCTCATTTGTGACAGCACGACCTTGTGGTTGGTGAGATATGCGCCTTTGAGACGGGAACTAGAGGAATGTTTCAGGGTTTTAAGAAACGAGAAGATTCCACAGTTATTACATTAGATGAAGAACAAGTTTTTTGGTTACCTTTGCTGTTAGGTCAGAGTTAGGATCAGTCCTGAGCTTAAGTATTTGTATTGCTGCAGTGCTGACTAGTGGCCAGTATGACTACGCTTATGGTCGTTTGCCGTGCAGAGACGCGTGCAGCACATTCTGGTTAAGTGTCTTCGAACAAAGCCTTGTAGCTGCTTTCTCTCTGTGTTACTTGTGGCTGAATGGCCGGATGATGTAAATGGACTGTGCTCGAGTTGAGACTGGGAAGTGCAGCCTCTCAGACTTAACACAAACGCTGAAAGAGGACAGAAAACGTTTCTTTTACTCCTGTTTGTCCTTGATTGGGGAAACATCCGGGCTGTACTTGCTCAGCATCCTTCACATCTTACACCTTGTGTTCCTCCCTTCACTGTCTTTCTTTCCTGCCTCTGTCCATTGCTCTACTTGTTGATAGCCCAGCTGTAGTTGAAACCGGTGTGTTATTGATGACTTGCTCTGTCTTTATGACTTCTGCTGTCCTGGCTTCAGTCTTCCTCTCTCACACACACACTGCTGGCCCCTGTGCTGCCTCTAGCTGTCTCACTGCTGGCCGCTTGCTGTAATCAGTCATAGCAGAACAGACACCCCATCCATCATTGAGGCTAAGCTCCGTTCATCGCTCTGGCCCATAACCCACAGCACCTGTCAACAGAGGCCTGCGTCACTACATCTGACTTTACACTGTGTCTGAGATTATGAGAACAAAACTACAGCAAAAAAACCTAATGTAGTTACATTATGTTTATAATCCACTAATGAGAGGATGGGATGAAATGAAAACACGACATCAAAGGCGATTTACTGTTATTTATGCTGTTGAATTCTCAATACTTTATTTATTTGTGTTGTCCAGAATCTATTGGTTAAGTTCCTTGTTCAGAATAAAATGCTTAACGTAATCAGTGTGGGTGTATTTTGAGCACATGTTGCTGATGGATGGATAGTTTATTCTCAGTGCAGGGTTCAAAGTCGAACCACACGGAGGTTAGAGAAGGAGAAAGCAGCAGGTTAATGCTTTCCGTTTGTTTTGGCATGCCGTTCATCTTTTTTGACTTTGGCTTTTGTTTCTGTGCCGCCACAGATTGCTGCTCTACAGAAAGGAGGAGACAGCTTCCCACTCACAGCCGCCTCAGGCAAAGTACTCGGAAAGGTGTGGCAAAGGACACATTCACACTTCAGACAACACTCATTCTGTTACCTTAACACCTCAACACAATGTGTACATCGATCACAACCAGGCAGGGGTGAAGGCCAGACCTGTCCTTTGACCAGACCTGTCTCTTTTTGTCCAGGCGTTACGAAGCTCTGATAAGAGCTGTAAGCCGGTGTATGTGTCCGTCGGACATAGGATCAGTCTGGACGCAGCCGTTCGCCTCACACACTCCTGCTGCCGCTACAGGGTCCCGGAACCCATCAGACAGGTACACAAACACACAAAAATATGAGCTTATTGCAGTGAGTGAGTGAGTCAAAGAAGTCTGTTGTGGACAGATTCAGAGATCAAACGAAACACAAGTCTCGCGTGGCAGCTTCCTGCATCACGGTGCAGCGTGTTTCCAAGGCCTTTGGAGGAAAAATGTATACGTCAAATTAGGGAGGGTATCCGGTTGAACAGTGGTTCTGGGGACGGCGTTGGACTCAGGCCCAGATGCAGATGAACATGTAAACTGATACTAACATGCCTGCATTCAAAGACCAGGTCAACAAGTGTGACAGAAAACCTTCAAGACAGACAAACAGTCTTGTTTGCAAAACGCCAGAGAAAGTCGTTTTAAGGCAACTGGACTCGAGGTTCTGGAAGACGAGTTCACCTCTGGTCATAGGTCACGTGAGGTGTGAGGTGTTCAGGAACAGTACAGAATGTAGGTCATACATGTTGCGACATTCCCACTGCAGAAAAACCAAAACATGACCTGAAGTGCTGCTTTGCAGAACCTCTGTCTGGTGCCAAGCTTTAGAATGAATGATGTTACTTATAGGTGATGGGCAGACATCTTCTCGTAGACAAATGTCAGAACCCTCCTGCAGCGTGAGGCTTTTCTCCTGCTGCCACTAGGCTGTGCTGTGTTTCTGCTCTTTAACGTGTTGCCACTTTCACTGCACAGAGAACACACCTCAAAATCAGTTTTTCGCTAGGGGAGCCGCTGTAGCAGCCGCTAACCCATCCTCTTCTGTGAGTGTTTATTTCTTCGAAGTGCGAATGCGATGGAGGAGGAGGAGGTGGCAGGCACTGAATGTGGGCATCAGAGAGAATGAGGGACACCATCACCGCCCTCCATCCAACTGTTTTCTGCTCTCTCTCTGTCATCCACATTCCCTTTTTTCTCTCTTGAACCCTGTGGTTTCCCGCCTGTGTCTCCCACAGATATTTTCTATTCTCTTTATTGCTGACATCACAGGAAAGCTCTCGCAGATCCAGTCCTGTTGAGCCTCGTCTTCGCAGTTGAACTCTGTGTTTATGTTGGTATTGCATGCACAGACCAAGATTTGTATCCCTGAGGCCTGTGAAACCTCATTCACAACTTGGGCTTTAAAAAAATGAGTTGCTCAAACACGTGTCATCCTCACGACGTATCGAGACAGGAAGGTTCTCTGAATTATGTAACAGTCGACTTTGTGAAGTCGGTTGCTCTGTCCAGGAAACAGGGACGTTCACAGACACAGACTCACTTGTGGGACTCATTAGCTAAATTTGACCAGGCTCTCGTTGGCAGTGTGTGGTTTGTGTGCAGCTGTGGAGAAAAGAGATGAGGCTTCAGATAAGGACGCACAGATGTTGTGTACGTTCAGGAGAGAAACAACACGAGTGTTAAATGGCTCCACTGGCCCTGGACGAGTGGGTTGCGTAGCACGTGTCCTTCCCGTGGACGTGGACGAGGGTTGTTTGCAGGTATTTAGGTGCTGGTTTAACTGCTTTCACCCATTTCTTTGTAACACTGACAACATTTAGCTTGTAGTAAATTTAAATCAATGTTTGGACTCTGGGGCCACAGTGATGGATGAATTGTTATGGTGTGAATAAAGTCACATTAGGTGAGTCACTGAAACCATAAATATATAAAACAATAGTTCTAATGGAAAGTAAAGTTTTAATGAAATCATTTAAGTTGGTTCTGGGTTCAGGTATCTGATAATTACCTCACACCTGAAACCTCGAGTATTATGATCTAAAATAATTCCGATATCACCTGTTGTTCGTGTTTATTTTGAGTTTTGGAGAGACATCTGCACGTAACACAGTATTTACACTTTTATTAACTCTCTAATCGTGACTGAAGGAGGTAAAGTGACCTAATGCTCGCTTTCTAAAACTCAAATTAACCCTGCGCTGTTTCTTTTTTTCCTATTATCCACCCGTCTCTTCACAATCTAATAAAATCCTCTCACCTTACATCATGAGTGAAAAACACCCCTCCTTCCACAGCTCCAGAGCTCAGAGAAAGATGAAAGGGAGAGATGACATCATGGTTGGATTCTGCAGTGAAGGCTGATGTGTAAATGCACTGCAGCAAAATCTTATGTACCACAGTGGAAAAGCGAAAGCACACGTGGAGGCTCAGACTAATTCACACCCCGTCTCAGTCATGCTCCCTCACACTATTAAATTCTCACACTTCTTCTGTATCTCACGCTTCACTTGATAAAGCCAAGGAGAACATGTGATGAGAAGTAGAAGACGAACAGACACCTGCCTTGAAGCATCCTGTGTTTTTTACCCTGGTCACCGTGACAGGAGGAGAATGACGAGCGGAGGTCAGAGAGAGGAAGCAGACATCTTGCGATGATCTTGCATTAGTGTCTCAGAGGCATAAAAGTCGTGTTTGCTGTAGTTTATTGTCTCATAGAAAGTCATTTGCCAGCACGTTATAGTCAATTAGTTTTTTCCTCATCGTCTGAGTAGCGACTGACTGTTGTGTTGATGTGATAATTCTTATTAACCGAGTCGATGCGTGTAGCAGCGTCGTAATACAAAACCTCTTGCTGACTGAATCTGAACATGGACATGAACACGTGCACTTCATCCTGAGCTCCAGCGTATGAAGCCAACGTTGTGCCCTCAGTTCAGTTTATTTGTACCGTATAGAGGAACGTTACAGAACTTACAGGACGACTCTCCATGACTCTCACAGACACACAGTTCAGAATAAGCGCAGAAAAACACCAATGAAGAGAATGTGTTTAGAGATAAACTGAGTATTCCAATATTTTCATTACCCTCAAACTAGAGTAAAAATATTGTATAATGTATTGTATCAACTTTGTTTTTCATAGTGCTCACCTATTGTTCCATAACTAAAAGAAAAGCTCACTCAGCTTCTACTGAACCCAAATTTAAAAGCAATGAGAGATTTTTATTAGTTCATTTTTGTTTGTCATTTCAGTGACGGTTGTGGGTTTTTCCTTACATTTCCACACGTTCTTATCCCAGACAGTATTATGTAACCGCAACAGTTTTGATAATCAGTCTTTTAAATAGGCTGAAATGACAAATCATTCATTGGTTCCAGCTTGTTTCATGTGAAGACTTACAAGCTGTACTTGCATGTAGATGAAATATCTTCTGGTTTAGGGCTGTTGGTTTTGCTAGACTGATATGAGTTATAACACACTGTAAAAGGCATTTTTCACAATTTCTCGGCACTGACTCAAGAAGTAATGAACAGATACAGTAGCACACGATAGCATGACAAAGTAACTGCTTGCTGCGTGATACGATTATTTGTCATTTTACTCCTTTGACCTCTTTGAGCTTAGACAAGCACAGATGCACATAAAGCAAATACACAGACTCACGAGCACATTACACATGTACACACAGGCTCATCTCTGCTTCCTTCCTTCCTTTCATTCAGCGGCCTGTTGAAAGCTGTAATGGACAGCAGTGCAGCTGAAACCTAATTGTCTTCAAGCTAATGTTCCTTGACAAACAGCTCGAGTCTGGTACTTTTCTTGAAATAGGCAGGAAATTGGCACAAAAACATAACAGAAATAAGAAAGGACATGGGAGGAAGAACAACATCATAGTGATGTGGTGAATGGAACAGATGCTTCAAAATGGTGTTGGTCTGTGGAGACGCTTGGTGATGCTTCTGACCATACACAGACAGGGATTACTTCCAGCACCTCACCATATCCGAAGGGTTCGTGGTCGGGGTCAGTGGTATGACCCCTAGGCCTCCAGAGGCTCCATCGCTCCATTACCGTGACAAGATGTTCTGTGTGACCAAATGTCACCTACATGTAGCCGCCTGCTGCACTGAAAAGTCTGCACTGTAGTCCCTTACACCCTCACTCTCTGCCTCCCTGCCTCTCAGCTTCTTCGCCTCCAAACACAATGATGGGAAGACATCTCCTGGTAATGGGACTCTGAGGAGCTGCATGAGACGTAGAGGCTTACTTCCAGACCTCTCCTCTCTGTCTGAGTGCTGTGTACCGAGCGGAAGTCACTAATTATATTCCCTCACCCCTACGCTGCTGACTCTCAGAGCTGCCCAGGGTGCCTTTCAGTCCTGTGAAACCATTCCGTAAAAACTCACTTTGCAGTTTAAAGTGTGCTCAACATTTTGTGAAGCTGTTTACAGGAAGTATCAGAAGCGTTTGACTTGTTTTTGTCTCGTGTTTTCCTGTGGTTGCGCTGTCTTCTCTCCGTGCGCGTTTGTTTACCTGCCCAGACGCGAGGTTCTAGTCCCCGTTTCACGTTTCCATCCTCCTGCCACGATGCCAAGCAGCAAGACAGGAAACGCGGAGGCTCCACAGCTGTAAACCCAGATTGCAAAGACAGATGGAATTTCAATGTGAGCGATAGGCGACGGGGAGCCTGAATATATAGGGTGAAAAGAGAAAGTATGTTTGTGTGTGCGCGCAGAGGAGGAGGCGCTGCAGAGAGTGTTCTGTGTTCTGTGAGCAGACTTTAAACACAAAGACATGTATGCGCGACATGCACACATTCCTGCTTGTACTTACTTATTCTGCTGCACATGTGAGAATGTGCCCTGCACCACAGCAGGCCACAGCCGCTTCATGTTCTTTCACATGACACCCGGCTGATTATATCTTGGGTGTGTTGTGTGGCTTTTGATGAGTCCTCGGGTTTTCCAGCTTTCTCTTACCTCCTTGCTCTGCGTGTCTTTGTTCTTCCTCACTGTACTCTTTTTTTATTTTTTTTCTTTCCTTGTCGGCGTCTCTCATCCATCCGTCTCCTCGCTCCACCCCCTGTTGCTCAGCCTCCGCTCTGAATAATTCAAGCTTGCAGAGCTGGTATATTTTTGGTTGGTGTCACCGCTGCAGTAACACAAACGTATATCTACATACCATACGTATGCAGCCCTGCCAGCACAACACAAGCTAAAACTAACTAAAACAAGTCAGTCTCTGTGAGCCAAAGAGTCATCCCTACACGACGTTCACTCATCCCTGTGCTCCACCAGCAATGAATACTAATAATACACAGTACGTCTAGAAAGACTTTTAGGATAACCACTAACCACTAAGCCATAACCACTAACCACTAACCACAGGCTAATATTCGGTATAAAGTCACTTTAAAATAATGGCCATACCCTTCAAGTATTTGCCATAAATCGCAGTATTTGACAACCTGAATTGCATTTGATAGTAACAAATAGTGGAAGGGTCACAAGGTCATCAAAGACATTATTCTGAGGACCAGAATAAAAAAGTTCTTCCAGTAATTCAGTGTAGAACAATTTGGCGAATCTCAACTTCTCTACATTTTTCTAGTCAATATAATATTTAAGAAAGTCATTATTTTCATCTTTTTCAGATTTTTTTTTTTCGTTATAGGTAACAATAATAATATTGTGCCACTTATTGAACCAGAGGCCGTGTATAGGAGCTAGGCTGCTATGCTGACTTGACCCTCACGGTTATGTTTAAAGTAAGTTGAAGTGAAAAGGCTAAATTGAGAGAAAGGGAAGCCACCGAGCCGTTCAACCGTCCTGACACTTGATGGGGTAACACATCCTTGCTCTGCTGGTACCAGTACCAGTTTCGTGGAACTTTTCTGACCGTGCCAGGAGGACACAACTGATTTAAACCAGAGCTGCCCTTCAGGCCCCGGGGCTGTCTAAATGTTAATATATGGCTGTCTGACATTCAGTGCTGCAGGCATTGAACCTCCACAGAGAGACTGGAGGAAAGCTGGAGAGATACGAAAGAGCAGCCCTGTGCTGGGTGTGAAACCCTGGGAGTAGATGAGAGGTGGGACTGGGGACAGAGAATGAAACAGGATGATCTGAAAAAACTAATGATTGGCGTGATGAAAGAATTTGGCTTAACAAAATTAAGCAAGAGAAAGTGAAGCAGGGGAGGAGGAGAATTACACTAATGGTTTCGAAGAGGAAGGGAAAATATAGAAGAAGGGGCGCAGCACTCAGGCGTAGTTGCAGGGCTTAAGAGGCTTTGGGGAACAGGAAGATAAAGACCTGCCCTGGGCCACTGGACCAAAGCCAGGACTCAGACACCTCTGCATATGTGTGTGTGTGGCCTTAATGTGAAACAGCCAGCAGAGAGCCAGCAGAGCACATCTGCTCGGCTTTGCAGTCCCGCGTTTCTATGGACATTGGCCAAAGAATAAATAGACTTTAGTTGACGTTCATCACAAATAACACTGGGACTGACATAAACCGTTTTGTCTGGTGAAACCTTTATTACAATGTTGGGAATGAGGTTGTTCGTGTAGAGGCGTGATCCAACAAACTGAGCGTGTTCCAGCATTTCCAGGCAGGGTCAGTTCAAACAGCACGCGTGAAGCAGAAATACAGACACACACACACATTCCACGATCCAGCCATTCACAGCTCAGTGATGTAACTGGTATTAGATGACTGTGTGTGTGTTTGATCAGAGAAGCTGCTTTATGAACTTGAACAGCTTCCCTGAATCAAAGCCCTGATCAGAAGGTGGTGGGTGTAACTTCTGTTTGGGGAAACTGGGAAGAAAGGCAGCACAAATTAGCCAAAAGTAATCTGTCAGCCTCCTTTTTTTCTAGCGTTATGTCAATAGTAGCAGAGTTTCTCCTTCCTCTAGAGACTTTTGCAGAGGCCTTTGAGATTTGGACAAACAAACCCATACAGGAGGAGCCATAAACCCTAATTTAATAATCTCACAGACATTCATTTTAGGACTTGGCATTACTTTATGATTTAAAGGTGCGCTTTTCATTTTTGGATTGATGTAAACTAAATTCTCTCACACACACACAGTAGGTGATGAAGTAGTTCAACACACACAAAGCATTTAGCACCAGACCTGGACCTTTAAGCTAAATCTAAAATAGATATTTAACTTTAAGTTCTATGCAAATTCTTCACTGATCCACTCATCTGCCAAAATTGGTTTGAAATATTTTTAAATACTTTCACTTTCAACCTTTCAACCGTTTAGAAAAAATAATCAAATTAAATAAGATATGAAAGAATACAAGAGGTCCCAACATAGAACTTTAAGGTAAAGTCAGTTATAGGTCAGTTATATCTATATGACAATACAAGAGTCTGCGTCACTTGTATTGTCATATAAATCAAAGATTTAGGTGGTTTTGTTTAGTTACAGCCAGCTTCTAAGTGCTTCCAGGGTGTTTCTGCTCACGTCTGATTGCAGCTGAACACTTGACAACTTGTTAAATACGGAATCTCTCTTTGATTCCATCTTTCTCTCGCTCTCCCTCCATCTGTGGCCTCCTCTTTCGCAGGCTGACTATCACTCCAGAGAATACCTTCGCAAACACTTCCCAGCTGCAGATACACTAATCAAAGACTGAGGTAAGTGACAAAGTTGCGGCATACGCTGTGCGAGCTCACACTCCCCGACCACGACCTCTCACATAGGCACACAAATAACCAGTGTATGTGCTGCTTTGGCACATAGGGAAACGGGTGATTCACAGTCTTAAAATAAGACTTCAAGTCACAGCAAGTGACTCATCCAGGAATTTCCCCAAATCCTAAAGTAAAGCTGTTTGCTGTTCTAATTTGGCAATTAATTCTTAATGTCTGTCTGATTAATAGAACGATTGGTTCTTTAGAATGACCTTCACATTTACCAGAAGTCTAAATAATGAAGTTATGTTGTTAGTTTTTGTCTCTTGTTTGAACCCAGGTGACGTAACGTCATCCTTGTCACTACTGGCTCTTTGATGTTGTCTCTTCCCTGCGTGTTTAAGAGCTTTTGAGTGTTTTTCAGCATTTTTGTGGCGGTGTGGATGAGCAGAGGTGAGTCAAGGATGCCCCAGGTTAAACAGGCACACAGGCAGAAACAGCGAATTAACTACGAGAAGGGAAAAAAGCCCTTTGATCCTCTGAATCTCATCTATAATAACACTCTGACCCTACCTTCCTCATTACCCATCAAAGCCGCAGACCACTGAGCACGCTCAGATGCTTCAATAACTCATCGTCGTTCGCTCTCCTCGTCCAGACTGAAGTGTTTTCAGACGTGTATAGAATCCAACATCCAGAACCGACGTGGATCCGCTCGTCACGCTCACAGGTGTTTTCACAGTTGCTCACAAGAAGGCGCCCAGCGGCGTGCTCAGTCGCATCCCTTGGCGTCCCCCGCCGGGGGACGTAATGGGATGTCCGCGCTCACCCGCTCTGATACTCCCTGATGTGGTGAATCCTCTGAGCGCGCTTTGATCAGCCTCTCTACAAAGACACGGAGACAGGGAGAGAGGCTTTGTGCTGAGTAGGCAGAGCTGCTGCAGGTTCCTTGAGGCTTTAACCCAGCTTTGCCCTCTAACTCATTCAACAGGCTGCAGGCACATTTGATCCCCTCTGTAACTCACCAGCCAGAGCGACTCGTGTGCTTTAGGCGCATGGTTGTAATTTGTGTCTGTGCATCAGTATCACTGTGACAATATGCCAGGGTCCAACCATGACTAAACGACGACCCTGGACTTTTTTACAGATCAGACCACCACAACCAGCTCCCAGATGCTCCTCCAAACCCTCCCCACTGGCACCAAATACAAGAAAATACAGCATCTATTAAAACTGGAATGTGTAACATCAACTCAAGTAAAGGAAAAAATTAAATATGATGACAAATAATGACAGAGATAAAGGCTTTAAAAGCCTCTAAATACAAACCTGCCTCAAAGGCCTGGAATCTTCTGCAGTTTAGATGTGTAAAATTCGAAAACCATACACTGTACATGAAGATAAACGACACGAGAGCCTTCCCAAAGTGAAAGCACCATAAGTGGATTCCCCCAGGGCGCCGCAGTGCGAGTCATAAACCCTGCCTTCTGCACGTTGGTGGATGGGACATCAGGCGAAATAAAAGTCTCAAGTGATTTCCCAGGGGTGGAATATGTCATTCACACATTTTGGTCAACTCGTCTCAACCTGTGTGGATGTTAAAGTTGCAGGACTCTGAGCATATCCTGAGCACAGGATACATCTGATTTACTGTAAGACGCATATACAGCAGAATGAAAGTTGACTCTCATCCTCTCATGCCAGCGTCAGAGAGGCTGAAGTGACGAGCAGCTCAACAGTGGACTGTCGTTCGCGTCCCTGGGTGGACGGATGAATAGGCAGAGTTTCTGTTGTCAGAAGAAGAAGATACGCACGAGCGGCAGAGGAGAGAACATCCGAACAGAGGAGGGAAACAGCCGACGACGCAAAAGTCAGGAAAAATCAATGGCTGAGTAAGAAAGACGAAGGAAGCAGACGGTGATTGTGATGGAGTCTTCGTGACCACTGACGCCTTCTTTTGTCACTATGACATGTTGGTTCATTCATGAGCTGATTCCTCCTTGTGCCTCATTGCTTCCTGATTTGCTTACACTTTCACTGTATTTATGTTTTTTTACTTCTTTTTTATGCGCACTGTAAAATAAATACAACATTTTAATAATACATTTTTTAATTTTTTAATTATATTATGTAAAATAATTATTATATTTCAAGGTTCAAGGTTTGAGAGCTTACACAACTATTAGCCAACAAATCCTACATAATTGTACATCACATATTAATTGTAGCCAAGCAATAAATTGAAAATATATATAAATGTAAATATATATACAAATTATACAAATTGAAATATATATACAACATATACAATTAAAACACTAATATGTATGTTAACAAACACACACACAGGAGAGGACACACAAACCTCCAGCAGACCCAGGCTCAGTGTGGGCGAACATCTGCCTTGACCGTTTAGTTGAGGGGATAGAGAAGAGAGCAAACAACACAACATCAACAACAACAACAACAAGCGGCAACAGACACAGGCAGGATGGTTGGACCAGCAACTGAACACTGGAGACACATGGCTTTAACTCTTCAGTTAAAATGTTTTGCTGTGGTCTTCATTTAATTATCTATATTTTTCTCATTAACCTCATGCTGTTATAGAGTAAAAGAATAGAGACAATCTTTAACTGGCCTTTTTAAAAACATTTAAAAATGTCATGGATAATGTGGTGGAAGCAATCAGCACAAGGCTGGAGTGATGAGCTCTGTTGGGAGCAGCTGCTCTCATTAAAAACTTGTAGCGGTACAAGGACACAGCTTGTTGCTGGAAGTAGTATTCAGCATCAGCGATAAGTGGACTGAGCTCGTCTACGTTGCTCCTTCCTGCCGTGTTTCTAACAGCATCGCCTCGTGCTTTTCTGTTGGGGTGTTGTTGCCCCACATAGATGCTGTACAGTGGCTAAAGCTGATTCAGCTGGTGTATCTGAGCCACAGCGCTTCATACAGCGACACGTTTCGCCTCACAAAAGACGGCTGGTGTCTCTTTCAGGGGCATTGATTACTTTTACTCTCAGAAGTAAGTTTCAGTAGAGAAGACGGACTGTGTGATCTCTGCTCCATGCTAGCTCCTCAGCTTCGTGTGCTGCACAAGTCAGTCATTGATTTTATATAAAACATCATGGGCCTTTATGTGTCAGGCATATACTTCTTGCTTCCTGGCTTCTTGCTCTCTACACTTACTGTGCCAATCACGTACAAATCCAAATGAAATTGCCATTGGTTTGACTTAGACTTAAATGAAGGTTTAAGTGTTTCACATGGTGATACATGCTTCCTAGTACCTTAACGTTTGCGTCCCGAGTGGCTGCAGCCCCTGGCTCTGCGTGTCAGGCACTGACCCGGACAGTGTGGATGAGCTCGGCTCCAGCTCTGCTTCTAAGGGCCAATAAATAAAGCATGTCTAGGTGACTCAGGAGCCCACAGCTTAAATGATAGACTCTGTCAGATGTCAGCTTTTTGTTTTCTCACTGATATGCAAACAGCACTAAGCTAATGTGGAGAATTGGGCTAACTTTACCTTATTACGTCATGTAATAGCTCCATTTAGCAGAACTCGAGATCATTAATAATAGAAAAACAGATGAAAGAGACGTGGGAACACAGCAACGTTGTTACGGTGGAGTCCTCTGAGGCCAGAAACACACACAGACATGATTCCTACAAACTGACAAACAAAGCTCTGCACTGGTTTCACATGTAACTTACTATAACTCACCACCATGTTGGGTGCCAGACGTCCAGTTGTTCCTCTAATGAAAGTCATTTGGACAATTTTGCTGAACTATCTGCTTGTGTCAATACGTACTTTGCGAACAAACAATAAAAGACAGACGCACCGTCCAAGTGGTTCTAAACAACGACTTGATACAAGCCAGTCATGCCAGTGTCACAATCTAATCACCATATTTCAGGAAACCTTTAAGGGAATCTATCACAGATGTGCGTTCATGGGTGAACTGCTTAGTACAAAGGTTTGGTGTTTGGAGGTAACAGGTTTTCTGTTTTCCTCACCCTCCCTGTGCATCGGGCTGCTCTGTCTGACTGTCGTCTTATAACTGTTCATCGTAACCTGATTGACTGATATCATTCTGCATCGTTGTCCTTTCAACTGTGTCGCATTGGTTTTGCTTTTTCCTAAACTATCATAGGTTCCATACATACATACTGTATGTACAGGGCTCCTGGTTGTGGTTGTGATATGGCTTTCATGTAAAATACTTTGTTCATTCTATATGTTCACTGAACCGCTTGAGTTTTGAAGTATGTTAAATAATAACCTGCTTTAAGAGACAAGCAGGTAAAACTGTAACATGAACATGTCGGTTTCATAATATACGTAGACGTATTTCTGAATGTGTTTAATTGGCCTGTTTTGTTTGCTGCATTATTAAACTCCACACAGTTCAGCTTGTATTGTTTTCCTTCGAGGCATATGCTGAAACCATTGTCTCCATCTATGTGCGTGTGAGCTGTAAATTCATGGAGATCTTAAAGCATCATTGTCTGTTCTGTGCTTTCTTCTACACTTGATTTGATCGCGTGTACAGTACAAGTGATGCAAAGCTCTTGAAATCCAGGCTGGAGCTGGAACGTGTTTCTCTTCTAAGAAGACCAGCAGACGTGGTTTCTGTCTTTGTTCCAGTGTCGCTGGCTCAGCCTCATGAATGTGTGTTTGTTTCTTATACGTTCAGCTGTCTGTAATCTCTTCTGTATGAGTCCTCGCTGATCTGGCGCTGATCTGAAAACACGGGCACAACCAGGACTTTTATTGAGATATTAACAGATGGTGTCATTAGTAATTTTGAATCTAGCAAAGAACAACTTCCAGCTAAGAGGACTTTAATTACTTGATTCAGCATTTTGGCATCTCCGTTTTCGGCCTTTTTTGTTTTGGCTGCACTTTCAATTAATCAACCCATCAACACCTCGATGCATATTTCCCTTCGCCGTCCTCCCAGTGGAGAGGCTTACAGTGTGACTGAGGCACGTGTGGGCATGGACAAAGTGAAGCTACTGTGTGTGTGTGTGTGTGTGTGTGTGTGTGTGTGTGTGTGTGTGTGTGTGTGTGTGTGGAGCTTCATACAGTAGGCACTGACGATAGGATGCTGCTGTGTAAAGGTCAAAGTGTGCAGCTCCCTCTCCTGCTCCCTCCTGTCGCTCTGATGCGGCAGAGGCGTCGCCACGTCCACGTCATCCATTTTGGTCCCACAGAAACACTTGTGTTGCACTTTCTGTCGCCTCGCCTCCCTCTGCCACGACGCCACCACGCGCTGCTCGAGCGTTGATAAATTGTCACCAGTCGCCTCATTTTTCACCACCACCTCCTTGTCTTCAAATGCACTGACACAACACCCCGGCGCTCTCTTCAGGGATAACAAGAGCAATCGTCCAGCCCTGGGATGGAGCGATGGAAAGCACAGTGGGCAGGCGCAAAAGTGGGCGGGGTCTGGCGGTGACAAACGTCACTGTATGTGCTTCCTGCACAGCGAAACAGGCGCTCAGCTTTATTTGAGTTGAACTGATTCCATACAAAGACACTGAGCCGACTCCACATCAGCTAGTTTTATAGCTGCAGGCGGATTTTAGTGAACCCGAGACGTTGAGACAGTGGAAAAAAGTGTAAAGCAGAAGTGTTAAAAAATCCCTTTTCTACACAACAGCTGTGAATTTTAACATTGTCGCTGAATCAGGATGTTCACCAGCAGCCAGTTGTAACGACGCTGTCATTTCCAGCAAGCGTGTAGCTGTAAATCACACAGAGCCCGTCGTGTCGGAGGTGTTGAGTCACGCTGCTGATTTATGCGGCGTGCCATTGTGTTTAGAGGATGCTAGGAGGTGTGAATTACTGCTGGAGGTGACTCAACCTCTAGACGCGGAGATGGGTTCATCAATACCACGTTCGCCTGTCACTTCCATTCTTTGACCTTTTCCTCTGAGAAGAAGTCACGGTTGAGGCTGACGTTTGTACGAGGATGACGTTTTACACGGCGGTGTGTTTTTTATTCAGGGTCAAATGTATAACGAAGCGTTTACAGGAAAATCTGAGGGCCCGTCTTAAAGTTTCTGTATTTGTGAAGTGTGGCATCCTGCAGCGTCAGGACCAATAATTATCGCATATTTGGCTGCGTATTGATCAGAGGTGACATAATCGATTAAAGCAAGGACACCTTCACCCTTATGTACATTTCTATCGACCTGCGTGCGCCTTGTGATTATTTTTAGAAGACATTACTCAGCGAGTTATGTACTTGATTTTGGCCTTTTCAACATCAGAAAACAGTTCATGACAGTAAATGCTCTTCATTTGTGCTGCCAGCAGCAGAATAAATGAGTTTGTAACCAGATTATTGTTAATTATTTCAAGTGCAGTAATTCAGTCTGCTCGTCTCGGTGGGTGGCGTCAGTGTGATTCCAGCTGTAAACAAACTAGTAGTAATTATCTGTTCAGTCCTTCACTAACTTGCTTGCTGAGATAACGCTCCCCAATCTGCAGAATCAGCTCAATTAAACTGCATCAGAACAAAAGAGAGCACGGTGACTGCGTGAATGGAGCAGGGAATTTATTTGCGGCGAGGTTGGATCAGAACAATAATGTCTTGTGTCGAACATGTCTTCACTTTACAGCTGACAGAAAGTGTCCCTGTGGCTTTGTATCCTATTGGCAGTCTCTGGTTGTGTTGTGGCATCCTGACGCGTGTGATTGATCGATGGCTGAGCTCAGATCACCTGGCGCTTGAGTTATAACGACAGGTGAGCTGCTGCGCTATCAGACAAATGGCCTTGTTTATCTCCAGTGAGGCCCTGGCACACACAGCATCCTCATGCATCCTCATGCATCCTCATGCTCAGGTGTTTTTCCATCTCCTTCCCCACAAGCTCAAACATCTCAGATGCCCTTGCATCAAATCAATGGATTCTATTTTCCCTGAAGCTTATGAAGACAAATCAATTGTGCGCTGATCTATTGTAATGAGGACACATGTTGGCAGAAGAGCTGCTGAGAACAATGGTTATTAGATTTGCTGGCAAGAGGATGAGAGGCTCAGCAGACGGGCCAGGGCTTTGGTTTTCATTGAGTGGCTCTTCTGTGAAGTCCACTCCTGCTTAGTCACCCCATCGTCGCTGCCGTCAGGCCCTGAGCTGCTCTTGTGAGGTGCTTCAGTCAGCAGTGATGCTTGGCTTTGTCAGGAGTGGGATCAATGCTCTCTGAAGCCTCTTCGGTGACTGGAGGCCTTAAACAACAATATTCCCGCCTTAGCTTTGAACTTGAACATTGAACTCTCTGAGCTAAGCTATTCAGGGATCCTCCCCAGATGTCGACTCAATTCCTGATCAGAATGTGACCTTAAATGCCAGCTGTGCTGTTGTGCGGCACAAAGTGAGTCTGTTCATGTGTTAGTCCAGTGTCCACCTGAACACGCGTCGTTTCATTAGAGCCTGTGTGTCTGTGGGTTAGGGACCAAGCCGGAGGACAGGTTGGTCGTCATAGACTTTGTGGACTGGTGTGAGAGCAACCTGTGGTTAAACACCACGACGAAGCGTAACATTAGATGGAGGAGATGGTGACTGACACGAGCATCCAGGGTTCAGACGTGGAGATAGTGGACAGTTTCAAGGACCTGGGTGTTCACCTCAACCGTGAACTAGACTCATAGCAGTGACTCTGTACTAGAAGGACCAACGTGGCTCCACCTGCTGAGGAGACTGACTCCTCTGCAGGGAGCAGCCTCTGTGGAGGACACTCTGTGACTCTGTGGCCTCTGCTCTCACTACGCTGTGTCTGTGGGGAGCAGGCAGCACAGACACAAAGAGACTCAACCAGCTGGTCAGGAGGTTCTGTCCTGGCTCCACCGGACTCTGGAGGAGGACGTTGGCCAAGCTGACGTCCATCATGGACGATGCTTCTCACTGCATCAGACAGTGGAGGCTCTGAGCAGCTCCTTCAGTGGAGACTGATCCAGAGTCAGTGGAGGAAGGAGCCACAGACCCTTCATTCCACTGTTAGACTGAACAACCAGTCTAACAGCCACTGTGCAGATCATCTGCTATAGTTTATTTGGGACTTTATGTTGAGTGTTTTGTATTTGTAAAAATTTTAAATTTGTATGATGGATAATTTTCTTCACACACTTTCATTCTTTTGCACCTTAATATTTTTGCAGCTGTTGTAATAATTGAATTTCTCCACTGTGGGACAAAGAATTATCTTATCTTATCTTAAATGTGTTCCAAAGGTTCCTCACATGGTTCTCACGTTGATCAGAACAGCCCTGACCAAGCGGCGCCGTCCGTGTCGGGTTTAAGTGTTCTGTTCCTCGTGTCAGTGAAGATGACTGATGCTACTGAGTAGGCAGACGTCCAGCCCCTCAGCACGATGCTCTACAGAACAAACATCTGACTTTGAATAGAGCTACTTATATATGTTACATGCTGATGCTGTGAACGACCATCAGATAAGGCCCAAAGAAAAGCTAACACACACACACACACACACACACACACACACAATAGAAACTTAAATCACTCATCCTTATCTGCACATATTGAGCGTAAGTGTTCTTCTTTCCTGAGCCACCTGCCTATTTCATTTGAGAGAGAAACATTTATTAGATTTAAGTGTCAGCATTGTCACAACTTTCGCACAATGCTGTAATTGTGCCCATGAGGAACATCGGAAGCAAACTGTCTGAAATACTAAAAGACTAGGACGTGTAATGAGCTTCTCACCTGTCGAAGGTACAGTCCTGGAAGACTTCTGTTCCACCTACAGTCATATATAAATGCACCACACTGGGAGTTTTCACCGCACTGTACGCATACAAGCCCAAACAAATTGAATCTGAGCAAATGAGGTAACGTTTCATCTGTTTAGCCAAATCACTGATGTTGTCGCATTTCTTTCCGGTAACCTGCTTGTCCACATCAGCAGCCCTGCTGGCAGCGCGTGTCTACTGTAGCTTTCTGCGGTTAATAATTTAGACCCCACCGCACTCCTTGCATTACGCTCATTCACGCACACATCTAAACACACCGTAACCCCAGAAGACATAATGGATGCAGCTCACAGGTTCAAGCCCCTGAAATAATCAGATGCTGATCTGCTGCATCAGCCTCTCATCTCAGCCGTGACACCCCATCAGCAGCTCCAGGGTCGTTATCCCTCTCACACACATGTGCTTATTCGCTCACATTTCACGGCTCTCGGTGCGTTATGCCTCCACTCTGGATCCTGTGAGAAACTGCAGCTTCCACGCGCACGTCGCTTCTCGGCGTGGGAACCGGTGGCCCCTGGGTGCCTTGGCTGCAGCCCCACCCTCGTGCCTCACCCCTTCGCTCGTTCTTGGGCTGAAGAGGACGTTTGCTACATGTGATACAACCAGTTGCCAGAGAAATGAGACTAGCGTTGAATCAGTGATGTTGTTATTTGGCGTCATACTGTCACGCTGTGTGTCGTGTGTATGCAAACACCTGCTACATTCATGAGCGAGTGGACGCCGCTCGCATTGGATGTACAGCCCTGCAGGAGGAGCCGCGGTGCAGATTGTACTATTCGTTATGTCAATTCTCTCCACTGGCAGGATGTAACAGAGGGACCTTTCATCTCCTTCCCTTCTCCTCAACTCACCCTTCAGTGTCAAGACTCAGCTGCTTTATCAAATCTGTGCTTTAAAAACACACAGGCGACCTCAAACACCCCGTCTTTCTCTTTGTGCTTCTCTCATCTCCGCCTTCCTCCCTCTCTGGACATCCCTTGTCTCTCTTCTCTTATTTTCCTCTGCTCCAACCCTTTTTTCGTGACATGTCTCTACTTCCTCTTTTTTACTCATCTCTGCCTCCCTGCCATCTCTCACACTCTGCCTCCTCTCCATCACCTTCTTCCTGCGGCGCACAGCTGTCGTGAAGTGAATCGTATCGCGCTGGCCAATCAAAATTCAGTTTGAAGGGGCATCTCTTCAAAGCGGTTGCTGGCTTTTGGTAAGCAGCTGCCTTGGAGGAGAATGTGGGGAGAAAGAGGCAGACCTCCACTGAGGTCCCCTGCTTAGCCAATACTCTGCAGGTGGTTTAAAGGGCCAGTTAAGTCACGAGGCTCACTGAGGCTGAGGTTGTCATAAAGCCAACGGCTCTGCTAAAGGTCAGGTTTATTAGGCAGTTCGAGACGACGAAGGCTGGACAATCAGCAGCACACATTCACATCAAGGTTCACATAGATGGACTGTTCCCCTTCCCCTCAGCTGTGGTAATATTAGAGTTTCTCTGGGGGAAGGAGCCAGTGGGCTTCAGCATCCAAGCTGTTGGTGGTTCCACTGCCAGAAACAGCCTCTTCCTCCAGTGACTTGGTGTTCAGCACAGGACGTGCCTTTAATGTGGAATGGGTGAAGCCAATAGATCTAATACTGCTAGTGCTACTACTGCTAATACTAATACTAGTGCTACTGCTGCTACTACATCTACTGGTGTCATTTTGAATCGTGAACATCATGACACGTCTCTGATCTCGACCTGGTCGTCTGTCACTACGCTGCAGATGTTGCCCTGAAATGTAGATGTATCTGTTCCGTCTTTCTGTAAGTCGGTCAGGGGTGTTCGCAGGTAATGAGCATCTCCTGGGTAGCGGCTCAGTCGATGCTCGTCTGTCACGCTGCCATGTCCTCACCAGCCAGGGCGCTGCTAACGTCACTCAGGGCCTGAGGCCCCACACAGCGTCACCGTAAGTTTCAATTTGACTTAAGCCACAGTGACGTCTACTGTAAGTAGCTGAGGTACACAGACTCAAAGTATCACTTTACCTTGAAGTCCTGTGTAAGTAGGTTCTGAAGTGTAAGCATCAGTATATGAATCAAGTGCATTTGTTCTATTTGTGTGGTATAAATCCATAATGTTCAGGTTTTAAAATATAGTTAAAAATCTTCTGTGGTTCAGAATTTTTCCGTCCCAGTAGTAGAAACACAGCATTAGTTTTATAAAACACTGAACAGAGCTAAATATACAGTATTTCAACTTTATGAGCGTGTACTGGTTGTTAAGCATGGAAAGATGCTGAAGACGTGGATGCCAGGTAGAAGTAAGGATTTTGTGTTGTGCTTTATTTTGGTTCTACATTCTCAGCCTGTCAGCTATGACCTTGTGTGTTGTCAGTTAAAATGATTCTGCAACTCTGGCCTGCTGACAGATCCTTGGCCTCTTCCTGTTACTACACACACACCAGAGGACCATGGCACCCCCCCACCACCACCACCACCACCACCACCACACAGCGACTCCATCCACCATGATTCATCTCTCTGGCAGTGTGAAGTGTAAAGGAGATTATTACCAGTGAAGGGCTCAGCCCCCCGAAGATCTACTACTCTGCTGTCTGCGCTGCAGTGGAAATGGGGAAATATTGCTAATGTTTACAGCCGCAACTCTGTGTGTGTGTGTGTGTGTGCGTGTGCGTGTGCGTGTGTGTGTGCGCATGTGAGTTCATGTCACATACACCAGTAATGCCTGAAGCCTGACCAGCATGGTTAAGCAGCTCCTGGCCTCGTTTGCCATCTAGAAATATGCTGACTTCAGGGCGTTTTGTGTGCGAATGCCTGTGTATTTGTAGTGGTATGTGCAGTGTGTGGGTGTGTGTGTGTGTGTGTGTGTGTGTGTGTGTGTGTGCATAAATGGGTGTGTCATGATGTGGAATTTTATTTTTGCACCTCGGTAAATCCAGCAGGCAGCTGAAACATCTACAGTATTGTTGGTCTTATTTCCTCTCCTGCCATAAAATGGACTGAGGCTCATATAAAACTACAGCAACCAAATCACAGCAGTGAGTGGATTCAAGAGAAGCTGACTGTGTCTGGATCTAAATAAAAGCCTGTTGGAACATGAGTCATGTAGAGTCAGTCTCTCATTACGTCCTAATGACTTCGTGTGGGTCATTTTACCAGGCAGCTCTCAGTATCGTCTCAAATGAGCTTAATGATCGTGTGGCTGTTTGCTGTGGTTGCAGTGAGAGAGAGCACATTCGCATCACTCGCCCTCTGACGCATGGTTACAACAGATTACAATAAACACTTACAGATAGAAATGTGACACAGCTAATAAAATATTTAATAATTGTTCCTAATTTGACACTTATTTTTACAAGGTTATAATTTCTCTATAATTTGTAAATCGAGCCTCTACTGTTGTGGCCCTCATATTTAAAATGGGTCCAAACATTAAAAGCATGTTATACTGTAATAGAAGGCTCTTCATACGACCCCAATACGCCTCCATACGACCCCAATACGCCTCCATACGACCCCAATACGTCTCCATACGCCTCCATACGACCCCAATACGCCTCCATACGACCCCAATACGCCTCCATACGACCCCAATACGCCTCCATACGCCTCCATACGACACCAATACGCCCCAATACGCCTCCATACGACTCCATACGACCCCAATATGCCTCCATACGACCCCAATACGCCTCCATACGACCCCAATATGCCTCCATACGACCCCAATACGCCTCCATACGACCCCAATACGCCTCCATACGACCCCAATACGCCTCCATACGACCCCAATACGTCTCCATACGACCCCAATATGCCTCCATACGACCCCAATACGCCTCCATACGACCCCAATACGCCTCCATACGACCCCAATACGCCTCCATACGACCCCAATACGTCTCCATACGCCTCCATACGACCCCAATACGCCTCCATACGACCCCAATACGCCTCCATACGACCCCAATACGCCTCCATACGACCCCAATACGCCTCCATACGACCCCAATACGTCTCCATACGCCTCCATACGACCCCAATACGCCTCCATACGACCCCAATACGCCTCCATACGACCCCAATACGCCTCCATACGCCTCCATACGACACCAATACGCCCCAATACGCCTCCATACGACTCCATACGACCCCAATATGCCTCCATACGACCCCAATACGCCTCCATACGACCCCAATACGCCTCCATACGACCCCAATACGTCTCCATACGACCCCAATATGCCTCCATACGACCCCAATACGCCTCCATACGACCCCAATACGCCTCCATACGACCCCAATACGCCTCCATACGACCCCAATACGTCTCCATACGCCTCCATACGACCCCAATACGCCTCCATACGACCCCAATACGCCTCCATACGACCCCAATACGCCTCCATACGCCTCCATACGACACCAATACGCCCCAATACGCCTCCATACGACTCCATACGACCCCAATATGCCTCCATACGACCCCAATACGCCTCCATACGACCCCAATACGCCTCCATACGACCCCAATACGCCTCCATACGCCTCCATATGACCCCCATACGCCTCCATACGACTCCAATACGCCTCCATATGACCCCAATACGCCTCCATACGCCTCCATACGACCCCAATACGCCTCCATACGACCCCAATACGCCTCCATACGACCCCAATACGCCTCCATACGCCTCCATATGACCCCAATACGCCTCCATACGCCTCCATACGACCCCAATACGCCTCCATACGCCTCCATACGACTCCAATACGCCTCCATACGACTCCAATACGCCTCCATACGACCCCAATACGCCTCCATACGCCTCCATACGCCTCCATACGACTCCAATACGCCTCCATACGACCCCAATACGCCTCCATACGCCTCCATACGACCCCAATACGACTCCATACGACCCCAATACGCCTCCATACGACCCCAATACGCCTCCATACGACTCCAATACGCCTCCATACGACCCCAATACGCCTCCATACGCCTCCATACGACTCCAATACGCCTCCATACGCCTCCATACGACTCCAATACGCCTCCATACGACCCCAATACGCCTCCATACGCCTCCATACGACCCCAATACGCCTCCATACGCCTCCATACGCCTCCATACGACTCCAATACGCCTCCATACGACCCCAATACGCCTCCATACACCTCCATACGACCCCAATACGCCTCCATACGACCCCAATACGCCTCCATACGACCCCAATACGCCTCCATACGACTCCAATACGCCTCCATACGACCCCAATACGCCTCCATACGCCTCCATACGACTCCAATACGCCTCCATACGCCTCCATACGCCTCCATACGACTCCAATACGCCTCCATACGACCCCAATACGCCTCCATACGACCCCAATACGCCTCCATACGACCCCAATACGCCTCCATACGACTCCAATACGCCTCCATACGACCCCAATACGCCTCCATACGCCTCCATACGACTCCAATACGCCTCCATACGACCCCAATACGCCTCCATACGCCTCCATACGACCCCAATACGCCTCCATACGCCTCCATACGCCTCCATACGCCTCCATACGACTCCATACGACCCCAATACGCCTCCATACGACTCCATACGACTCCATACGACCCCAATACGCCTCCATACGACTCCATACGACTCCATACGACCCCAATACGCCTCCATACGCCTCCATACGACTCCAATACGCCTCCATACGACCCCAATACGCCTCCATACGACCCCAATACGCCTCCATACGACTCCAATACGCCTCCATACGACCCCAATACGCCTCCATACGCCTCCATACGACTCTAATACGCCTCCATACGACCCCAATACGCCTCCATACGCCTCCATACGACCCCAATACGCCTCCATACGCCTCCATACGCCTCCATACGCCTCCATACGACTCCATACGACCCCAATACGCCTCCATACGACTCCATACGACTCCATACGACCCCAATACGCCTCCATACGACTCCATACGACCCCAATACGCCTCCATACGCCTCCATACGACTCCAATACGCCTCCATACGACCCCAATACGCCTCCATACGACCCCAATACGCCTCCATACGACCCCAATACGCCTCCATACGACCCCAATACGCCTCCATACGCCTCCATACGACCCCAATACGACTCCATACGACCCCAATACGCCTCCATACGACCCCAATACGCCTCCATACGCCTCCATACGACTCCAATACGCCTCCATACGACCCCAATACGCCTCCATACGCCTCCATACGACCCCAATACGCCTCCATACGCCTCCATACGACCCCAATACGCCTCCATACGACCCCAATACGCCTCCATACGACTCCATACGAACCCAATACGCCTCCATACGACCCCAATACGCCTCCATACGCCTCCATACGACCCCAATACGACCCCAATACGCCTCCATACGACTCCAATACGCCTCCATACGACCCCAATACGCCTCCATACGCCTCCATACGACTCCAATACGCCTCCATACGACCCCAATACGCCTCCATACGCCTCCATACTCCTCCATACGACTCCAATACGCCTCCATACGACCCCAATACGCCTCCATACGCCTCCATACGACCCCAATACGCCTCCATACGCCTCCATACGACCCCAATACGCCTCCATACGACCCCAATACGCCTCCATACGACTCCATACGAACCCAATACGCCTCCATACGACCCCAATACGCCTCCATACGCCTCCATACGACCCCAATACGACCCCAATACGCCTCCATACGACTCCAATACGCCTCCATACGACCCCAATACGCCTCCATACGCCTCCATACGACTCCAATACGCCTCCATACGACCCCAATACGCCTCCATACGCCTCCATACTCCTCCATACGCCTCCATACGACCCCAATACGCCTCCATACGACCCCAATACGCCTCCATACGACCCCAATACGCCTCCATACGCCTCCATACGACCCCAATACGCCTCCATACGACTCCAATACGCCTCCATACGACCCCAATACGCCTCCATACGCCTCCATACGACTCCAATACGCCTCCATACGCCTCCATACGACCCCAATACGCCTCCATACGACCCCAATACGCCTCCATACGACCCCAATACGCCTCCATACGACCCCAATACGCCTCCATACGCCTCCATACGACCCCAATACGCCTCCATACGACTCCAATACGCCTCCATACGACCCCAATACGCCTCCATACGCCTCCATACGACCCCAATACGCCTCCATACGACCCCAATACGCCTCCATACGACCCCAATACGCCTCCATACGCCTCCATACGACTCCATACGACCCCAATACGCCTTCATATGACTCCATACGACCCCAATACGCCTCCATACGCCTCCATACGACCCCAATACGCCTCCATACGACCCCAATTGTGACAATTCGCCCTCCGACCACCGGAGGGCGCTCGTGGTCACCCTTTGTTTTGTTTCGTCTTGCTTCCTGTTTTAGTTCGTTAGTGTTTTCAGCTGTGTTTGGTTTCCTGTTTGTTATGTATTTAAGTTCCTCGTTTTGTGTCCCTCGTTGCTGGCTGATTGCTAATGTTACGTATTAGTGTCTCTGTTGTCATTTGTGCTACAGCTCGTTATTTGTGTTACTGAACATTAGTGTTACCTGGATTAAGTGTTACTGTTCGTTGGTGTTCCCAGTAGCTCGTTGTAAGTGTTTTCGTAGTGTTTGGAATGTTGGTGTTTCTGTTTGTGTCTGTATTTTGGGAGGTCTGGGTTTTGGGTTAATGTTCTATTATTTTAGAGTCTCCTGTTTACGTCTTTGTACCTCATCGTACCCCCATCAGTGTTTCTTAGTGTTGATATTCTGTTTTGGAGTCCTGTCTGTGTTGAAGTTGTACTGTCCTGTTAGTTGGGTTAGGGTAGGAATCTGTGTGTGTGGGGGTCTTTAGTTTGTCAGTAGTCACTCTGATCGAGTTAGTCCTGTCCGCGTTAAGGTTGGTTAGCTTCACATTTGATTCTTTAAGTTTTCACAACCACTCGTGTTCTTTTCTGTCCGTGGGTGTGCATTGTTGGCCATATTAAAACATTTAATTTATCTCTTGTCCTGTCTTGGGTTCGTGCAATTGGGTCCTCTCTGTAATAGCTTGTTAGTGTGGGCACAGGCTCCAGTTAGAGCAGCCCTTTAGGTATTAGTAAGTCTTGTGAGTGGGGAAGAGACTCCTGAGGTTGAGCTCTTCCCCTCAGGTTAAGTTTGGCGCTATCGTGTGGCGACTTTAAGGAGTCAGCACCAGGGCCTCAGGTTTCCTACCCCTGGGACTCCTTTTTAGTTTAGCTCAAAGTGCCGAGTTGTAACAGAATCAGCCAGCCATCAAGGACCCAGCCGACTCAGTTTTGTTTTGTGTTTTTTGTAAGCCACCATGGAACGCGCCAGGCGCAAGTTGCCCCGGTTTTTTAGTGCAACTTACCGCACCTTGATTGACTCTGCTTCGTACTGCCCAGACCCTAAGAGTAGGTTGAAGGCGTTGGTTAGTCTGGACGATGTACTTTGGGACAATTTGCTCCTACCTGGGGTGGCAGGGATGTGTAAGGCTGTAGGGGAGGAACGAGAGTGGCTGGAGCGTGCTTTGCTCAGCGCTCCGCCTCCAGTGGCAGCCTTCACTGAGCCCATGGGTTCAGTTCGTGTGGGCTGCGCTCACTTGGTGGATTCCGACTGCGGCCCACAGCCCTCTTTGCCTGCCACTAGTCTGTCTGAGGAGGAGGCCAGAGACATCTGGAAGGAGCTGAAAGCTCAGTGTTCTCCTTCTCCAGCGTTCGAGACTCTGAGTCCTGTGTCAAGTTTCTGTGTTCCTGAGACTATTTTGTTTTCTAAGAGACCGCGCTCCAGGAGGCTAGCGCGGGTCTCTGTTCACCAGCAGGAGGAGCTGGGAGAATTCATTCTGCCCGCCCGGTGTTTCCTGGACGGAACGCCGGAGCCCGTGGCTCCGCGGTGGGATACCGCACCCACGGGAAGTCCTCCCAAGCCTACCTGGAGTCCGGTTCCTGCCCCGCTGCGCATGGTGTCAGCACCGCGGCCTGCAGCTCTAACTCCAGCACCTCGGCGTCTCAGGGTGGAGACGTCGGTCGGTGAAAGTCGGCGGCTTACCACCGCCGCGCCTGCCTCGTCGCCTAGTCGTCTCCAGGGAAAGACGACAAGCTCGGGGAAACAGCGGCTCGACCCCGCTGCACCCATTCTGAGTCCGGTTCCTGCTCCGCGGCGTTTGAGTTTGCCACCGCGGGCAGTTGCACCGACTCCAGCTCCACGACATCTCAAGGTGGTGGCGTCGTCCGGAGAAAGCCAGCGGTTGAACACCGCTGCACCTGCTCCATCGCCCCATCATCTCCGGGAGGAGAGAACGGGCCTGGGGAAGCAGTGGCTCGGAGCCACTGAACCACCGTCTGAGGTGCGCACTCAAGGAGAGTGCATGTCTGGTTTTCGTTCTCCCGAGGGGTCGACTCCGGTGAACGGCGCTCTGGAGGAGCGTGCTTTGTCCTGCCTGCCTGGTCCGGAACCCGGCGCTGTCGCACGGCTCATCTCGTCTTCTTCGGAGCCCAGCGCTGCCGAATCACTCACCTCATCCGCCGCAGAACCACTCATCTCGTCGGCTACTGAGTCCGGTGCTGCCGAACCACTCACCTCGTCCTCTTCGGAGTCCGGTGCTGCCGAACCACTCACCTCGTCTGTCTCGGAGCCCGGCGCTGCCGGCCAGCTCACCTCGTCCGCCTCGGAGCCCGGCGCTGCCGGCCAGCTCACCTCGTCCGCCTCGGAGCCCGGCGCTGCCGAGCCGCCTTCGTCGTCCGCCTCGGAGCCCGGCGCTGCCGAGCCGCCTTCGTCGTCCGCCTCGGAGCCCGGCGCTGCCGAGCCGCCTTCGTCGTCCGCCTCGGAGCCCGGCGCTGCCGAGACGCTCTCCTCGCCTGCCTCGGAGCCCGGCGCTGCCCTCCGGCTATGTCCACTGAAGGATCCTGTCTTGCCGGTCTCCAGGATCGTCAAGCCGTTGGCTTGGCCGGGCCTCTTTCGGCGCCGGCCGCCCAGGGGAGGTTTGCAGACTCTTTCGGAGCCAGGAGCTCCGTTTCATGCCCAGCAGCTGCTGGGAAGGGCCTACGCTCATCTTCGGCCGCCCTGATGGGACATTTTAAGCTTGGACTTTTTGAACATGTTTCAGTTGGACCCGGCTAAGGGCCTTTTTGAGCCTTTCTGAAGTTGCCAGTATTTTGTTTTCCCTAGGGCCGTCTGGGATCCGGCCGTAAGGGGGGGGGCTCTGTGACAATTCGCCCTCCGACCACCGGAGGGCGCTCGTGGTCACCCTTTGTTTTGTTTCGTCTTGCTTCCTGTTTTAGTTCGTTAGTGTTTTCAGCTGTGTTTGGTTTCCTGTTTGTTATGTATTTAAGTTCCTCGTTTTGTGTCCCTCGTTGCTGGCTGATTGCTAATGTTACGTATTAGTGTCTCTGTTGTCATTTGTGCTACAGCTCGTTATTTGTGTTACTGAACATTAGTGTTACCTGGATTAAGTGTTACTGTTCGTTGGTGTTCCCAGTAGCTCGTTGTAAGTGTTTTCGTAGTGTTTGGAATGTTGGTGTTTCTGTTTGTGTCTGTATTTTGGGAGGTCTGGGTTTTGGGTTAATGTTCTATTATGTTAGAGTCTCCTGTTTACGTCTTTGTACCTCATCGTACCCCCATCAGTGTTTCTTAGTGTTGATATTCTGTTTTGGAGTCCTGTCTGTGTTGAAGTTGTACTGTCCTGTTAGTTGGGTTAGGGTAGGAATCTGTGTGTGTGGGGGTCTTTAGTTTGTCAGTAGTCACTCTGATCGAGTTAGTCCTGTCCGCGTTAAGGTTGGTTAGCTTCACATTTGATTCTTTAAGTTTTCACAACCACTCGTGTTCTTTTCTGTCCGTGGGTGTGCATTGTTGGCCATATTAAAACATTTAATTTATCTCTTGTCCTGTCTTGGGTTCGTGCAATTGGGTCCTCTCTGTAATAGCTTGTTAGTGTGGGCACAGGCTCCAGTTAGAGCAGCCCTTTAGGTATTAGTAAGTCTTGTGAGTGGGGAAGAGACTCCTGAGGTTGAGCTCTTCCCCTCAGGTTAAGTTTGGCGCCATCGTGTGGCGACTTTAAGGAGTCAGCACCAGGGCCTCAGGTTTCCTACCCCAGGGACTCCTTTTTAGTTTAGCTCAAAGTGCCGAGTTGTAACACCAATACGCCTCCATACGACCCCAATACGCCTCCATACGCCTCCATACGACCCCAATACGCCTCCATACGACTCCATACGACCCCAATACGACTCCATACGACTCCATACGACTCCAATACGCCTCCAATACGACTTCATACAACTTCATACAACTCCAATACGACTCCATACGACTCCAATACGCCTCCAATACGACTTCATACAACTCCATACGACCCCAATACGCCTCTATATGACCCCAATACGACTCCACATGACCGCAATACGACTCCAATACCCCTCCATACGACCTTCGAACGACTCCATACGACTCTGTATAACCCCAAATTGTCCAGTGAGTTTGTTGACTGCTTGTATCACGTGATATATTGTCTTAATGTTGTGTAACTACTCTTAGGCCATATGGAGACTTAACAGGAGCTCAAGAGGACGTCTTGCCCAGGGTCTAAAACCAGCAGTGACAGTATTTCAGTCTGGGTCAACGTGGAGGAGAAGCCGACGAGCACAGCCAACCTTCATGCTGTCCTGAAAGAACCGGATGGAAGATAAAAGCTATTTTTATAAAACTGTTCGCATTGGTTTTCATGGACACACAGGTCCTCCCTCTGGGCTGCTCTGCTTCTGTTCTATGTTCATGATGTGTGTCTGACGGACAGTTGGACTGTGGCAGGCCGGTGAAAGCAGAGCTGACCTTCCGTCCCGTGCAGACGCACAGGCAGGTTTGCAGAGATGATGGTGCACCTGTCTGCTGAAGGCTGAAGGCCAGTGCTTTGGTTTCTCTCTCAGTCAGCCTCCATAACTGCTTAGTGAAGGTTACTGTACTTTGTGCACTTTAACCCTTCCAGCCTCTGAAACTCTGTTGGACAAGTTTAACACCACAATACGAATTTTATTCACGAAGCAACATTTAATACAAGGCTTACCTTAAAAGAGGATATAGAGAATACAAGATATGGAACAACTTTAATACAAGAAGCATATTGTATAAACAAACAATTTTCAATTTATCATCTAAATTTTCATGCATAGAGAAGAGGCTCAAACTCTGAATACAAAGATGGAATAAAGCCTTTGAAGAAAATGTGCCCCATTTAATAGAAACTGTGCAAATTCCAGACCATGAGTTCAATGTTTCTATGTTTAGATTTGGATAAAAGTGCAGGCAGATAAAGGACATAGGTGCCTTTAGACCTGAGGGGTTGGTGGGTTCAAATGTGACGTAGATGCTGTAGTGTCAACCAATACACCACAGACTTCTATCGCTAATGATTTGACTTCTTCTAAAACTGCAGCAGCCAAATAAAAAGTCTCTAATGGTGTAATACTGTATATTTTCTGCACAGCAGGATAACAAACACTGACTATTTCTCAGAGTGAAAGTCTGTCACCAGTGTGTCGATGATGTTCTGCTGATGAAGAGTAAAAAGTAAAAAGTCATACTTATATTTTAGGTCTGTTACGGTAACTTACTGTAGAAGTTTTGGCTTCTAGACTGGTGAATGTTGATGAATCACGGTAACCTACTGTAGCACCACGTAGAACCCTTCGAATTCTTTTGGCATTAGTGAGAGCAGTGCCAGAACAATGGGACCCAGCTGCTCCGTATTTTCTTTTTATCGCTCGGATACTCCTGAGTTTGTGCCTTATTTCTGAGGTTACCTGTAGCATCAATAATTTGGGACTCAGTAGATTTCAACTTCCTACATCCAGCTTTTCTTTTTGAAGAATGCTGCAGTTTCTCTTGACACAGCTCCTGTGGAGTCTGACAGCAGAGAGAGGAGGACTGGAGCAAAGAAACAGGATTTACTGTCTGAAACCTGCCACATGCCAAAAATCCTCCATTTTCTACTGGCTGCAGGCTCTTATCAGGACTGGAACCCAGACGATGCAGGGTGCATTTCCATTTGTTTGTACATACATCATCCTTGGCTATATTTGCATATACATTACACATCTTTCTGTTTATAATTAGTGGTGCATCTCTGCAATGCCCTCTGATATATCATCACATCCTACATCTAATTAGAAAAGATGCATCATAGATTATTAGAGGAACACTCTCTGAACCCTCTATGGAAAGGTTTGGCTTCTACACAGCAACACTTTTAATAGCCGCAACCTTTTCATGGAAATGCATCCGGTCCATAATGTGTCAACGGCTTCAGTCAGCATTTGAAAACAATCATTTTCTGCATATCATGCCTGAACAACTTCACAGCTGTTACATAAAAAGGCCCGAATGAAAGAGATGCCTGGAAACACCCATCTGCTGTATGGACTCCATTCATCATGACGTAAATGAGGAGCGGGAAGTGAATGTTTCTCCTTTGTTTTCCTCTTTGTTCTCCCACATGGGACAATAACAAGCTTTCAGAGAAACCGGTGACTCGCAGCACATCACTGAACTGAAGCATGTTCTGAAGTCTACTAAATGAGATGCTACAGGACATCAGCGAGGGCTGAAAATGAAGAAAAACATCTGCAGGTATTTGACATTAGCCGGTCAAGGCTGTTAGAAATGAATCTGCAGATGCTAATGGCCATATCTAATAACTACTATGTGCCGTGGTACATTAACAGCAGGTCCCCTCCGGCTGCTGGGAACACAGCGGGGGCGCCATCGTCTCTCCTGACCCGGGTCAGGCTCATAATGTTGCTCTCCCGCCATTCCAACTCTATTATGCTGTCTGTTTATTGCCCATTGAGCACCTTGACCAGCTCTGTGCTGCCTGTAACACAGTAACAGCTCTTCATCTTGTTCTCCACCTCTCTCTCTCTCTCTCTCTCTCTCTACTTCTCTGATTGCCTCTATAATGTCCTGGGTGGCTGTTCAGTGGAAATAGTTTCATGTTGTGTGACTGGGCCCAGACTAACCCGAGTGGGGAGGCAGGAGGAGGTGTTGAAGTTTATGGAAAATAATGACAGAAGCTGCTAATGGGCCACAGGCTCCAATTTAGCAGTTTCCACACAGATATTTCACGATAGGACGTTTTTATATTACACATGAGGGCCTACGTTTTTCTAACACTCCTGAGTTGGAGAGAACTCCACTAACTTGGCCAGATTTCTCACAGGCAAATGTTTTAGACCTAAAAACGAAAGCTTCTCTTCAACTTTGTTTACAACAGTCTTCTCTGCTGGAAGAGCTCCAGGGATGTCCTGACCTGTTAGGGTTTGCCAGGAGATGTTGACACGGCAAAGAGATTCAGCGAACAGAGAGACGCTTTGGTAACGTTCAAGGACGACTTTATTGAAACAGGAAAATCTGTTCTGGCGGAGCCAAATATTTTGGCAAAATTGTTATTCATCCCAACCACATGTCAGCTACCGTATAAAATTAGGCCAATTCATCTGTGTTGCTTTTTGTGCATACAACTTAAAATTTTGTGGCAAAACGAAAAAGACTTGTGAAAATACTCTGGAAGAGTTTACAGCACAGATTCAGAGTAAGTTCATGAGAACATCAGTGTCAGAGTCTTCACTGAGTCAGTACCAGACTCGTTTTAAAGCCACGTGCTTGGCTTCATTTACACTGAGCTGCAGCCACCTGCTGCTTTTACTGTGTGGTGGGCAGAGCTCAGCATGGACACTGAGCAGTCTGAGCATGTGTTGATCTTCATTATTATTTAGCTGCTCATGTTAAATCTACATACAGTAAAATAATAAAACATTCCGACATCATGCTGGTGCTGGATAAACACAGAATAACCTGGAAAGATAAGGCAGTGAACTATGCATATACAGTAAATACTGTATGTGTAAAACTCATGTGGCATGTAACAAATGAACATGAGATATTTTCTTGCACTTCTCTTTTTCATGTTACAAATGATCCGATATTAAAACCTTCATCTGAGGTGAACAGGTCCTCATCTGTGTGAGTGGGAAACTGTGTCACATAACTTGCATTCGCTTTTAAAAGCACAGCGGTTTTATTCCAGGAGAAGAAGACACTGTCACATTAACTTGTCTTTTTATGCACTCGCCCCATATTTGAAGTGGATGTGGGTCAGACTGGCTTTTTTTGTAATCTGATCTCATTCCATTTGGGTCACTCAGCTTTTTACACTAGGAGCCTTGTAAATAAGTCCTAAATGTCCCTTCTCTCTTTGAGAGTCATCTGGTATTTTGAATTGCTTGGGGTGCATCTAAACACAGTCGCAGGTTGTGTCGTCACTCAGTGCCTTTTGTAAATGACTCAGACCTGGCAGCGGGCACCACTGTGCCAGGCTGGTCCCAGTGAGGTAAGCGGAAAAGCAGGGCAGGGAGGAAGGGGCTGACTCTGCAGGGATGGTGGCCAGGAATAGAAGTGGTCAGATGGGGCAACACTGATCAGCATGAGGGGTCAGAGGATCAGCTGGCGGAGAACACAAACTGTGTTACAATGCATGTTCATGCATCCTTCCAGCCATGCCACCCTCCACAATACTCCCAATAATCGTTGCACCTCTTTGGCTGAATGTGACAGCTCCCTGTTGGCTCCAGTCCTCCCCCTGCAAACCCAGCATGAACTTCCTTACATTTTTATTTTTACTCTCTATGTTTCATAGGCCGTGAGCTGCATCTTTGTGTTTTAATTCCTTTAGAGCACGAAGAGTCGGACGCACTTGTGCAAAGTAAAAACAAGCCATTGTTTTTTATTACGGTCCAGGCCAAGAGAAAGTCAGAAGAGAATCAAACAGTTGCTGAACATGGGAATCTGAGCTATCTGCCATCTGCCCTCTGCGTCAAAGCCTGCAGAACGAGGTCGAGGTGGGAATCAAAGAAAAGCTTAAGAAATCAGTCTGTCAGACTTAATGGTTTGACAAAAACAAACAATGCCCAACAGCCTCCCTGCCCTGGAGACATGTTGCTCAGCAGAACTGCTGCAAAGGCAAACATACGACGCTGAGTGAGGCAGAGGTGAGAGCTGCCACGGTCTGTGAAGCTGTAAAGAGCAAAGTGTTCAGTTCTCTTTTGACTGGACTCAACGAGAGGCTGCAGCAGGATGAAGAATTCCTGCAGCAGAGGAGAAAAAGCCTCCACGAGGGTGAAGTACCCCAAGATGTTTTCTAATCAGCGTCATATAAAAACTGTTTTGTGTTTGCTGCTCAGTAGCCAGTGGTTTCTTTCTTTTCTCACATTATAAATCATTGTATTGACTGATTGATGGCTGTATTTTATCTCATACATTCACTGGTCATTTTATTAGGTGCATCTGTTCAGTTTAATTCAATCCAATACAACAATTTTGTCATCAACTCTACTTTTACAAGATTATAATTTCTCAGCTGTCAGAAAGGTCATGATTTGACTCTACTGTATGTTTCCTTTGGTGATGAATAATAGAAGTCGTGACTGACTGGACACTGTGACGTCAACCTCAATGACCATAACGTAGAATTATCACCTTTCTGACGGCATCGGCTGAAAACAACCTTGTAAAAATAGAATGAATGGCAGCGTTGCTGTGCTGGGTTGGACTGTAGAGCTGTGCAAACGCAGCCAGTGGCTGGATGCTGTGATTCTCTTTCTGCCTTTATTCTCTGTATCAGAATGGGATATAAATTAGTCTGAAGCGAGTCACGTGAGTCAGGTTGAAGTCAAGTATGTTTCAGGTCCTCGTTTTATGCAACGAAATGTGTTTATTTCAATTCTGTACTTTTGTACTACACATTGTTGAACCTTCTGGTGTTTTCTGTTTGTCACCAAACCACATATCAAATAAAAGTCAATCTAAAAGGGCACCTTTCCTTACTGTTGCTGATTATATAACCAGAGACACTGTCACAAATGTTTGACGTGACAGAATCACGGGGTCTGTACAGATACTTTCTTCTATGGTCCAAAATGATCTCAGATTCTCTCAGATGAATGACTTCCAAGAGAAAGACGAGATAAAGCGCGTTCAGTCCCTTTTATCCCGAGGGTTTCATCCAGCTGATTTCTCACTCCTTGGTTGAACCATCAAACAGCGTTTCATCTGGTCCACAGCTCTTTGTGGGACGAAAATCTCCGCAGACATGAAATATTAACTGTCTGTCTGTATCTCCCTCCTGGAAAAGCTACGCTATACCCTTCATGGGGGGTTTCAGCTCAATGGAGATTAAAGGTGCCAAGACAGAAATCACGTCTTGTGTAGCTACACCGGAGATGAAGAGAGAGAACATGCCTCCTCCCTTTTATACCGTCCTAACTGAAGGGAACCCTTTGATTGACGGTGCGCCCGTGTACAGATGAGTAAGCGGCAAGGAAGGAAGATTATACCACTGAAACACCAGAGGGTAAGTTTACAGCCGCTGAAAGATTCCAGAGGTGTTAGTGTGGAGGTTTGGCTGTAGTTGTCTTCCATGTGAGAGATCAGAGTCGTTGCTCGCCCCCTGCTTTCTGCAAACGAAGGCGCCTGGCGGTTCCTACACCGCATAACAAGAGATCCCAGTAAAACTCACGATGGTGGCGTGAGCTGCAGAACCGAACTCTGATTTCACTCCAAATATCGAACATCCGTCGAACACTTTTCTTTCTGCGCCCCTAACAAAAAAACGCAGCTTTTCCCCACTGTACAGCTCCTACGTCTCATAAAGCTGAAGCACTTCTCATTTAGTTTAGTTGCCCAAATTTGATTTAAAACCTTTGCAGATAATGTGAATTTTTAAACCAGCACTCAACCTCCAATATCAATATTCAGTCTTTTCTGTTTGTGCGCTCATTAAATGACTTTATGGCCAATATGATGCAGTAAAAACAAGCTGTTTAGCACAGCAACAGAGAGACGAGTGTTCTCAGGCAGTCACACTGTCGCACACCTGTAACTAGGTTGCGTTTCCCACTACACTTCTGTTTGCAGCCCTGGTTTAGTCTCCACCTACTGCCTGGAGAAGGACCCGTCTCCTTATCTGCTAAATACCTGCAATGTCTGCTGTGTGGCTCTACTCAGCAGGACGTTTAGGAAACAGCGTTTTTATCTGTCAGTGAAGCTTTAAAAGCATTAATAAGCTCACAGCCACGTGATAACACAATTTCCTACAGTAGCTAAGGTCATCAGCTAAATGTATAAAAGAGATTTCTGCCAAGACTCTACTCGTTTCCCTAAAAGAGTTCGTTCAACTGTAAAGTACATTTTTACTGACACTACACTACAAAACCAAATACGTGTGGAATAGTGGTGAGTGCCTTCATAAGGAGACTCCTTTACTTGTTCATTTATGTGAAGGTCAGTTTTAGGTGAATAGGAGACAGGAAGACATTCTCAGAAGTCCCTCAGGAGAGACGTGCAGACCAGAAGAAGGAGTTTTAATGAGTCTGTAAAGCACCTGTGTGCAGCTGCAGGGAGACGAGGGATTCTTCCAGCGTGAGCAGGGCTCAGATTGACTTTGGTTACGACATCAGAGCAGTAATTGGTGAGGAGGTGTGGGAGAAGGCGACAGGGAGTTGGTTGGCCTTTACCTCACGGGGAACTGCTTTGGTTCGCTAGGACATATTCCATTACCATCATATTAAAACACTGGTATTTCCTTATGGGATTAAGTGACTGAATGTGATTGATCATTTTTATGATTCCACAATTCAAATGCAACACAGCATTGGATCATTCATTTCAGCTGTGCATGAGGAGGTGGAGCTGGGAGACCATGCAAACTCCACACAGAAAAGCCCTCGGTCTTCAAGAGGTCAAAGTGACGTTTGACCAGCGAAATGTCAAATGAAGGCTTGAGCTTAAAGGAAAACTTTTGTTTAATTTGAGATTCACACACTCACAGTGACCTTCACCTTTTGCCTTTGATCACCAACATCACCAACCGGTTAATAATTATGTGAAAAGAAACATTTGTGCCATAGTTACAGTACATATCGTACTGACAGACAAGTATGGGAGAGACATAAACTATCAATATACATAAACTCTCCAGCCCACATGAAGCCCTTACTTGAGTTCACCTACTTCCCGCTCATGTAGCCTGGGACAACCCGGACCTGCCCCCGTTCCGTTTCAGGCTTCCACGCTCTCTGCCTTGTCATCGTGCGCTGCCTAACCAGTCGCTGTGTTGCTGACTCACCACTTTGATTCCTTTCCTTCTGTCTGTTTTCCTCCATCATCTGCCAGTTCTCAGTTCCCAGCCGACGATCCAAGAAAAAGTTGCACTGTGCTTGCTTATGTAACTCCAACTTATTTATATGTTATATTATGTAATGTTTTGCTGCAGTGTTAACACTCAAAACAACGTCCTTGCCAGAGAAGCTTTGTGCAGAGATGAATCACATTGAAAAACGCACTACTCACGACTAATGAGGAGCCACGTTCTGGTCATTACCATGGGGGCATTAGTTAAACATTACAACTCGCTCCCTCCTTCTGTCCCAGCGCAGATTTTGCTTTACTCTTTAAATACAGATGTCTGCAGTTATGATGACCGTGCTCAATTTATTACAGCAACTTTTTTATCATTTCTGATGACCGTTGTGCTGACGATGTCATCGAGGTTAAGGTTACAGAACGCTACCGACTGCTCCTCTGATTGTGATCAATCAGGCAGTGGGCCAACACTGGCCTGTGTCCGTCAGACTAGGGTTTGAAGTAATCTGAGTAATTTGAAGTACTGATCCCTTTGCTGCTGACTCAGCATGTTGAATGGGCCGTGGACCAAAGGTGAGACAGGCTGCTTTGATTGGCTGTTCAGTCAGTCAGTCGGTGCATTAGAAGAGAAAATTGCTTCTGTTTTTAATCTCCACAGAGACTTTCTTGTGAACAGGTGACTAATACTGATTACTGCCCCCTGCTGGTACAGTGAGGTGACACTTTTTGGCCCGGGGGCAGTCAACAGAGCAATTGTTCTAAAGCTCATTCAAGACGGGTTTAATGAGCCAACGTACATAATATACCTCACAGATCGTGATAATATCATCTATATCTGCCATAAAACTGTTAGTTTACCACTAATCTGAACCCAGCTCCTGAGGCCCAGACCTGCAAGGTGCAGTGTAGTAACACTGGTCCGGTTTGGCAAAAAATTAATTTGGTCCCTATGTATTTTACTTTTATCTATGCCCTACTGTAGATTAGTTAGTAGATTCATACATATTCATACAGAGCTGGTTCTGTGTTGCACAATTTCTTTCTGGTGCCCTGAATATTAATATTTCACAACCCTAAAAATCACATTTATTATTAAACAGTTGCACCAGAATTCACCAGGTATTATTCAAACAGTGAGATCCACATTCCAGCCAAGATTTATTTTACACAACTGCGTAATTGTAAAAGTAATGCACAGTACAGAATGTGTGTGTGTGTGTGTGTGTGTGTGTGTGTGTGTGTGTGTGTGTGTGTGTGTGTGCACCATACCTATAAATATCCTTAAATCTATTTACAGTTGGCCTAATTACTTTCCACATCTGTTGGCAGTGGATGGAGGCAAGGTGACAGGTGTGAGTGTGTTAAAGAGGGGGAGAGAGAGGTGGGCTTGTTTAATATGTCACTTATGCTCCTTCTCTCCCACTCTCCCACGAGGCCACATGGAGAGGTGAGGAGCTGGCCTCACTGAATGGCAGATTTGGGCCAATTAAGTTGGATCTAGGGCACATAGTGCACACACACTCGCTCACACACACACACACACACACACTGTAGCGCTGTGCCCCCCACTGACAACACCCTGCAGACACACACACCAGCTCCTTCATACGCACACAGCCCCTCTTTCCTCCAACCGCATCTCGGAGGCACTTAAGCAGGTACTCAGCCTCTTCTCTGCCTGCGCAAACGGACACACTGCGGAGTCACCGTGCCTCCCTCACACACGCATGCACACTGCAGCACTGTCACATGCTACACACATGCTGCAGTACATGTGCATGCGTAACGTTTGTCCTCTGCGTGTGCTGTAGTTTCCTCAGCTGGGAGCACCGATCCAATCCTGCACAGATTCCCCTCCGGTTTTAATCTGCCTGGGAAATATTCACATCAGGCTTTGTGTGGTCTCTGTCTCCTTCAGGCTGTGACTCTGAACGTCGACTCAATGTCATACAAGTCTGCGAAACACTCCTGTACATCCGTAACTGCATATTCTCCTTTGCTCAAATCTCCACGGCGAGACACGAGTGCAGGCTTTAGCTGTGTTCAGGAAATACTGATACGTGTTATCAAAGAGTCATCGCACATGTATACTGAAACAGACATGACAGCCTGAAATTATGTCTGTGTGTTTTTATTTTGTTGTTGTCACGAACGCTTGCTTTGCTGCACCGACAGACACAACCGCAACAGAATTTCTCAATCCTGATTCAGGCACTTTCAATTATTCATACTGCTATTGCGGTTCTCAGGCAGAGAGAGAGAGGAGGTGGAGAGAGGCAGCAGAATAAGACGAGGGAGGGAGGGAGAGCAACAGAGAAGCTGGAGAGAAGGGTGGGGAGCTGGTCTTTCCTAAGAAAGGCAGCGTTAGAGATGGAATATGTATGTGCACCCAGTGGCAGCATCTCTGTTTGACGGTCGACAGCCGTGTCCTGCTGCAGCTGCCTCTCATAACCTCTCCCATCTCTCACTCTCCTCCACCCTCTGTTTCATCTGTCTTTCCCATTTTCCTGTCTTTCTCCGTTGCCAGTCTCCTCCCTGTTCTCCTCATGCGTCGCTCCCTGTCTTCCTTCCACGCTGTGACTCTTACACCGTGAGACCATGATAACAGGCTGAACTCTAGTATTAGCGCATTCAAACCCCAAGGGAGAGCTGCAGCGTTAAGCTCCCTCAGGCTGAAAAGTCTGGAAGGAAAGTATGTGAATGACCTGGTTTACGCATGAAATTGTTTTAAAATAAAGACAAAGACAAACCTGAAGTATAAAAACAGGATAACACACTCTCAGCTATATCTAGTGGTGGAAAAAGCAAGTGAAGCCCAAACAGCTCAGTGGAGCTGTGTGGTGACTTTTTTGTACATGCACTGTATGTTAATGTGTTGTCATATGTAGCGTATACTCATAAATTATACATCGCCCCCAGTGGGACGGTTAAAAGGGGATCTGTTCACACCCCCTTTTTCCTGTAGGTTTTCTCAGAGGAGCTGCTGACTGTACAGCGTTATGGAAATCGCTGGTCTCCACTGGTGGATGACTGGAGACGGAGAGAAGATCGCAAGCGAGGGAATCTGAGGGGGAAAGTCAAAAGGATTCGTGCGGGTCGAGTGGGGCCTGAAGATGATAGCAGGGACGAGAAGATATAAAAGAGCATGTGACTGTTTGGCTGGATTCATAGTGAGACAAATCATGATGATGAAGGAGAATGAAGAGGAGAATGAAGTCTGGAAGTCGGAGGGACCAAGCAGTGTGACTCATTATGCATGTTCCTGTGCCACCACAATTAATAGCTTCACTGTGAGGCAATAAATCAGTTACTAATTATTTATCCTTTTGGGTTGAAAGAATATTATAAACTCAACAACAAACATGGACGCTCCAGTGTTTTCTACTCGTTGGGTCTAAGGTTTTCTAAAGCTCATACATCTGACTGCTCTGTTTGATCCTGTCATGAGCTCAAGTTCATAAAAGTGAATTGTTTTATAAAAGAAAATTAATCATCCACTTATAAATGTGTCCCTTAGCAGAGAAGTAACGATTCACCTTTTTGGAGGTTAAATACTTTGCTCAAGGGAACTTTAAAAAAAGATATGTATTACATTGACTATGATGACAGTGCAACATGAGGGGACATGCCAAGTGGCAGCCAAACAGTTAGTATTTCAGACGGTGCGATTGTGGAGGCCAGGTCCCCAAAAAGCAGCCCCACACCATCACCACTCTCCCCCCATGCTTCACAGTGGGAACCCACATTCGAGCCTTCGTTTTGTCACACAGCATGGAGTCTGTAACGTTTCCACTGATTTAATGTCTGTTTCTTGGTCAAAAAGTGCTGATGCTTTGTTGCAGTTTCAGCGTGAAGACCTGACTCAGACTCTCTCTGCAGTAGACGTTGAGCTATGTCTTTTATATATTCTGTGGTAATACATTCAATTTTCAAGGCCGCCTGAGGAGACTGACATTTATTCAGACCTGGGTTTTGAGAACAATGGAGATGTTTAACAGACTAACTGTGCATTCACCTAAACTGTAAATTACACTAAATGTAATGGCAACATTGTCTCATTTATTACCTGAGTGTATTCGTTTTATGCAGAATAATGTTTGCAATACAAGACATAATGTGTTATGATTCATGGAACTGGCTGGAATCAAAATAAAGGCAGAGAAAACAGAAACTCTGTCTGCAATGATTTTATTCAGTAATACAACAATAAGCATGGACTGGCACAGGCTTTGTAAACTAACAACCAAAAACCTTGGATCAGGAGTATAGAGCAGACTGGAATGGGCAGTATGGAGTGGAGCAGCAGCTGGAGAACTATGGACTGTGGTCAAGGGGAGTCAGACAAGATGGCTCCTGCCCAAATCATCACCCAGTAACATCCTGAAGGGTCCGGAGAGATGGGAAATATAGTCCAGTAAGCATCTGCATCTGCTGGGAACGTCTCATGATCGTAGCCTGGAATAAACCTTAATGGCAAAGTCATGAAAATATAAGATCACATGAACAAAAAGGGAAAGGAACCCATCCATCACCAGGGAGAGAATAAACTGCTAAAATAGCTGATCCAAAATGGCTGCAGGCCTTGAAGGCTCGTCAGTCCAAAAACATGGGCAAATTGGCCAGAATCAGGCTAAGTCTAAAATCTTTCCAGCCTGAACCAAAGCACTTGGTCCAATAAAAACACGCACATGGTCCAACAATCCCACAGTAAGGCCGTAAACAAAACAAGACTGAATCTCCAACACGGACTCGAGAGAAAATCCTCTTCAGCAAGAAAAGCACAAACTTGGGAAACATCTGGTGATGCAAAAGATGAGAAAAGATGATGAGAGCAGCAGGGCGGCACAGTGGAATGACACAGTGGAACAATCGATCTGGTATTTGGCTTTATACTTAGTATTAATTGTGACACTCCTTTGTCATTTCACTGTTTGCTCCTGTTTAGTTTCTACACGTTGCCTCACAACAAAGACCCAAACATTTAAAATATCTACTGGAGTTTCAAACTTCAAAGTCACTAGGAGTCACTTTCTCACTTATTCTGGACTAGATGAGTTCAGCAGGGACAACCTTTCAAATGACATGTGGACTCCTGGCGGTAACGACCCCTCCCCTTCACCCTCACCGGCCTCACCACCGCATCCTGTTGTCATGCGTCAGCCATGCATTTTTCATTAAGGATTCAGCGAGGGGTAAGTGCCAGCAGGTCAGGGCTCAGCATTAATAAATCAAGGCAGATCGGAAGTAGGGAAGTGGGAGTTGACACAGAATTGACAGTGACACAGCAGCCGGAATATGTGTTTGTTTCACGACCCTGAACATCTAAGCTTAGCTGAAAAAAAACTCATTTCAAATAAGCATTTATTCATGACAAAAACGCTTTCTTCACTACAGATACGGGCTAAAGAGAAACACTCACCTGGGAGAAACGCATCACAAACAGAAAGAGGAAACACCTGAGAGGCCCCAGAACCGCAGGCTAGAGCTCCATCTGTGTAGAGCTGGGTTTTACCTCAGCAGGGTTTCAGATCAAACACGTACTTCAAAAGGCTTCTTCATCTCGGAGAACAGCCTGAATCGTCAGAATTGTCCAGACTTGTTTGGGATGCAGAGCAGTTCCCACAGATACAGATATCAGAAAAAAAGTTTTTATGTCTCATTCAAAAAGTTTGAATCCGTGTGGATAATTAAATGAGGGAGGCAACGAAAAGACTCTGCAGCAGAATGAATTGTGTTAATGAGCAAAAACATAATTAACTTGTAAAAAAAAGTGTAAAAATCATAAGCTTGAATAAATGTTCTGAGTTTAAACAAGAATAAGATAATTGTGAGTAAACCGATCAAAGGAAAAATCCTCCTTACGAAAGTAAAGTGTGACATGAATTCTTCATTCTTTCCACTGCACATCACTGTTTTAAATGATTATGACTGGAACATGTTTTTACAGCGCTAAAGAAATGTTTTACCAAATATAATGTAATAAAATGTAAAGTGTAAAGTTCCACTGCAGACAATCTCTGACTGTCGTTGGACATGCCAGCTGTGTCTAGAAGATGTTGATCGGTTTCATGTCAGGCACAGCGTGTTCATGGATGGAGGATGTATTTTAGAGCTGACACCATCTATATTTTTTGCCACTGCTTAAAGTTTGAAACTTTCCCCCCTTCATCTCATCATCGGTATTAGGTTTTCTTAAAATCAAAAAATCTTCTTACAGTTTCTCACATTGTCAAACATGTGCTAAGATTATTTTAGAATCACTTTTTCTTCTCTTCCCCTCATGCTGGGTCAGAACCTGCTGCTGTCATGAGGCTGTGAAGTCCACAGAGATGTGATGTTCAGGCTATATAAAAGTAATAACACCTCAGTGTTTCAGAGGCTAAAAGCGGAGGGGGTCGTCTTTGTGTGGATCTAGACAGGTCTTCGTTTAATGAAGAGTTTCTGTCCCACGGTGAGTCCTGACCAGTCGAGCGGTTTCCTTGCGTGGCCTACATCCACCTTGATCCGTGCCTGCCCAGGAAGCCTCATTATCCTCCCTGCATCCTTCCTGGAAGCTTCTGCTGATCAGTAAATGCCACAAGTCCCGCTCCCTGCTGTCTGTGAGAGCTCTCAGCTCGGTGAGCAGAGAGGAGGAGGAGGACAGAGGGAGGAGCTGAGGCTTTCTTTCCTTCTCATTCTCCTCTAAGGGGAAAACCTGACTCTCTACTTTCAGGCATCTGTTGCACATGAAACTCAACATCCAGTGGTAATATATTGCAGGTTGTCAGAGTCCAAATACTTCACTGTTGTGCTGAAGGAGCAAACACTTTTGAAGCACAAATTCATAGAATGACTCGCATTACAAGACGCTGCTTTGTCACACCAGCGTTAACAAGGTAACAAGAGGAATTGCTGCATTTCTGCTCTGAACCATCATTTGTGTCTGGCCTCTGCCACAGGGAACATCTTATGAATTAATAAGTTGTCAGCAGAGAGGCCACGTCTTTATCCACTCAATCTCTCCCAAAGACAAATTCCATGAATCTTGTCTGTCTCGAGTGGCTTGACTCAGTGGCTTCAGGTTAAAAAAATGTTCGTTCCTGCTTTTTCTGGATGACAGATGTGAAAACAAGACAATGAAGTCGGTCCATGACATGTATGTGGTTGTCAAAATATTATTATTCACTGAATCATGGCAAGTCTGGGTTAATGTACCATGAACTGCTCTGCATTCTGTAGTTCTAGTCTGTGGGTTGAGTTTCAGACATTCTCTCTGTGGACAGTAGCTGTTGCATGTCGTTGCTGTATTTGAGGTTTGGCTGTTGTTCGTCCGTCCATTAACTGAACCGCATGTCCTCAATAGGTGCGGCTCACCCTGGACTAGTAACCAGTCTGGACTAATAACCAAGATGGACTAGTAACCAGCCTGGACTAGTAACCAAGATGGACTTATAACCAGCCTGGACTACTAACCAGTCTGGACTAATAACCAAGATGGACTAGTAACCAGCCTGGACTAATAACCAAGATGGACTAGTAACCAGCCTGGACTAGTAACCAAGATGGACTTATAACCAGCCTGGACTACTAACCAGTCTGGACTAATAACCAAGATGGACTAGTAACCAAGATGGACTAATAACCAGTCTGAACTTATAACCAGCCTGGACTAATAACCAAGATGGACTAGTAACCAAGATGGACTTATAACCAGCCTGGACTAGTAACCAGTCTGGACTAATAACCAACATGGACTAGTAACCAAGATGGACTTATAACCAGCCTGGACTACTAACCAGTCTGGACTAATAACCAAGATGGACTAGTAACCAAGATGGACTAATAACCAGTCTGAACTTATAACCAGCCTGGACTAATAACCAAGATGGACTAGTAACCAAGATGGACTTATAACCAGCCTGGACTAGTAACCAGTCTGGACTAATAACCAAGATGGACTAGTAACCAAGATGGACTAATAACCAGCCTGGACTAGTAACCAGTCTGGACTAGTAACTAGCCTGCACTAGTAACCAAGCTGGACTAGTAACCAACCTGGACTTATAACCAGCCTGGACTTATAACCAGCCTGGACTAGTAACCAGCCTGGACTTGGCACTCTTACAGCCAGAGTACTTCTTCAGGGTGAAAGATCAAAGCGTATTCATTTTATTCTTAAGCACTTAAACACAGAAGTGTCACAAAGGTATTTAATGAGGTTAGTTTTAAGATGGATTACCAACAGTTGAATCAGATGTTTGATGTGTGTGATTTGAAACCATCTGAAATGTCCAACTCTGTACCACTGTACAGAATGAAAGCTCTGAAAGATGATTAGAGCCCAAAGCAAATGAAAATGTCCTTCGGCCGTAGTTAGTGACAGCTACTAAAGCTTGAGTTGGTGCAAATCGGAGGAGGCGAATAGAAACTGTCAAGCAGCGCTGTGGCTCCTGAGGAACAGGGTTTGTCTCCCCTGGTGGACTTGAGGGTTAAACTGGTTAAAGTAGCTGAAATGTCTGCTGAATTTCAAGCAACAATGAGCTCGTCCACTGAAGTTTGGAGCAATTGTCAGAGTTCAAATGCTTTAAATTAAATCTCTAAACAGTCTTAAAGCTATTGAAGCTACAAAGACTTTGCCCGTTGGGGAGGTGAAAAGTCCAAACAACATAGATGGTGGGAGCTGAGCACTGTAGTTGACAGCGTGTGTGAAGTGAAGGACTGGATCATCTGGTTTGAGCTTAGGAGCAGTGGAAACAGCAGTAAACTACTGCAAAAAGCCATTTAAACTGAGCTGAGGGTCAACTGTGCCTCAAGCTGCCCTGACATGTCGAAGGCTTTGTCGCTGGCTGGCATTCTGAGCCACGTTCTGAGCCACGTTCTGAGCCACGTTCTGAGCCTCGGAGCAGCTACAGTCTCCTGCAGATATGTCTGAAAGCTGTGGAGCTCAGCTACGGCAGCCTAAAGCCTTTGCTTCTTGACCTTCCCCTGCTTTGGTCACGTCACCTGTCTGGTATTAGCACCCTCTCTCTGATCACAGGCGCTTTCTCGCTCTGCCTCTCCTCACACTCCTCTTCCCTGTGTTATAATCACATCTGTGGATGCACATAACCAAAGCCAGGAATGCACTGGGACATTAAGTATCACAATTTTATTACAAAAATTAAATTCTTCGTCTTTTAGTTTTGCCATGCTTGGAGCATATAACAATACAGTAGAAAACCCAGACCCAGAGAAGATAGTAAAGCAGATTTCAACAATGCTTTCACAGCACTCTGTCATTCATGCTGTTACTATACAGATACTGTAACATTCCTAATACAGAGTAGTACAAACACCTGCCAAAACACGTCATGTCAGATAACAAACTGTAATTAAATTACATTTACCGGAGGAACAAGAAACTCAACCCAGCTCAGAAAAAAAAGAGTTTGCAACTGAAAACATACTGAATGTGCTGAATATTTGTACCAGCCCAAGGCACCCAGGCTTTGTAGCAATGTTGGCAAGTTAACGACATTCTTACAGGAACACTTGAAGCGAACAACGATCACAAATTGACTTGTACTACAGTCTGACTTTGCAGTGTCCTTCGGCGTATCCTCCTCTCCTGGCATTCTCTTCGTCAGTCACAGTGCAAGTTCCGGACGGGTGGGGCAGAGTGTGGGGGGTGGGGGGGTCGGGTTGGGGTTGCAGGGAGCTGTACCGCATCAGACATCACTTCACAGCGCCAAACACTGATGAGAACTGGACGGACAGCGTAATCTCCCACTCTCCAGAGAGACGGGAGGGGAACGTTATGTAATTCCTCACTTGGATAGTGAATTGTCCAAACATAAGGCGCAGATTGCCAGCTGCTGGTCCAAGACGGAATAAGCCAGAACAGAAAGCTCAGGTTTGCTTTAAACTGAACATCCAACAAAAAAAGGAGCAACAAATACCGATATTTTCTCACTGAGGTTTCCAAAGACAAATTCGATTTTTTTCCTCAAGATGAAAAGTGTTGTTTTGCACATAAATATCTAAGAATGATAGAAATCCCAGATTTAAGCTTACCAGCAACTCCAATAGTCTCTAACGAACGTCAAATGAAGACAAGAACGACGAAAGCTCAGAAATACAGAGAGGCCTTTTCAAACGGGGAAATGCAGTTCAGTTGTGCGAACGACAAGGCTCGAAGGTCCATTTGGTTGCTCCGCCAAATATCTCCACGTTGCTCTCCGTCCAGGAGAAGACGTTGCCGGCCGGCGCTCTGCTGTTGCAGGTTGCTAGGTTGTAGATTTCCGCGGTAGAAAGCTTCCTGTTCCAGATGTTCAAGTTTGCTAACTCGCCCACGAACGCTTGCGTGGCGTCGAAGCCCCCTCCCAGCGTGTCCTGTGGAGCAAAACAGGTGCAGGGAAAGCGTCAAACGTCAACGTGATGTCTGGTACCGTCGGAAAATTACTAGTTCATGCAGTAGCTGTAATTAACAGGGAGGCCCGCATCTGTTCCAGGGAAGGGTCCTAAGATATGGCCTAAACCCTAAATGATCATCATTTGCTCTAGATACTGTCAGAAAACAGATCCCTGAGTAGATGATGACATCATCATCTATCTTCTGTGGGCTCACTAAGGGTCTAATCCCAAAAACACCAATGAAGTGATGCCATTTTTACATATCACCCCACCAGATGTAAGGTGGCCCCAGACTGGTCGCATGTAAGTTTAACACGTGTCGACATCACATGTGTTACTATTATTTGCATGTGCATCTTTTACATAGTGGAAACAACTTGTTCTGTTAAAAAAACAGATTTTATGATTCAAGTCAAACTGATGAATCGCAGCTATTTTATTCATGTAATAGGATAATAAATTGCTCATTAAGTAGTTTTGAAAGCTTTAATTTGCCTCCTCTTCACAAATAGCACTGCCTTTTGATCTTTGTCCAAGATTAAGTGAAGATTTGGCTCAGGATTATTTCCAAGGATAATGGGAGGATTTAAGTGCGTGACTCAGGCACTGATTTGATGATGTGCATCCACCTGCTCCTGTCCAAGGACCAACACTCCCTCTGGTTTGATTGGGTGGTACGGCGCCAGATTTTCCCCACTGCCTCGCATCACTCCGTCCTGGAAGGCTTCCCACATCCCGTCACGCGTTGTCCACGTGATGCAGAGGTGATGCCATTTCCCATCATTGATGAGGAACGGCAGCTTTGCAACCTGCAGCAGAGAAAGACGTTCATAAGTCACGTCTTTCACACTTTAGTAGCAGAGTGAGTCTCATCCCTTCCACAGCTTCTCTTCCTGCTGAATCACTTCCCTTCTCACATATCTATTCCTATTCCCTCAGCTCCTATATCTATTTACTTTCTTATTCTGGCACAGACGGTGTTGCTGTTGCACTCAGCATTTTCCACACATACATAAACGTTACATAAACTCATTTGCAAACAGGCAACAATGATAAGAAATGGAAGAAATCAGGCTTCATCCCTCCTGACTTAACCTGAGCGTTACCTTGTCGTTGATGAGTATCTCCATGGGGTTGTTCCCCCACTCGATCAAGACCAGCTCGTTGGTCTGACCTGGGACGGCGTAGGAGAAGGGCGTCCCCACGCCAGGCGAGGCGTTGGACTTGATCCACAGACACACGCTGAAGGAGTACATCTCAGGGAGGCTCCTCTTTGCTTTGGCGTACATGTAGTTGGTTCTGAGAGGGAACGTGAGCTGGAACTTCTCTGTTGGTCTCGCATCTTTACCTGTCGATCAGATTAAAGTTAAGTCTTTTAGCTGCCACATTTTCTAATTTCATACACTCTGAGTAGATCTTTTTAGATTTTGCGTCGTTGTTTAGGTGGAGGGACTCGTGAATTATTTACAGTTTGGCTTTAAAGCTAAACAAAGCTCCCCCATTTTCACCCTCAGTCATTTTGTTCTGTTGCCTTTTACCTCTTTCTCAGGTGCATCACAAACACACATATGTCTTTGCAGTGAACACGCCTTGAGTACATGCCACCCACACCCTGCAAAGTTTCCCAGCCTCTGGCGTCTGCTAAAGAATGAGCCTCTAGGTTTCTACACATGGCATAATTACAGAAAAGGAAGCTATGCAAAGTAACGTAGCTTTTATCTCCAGGCAAACTCGTTCTGGACATCGGACTGCGGCAGCGTAAAGGCTTGTGGAGATTTCTGTTCTTTCCTCTAAGCTCAAAACCTAATTGAATCAAGGCTCATCCTGTCAGCGAGGCGCCCTGCGTCAACGCACCTTTCTCCAGGTCTGTGAGCCGGTGGTGCAGCGAGGTGAGCTTGGACTCCACGTTGTTCCGCTGATCGCTGTCATTCCTGGAGGCCGGCTTGGTCTCCTCCAGCGTGTTGACCCGGGACAGAACCTGCTTCTCCATGTCATCTATTTTGTTTTGCAGTAGGTCTTTCAGGCTGTTCGCTTGCACGCTGTTGTTTCCCCGACTGTATTGCTGCGTCGGACAGAGGAAGACACACATTTGATTAACGGAGGACTCTGCTGGTAAACACATGTCCCCCCACTCCGCTGAAATCCAGCCAACCTGTCCTAACTGCGTCCCCATAAATAAGCAGCAGCCCTGTACTTGGCTTGATGTTTGTAGCGCACATTAAAAACCCACGTGTGGCTCCAAACAGGCAGCCTGCTGCAGCACCGTCTAACGGCCCTAACGCTGCTACTAATTAGCACTAATTTACTTTTGACCTGTCAGCTCCGCTCCAGCTTCCCTACCTCTAGATTCTCCAGTCTCTGTTTGAGCGTCTGTAAAGTCTGCCCCAACTGGGCCAGAGTATCCGTGGTGCCCCGGGACACATCCCCCATCGTGTTCGTCGACCCCGGCCGCCTGCCACCGGGTCCCGCCGCCGGGAAGCTCTGGCTCTCGCAGCGGCTCAACTTAGAGGTCAGTTCCCTGATTGTTTCCTTTTGGTTCATGATGGTCTCCTTTTGCTGCAGAACGGTCTCCCGCAGTTGCATGACCGTGGTCTTCAGGTCCTCCGCGGGTCCGCTGTTTTGCATCGTAGCCGTGCACAAGTCCATATCCTTGGGCACCGACGTGCAAATAAACTGCGTCTGCCCGAAGTCTTGCGCGGAGCTCTGCATAACAACCAGGAAAGAAAGTAGAAAAAGTTTCCACGCAGGTCCGTCCATGGTGCTGATGGTGTAGCGCGTGAAGTCAGGGAGCGAGTGCGGCGTCTGAGGAGTCAGCACCACGGAGCTGTCCACTGAGGCTGGGAGCTCCGGCCGCCGTGCGCACTTTATATAGCGGACATGCCGCAGCGCAGAACCACTGCATCAGCGCTAGGAGGCACCGGGTTCTGCCGTACCCACAGAGTCCAGCCCTTTGTTTAAGGTCGTACGGTTCTGCCGCCTCCTGTCGTGACAGAGCACATGCAGAGAAAAGTCTGTAACCATCTGTGTAATACATGAATCATTGCGTGGTGGAGAAAGGGCTCGAATCATTTTCCTAAGTGGCATAACTATGATCAAATATGCTGAAAAAACAAGGATTATTATTGGTTTATTACAATAGGCTACAGAGTTAATTTCACCTGCAGCTTAAAACCCTCAAACATAAAATTAGATGTACATATACAATGTCAAAGAAGCAACTAACTTAAGTCCAGGTGCAATGCTGGGCGATATTAAACGATATTAAAGCAGCCTGATATTGGCAATAAATGAGCAGATAATGACAGAATTCTGCTCTGAAACACACGTGAGTCTGTCTGGGATGTCGGTCCACCTTAAATGGAAGCTGCTTCCCATCCTTAAGAGGAATCTGTCCCACGGTCGGAGTGGCTGAAAGGATGCAGAGCTCGTTTGCCCAACTGGTTGCTCCGTGTGTGTTTGGCGCTCTTTTCGTAATTTAATTAGTTAAAGGCTTCGCCCGTAGAGTTTATTTTGCTTTCTTCCCTCTAATAGCGTATGTGTTTTTGAGCAGTTTGTGCGACAGGTCACTCACATGTAGCCTATACCCACAACAAACGCCAACGCTTTGATTTGTGTTTTTATTCCGGACTTGGGCAGAGGAGGCGAAACATTAAGAGTCGCGGCTGAAGCGCGCACGTCTCTGCCGCAGCACACGCAGCCCGACAGAGACGCTCTGGGCTCCGCTGATGTACTGATAGTTATGTTAAATCCCACCACTACAACACGGAGGCGCTAAAAGGAAAGTGAAATGTTTCCAAATAATTAAACAGACTGTTACATAACCACCCCACGGGCCTGGTATTAATAAATAAGATGCGCAACCAGGGAAGCGCTTCAATTCTATGACACAGATCATGGCGGGGTAACAAATCAGTAGCGATAGCAGTGACGTAAGAATTGGAAACAGCTAAACTGACTTAATGTGAACTAAAAGCCTTTAAGGGCTTCAGTGTAATAATGCGGCAAAGCTAGTGACACACTAGTTCATAGGTTTGGCCTTAAGCAGTAACATGAATAATAAGAAAACTACTTGTTTCTGCACAAGGTGGCATAAATATCTTAAATACCTTTTTTCTTTGGGCTTGATAGTTTTAATTGATCAAGACTCTAAAAGTGAAAACTTATTTTTGGAAGATAAGCTTATAAAACCTTTGCCTTGAAAAAAATATATATTTTATGTATAAGCAATAAGGTTTTATGACCAAAAAGCCAAACCTCTAATTGGTCAGGTACTTTTAAATGTAAGTCAGCCTGTTTAATTTCAACTGAACAGCCAGTATTGTCTCCACGTCCAGTAACAGTAGATAAACAGCCAACGCGCTGTCTCGAACAGTGTCTTTATATAAAAGTCACAGGTTTGCCGGTAACTGAAGTGTTACCGCCGGCTCTGAGACAAATGACTTCTCCCTCCCTGTCACATCGGTCTGGCAGTGCTGTGGAAAACTGTGCCATCAAACGGGAAACAAATGTGCAGTCCAAACATTTTTCACAACGCTTTTAATTTTGTCCTGTTGCGTTTCAGCACTAGACTTGTGCTGTGCGTCGCGGCAGCCGCTGGCTAAGACAGGATGAAAATTGACCCAGCAGTCGGCTTTAATTTGTTTAATCATTGATCCAGCAGCTGTAATCAGCAAAGTGCCGAGCGGAAGGCGAGAAACAGCACATACAACAAATGGTTAATGGCAGAGTCTAATTGTCAGGACCTGGGATGTGCATGGAAAGCGTTTATGTGTAAAACTGTTAATAGTTGAGCTGGGCAGTGACAGACAGGTCAGCTGTGATATGATCAGGCCACATACTGCGCATCCATTTGACGTTTATCTCCTGTCTTGACATATGTTTTTACTCCTACCTACCATGTGTCCAGAAGAAAAAGATCATTAAACATCTACGAGCTTCGCTGAACGGCCAGAATCTAATCTGTTTAACTTTGAGCTCACAGGAGTTAAAGCTGTTGTTCAGACACATTTCAGTTTGTTTTACTTCTCATCATTTGACAGGATATATACATTATATTGCTGATGTGTTGCGTTTTCAACTCCAGGGTTCAAAGAGTTCGGATCACACGTTGGAAGTGTGCAGGCATCAGCCAGCAGGCCGAGCTGGACTCATGGGGCTGGTGCAGAACAGGGCTCAAATCCATAATGATCAGTCTCCCTGGCTCACTGAATTATGCAGGGCTTTTTAATAGAACCCACTCTCTAATGGCAGCAATAGATAAGAACCAATTCACACACTGGCAGCAAACTGTTTGCTTATTTATCCAATGCACAGGAGATGCAGAGTGAGGCCGGAACGTTTGGAACGTACATTTAAAAAACTCAAACATTGTTTGCAGTTGTCGACTATATTTCCAAATGCTTCATCATTTGATTGTACCACATTTTCCCCAGCTCACAGGACGTCTCGCTTTAATCGTCGCGTCTCTCTTTGTTTATTCTGTCCAGTCATCTTTACTTTCCCTCTGTACACACTCCCGCTACTTCACTTGTGACTGCTGAGAATTGAGATGTGCTGCCAGGTAACCGAAGCTTCGATGCAGCAGCCTCGTTGTCTCTGCTGCTCTTACGTCTCCATTTCAAGCAAGGAGAAATGAAGGAGGAGTTGGGAGGGGCTTGTCCAGAGGGACGCCTGCACTGTGGAGCGTGTGCGTGCTGCCACGCGTGTGTTCCCACCGGGGGCCTGCGTGAGCTGGTGCAGCACATAAAACCCACATAGGCAGCGTTAGACAAACACTCACATGCTGAGGTGTATTATTTCACCTGTATGTACAGTAAGTCACAGGACTGAATGATTTCGCCTTGACCTTCAGCACCAAAATCATAACTCTTGTCATAACTCTCAAAGTGGGGCATTGTTTATTGATGTGCGACCACACAGGAGAGTCATTCAGCAGCTTATTTCCCTCTCATTAAAACCCAAACTGACATAAACAAACACTGGTGGCATTATACATTCCACTTGGCGCTAAGCTAACCTCATCATAATTCTCCAAAGCCTGCACATTAGCAGTGTTGCTACGACAGTGCTGTTCATCAAGCTGCCTGTGTTGGCCTTGTTGGACTCCATCCAGAAACAATGTTTGCCTCAATAAGTTCCCAGTCATAGAAGTAGGTTCAGTTTTAACTTAGGACTGATCTGATGTCTTTTTTTGAAATTGGTATCTCTTTATGCCTGTCTCATCAAACCTGATGAGAATGAATCAATGCTGCTCGTGTGAAGGCCCAAGCTCCATGTTACTGTAAATCCACTTCCCTCCTCGAGCTCCCTGGAAGAATCCAGCATTAAACGTGTCCTTGGTGTCTGGAGTCTATTTGTGCACACTCGTCTAGAGTCCCGTCAAAGGAATTCACACTCACAACCGCCTTGACGCTCAGGAGCTTGAAAGAAAAGCAAACCAGCATCTGTCATTGTACTTTACAGAAACGTGCAGAAATGGTCGCGTTCGCCCACTGGATGATTTCAAACGCAATCAGCTGAACGAGCGTTTGCTATGACGGTTGATCTCTTCCATTCTGCTCACGTCCTTACTTTGCAGAACAGGGTTCAAACTGAGCTGTTGAATGTTCCACTGCATTTTACAATGAATGAGGACACACACACTGTACTTTGCTTGTGAAAATGTCACGGTATTGGTGGCGCTTACTCTTAAATCTCAGCTATTTAGAGGTGCGGCACAGCATCAACCTGACAGAAATAAACATTAGGCCTTTTAAAATTTCATAAAGCGCTGTAATGGAGCTACAGTGCCCGCGGTGCCCGAGGACTTAAAGACAAGCTGAAGCATTTAGTGACCAATCGAGGCTCTTGCACCTTGGGAGCAGGTGTGTTTTAAGACTCAATAATGCTGTGAAGATGAAACCTGTAAAGCAGAGGGTTCTGGAGTGGAGGTGAGTAATAGGGAAAGCGAGCTCGCTGCACATCCTCTCAGTTACAAATGACCACAATGTCTCTTTGTAGAGCAGAGCTTTCTTTGCCTCGGCCCCTGCTCTGTGATGGGTTGTTTCTCCCTAAAGGTGATTAAATTCTGACTGAAGAAGAATCTAGTTTGCAGAGGACCTGGCAAAGTGCTGTCCCTTTCCTTCTTCCATTATGCTTCGACATCTCGCAAATCAAAACAGGCTTCGTGTGCACAGGATTCAATTCAACTTTTTCAATTCAACTTTATTTATATAGCGCCAATTCACAACATCAGTTATCTCGAGGCACTTTACAAGTAAGGTTTTAAGACCTTACACAACTTAACCCAACAAATCCCACAAAGACCAAGTTTTTAATTGTAGCCAATCGATAAATTGTACATTTAAATAGCAACAGTGGAGGAAAAACTCCCTCTATAGAGGAAGAAACCTCCAGCAGACCCAGGCTCAGTGTGGGCGGCCATCTGCCTTGACCGGTTGGGGTGAGGGGATAGAGAAGAAAGAAAAGAACACAACCACAACAACAAAACAAGCAGCAACAGAACACAGGCGGGATGGTTGGACCAGCAACTGAACACTGGAGACACACGGCTCTGAGTCTGATGGGATGATAGGATTGCTTCAGATACAACATTGTTCCTTGTCACGTGTGTTTTTTCAGCATATGCATCTGTGCAGCGGTACTGCCATCGTCATCGCCATCGTTCCTGTTTGCTTTTGACACTTTTCTCCCGCATACATGCAATATTTATAATGTTGGATCAGCGCTCAGAGACCTCAGCTCTGTTTTGCTGTGTTGTACAACTGTTTATTCATATACAACAAATGAGGATCAGCGATGAACTGCATATGAATAATACAGATGCAGAGGGTTTGTCAGCAGTAGCGAGCTCACACGTGCACCTCTTCATAACCAGCATGCTGTTTAATTCTCAGAACTAATAACATCACATCTCTTTACTGTGTGATGTTGCTTTTTCATCAGACTCACTCCTCAGGGAATTGTATATTACAGCAAAGCATTTTAGCATAAGTGGGCTGTTTTGCTTAAATCCCACATTTGACACCACTGTGCGGTGTTTCCTGCTGAATCTCTGGGCGCTGAGTGACATTTCCTGCTTGTGAGAGCATTCAGGGACTTGAGGGATGACAAGCAGTCCAGCGTAACCTCGAATCAGGAGAAGCGCTTTCAAACTTCAGACGTTGCCTTTATCCTGTACCTTTGATGTTAGGCACAGAACTGCATGACACCCAGCACAGCACAGCTGAGTCTGAATGCTTTGTATCATTCATGTCTCATTAATCGTTACTATTGTAGAAATTATTCCACCGCGCTCTACTTTCACTCAGCTACTATCTATGTATCAGTGTATCTATCCTCCGTCCGTCTGTGGGTTCGGAATAAAAAGCTGTAACATTTCAAGTTTCTTGTCAAAAACCTTGTCTGAGCTGTATTAAATGTATTGTCTCTCTGCATCGTCCTCAGATGTTTGTGTCTTCAAGGTAATTGTGATTCATTCTTTTCAGGCCTGTTCGTTAAAGAATCACTCCGCTGAAGTAGTTTCAGACGCAGCAGCATCTCTCAGTGTGTTTGGGAAAGCGAACGGCAGCTCACACTGGTGCTGTGGCTTGTTCTGTTAATGAGTGTGAGCACGTGGCTCCGGTCCTCTCTGAGGAACGAGGCCTGAGCGCTGGCCTCATCCGGTGTGTGTGTGTGTGTGTGTGTGTTACATGTCTGTGAGGACAGAAGAGCTGAGTGTCAAGTGTCACAACCCCTTCCAGCCAGTGGTCGTCTCATGTGCGACGAAGCGACATTACTCACTCCAGAACTCAAGGTCAAGGTCAATCAGCTGCGATGCCCTTCCTCGTCCTCCTCGGCTCTGCCTGTGTGGACCTTTGCTTTCACATCAAGTCTTTTACTTAGTTTATGGTGTGTGCATGTGTCTAATCCAACAATAAAGATGCTGATGAAAGATGATTGACTTGTCTCTTTTTTGTAACTAAAGTCAGGTAAAACTATTTGCTTATGTGTTGTATTTATTGTATTTATTATGTATTTATCTTTGTCGTGTATTTATCAGTTGAAGCCAACTAAGGTAAGAAAGCTCTCATCAAGATTGACCAGATAAAGAGTTTCAGACATACAGTCTAACAGGAAAGCCACAACCCAGAATCAAGAGTTTTTCCTTTAACACTCTCTAAACTGGACAAACATGACAACAGATCACAGAACAATAACAACATTTATCTGCATATTTGCAAAAGGTTGAAAAAAAACCCCAGAAACAGCTGATTTGCATTTCAAACCAGCTGTGATTACAGTACGACTGAAATTAAATTACTGTTGATTTGAATCCAAAACTCCAACAAAAATGTTTCTATCTTGTTGTTTTTTCTCTATGAGATTTTTTTCTCTGCACAAGCTGAGAAATCGGCTGGTGTGGTGGAACCATCCCCTGCACCGACCCGGTGAGGTCTTCACATGCAGCACTCAGAGGAGCCATCTGATCCTGTGGATCCAGGAATAGGCAGCGTAGTAGAGGGAAGGGCTCAAATCTCTGAACTGCCTCTGATAGTTGCTAGAGCCTTATGGTTCGAAAGCATGAGCCACAGGGATTGAGAGAAACGGTAAAAGACCACAAACTACTGTATGTCTAAAGGTTTTCATTACGTTAAGAACCAGATGTAGCTACAGAAGCCTTACATTTTAGGAGTTAGGTTATTTATAATCACTGGTGGTGAGGTTATTTATGATCCCAGTCTGCTGATGCGGTGAAAGGAAATCTCTCAGTGAACGTTGTACATGTGCATTTCTCTTGTAGGACAATGCAGACATTCACATTCATTCCATCGACTGGGCGTCCAGTTTCATATAAACTCTCTGATCAAGTGTAAATGTAGATTTCTTGAGGATGAATGATCCTTGACATGGGCATGAATTACTAGGGACGTGTGTAAGTGGATTCAGTATGTTATGTTATTGTAAACTGCAGATTCTACCCAGATGTGTTAATACATTCAAACACTAAACTAATAAGATGTAAAAGGAATCTAATTCCAATTTTGATAATGGCCATATTATACACAGCGACAGTGTGAAAACTGTGTGAAATAAATAATAATGACATGCTCTTTCCTAATTTTACTGAAAATTATTTTTCCATTATACAGAAAATATTCAATCTTCCAGATGCATGATATGTATGTCTATGGTCAAATTAGTCCAGGCCCTAAATATTTCCACATTCATTTGTTTTGTTCATAAGGCAAAATACTTTATGTTCCATTCACTTCATTCAGCACCACACGTTGCCATTAACACATTTTCTGTGCTGATGCCACCAGCCATCTCCAGTTTCTCCACCTTCATCCCCACCCACCAGCCTGAAGTAGCTGCCACAGGCTGCAGCTACTTCCTGGATGCAGAAATCAAGCAGGTATCTTTAAAGTAATAATATTTACTGTATATTTAGATGAACATGGACATTTTTTGTTTTGTGGTAATTTTTTTTAACAGTGATAACTATAGACTTGTGCTAAACCTTTCAGCAAAGTACTTTAAAGTGCATAAAAAGTCATTAAGACAAAGTAAATGAGCGAGAGTTAACATTTAAAGAGCGGAGTAACAGTGACAGTTCAGCGTATGATGTGTTTGTGCAGCTTAGTCGTTGCCCTCGTTCTCTGTTGGAACCAGTCACAGCTCTTCCATGTAAATACTCAAGATCCAAAGAGTCACTTCTATGCTCAGCATCAGCAGCAGCATCTCCTACATCACCTGTGGTCTCCAACGGTAACACCTGAGCTAAAATGTGAAGCGTTCACAGTAGTCAGCAGGTTGCAGACACGGGGGGAGCTTCAGCGCTGAGAACAGGTGCTCAGGTCAGGCCAGAGGGGAAGTGAGTGGTAAAACAGAAAGGTTTCATGTTTTTGCTTGCTTGTTTTTTAAAAAACATGGTTTGGCAGAGCCCAGTGAGTTTTTGAGATTAAACTTAATTGTGTCCTATTCATTAGATTGGTCGGCGGGTCCTTACAGCCTTAAACGCTCCCTGTTTCTGTGTTTGAGGTTCAGCTTTAAAAGGGAATAGTTTAGGGATCAAACAAATAATCCAATCCTTAAGTAAATAACAGATAGGCAGTAATTACACATAACTGGACTGGTGCGGTTCATCTGGTGCTGTCACAGCCTCCATTCTAGAACACAGCAAGCATCAATCAGACTCAGCTCATCTACTGCTAGTGCAGCGTCCAGGCTCAGACCCGAACTGCATACATGTCACTAAGCTCATGGTAGCGTGTACAATGACGTTATGTGTGTCTAGACATCAACTTACGATAAATATCATACAAAGCTCATGCTGCAGCATTGTTGTCTTGTATTCATCAATTGTATTCAAATATTCACCTGGGATTTGATGAATTTGCAATTAAAATCCTCAATTAGACGAGTTATGAGGGTTTCTCTGGAGACTAAACAGTGGTCATTATATTTTTGCTTTACAAAGCGTTAATAATTGCAGCAGTGTTCTGATCAATGGACTGTGATCTTGGCTTGAAACTTGGTGCACGATTCGGTGATTGGAGACTCTTTTACGGGGACTCAGGATAACCTTTCATTTTTCTTTAACTCAAGCTTAGTTCGATTGGATGTAGAGCATGGAGAAGAAGAGGATTAAAGCTCCCTCTTTATTCTGTCCAGTGCTCCTCGTGACATCACTGGCGTATGTCCATCCTATTGGTCGTCACATGCTTGTGCGGCTTTCTCTCACGACACATTGCTTACATCCATCCATTTTGAACTCTTTCCTTGTTTTCCTGACTGTGCCACATTTGTCCCCAGTTTCCAGGAACCAGGAGATGGTTGTATCCAGCTATTCCCCACATGAAGAGCAGGTGGATGAGGAGAGAATTTGAGACAGATTTTCTCTTTCTTCACACCTCTGTTAGCTACCAGCTTTCCCAAGGTCTCAACCTCCATCACACCTAGAAGATTGAATTGGTTTCCCTCCTGTAGTGAACACTGAAACCAGGAGCCACAGGAACAAATTCGGTCGCATGTACCTACGATTTTCACCAGATTGTTCCTGTGCAACAAGCCAAAAGGCCATAGAGATGATTGCTGCTCTGGCAAATGCACTGAGAGGGATATTTCCATGCTGCATCCATCTGGTGTAGCATTTTCATGTTTTCACGATGAGCTGACAGACCAAAGAAAGCTGTTAGTCATCTCAGCATTGTCAGACTGTGTTGTGCTTGATTAAAGTAATCAAAGCCTCAAAGCAAATCTCTTTGCTGACTAGGAACAAATGGATAAACACGTTAGTTGTACTCGCCCAATTAAATGGCCTTCGGTAATGTCATGACCGCCTGCCCGAGTGAGCGCACACAGGCTGGTGTTAGACTTTGACTCAGGCTCAGATGGGACAGCGTTTTCTCTCTGTGACTCTTATTTCAAAAACAAACCTTTGGCTCCTGCTGTTTGTGAAATGAGTGTGAAGTCTGACAGCAAAGGGTGTTGGGGACACATGTAATCACATGTACTATATGCTCACCTAAACTCATGCAGCAGCTGTAAACAACAAAGCTGTATGCAAGAAACATTACATCACTGGGCAAGAACAAATAAAACCTGTACTTGTATTACTACATTAGTTTTCATGCAGTGCTTTGAAAAAGTATTTATACCCTCTGAAATTCTAAGAGACAAACAAGAACTATTCAGCACAGTGGGTTCTCTCTGAATTTAAGTCTGGCCATTCTCTAAACCAATCTGAACCATCCCATTGCATGTCTGGCTGTATGTTTAGGGTCAACTATGTTTAGTCCTATGGGCAGATTCTCCCAACTGAGCAGTGGATCTCTGAGGCCTCTTAGCAGCTTCTCTAATGAAGGTTCAGTTTATTGGTGAGCACTGAAGATAATCAGACACACGTGAAGTCGCAGCGACCTTGACTTTTCACTTTGCGCCATGATTGAACACTTGCGCCTAATTTTAAGCAATTCCTTAAAACTGTTTCTTCAACATCACGTTCACTAATAAGGGATTGGTGGACAGGAGGGCACGGCCTCTTTGGCCTTGGTACTTTGATTACAAACAGTTAATGAGTCACGAGAATATTTTGTACCAGACTTTAATAGATGTGTGATATTGTGCAAGAATGAAAGAGTCATGGGGTGGAAGAGACTTGGACCTTTATCCCCCTAAAAGCTAATCAAGTAGACCTTTGTGCAAAATTCAAAGAAATTCCTTCTGCATATTGTGTTAACAAGATGAAGGGATGATTTAAAAATATAGCCTCCAGTCACAACTATTGCCATCATAAAGGCCTGAACATTTGTTTGCTTGCAATTAAAAAAAAAAGACATATAAAGGGAGAAATGATTTTAATACACAACTGCACATGGTTTCAGAAAAGGCCATGACGTTGCAATTACACGGTTCTTATAATTACTGCCCAGCATGACACGGCAGCAGCCACAGCTGCATAGGACTTCAATTACTGGCGTTCGTGTTACTGTATCCAGCTCTTCTGTGAGATATTTGAGATACAGGATATTGCTGATACAAGAGAGGCAGAGTCACGCAGACCGTAGGAAATGGGAAATACATAACGTTTAATGCAAAAAAAACACAAGAGCCATTTGAAGCCTATGGTATATTATATTTTTAAAGGTTCCAACTGCATCAAGAACAAACGACCAAGTGAACATTTTGATTTTGTGTAATTAATTTTGAATCTGACTACAGCAACATCCAGTTCAAAATTATTATTACCATATCATAAGCTTTTCAGGGCATCGGGTAGTATTAGTAATAGTAATATGTCATAATTTATAGAAGATAAAAGCTTTGACAGATCATACAAATTCAGAAAAACGTAAACCAAGTATTTCCATTAAGATCACAACAACCGACTATTTGAGAAGATGTTGAACAACCCTATTAGCAAACCGCACATAACACAACAGACGAGTCAAACCTCTGCTAGTTTTCCGTCGTGTACACGTGTGTGTTTATATTTTGGTGTGTGACAACAACGGCGGTGACGTTTCACGGCGATCTCGCCGCCCCAACAGTGCATTGTGGGTGCAACCCAAGATGGCTGCGCCCTTGCAGAAGTGCTGAAAAAGTGCCTCTCCGAAGAGATTATTAGGCTCGTGTGCAAGTTCCGAGAAAACGGCTGCACCGAATCAGCTCCCGGGCCGCTGGATCGTAGCAGAAGGTCGCACGACCCCAGTCATCGACAGGTTTGCTCCGTGCTTCGTTTGGCTGTGGCAGACTGTCCGTGTGAAGATGGGCCTCGACTCCAGCCCCTTCCCATAGCGAAGAGCCGTGGGGAGAGGAGCCGCAGATTCCCCTGCAAACAAGCACCGGTCCAGCTTGGGTTTGACGGCTTCGACATACTATACAGGCTGTGGACGCTGCCCTACAACTTTCTCACCAGGATTGTTTGTGCGACCGTATCTGTCATCGTTCGGAGACGGAGAGGTTCACCAGCCCGGGTTGATATTCCCACCGCACCAAGGTCTGCATCTGCACGCTTCGCTGCCACCACTAGCGCCATTTCCGCGCTGTATTGCGCATCGGTCTCCACATGTTGTGCGGAATCTATCTGGAAACAAGCTTGAAATAGCACTAGCGTCCCACACAGCGTGAAAACTAACTAACTAACTAACTAACCACCGGTGCGCCTTAGCGTGGCTAACAGTTAGCCGCTGCTAGCCGCCAGGTGTATTTAGGTGACAGCTGTGAAGTGAACGCCGCCGAGGTGCACACGAGAGAACTTACTGTTAACCTGAGGGTAGATCTGTGTTCACGTGGTCCTGGCGTCATCCAGGTGTGGAAATAACCTGACTACTACACTAACGAAAGCGAGCAGCTGGTGTTTCACGCGTGAAGATGGTTCAAGAGACCCAGACGTCAGTGCTGTTGGTTTCAGTAGCTGTTTCTGTTCTTGAAGCGCAAGCGGGATCCTGTGAAAGTTTAGTTTAGTTAAATTCAGTCCTGCAGGTGATGTCGGTCTGCGTGACGTTTGTGGTGGCGTGTTGTCTACTTAGCTTGTGTGCAGACAGTCTTTGGGTTTTGCCGGTATTACACAACTTCTCTGTCTTGTGGTTTTTCTTTAGTGCACACACAGCAGACAGACGGATCTGTCAGATTTGTGATGGAAAATAAAATTAAACCCTCCAAGGATGAAAGAAAGCCATGTTTCATTCAATGAAGGCCAGCCATTACTTCAAAAGTGTCTGTTGAACAGTTTTAATGAAACAATAAGTGACTAATATAAAGCTGCTGACAGCTGACGGTCTTCTGGAGAAACCCTGTTTGTGATCAGAGCAGAAGCCACAATATTTTCCTGTCACTGGTTTGTGTGGTGATTGTGGACCTGCTCAAATGTGTGTTACCAACATGAGCTCTTCCTCGTAGGGCCCTTATGAAAATGGACTCGGACTTGCTTCATTCACCAGCTGTGGGCCTTGCAGAGGAAGAGGAGGCCGACATGAACGACTGGAAACTTCCCCTGGCTTTCATGAAGAAGCGACACTTGGAGAAGATTGAGGGCTCCAAGGCTTTAGCCCAGAGCTGGAGGATGAAGGACAGGGTAAGTTGAATGCTCATGCTGCTATTTGTGCAGGGCTGTGGTTTCACATAGCAGAACTTTCTGTCGTCTAGTTCATGCTCAGATTTGTTAAAGAGAAAAAAAATCACTTGTGCAAAGTACATAACATGAAGTTAACATTCATAGGTGTAGTTAATAAAATAGTTGATTATAATGAATAATTTCTCTGATCACTCTGACCTTGGGATTCAGGATATAGAACATAACCAGCCTTAACCTTTGGAGGACAAAAACTGTTGCTTTTATTTTACACAGTTTTAATGGGGAATTGTTAAGGTCAGTGTGCTGAGGTCCGTGGCATTCATTCATTCTTTTTGGTTATTTAAAAGTGTCTGTGATTGAGAGTTTATGTCAGGAAGCAACTGGAAGGCCTGCTTTCAAAATGTAAGAATTAATAAGAAACAACAAAACTCAGAAGGTTTGTCTCCGTTTAATGTTTCTTTTGAAGGGAACCTCAAAGCGTGTGTCGTGTGATCCACTGCCGCGCTGCTAACCCCTCTGTCTCAGGGAAGCACAACTACATAACATATTATCACTGTTATAATAATGGCAAATGCTACATAATCATACATAAACCTCCCAGACTCTGTACCTGTTTTAGAAATTCATGCAAATGGGAATTGAACACCTCGCTGCTGTTCGGAATTACACTGACACCGAAGACGTTCTCTCCTGTCGAGAGGGTATTACACTAAGAATTAGCAATTACACTACAATAGCCAGGAAACACTGACGGCAATGAATCATTATTAAATGTGAGGCTGTCAGTATAACGGAGGTAATAGGATCTGGCTGAAATGGTCATTCCATTCTGGAAATCATGCTAAATTGACTGTATAAGGTTTCTCATTGCTCAAAGCATTTTCGTTCTCTGGGACCTCGTTTGTACTTTTGCTAGAATTTATTCTTTAACAGTTCTGGGCTCAGTTAGCTGGAACTAACCAGAGCTTTTTATGTTTCATACAGGGAGAATTTGGCTTTGAATGCATCTCATTGATATGTTTCTGAATTTATAACAGTGCCCTTAATGGGCTGTGGTTTCCTGATACTGTGGCGTGCACTGTTCTAAACCATTATCTGATGAGGTATTGTACAGACTAGATGCCCTTAATGGAAGATCACGTGCGATCCTGGTGTTATATCGGCTGATTTCATCTGCGTGACGATATCCAGACAAGTGAAAGGAAAGTTGGAAGGAGAGTTTGCACACTGGACTGGAAAGGACTTAGCATTGACATGCACACATTCACACAAAGCTGTCTCAGTAGACAGACAGGGGAAGAATGAAGGGTTGTTCAATCACAAGGCCCACCGGTCAATATTGTATGTTCATGCTGGGCTTGGGCCATTGACAGCTGTTGATTTGTGGCTCTAAATGTTTGTACACGAGTGTAAGAGTGTAACACTGTGTGTTTTCAGAAACTGTATGACTACCTGTCTTTTTCTTAATTTATCTAATAGTAGCAGGCAAAAGGCAACATGAGTAAGACAAGGTCAAGTATCCGTGTTCATAATGACGCGGTCCATTCAATTAAAACCCATCATATTCAAAACCATGGGATACGAATGGAGCCAGTATGTAAATGTTGCTGTTTTCATTCCAGCTGCTAACTTTCTTACAACGTACCATGTCAACAAAACCAGCCTGTACCACCTGTATGTCACCGATAGTCAAAGCTTGTGCTGAGCTTATCAGGTCAAGGTTCAACACACACGTATCACGATCAACGTTCGCTATTAGAGCGACAGTCAAAACAAAGAAGTTACACAATCTGTTGATGAATTTTATTCTGATCCTTTTAGGATTGAGGATGATTAAAGCCATGCAGAACATTTACAACACCAATACTATTCCATGCAAGTAGTAAGGGAGTAATGATCTTTGTCTCACTGGTCCAAAACAGGCCTGAAACGTGTTTTTTGGCAAACTCTATCTGTCCTTTACTTCTTCTCTCTTGTGGTAATTGAAGCCACAAAGGTGACGTGAAGTTGCATTTTGAGCCTTTGACCGTGTTTATGTGCGGCATCAAACCTCTGACTCCCCTCTGGGCTTTTTTGTGTCTGATTCTGGCCAGTTCATTCGTTCTTTTTATGAATTTACCAGAATATTGATTTTGTCATGAGTGATTGTTCTGCTGCCTCTTTGTTGGATTTATTTTTTGTTTGAGAACGTTTCACTGCCAGTGACAGTCCTGAGCACATAATATTGTTAGAAAAGAGAAAAGCAGCAGCTTCTTAATGCAAATGCAGCACTGAAAATTGACTGTAGACCCTTCATCAGTTTACTTTTAAATCAACTAACAAGGGAAATTCACCCAGCAGGCAATGGTAGAGGTGCATAGCCAATTGACTAAAACGCTGAAATAATGCTGACTGACAGTAGGTTATCAAATACACAGTCAAAGTGATAGATGTTGTGTCACTGACCACACAGCGTCTTCTGAATACTTGAATGTATGATTTTCTATTTATTCCAACATCACACTCGTTTTTTTTATCCATGGTTTGCCTTTGTCAGAGCTGAATGTGACACGCTCGCGTACCTGGCATGTTTTCTCCCAAATTATTATGCTTCACGGGTCCCTGTGGAGCTGTAAGCTCTGTGACGTCAGAGTGCTTTGACGCAAACTTTCTCTCTCAGCCCAGTCTCATATCATAGTCTTTTTATATACACTGGCAGCGTTTCTCCTCCTCATGTCCATTAGTCCTGGCCCCTTACTCTGTCAGACAAAGCTACACTATACATGTATGGGAGCAGTTCAGCTTTTGGTATGTGATGGTAAATCAAAAATGCTCATTATTATCGGTAATGTATAAAAAGTGTGAGTATGAGCAACAAATAGCACAAGATGTACTGAAATGAACATTCAGACGTCAGGACGGGAGACAAAGGTCTCTACAACACAAGACCATGCAAAGAAAATCCACTGGGAATCAGAATGTATGCTTGTCTTTTAAGAAGACTGCAGTAGTAAATATAGCTATAATCCAAATCAAATATATGCAACATGTGTCCTGTTACGATTAAAATGACAAGTCTAGTGCGTGGAGAAGGTCTAGCAGTGACAAGGTGACACTTAACAGCTGATTACTTTTTATTTTCTTTGGTGTCTCCATTACTGCTGATCAAATGGACACTGTGTCACGACAAATCTGTACCCAGACTCATCCCTGCACAGATTACACCCACTGAGAAAGAAACCACGGGAGTGATGTGAATAAAAAAAACCAAACAGAACTACATGAGTTCACCATATCAGAAGTTTAACACGCTTGGAATCCTTTTTACAGGGGAGGGGAACAGGTCCCATGTAGCTGTTATAGCTCACATATTGTGTCCAAATGAAGATTACAAACATGGTCTGTTTCTTTGTTCTCTCTATTATCAATACTAAGGCAATAAGGCTTTATTAGAACCATGCCCTTCGCCATATTCTGTCCTTAGCCTAAGTTTTACCTTTAGTTTCCCTGACGCCTGCTGTAATTAACATAGAGACAGTGCAACACGCGTTTATCTACGCAGGTCGTTGCTGTGTTAAAATGACCTGCGGGTGTTTGTCGAGCAGTTTTGTATCAGTCCTTTTGATCATTCAGTATAAGATGGACATTTTTTTCGTGTTTTGAGGCATAAGGACCTGTGACGTGTCTGACACACACGCTGGACTCATTTCACGCTCTCCTATACCCTTCCCTGCTGGTCGCCACATGCACCTGCCTGCTGTGTCTTTTGACATAGAAGTAATTAAATCAATAATTCATCAATATCCAAGCTCATTATAATAATGTGGGAATGAGACAGGTGGTCTGTGCAGCTTTATCTTCTGCATCATTAGTTAAATTCAATCGATGTCCACAGTTCATTAGGCAGCATATAGACTTTCCAGCCAGCGTGAAAACAAAATCAAACATGTTTGCACTGTACTAAAAAATAATTACGTGCTAGTGATTTCATATCTTTGTTGAATGATGACAGCAGCTTCATGACTACGACTATAGGCGAAATATTTATATATATATATATTATATTTATTTAACTTATTAAGCCCATTAAAGATGTAGCTGCACCTCGGTGCACGTAACCTGGCAATGCAACTGTTTCCAACGTTGAGGTTTTGCATTGTTTTTAGGCTCTCACATCGTGTGTTTGTCTGGATTAAGGGGTAATGGTGAACCAGGAATGGCACACGCCTCTGCCTTTCTGCCTTTCTGCTTTTCATGGGAGAAACTCTTTGTTTCTTCCTACAAGGTATCGGATTCGTCTCAGCTCTAGAGATGATTTCAGACTGTCTGTCCCATTATTGTCAAGGACAGACACTCAAGAATAGATAAAGAATAAGCTCTGTAGGCATTGTGACCTCAACAGTCCCATCCTTGTCAACAGAATGTTTAAGGATGAAGAAGAATTTGATGACTCAAATGTAAACTTCACGCTGTATAAAATTCTACAAAGCTGTGGTTTAGTTTAATGCTTCATCAGTTACTAACATTATTGCTATTTATCCTTTAATGTATAATTGACCTACACTGTGCAGTTAACACCTTTGACCACGAGAAATATCTGATTGAGGATATGTTCTCCCATTGGAGGGATCCTGCTGCCATGGGGTTGGATTCTGTGGTGGTGACTTTGGACATGAGACAGTGGTGTGTGTGTGTGTGTGCGCGTATGTGCGCGTGTGTGCGCTGGGGTTTTGACCTTAGTTACACAACCACTACACTCCAGTATACTAAGACTGTCACCTTTTTATTTGGGTTTTGAGGAATTATTTGAACGTGGTAAAGAATAAAGCATTCAAACTGTAATACATGTTTCCGTGTGCCGAGGCCAAAGTGCACCGTCATGTACTGGCCACGTACTGTGCACATTTGAAAAAGTGACAGGTTGATTATTCTGTTTTGAGGGTCATGCGTTCAAACTGGAACCTGAGTAGTTGGTGAACACTTTCAAGGGAATTATTCTAGTTTGTAGTTTCAGAAAGTTTTGGACATTTGTGTAGTCACGACCTTTTGGCAAAAACATATACAGTCATAGGTTTTGACACTGCGCAACAATTTCACAGCAGAAACAGAAATCTACCTTTTGAATGATATAGCATTTAAACGCATGCATCAGACTGCATTTTTACGGTACCTTAAATTAGTAGAACATAGTTTGTTTAGCAGTGTTGTAAATATTGTATGACACATTCCAACTCATTACCAACGTTCCGTGTCCTCTCTGCCCTTAACATAGTGAGTCATTCTTTTGGTTACTAGCAGTGCTACTGTAGAAATCTCAGGGGGACTTGGGCAACATGTTACTGTCCTTGTGCTTACGCACAGTTTTGGTTTTAGATCTACACAAAGTTTCATTTGTATTGTTCCTCATGATCCGTTTTTTATTTGGAAGTCTCCCTAAACTTTCTTCACTTTATTAAAAGTTCTCTAGTATCTGATGAGCCTTCTTGGACTGTGGCGTAAGTGTCCCGGTAAATGTAACTTTCATTTTTTGCAGGCCGTAACAAATTAAATAATCGGGGGCAGTGATCGATGCAAAGAGCAGTGGTGGGGGTTTGAATGGTTCCACAGGGAGAGGGGCTGGAAAGTCCCCTGCAGTTATAAATGAATGGAGGCCAGCTACCAATTACATGTACAGGCCCAAACAAATGGGCTTGTGGTCTCATAGAAGCATGCAGAAATAATTATTCAGCTTTACTCTGTGTTGGTCGGATTTATCACAACAAAGAGTCCCCTTTACAGCCTACTTCCCCTTGTCCTCCTCCTCCCTTCTGTTATCTCGTACAGCAGGAGAATTTCAGATTATTGGAAATCCATCAAGATTAGAGGGAACCTGTATTAAAGTCATTTTCCTTCTTAGATCGATGCTAACTGTCCGGTTAACGGGTCGGGGCCACCCATTGTATTAAGAGCTTCTTGTTAAAGGGTCAGAAGGGTTTTTTATTCGCAGTGGGAATCCACTCGTCACGGCTCTCCTTTTTCTCAGCTTTCATCTTGTCTTTTAACACCATCTTCTTTGCTTTTGATGCAATTTTATTGTAGTCTTGCTCAGACTATTTTTACTATTGCAGAATTAAAATGAACGTTTTGAACTGATTGTTGTTCAGTTTACCTTTTAACTAAACTGACCAGTTGACAAAATGCGTTGATTAAATCCATGAAAGGAAGTTTAAAGCCCAATTCTGCTTTAATTTTCACTAATCTGACCTAAACAGGGTCTCAGAGTTTTCCTGAAGACCCTAATTCATTACTATAAGTCATGGACATGATTTACTAACAGTACTGTTGATGCGCTTGTTGAAAGCCCATGTGGGGCAATACGAAGTAAATCAAGCAGATGAATCGTTGAGAATACGTATCAGTAATATATTTATGTTCTCTGAATGTTATCTCACTTTCCTGAACCATGTAGTTGTCATTGTCGCGTCCTGTAGCTGAGGTGGTTTGACTGGTATTTACTTACTTATTTACTTATTTTTTTAGGTGTTTGTTTTTTCTTGTGTTCATGTTGAGCTTTGAAATACAAAACAATAGCTTACATGTTCCTCCAGAGAGACAGCAGTTTACTCTGACATTTTACCTGTCGTGACTGTAACATTGTTACGCTCTCCCTGGGCTTTGCATTTGGAGGTGCTGCCATTTCAGCTCCGCTACTTAAAAAGGGCAAAAGCTGCTCCGGTCCTTCCCAGTTGAGTCTGTGCCTTTCATAACATGTTCCAGGTATAAATGTACTTTTCCAGGATACTGGTGCAGACAACAGACATCATCTGTTTTTATTAAAATTACAAATACAGATGTGATAGCACTTTGTCTGTCTGACTGCATTGCACATTTTGATAACAAGTGTGAAGAACAAAAGTCTAAAACCCGTAAAAGCTGTCCAGACCCCAATAAGCACTAGAACTGCTCTTTAGCTTCCAGAGGCTTTAGACATTGACTTTTCAGTCTTCTGGGTCTTGAGCTGTGTGTCTGGGGACAATGAATCATCCCTGAATCTTTGAGTGGTTGAAGGAGAATGAAATCTTTACAGTGTGCTGCATGAAACCTCACTGAGTTTCAGATCTGGTGAGTAAGAAGTTTTGTGTGTGTGAAATAAATCGCAGGCCACTGTTGTTTAATCAGGCAGTAAAACGGCTGAAACAAAGATGTGTAGAGTGGATGCAAGGTCTTTATTCAACCTCTGCAACAAAGACTGTATTTGGAAACTTTCAGTTAAAAGGTTTCATGTTTGATTTAAAGTGTGAAAAAGTGCTACTTTCTTTTGACCTACAGTCTGTAGGAGCTTTGGAACAAATTGGGGGTTTGCATGCTCTGTTGCACCTGTTCAGATGGCCTCTGTTAGCATGCTGACATTAGCATTCAGCCTAAAGCCCTGCTGTGCCCTAAGAACAGGCCAGAGGGTTCTGAGTGTAAATGTATATATTAGTCTTGTTCAGTAAAGAATCTGAGATGGAGCTGTTGCCTTGGCGTCACGTTTTATGGGATGCTAAAATATTGCGTGGGCGCAGATGCACACCGAGGCAGAAAAGCTGTTCGTCGTCTCCACACTGGGAAGGACAGAATGATGGCGCACAGCATGCGCGAGGGAAAAGGGCGAGGTGAGCGGAGGCCAGGTGAAAATGAATGAGATGATGCGTGAGGCGAGTCTTGTTGTGCGAGTCCCACTAGCACGCTGACCTTTCACCGTGTTGGCAGGAAAGCAGCGAGCTCCTTAATTATGTTCATAACCCTTCCCAGCCGTGGGACACCGCGACCTGCTGCACACACGCCCCACTGTACCGGGGCTACACTCCACACGGAGGAGCTGCCGAACACTACGGACAAAAGGTGACCTGGCTGGATGAAACTATCAAATGACTAATGCTTGTAAACTGCTCTTGCGTTTTTGTGCCATAGTTAAAGGGTTGCCATGCACAGATTGTCCATTTCTTCTGCATTTTTATTTAGTTTTGGGTAAAAGGCTCATTTTCTTTTATTAAGCTGTTTTTGCATACAAGTACAGTACAGAAATTCCCACTTCTGTCATTTTATTATTTGGTCATAGTTTAATTAAATTGAAAATAGTTAACTAAAGAATTTCAGCTTGACCTCCAGAGTCTTGTATGTGATGACGTCTAATACTACAAAAAAATGAAACCTAGACCTGAATAACTTCAGCTTGAATCAAATACCACAAGCTGATTGAACTAGGTCTAACTTTAAATATTTATTTTGTTAATTGTTTGTGAACTGTCACGACTCGGTTCTGCTGGCGAGACCAAAAAATCTGAATAAATCTAGATTTTGTTTCTTTAAGTGTGCAACTGAAATCAAAACAAATCAAAGCCTAGGTCAACACTGTTATTGATCACTTCAAGCAAGCGTCATAGTAAATAATGAGAAGTGTGACGGGCAGTCAGTGGCTCTGCGTTAAGGTTGCTTTTCTGTTTTACATGCGGGTAAAAAGTCCCTTCTCATCTCAGATTTTACCCGTATAGTGGTAGATATATATTATAGATATTATGTTAATATCTAATCCACTTACACATGGAACAACTCCCCAGATTTGTTGTTTACACGGGAGACGGCAACCTTTACCCTGCTGAAACATGGTGTTACTTAATAGTTTCTCTTCATTTCACCAAAAGCAAAACTGTAAGCAAGGAGCAGGCAAAAGGAAACCGAGCCCGTCACACACAGAATGAACAGCACCATATAAAGTTCAAGCAGCATCTGAACCTGACTAAATGTTATCAGGTCTCTATCCAAACACGGGCATGGTGATGAAACGGGGACTCAACCTGTTTTAGGCTGGATGTTGTGCCACGACGGCTGACGTCCAAGGAGGTGCACGAGAAAATGTGTTTCTGAGATGATGACAGCGAAGGTGGAGTAATGGCTCAGTTCTGCTGCGCTGTGTACCTCCTGCTGTAGGAGGCCTGCTGCCTGGTCAAGTCTGTGTGTGTGTGTGTGTGTGTGTGTGTGTAATGACTTGCCACATAACCTGGAGATCAATGCTTGTTCTAGTTCGATGGCTTCCTTCGCTTTTGGCTCGCGTCCAGCCTCTGTGGTCTCTGTACTGAGGTTCATTACCTGGTGTGACGCCTGCTATAGAAACCGTCCAAACCGCTTGTCATTGCTTATGTTCTCGTATGCAGGAATATATGTTTTATATGGTGTTATTACTGTTGTTAGCTTGATCAAATGCCAAAAATGTGGAACAAGTGTGTTTTGTCAGTAGCTACAGTCTAGTTTCCCCTGTGCGATGCACTTCTTCATTACTTCTTCACTGATGCTGTACTGAGCAGCTGAAAAACCTTCATGTTTTGTGTCGTGTTTTTCCCCTAGATGAAGACTGTGAGCGTAGCGCTGGTGTTGTGTCTCAACGTGGGAGTAGACCCTCCTGATGTTGTCAAGACCTCTCCTTGCGCCAGACTGGAATGCTGGATAGGTGAGTCCACGCATGCAAATGTCCTGTATTATATTCCGTAGCTCTAAAACAGAGCATGTTAGTTGTTTTCTTTGACAATCAACAAACCAAGAACATAACGAGAATTAATTTATTTTAAAGCAAAAACCCCACCAGTATAGCACTCACCAGTGGCCCTGCATCTAATGATGCCTGGCCTTCTACATATATTATATACTTTATAAGACAGAAACCCCTGTAGTGGAGTGCTGTGGCGTCACTCTGAGCCTGGCTCGAGAACCTTCTACAACCTTTACTTGATTCATAAACAGCATTTTATTAATTGACAGATACCAGAAGAGCTGAACAGAGAGTCTTGTCTATCGCTAGCTTAAGTTATATCTTAAACTAATGTAACACCAGGCAATTTTACTGTCAACTTGGCTTTCGCAGCAAATGATTAAATTTTACTTTAAATACTAAAGGATAGTGCTTCAGAGTATTTAGGTCTTAGAGTTTCCCATGGGAGCTCGATTCACAAGGCTCTGTCAACAAGTGATGAATCAGTATATCCCCCATCAGAAGCAGTGTGACAAAGTAGAAACAGCAGAAAATATCTCTGTTGAATAGGAAAAGCTTGTCTTAGGTCTCCAGAGACTGCTTTACTCCTAGGAGTGAGGAAAACCGTTACTGTGAGAAGTGTTTCTGAAACTTTCTGAGTAGCTTGTGATGACACTGAAATTGTGCACCCTTGGCGCAGTAGAAAACCCAATGAATGCCACTTGAGCAGCTCTAGATCAGAGGTGACCTGAACCGGTCAGTGGGTCATTTGGTACCGGGCCATCAGAAAGTCTGAATAAACAATATTTGATTGTCTGATGATTGATGATTTGATAGTCGCAGTCTGAAAGATCTTTTATTTTGAAAACCACTCTCTTGTGAACAAAGGGATATTTGACATGTTTCAAACATTAGCAGGGGTTTTGCAAGAGACAGATCCTGAGTTAAAATTCTCCCAGCTTGTCCACGACCAACCGTGTCTGCTTTTAAAAGAGTTTGTGCGGTATTTTCCACAAAAGACCCGAAGTTCGAAAGAATGTATACGTGACCCATTTGTGAACAAACTAGGTGGATAGAATCTGTCCGTGCAAGAAGAGATCGCAAATAACGGTGGCCTTAAAACTTTAGATCCTTAAAGGTTCTAACAACTGTGCCGGTGTTCTAGATTAAGATCAAGGCAGAATATCCAGAGACCGACAAAAAAGCACTGAAAGCCTTGCTTCCAGTTCTAACACTCACAGTCACACACACAGTCTTTGTGAAGCGAGGTTTTCTGCAGTGACAGCGACCAAAACCAAATTACAGAGTAGGCTGAACATAAGTAACACTTCAGGTGTGATTGTCTGCCATTACCCCAGATGGGACCGGCTGGGCTGGCAATTCAACACTGGAAACGTAGAGCTCAGAAGCAGGGCAGACCCTTAGAAAGGGGCAGAGATGAGGAGGAAAGCGTACAGGCGGGAGAAGAGTAATATTTAAAGAATAAAGACATAAAACGATGTGCAGGCCCCACAGTGCCAAGTTTAGAGACGCTTCAGAGTCACCTGAGCCACTGTCTGTGGCTAGTAGTAAAGCAGGGCGTCTGCCTGTTGGACCTGAGCCGGGCGCCTGAAAGCTCTGCTTACCTTCTACATCTGGAAACTTTAGGAATTATTCTTATTTCTCATCTGAATACATTTTCTGTTTTTGTACAAAGGAGACACGTTTTATTCTTCTCACACGTTGTCACACAACAGCTAAACGAATTCTTCAGAGATGTATGTATAAATCAATCTGAGCCAATTAGAAGGAGGACAAATCCACTGTTCTTTGTGTGTCACCACATGTTCATCATAACAGGAAATTGTCAAATGGTTTTGTGTGTATCCTAAGGTCCTGCTGTTGTTTTACCCATGTTGTACACTGTACTGTATGGAGCATTTTATTCAAAAAACAGCCTCAGAACCTACTGAACACTTGGCAAACTTGAGTAAGAGGTGATTGGTTTGTCATTTTGACTCTACATATGTATTTTCTTTTCCTTTTTCTTTTTTTTTTACCTGTCCAGATCCTCTGTCAATGAGTCCACAGAAAGCTCTAGAGACCATTGGGGCCAACCTGCAGAAGCAGTATGAAAACTGGCAACCCAGAGTAAGTGGATTTATATGAACCGGTCTCTTCCCCTTCTCTAATTCTAACAACATCGTAACTCCATCGTAACTGCTGCAAGTCGCCCATCACAGCACTAAGTCACAGGTAGCTTCAAAGATTTGAATTGATCACCTCAATCTTTAAGTATGTTAAAGTAAGAAACTGTATTATATTCCTATAGGTGTCATAGTGATTTTGAGGTTTCTAGCAGATGATTCATGTGTGTAAGATTAGATCTTTGGCTTTTTGTGGCTGCTCTAACACACCTGGCATATGCGTAATATCAGTGAAACCCATTTTACTGATTCCGTTTTTTTAAATGGATGCATTTATGCATGTCTGTATTGCTGTGCAGGTGTAATCCACACATCTTTACAGATGTAAAACAGGCACTTAAAATACGATAAGCACAAATAAATACTAAATATGAGTCTAAGTGTTGGTAAGGTGTATTTGGTCCTACAGCATCTGATACTATGTCAAATACTGGATGTGTTCAATGGGCAGCGATGAGGGGATGGGCTGCGTTTGCAGATATTGGATTTGAATTGCACTTCAACCCACCTGCGAATAGAATTTATAGGAAAGGCCTGGATTGGATCATATTCTTTTTTTCTGTTGAGCGTTTTTAACAAAATGTAGGACTCATATGGGATATGTAGGAAAAAGAATCCGATTTTGGCTTTTTATCTGAACATGACCTCTGTGCGACAGCGGAAGATAAAACCGAGCTAAGTTGCTGGCAAACATGGCAACGTCGTCGTTGCTGCATCAGCTTGTTTCTTTGTCGCCAGGGAAGCTTGTATGGCTGCCAAAATACACCTTATAACAAAACAAGTAAGAAGAAAAACTGGTTGGCTGTTTGATAAGACAGCGTAGAAGTAAAACATGAGATGGAGGAAGAGGTGTCCCAAGAGTGCGCAGCTAAAGGAATGTAGGCTTGGACTCAGCTGACCTGAGAGGTCAACAGCAAATGGTGGTGGGAGTGGAGGAGGAGGAGTGGGAGGGTGAGAACACGGTTCCTGTTTCCAGCCTGAGGAATCACAGCTCTGCAGCTCCACACCACAGAGCACTTTCGCCAACACACCTTACGTAAACGGTTGACAAAGCAATCAATTACACAGCAGCTCTCCACCTGCTGTCTGAAAGGCAGCACTTTGTAATTAACTCGTTTTGGAAGAGCAGAGTAGGTAAAGTATCAGACCTCAGAGCAAATTTGAATCCATTTTGTCGCATGTTTCCCACGCGCTGCCTGCAGCGCCGAGGCTTCTTACGGTCGGGTAGCCTAGAGAGTTCTGTCATGCCAAACCTGCTGTCACGAATCCATTTCTCTGTTTGCTTCTGCACTCTTACATTAACCCTCATGGCCAGAAAACACAGCGAGGGAGAGACAAACACTATCTTGGCTGCTGCCCACTCACTTTCTCTCGCTCCTTTAAAAAATAAAAGCTTACTCTGTTCATGGTTTCCTAATCCAAAGTTTTCAATACATGCTCTCTCGTCTCAATCCGTATGTTTTGCCTTTGTCTTCGTACCAGTCTTTTAGCTGCTCTGCGTCTTGCTGACTGTTGCTGAGAGCCCTCATCCTGTCATGCTGTGTCATCGGGTAGTAATGTAAAGGGGGCATTGGTAGGCACGGGCCTACAACCGGTAGGCTGTATAAATCTAACAATTTCTCATTTCTTTGCTGGGTTTATTTGAACAGTGTGAGACACAACAATAACAAAAAATATCCAGAAAAATGCATTTCAAAGTAAGTTCTAAATTAATGAGCATTTTCATGAAAGAAATAAGTATTTGATCCCCTGTCAGTCAGCAAGATCTCTGGCTCCCAGGTGTATCTTCTACAGGTAACTAGCTGACATTGGAGCCCTCTCAGCTCATGACCTGTATAAAAGACTCCTGTCCTCAGAATCAATCAATCAATTAACCAGATTCTAAACTCTTCACCATGGCCAAGACCATAGAGCTTCCAAAAGATGTCAGGGACAAGATTGTGGACCTACTCAAGGCTGGAATGGGCTACAAGACCATCGCCAAGCAGCTGAGTGAGAAGGTGACAACAGTTGGTGCGATTATTCACAAATGGAAGGAACATAAATTAACGGCCAGTCTCCCTCGGTCTGGAGCTCCATGCAAGACCTTGTGGAGTCTCAATGATGATGAGAACGTTGAGGAATCAGCCCAGAACTACTGGGAGGAACTAGTCAATGATCTCAAGGCAGCTGGGACCATAGTCATCAAAACAAACAAACAGTTGGTGACACACTACGCCATGAAGGACTGAAATCCTGCTGTGCCCCTGGTCCCCCTGCTTAAGAAAGCGCATCTACAGGCCGTTTGAAGTTTGCCCCTGAACATCTGACTGATTCAGAGGAAGACTGGGTGAAAGTGTTGTGGTCAGATGAGACCAAAATCGAGCCCTTTGGCATCAACTCAACTCGCCGTGTTTGGAGGAGGTTTAACGCTGCCTATGACTCCAAAAACACCGTCCCCACCGTCACATATGGAGGAAACCTTATGCTTAGGGGTGTTTTTCTGACAAGGGGTCAATTGCGCCGCATCAAATGGATGGGGCCATGGACCGTCAAGTGTTGGGTTAGAAACACCTTCTCTGAGTCAGGGCATTCAAAATTAATTTAGAACTTGTTTTGTGCATTTTTTCTGGATTTTTTGTTATTGTTGTGTGTCTGTTGTGTTCAAATAAACCAAGCATTGACATTATAGACTGATCATTTCTTTGTTAGTGAGCAAACTTACAAAATCAGCTGAGGTTCAAATTGTTTTTTCCCTGACTGTATGTATTAATGGGTGATAAATAAGAATACGTTTATTCTCTTTGTTAAATGTGGTCTTTCCAGTCATAATGTTACATTCTGTTAACTAGAAGGTGCCGCCTGAGCTGTTAACCCCATATCATTAAGCAGGTGTTCCATTCAGAGAATTGTAATTTGAAGACAGATTATGACCTTCCTGATTTCCTGTAAAGGAAAAGAGATGGAGACAGATCTTCACGTTATGAGGACCGTGCTCCAGTTCTGCAGTTTTCAGTCACCTGCTTATAATACTGTCGGTCATACGGACCGTTCACCCAGGAAAAGCCCAGTGGCTGGCTTGTAGGGGCTTGTAGGGGCTTGTACACAATCCATTTTCCTACTAATGCAACAAATGGTTAAACTCTCCATTCCAGGAACAAGAGCAATAACATCCATCCATTCATTCTGTCTTTGTTGGAGGCTCAGTTGCAGCCTTATTCCTTTTTTTGGCAGCAAACAGTATCCAAAGTATACTTTTGAAATAGGTTTCCCCATAGCTTGACATGTAAATAAAAATATGTTGGTGTCACTATTCTCGCTGCGCTCATTTGAGAAATCGTAAGAAATCCATGGCTTCTGAACTATATTTGTCCAAAACCTCTTGAAAGCGATCCAGCTCGTGCTTTGATGAAACTGAGCAGTAGGAGGCAATGCCAACTTTATGCCTGCTCTTCAGTCTCCAGTCCATCTCTGCTGGCTTAAAGTCTTGGTCAAAAGCCACCCATCAGGTCTCGGGACTGCCTTCCACACAGCGAAGATGCAGATTTCTCAAAGCAGATCTTCAGCGTGTTGATTGAGGTTGTGAAGCTTTCACGTCTTTCCATTTCTCTTCCTACTCTGGTTACAACACGTTAACCATCTCAACTATGCTGCATCATTTCATTCGTATAGATTCAACTCAACACAGCTTTTGTTTCATACAGACACATCCAGAAACTTGCACTTATTGAGATACCTGACTTTCGTTTTCAGTTTCTCTTTCATTCTCCCGTCTCAACATATGTCTCTGTTCTGCTATTCTCTTTTAAGCCTCACTTGTTCTCTCTCATTTTCTCTTTGGTTGTCACCCTCCTCTTTTTCTTTTCCTCCGAGTTGTCTGTTATGTGTTTGGGAGTCTAGGTTGAAATTCTCCTCGTGGTGCCTTGCTGCCTGTTTGGCGCTGGGATGAAAAGCTTGTCTTGTTAAATGGCTCTCTCAAAGGCAACGCAGCACATCTACTTGCTGAACGTGTTGCATCTGCTGAACACATTTACGCCACATTTCGGTCCTTCCTCTCTCCCTGTACGTTGCTGTCTACTCCGCTTACTGTCTTTACGCCACGTATCTGTGTACTACAGTAGGAACAGTTGATTAGCTAATGACTAGTGTTGGTGAAGACATTTTGTGTTAAGTTGGCAATGGTTCTTTGTTTGGAGGTTTGAGTAGTGCAATGTTTTTTGGATCTCATAGGTAGTGATTTTTTCACTATATTGTTTTTCTAGACAAGACCCGTTTCCATGAATCTGTGACTAAGGAGAAATGACATTGACGTTTTATCTGTACCGTAACGGGCACTGACTCATTTTTCTCATTCTTTCAGTTTATGCAGATTTGAAGTAAATAGGTACATAGTAGTTGTTTATGCACATGAATAGTTAAAGACAGTTGCTGAGTCACGGCCAGTGGAGCAGTGGATGGAATTAAAAAGTCTCCAGCTTCATTTCATATGTAATGATGTTACTTTACACTGAGCATCGAGCACTTTGGAACCAACATCACCCACAAGGTTTTGCACAGACATAGGTACTAAATGCACAACTAGCAGCCCTGGGCTACAGAATTAGATTATGATGATTAGCACTCAAGACAAAGCTTTAACTATTACTTTTTTTTTCAGTAAAATCATTCAATGGATGACTCATATTCTGCTTTATGTTCCGAAAACTGACTTTTGTCTCTTACGTCCCTACAATCAGGAAAACCTAATTTTGGTCAGAGCATAAATAGTAAATATTTAATGCGATGAAACATTTACTAGGTGTCACACAACAACAAACTAAACCATACGTCAGCCATTCACCAGTATGTTTCAAGACACGACCTGTCTCTGTCACAGAGGATCTTTTTTTTATACTATATATACTAAGGATGATTTCTAGCAGGCTCCAGTGATGAGAAGGATAAGGAGAAAGCGATTTTTTAGCTCAAGTACTTAAGACTGAGGCTGTGGGTACAATAAAAATTGTGAAAGACTGACAAAGGATAATAATTAGCAGCGTTGTGATTCCCCTTTGCAGAGGAAATAGCTTTTTCACACATTTGCTGACAGAATTCCTAGCAGTGATGAACCTGTGCAATGTGAGGTATTGTAATCCTCATTTATCAGAGTTTATGACGCCAGGCTACATGCGGTTCCACGCGTGGAGGTATTATATGCTGTTTTATCTGATGCTGTGGAACTCACGAGTTTACTGTGACATTTCTTCGTTCTTCAGTTATCGTTGATGGCTCCACTCGTTGGAAGAGATGAATGTGAAGAACAATCGCAACAGTGATCTGAAGCGAGCCGTGCGTGGCGAAATAAGGGGGAATGGTGTGGTCACATCTGGGGTGTGAATGTGTGCTGACTAAACAGACCATCACTAAATCAAACTAACGTGCTCATTCAAAAAGACAACACATCTGTTACTGTCGGCAACGTGTTCCTTTAGAGATAGTTTAGTTTGCCAGCCCACGGCCTTAGTTCTTCCTCTCTCCAGACTCAATAACCAACAACACATACTACACCATTTCTTTTGAGGACTCCTCACGTTTAGTTTGAAGACCAGCATGTGCGGAAAGCTGCAGAATAAAATTGTCTTATACTCACCCTCATACATACAGTTCAAAAATCATTAGCCCACTGTCAGCAATACATCTATAAACAATATTCTTTTGGGAAAGGCCACAGGAAATGCCTGTGAAACGCCTGTGGAACATAGAAAGAGGGAACTTATTGATCGTCTGCTTTCACTACCGCTGATCACCTCGTAATTATCCCTTTAAACAACCTTGTTAATCGCAGATAAACATAATGGTGATGACAAGCTGCCGAAACGCCGTAGTGTAGTGCCAGCGACACTGTTATGCGCTTCTAATATGTATGTGTTGGTCATATTGTGTCATAATATATGTGTTCATGATACATGATAGTGATGATGTCATAACTTGATGATCAATGGAGAGATGTAGCAGGGAGAACATTCATGGCAATGACCTAACTGGTGGATTGATTTGGACAGTAGGTGCTGTGTCCTCTGTCCGAAAGAGAAGACAAGTCTCGCATTAGTGGAATGAGCAACTGCGATAGATCCAGATACTTTATATGTGTGACGACCTGTCTCAAATTGAGACTACACGCCTTCGACACATCTTGAAACTCAAGGTACGGCAGAAGAGCTAGGACCGGTGAGCAGTTTTCATCCTGTATCATGCAGCAATGGACAGCATTACTCTGGTAAACTCCCTCCTGAAACATCTACATGCATCATGCTACACCGTGTTGCTGTGATTGCATATATGTCCCAATCTGAGAAGACTGATAGTTGATAGTAGATAGTGGATTGTGTTCACCAGTCTACTGGTGTGTTCAAGGACAACGGCGCAGTTTGGAGGCGGCTGCAGTCATCACAGCACTTTCTAGATTGAAAGTCTGGGGACAAAAATATCAAAAACAAGTCATCTGAGTCACTTCACAACGTGTCTCGTTGGCTTTTCTTCAACTCACTGATATATTCAAGGCCTGTGGTCTACAGATCACTGTTCTTTGTTATCAACACAGGTCCTCCCAGTTGTAGCAGTGATACTAAATTCCAAAGCTGTTTTGTTCCGTGCTGTTTTTTAAAAACGTACCCAGAGAAATGGCCAATACATTTTTTCTATTCACACAGAGTACACAGTAAGCTTTCCTGTGAGCCTGCATGTGGAAAAACAAATGGTGATATATACTAATAGGATTTTCCGCGAGACACTCTAGTTGAATATTCTTTGTGGCACAGAGTGGTGCCAGAAACAACCTGCATAGCAAAGGATAAATCTTAAGCTAAAAGCTGCCTCTGGGCATTATTCAGTTATTAAACGTGTGATTTTCATCTACATCACGGGTAAACAAACACAATGCGCTTTAAATAATAGCATTTATAAACAATTACAGTTATATCATTATAAACTGTTATCAATTAAGCAGCTATCTGTTATTGACCACGATTGCTCAAAATAAGGTTAACTGGAGCCAGGAGGTAGTAGACCTGGAGTTCAATCAATAAATGAGCTGCTGCTGAGTCTTCATGTGGTGTTGCTGTGGTGCCTATGAGGCTGGACTGATGGGGGGAGGATTGACTTATCCTACGGGATAATATCAGGGGGTGGTATTTGTTAGCTGTGGCTCATTTAAAACTGGGTCATGACCCAACTAAGTAAATATAGTAGACATGTTGGAAGGACCAGTGCTCAGACTCGAACCAAAAACAAGTGCTGGATTGACGTTAAGGGAGTGAGCAGAAGACATGTTGCACTTGTGGCCAAGGATGTTTGATAATGTTAAATGAAATAAAACAGCCACTCATCATTCTCAAGCCTCATTGTGTGTAGAAGAACATATTTCGCTCTGTGCTATGATCGCAACAGCTAAAACATCTAACTAACGAGGAGATGTTTACCCTTAAAGTACTGGAGGTTTAGAGTGACTCAAAGTGGGACGCTGGTCAGATTCCTTGGTTTCTTGTGATTGTTTATTGTTCTTCAATAAGATATGGGAACTAAAAGTGTTGACGCTTAGTAGTTTGCCTAATAAATTGACAGTAATCACCCCATACAGTATGTAAGTGTATCATGGCTGTGAAAAATTGGTGACCAAGCAAATTCTTAGAATGCAAATTATCATATTTCACAATCTAATGATTATTAAGCTTTATTACCTAAAGTGGCTTCAATTAATGAGTGAGTACTTCCAATTATGTACTCGGCAGATTGTGGTATCAGTCTTCACTCCCCCTTCATTAGTGTAGAATAGAAAGTCTTGATGTCACAAGACATATTTAGATGTAGCTGCTCAATCAGCCGCCACCCAGCGTTGCTCACTCTCTGAACTCTGCCGCGCTCAGTCAACTCTGCCGTCCTTCACTTCAATGCTGCTAAATTTTGGGACCTTCCCCTTCTTGCTATGCAGTCATTAGTCGGACAGCTGTCTGATCATTACCGCGCCGTTAAGCCTAATGGCTCCCCTGCCCCCTTCTCTTTCTTTGAAGGACCGCTGTCCTCACGTGGTTTCTGTGTGGCTCGAGGCATCATGGGATATCCGTGTCAATGACGTGACCTGTGGTGGCCTTTTAATGAGCTCTTTTTACAACATGATGATTGCCTTCACATAACACAGAGGAACCTGTTCTCGCTAACGGCAAATTGCCACTGCTTGTTAGGATGATCCAAACATGATATGACGTAGGTTTTCTTATATCAGCAAGGCCCCACAAATATAAAATAATCTCTTCACAATGTCCCTTTTCATGTGAGCATGATTTATGTGGATGCCAGGGAAATCTTACAGATTCTTACAATTGGTTTTTTTTGTTATCTGCCTACTTTGGAAAAGAACAATTGCTATTTTGTATACTATAGACGGCATATGGACTTCAGGAGCTGGGTCTTCTAATGATCCAGAAATCACATTTGAATGATGTTAACACGTACACAAACACCACGGAGGTTTAATAATATCAAATAAGTAAGTAAATAAGTAATAATCTGCGTACGTGGCATTTTTGTCCAATCAGCGGTTTTCCTCGCTAGTGTCACCCATTTATTCGAAGGATTACTTTACAGGTTTACAGAGAGGTCAGTGGGGTCATGTGTCACGTCAAGTTGATGTGTATTTTAAGAACACCCTCTGCTGGGAACCTGGCAAATGACACACACAGCCTCGACACGCAACACTAGTTCCATATCCAACTGAGCGTTACACTTAATATTACACTATATACGCTTTTACCATTCCCAAATGAATTTCAAACAAAAAGTAATAATCACTGGTCTCATATTCAAAGTACAGCCAGTTGTGTTTTATAATGCTGATTTGGGTGTTTTGCGTCCATCTGAGCCCAGGCCTCAGTGTGTCCATGTTGATATGTTTCGCCCATGCCGTGCAGTTTGACAGCGTTTCTTTCCTTTCATCATAAGAGGCTTTATAAGAGGTTGGGAAAGGCTTTGCAGGCTGAAAACAGTGCACAGTTGATTAGCGTTATTATTTATCTCTTCTGCCATTTACAACTCTTTACCTAGACTCCTTTTTCCCTTTCACATTCGTCTCATTTAGTCTTTTAGCTTTCCTCCATTATTCTCCTTCTTTAGAGAACCAGTTTTAATTAGAGCTCCTTGTAAAGAAATACATAAGCTTGGAAATCTCAGAGGCTTTGCTGCAGCAATTAGTTGGATCACAGGCTGTTGTATCGCATCAAGACTAAACTGTGACAAGTGTAAATGAGTTTCCTAGTATCTCCGATTTACTAAAGCAGAAAATCATTTAACCCAATCATAAGACACAAATGTTTGTTCTTTCAGTTTCCTTCTTATTTTCAGTCTGTGTTTGCAGCAGATTACTTGAAAGGGACATGTCTGTTCAATGGAACTCTAACACAACACACAGTTCTATTCATTTAGAACAATCGTGGTGTAGGTTTTCTTTAAAGGATGACTAGATGGATCAAAATGAAAAATATGCTTATATGTCTATCGCCTAGCTCACCTCAGAACCAGGGCTTTAAAAGCAGCATGTTTCTTTTAAAAGAATGGAGAGTGAAATATCCTCTGTTCACAAATGGATCAACACCACGTACTGTACATGTGTGAAATTTCAATCACATGCGCCTGCATGGCCCTGCAGCAAATGCTGGATTTGTAATATATACTTCAACACATGCATTTGCTGAGCATATTGGGCGACTGACTCACATTTGCTCCATCTGCCAGTAAAGCAACCACAAGACCCCCAATAACAGATGGAAAACATGCAGCGTATAGGAACCTCGACAGTGACACAAGCAGCGTGACTGAATGCTCAAAAATGCATGCGAACGAAAAAATAACACAAATGGCAGGTACAAAGAAAAAGAGGACAGAGGAAGGCGTTTATCACAGCCAGCCCACAAGCTTAGCTTAATGAAGATGGATAGTGGTTCTAGTCAACATGATAAGCTTATCGCTATAATAAGCTGTCCCACCACCAGGGACACACGGCTGCATGTTATGGCCATCGATCTGAAACATTTAGCCACTGGAAGGAGAAGCTCTTCAGACCAGACTGAGGTTTGACACCAGGTGTCAGTTTCTTTTTTCTTTACTCGTTCACTAGTAGCACGACCTTATAACTTCAGTCAAACAAGCACAGTCGTCCTTCTTCACCTTCCTTCTTTTCATATCATCTCGTCATCATTATCTTTCATTAACTCCTCTCTACTGATCAAACTGCCTCCTTGTTATTGTATTCCCTTATAGAGCATTCTGACAAATAAGAACGGGGTCGCGTCGCTGTTGTCGGAACACCGAAGCAGCGACCCCCACTCATCAGCTCACCCACTGCAGTCTGATTTTAGTGGACCTCTGATAGGAGTAACAGTGCACTTGAAAACCTGAAGCTAATTGCATGATGGCCTGTACAAAGATGTAAGGAAAGTTAACTTAATTACCTTATTTAAGTCGTGCTCTGCAGCCCTGAGTGTCCTCAGTGTTGTGATACTGTATTGATCAGCTAGGAGAAATTCTATTTTGGCTCATTCACGGAGGTCAAAGGTCATGGTCAGGTAACGGTACAGTCTGATGAGCTGGGATTAAACAAAACACTGTGGATAATGGAAGCTTAAGATGCTTGTGTGGTGACTTTCTCTCGACGCCTTTCTGACAGGATGCGTAATACTTAAAGTCATCATGAGCAATGTAGTCGTCTTAGTGAGCTACAGATTCGTGAAAGACCAGATGCCGCCCAGTAAATCGTGTCTGCGTGTGTGAATGCGTAGCCATGCTCGTCTGGCCCCGTATACGTTTCCTGAGAATCAGTTGAGGATGATTTGTGATGTAGACGTTAATGTGAAAGAAACATACTGTTAATGCTGGTTCTTGGTCTTTTTATTGGCATTTTGACAGTGACTTTCTTTTAGTGTTTGCTTTTAAATGTCTTTTTTTCTTCTGTTTTTATTTTAGTTTTCTTTCTTTGCTCCTATACAAAATGATATTCTGGGCTTCCTGACAAACAGCTTGCTGCTCTTTGTCAAATGTGTTTGCCTGATATGTGCCATGTTTAAAATACTTTGAGAGTAGAAACACAGTAATGGGACTTTGCTGTTACCTAATACTGTTCTTCCTCTTCACTAGAGGTTAAGTGCACCTCCTCATAGTAGACTATCAGCTTTCTACTTCAGGATGTTGGAAACAAAGGACAATGATTTTGTTTCCACTCCCTCCTCAGCATTTCCATCTTCTCCTGGTGTTTAGCCGCCATCTATCATAACTTCAACTTCCACTGTTCTATTTTTAGTCCAAGCAATCCTGTCAAGTGATCCCCAACCCTAAATTTATACCATGAATCTTTGCACTTATCAAATCTAACGCCAAGCCAAAAACCAAGTTGTAACCTTCTATTGATGGAGGAGGATTCGTACACCTTTCGCGATTCTAGGCTTTGTCTTATACAGTAGACAATTTAGGCACAGTTTAGTGCAAAGTATGTATTTGGTATGTTTTTGTAAAACATTTTGAAATTTTCTAATTGGTTATTTCGCCCTGTGTTATAACTTCAACCCTGTCAGAGGGAGTTTCAGTTTCAACTCTGGTGCACGGCATTTTTTTTTTTTAAATCCACAATCATTTTGTCTCATTGCAAATTGGCTTTGAGATCCTGGAGTCGTCCTGAATGATGTCAGGGATTTGCTGTGAATGCTTTTCAGCTAACTTGTCTTGTCTTCTCCTGACATAGCACAATCCAATTAAGCCCGTCTTGATCCTGTTCCTAATTGTTGTTATGTTCATTGCAATATGAATAAGGTCTCTTGTGTAACCATACCTTCTTTAAATAGAACGAGTCTCTCTCTCTCATTATTACCACATCGCGGCCAGGTCCTAAAAGGCCATTAGATTTGATGATGTATTTTCCGAAGCAACACTGGCTTCTGAGTTTTTCAGGAAATGACGCGAGGGCAGAGAATTCACCGGACAGTTACAGGAGGAGGAGACTGTGTTGGGTGGTTCCGTCTTAGAGAACAGTACAAAGACCCTTAAAAATGCACATACACACACTGGGAAAGGGTCATGTTCATGTGTTCAATTAGCCTTTATGCCTTGAGCGTAGTGGCAGCACATCCAGCCAGTTCATTAATCGCCTGACAGCCCCGTGCTTTCACGTGTGCGAATGCATGGATGCATGTACACTGGTAACACTGGAAGCTAGACTTCTTGGTTTATGTTCCGGGTTTGGCGGAGAATTGGATTGACAACCACTTTTTACTCACTACTGATTAAAAAATACTGTAGCTGTTATAAAGGGCCTCCAAACAGACCAACCTGAACCCGACATGCAGCCACATAAACACACAATGAAGCATGCTGCTCGCTATTGGCCAGGTTGTTTTGTCCAGGTCATGACGTGCGCTGAGCCGCTGACACTCTGAGAGGGTGCTAATGAGACGACGGGGGCAACTAACATGTGCCATGAAGCACAAAGTGCATTCATAATGGAAAAACACACACACTTGAACGTACACACACAGTCAAAAGTGCTTTGTTCCATCCGGCTCGGTTATAAATATAGATTGATTGATGGAGGAACCCCTTAGCGCTCCGTCTGAATTATTGTAAGGAACCGTACAAACGAAGGCAGAGCGAGGGGGCACTACGCTACGCTTACCCCCGCCGCGCGTCAGCAGTACGTCGCTGAGTGTGACTGTCAGGATGAGCACAGACTTCAAATAACCGCTTCAGACACTGTCAACAGGTTTAGTGTGTATGCGAGTATCCAGTGGATCCCTGATGTATGATGATGATGATGAGTCGACCCAGTGCTCCACGTTCTAAAATTACCCACGAATCCTCAAAGCTAACTGTTTAATGTGGTCCCAGATGCAGCGTCTCTTCCCGGCTCAACTGTAGACGTTTGATCATTTACACTAGGCTGTCGGTGAGGTGCGGTTTCTTTACTTTGGCTGTTAAAGAGGCATTAAGCAGGCTTCTTCATGGCCTACAGCACAAATGAATGTAATATGTCTTTGTGGGTTGTTTAGGGTCCTGATCAATACCAGTAGCTCATTACTCTGCCTGCTGCAGTAATTTCTGGTAGGACGTAGCCGTGAGCAAGCATCCAGCGCCACAAGATAAATGATTCCTGAGACGTGAAATCAAATGACTAACACTCATTATTACAGCATTTGCCCGTGTGACATTTTGCCTATTAACTAGACCTCTTAACGACTCTCTCCGCTTATCTCTCATCAGTGAGAGACCTTTTTAATTTATATCTGTACTATGCACACTGTCATAGATATCAGGACTTCGGAATTGATTTTAATAAACCTTACTTTTGACTTTGTGTAGCTTCCCAGACTTTAAGCACACAGAGACAGCAGTGCTCCCTACGCGCCGTCTCCAGGCTAATGGTTTGCGGCTCTCTTGCCCACTCCAATCCTCCCTCAATCACCAACTGGCGTAGCTCTCCCCACAGGTAGCTGGAAATGAGGGCAGCAGTTGATTAGAGCAGAGGAGGCCACTGTAATAGGTGGCCAGCTGCTCCGGATAAGAATAGCTGCTCCAGCGCATCTGTTGGGCCACAGGTAACTGTGATGTATTTATTTTCTCAGTGCATACAATAGCAATCAGTACCAATTACGCATTCATATGCAGTGTTTGGTCTTTTTTTCATACGTCTTCAGGAGTAGATCCGCCTGAATGTACAGAAATGTATTGCAGCTGAGAAAGTGAGCACACTACTATTATACTGGGGTGGGAACGAAGTAACAAACTGGAAATTGTTAAACCATCTGTTGTATTATGTGAAAGGAAGCTAGGGTTGGATAAAACAGACGATAAATCAAAACACGCATCATGTAGATGAACGGTTGGATGAACTTGCATCATAGACCCACACGTGTTCATTGCTTGGATGTAACACACACGAAGGCTGTTTGATCCAACCCTTGTGTGTGTGTTTTTTTTACAGTGGGGTCGTTTGGACCCCTCGAAGGCTGCGTGAGGGTTAACCATGTCTGTACAGCCTGCCCTGCTCTCCACTTATTGTAACTGTGAGCTGTTCAGGTTTCAGCTTTGTGCCTCCCACATGAAGTAAAATGATAAATTACAAATTCACACACACACACACACACACTTAATGGAGCTGCTCGGAACTCTGCTTTTAATTGGACTGTTGCTTTTGAGCTCTCTCTGCCCCCAGTCTATCGCACACAGGTTCACTGCATACACACGTGCAAACACAGATCTGCACAGAGGCTGTTGACAACTTTTTAAAGCTCGCTGAATTTGAGTCGATCATGAGTTTAATGAGATAATGCTGCAATCTTAGTAAAATCAAGACCAAACAAAACTTGTAATTAATATTACTGAGCTCCACTTGATACTGATGTGGAGTCTTTTCAGAACATTTCCAGGTTACGATGCCTGGGGGAAAAGTAATAAGAGCGTGATTAGATGCATTAACAAATTGTCAGCAGAGAGAGGGGAAATCAAAGCAGTAAGTCATGCCAAGCAATAAAAGGCTTTGGAAAGTGAGCGCTGTTACGGTCAGAGGAGAGGGAGTCTCAGTGATCTGCTAGCTCTGGCTCTTATAGGCTTCGAGGAATGTTCCAGCGCTCGCCTTCCCTCCGATGCCACAGTGCGTCCCATCGTGCTAAGCATACATGCAGCATACGAGCACTTGGTGCGCTTGGAACGCTCGCTGGTTATGTAACCCATGTCACTTAGTCAGAGGCAGTAGCAGTGTTCTGAGTCCTGCTGTTCTCCTCCAGCACCAGACCAGCATCAGACGCGAGGACAGATGAAGGTATGAAGTAATGCTGCACCAGCCGCTGTTTGCCAAATGGAGCATGTGTGCCTTACACAGTTGTGACTGACAGAAAGTCAGCTTCGTAACATTGAGCTGTTGTTAGTCCTCTGAAGCGCTTCAGGGACTGAGGAATGGCCAACTGGGTAGCGTGGCCTTGACAGCAGGTGCTGGCCAGCGAGATGGGACAGTGACGTGTCATCTCCCTCTGCTCCATCTGACCTGCTGTGAACTGACTCAGCTGAGACACGCTGAGCCCCAGCAGGACTGCAGCCACTGGGGAAAGGGCTCTAGTATTTATGCTATTTGTTAATCTCTCTCAGCTAAATTCAGCTTCTGTCTGTATTGTATTGATTTCTGATAGTGTTGCTAGCTTTAGATGCGGTTTGTTGGCATCATTCCTTTTCACGTTTTTGTGTCTCACGTGCAGATTGGTGAGGCCATAATCCGTCATCAGCCATGAATGTGTTTGTAGACTGACTGGGTAAACTCCCAGTACTCTGCCCACTCTCACCATCCAGCCAGTACAGATATTAAACTGTCATCGCGAGAGCTATAGAGGCCATATTAAATGGAAATCTTACAGAGCGACACGTCCCCTGAAATCACCACCCAGGCGGCCATTCACTATTCTGCTGGTGTGTGGTAATACACTACCTTGCAGGGAAACTGTCTCTCAGCCCAGTCATCATTACCACGTCTGTGAGCTTTTTCTGCTTGACCTAGACTGTAAACCCACACAGCGTCATCACTGACGTCATGCGGTTGACTGTGTGTGACAGAGACCTTCAGTACTTAGAATATATATAAGCCCCATACTCAACATGTGCTTTATTGTTCACGAGTGGCCCTTTTCAACACCCTATTCAGTCTGAAGGAGACATTTTTGATTCACAGTGGTTCTGAACGCTGATGTCTGAGTGTACAGACATGCTGTCAAAGCTTTTGGACAGTTTGTGCAGTACTTATTGTCACAGTATCCTTGTGAAGTATTTTTCTGAGCCATAAGCACAGCTTCCTAAAGTCAAGTAATTCTTTTGTACAATACCCATGGAAACAAGAGTTAAGGTGCTTCATCACATTAATGCACAATCCGTGTGTATCCGCTATTGCCCTACAGCAATATTCAATGACTTGAAATCCACATAGTTTATATCTCGATCAATCTTAAAATTCAATTAACTCAGAATTTACACATTTCCTGTTAAATCTAGTGAAGAAAGGAGCAGGAAATAGTGCCGTGATCTGTGGCGATTTAAATCTGCTGCAGTGGGGCGTAAATTAGCTCTGGCTGCTTTCAGGCAAAGGTTTTTAAAAAAGCACGAGGCTACTTACAGCTGTTACATTACTGAAGATTCCTTTTTCCAGTACTGTGTTTCCACCATAACGTGCGGGTCCACAGCCAGCAGGGCTCTTTCAGCCTGGACCAAACATTTGACAAAAGGCTTCCGCAGGACCTCCATCACACCAGCTTCATGGAGCAGCATGCCACAATGCTAGGCAGCTCACATGCAGGGTCTGAGGAGCTGAATGCAGCCACAAGGTGCAGGTGCCTTCACTAGACCCTTCAGTGCCTGAACTGAAATCAGATGATGAGTCCAGAGGTTGGAATTGGAGGTGAACCCAGCCGTCATCATGTTTGCTGTATGTATGGTAGATTTTGACAATGTGGAACACGGATTGGATGATGATGGTTGTTCAAAAGCTTGTGATGTGTGACATGATGCATGACAGCTAATTGCCACCTATGCATTTGATTGAGATAAGAACCATAGACATTACTGGTTTAAATGAATGCACCAACTGTGCTGAGGATCAGCTTATTCTTCTTTTCTTTACCAGAATAAGTCACAACCTACTGTAATTAATTCTTAACCTGTAGCCACAAGATGAAAATCAAATGAGAAGATATGGTCACTGACCTGTGGATGAGTCAAAAACCCGCTCCTCTAGTTGGACACAACCCAGCTACAGTGAAAGCATGATGTTAACAGAGTGACGCTTCCTCCACCTCACAGAGGATCTTTGACCAGCACCGATCTCCAGAGACACATTAACCGTTTAGCCTTTATGGAATCATTATTGTTAATTTGCAGTGACATTTACCTTGCAAAGTTTATATGATGTTTTTTTCTTATGCCCTTTGTAAATGGCATTGACAGTTCTGACCTTAAATAATCTAGGACGGCTCAGTTAGAACAAAGGTGTGAACCCTTAACTTATTTTTAATTCGTTTGATGTTGATTTCTCGGTGTGTCTTTTGTGTACATAATATTGAAACAAGCGTCACAGTGAGTCATCTGGTGATGCAGAGGACAGAGGTTCAGCTCATTGTCTTTCTCTTTAACAGTTGTGGCTCAAACTGAGTCCACAGTTTTGTTTTCCATGGATTTTGTGTTTTCTCTCGTGTCCGGAGGGTTGCTTGATGTATCTAGACTTGCCTGTTGTTGTTCGTCCTTACTACAGACGGTGCATTTCTTTGACATCTGAAATGCAGCCTGATGATGTGTGTGACACCCAGACATCGTGTTCTGTGCCTTTCAGCTTTAACCGTCTGTATTTTAATTGCATCTCGAACGCTTACGGTGCTTTGAAAAGGTCGCCTGTTCTCAGAAAGCGACATGATGATAAATGTCATGTGAGCCACAACTGAATACGCCTTTAAAAAGAGTTTGTTTCCTGTGCACTTGATGGATGCATGGGACTATTTGTTGTTGTTGTTTTTTACGGGGTGGTGGAAGGTGAGGTAGCGGCTGGCAGACAGCTGCAGTTCGTGTGAACCTCTGGAGGGAGTCGGTCACCACAGGGGTGCTTGAGCTCCTCCGTCGGGTTCTGAGCTGGGTCACACACACGTTCCTGTATATTTAAACGATCTCTCGTAGGTGTCTTTCTCATACATATGCATATGTCTTAATCTCTCTGTGCCACTTGACTTTAACGCGCACAACCGTCATGCATATGAATGAACAGCTCTGCTGCTGGGAATTATGATCAAATCAGCGACATACTGTACACATGAGTATCAGCACTTTATTTCTGTTGTTTTTACTCTTCTGTCATTAAATCAAGCTCTTACCTCTCCACCACCATCTCCCACTAACACCACTCTGCTCTTTGGATGCCACTTGATATCACTGCTCTGTCTCCCAGCATCCAGGCTCTCTGATCTGATTACAACCTAACTGAATCAGCCAGCCAGCTCCGTTGCCATCGCACTGCAGTGCAAACTCTGAACCGCTGAAATGTGGCGTCTTTCATGTAGGTCTGTTCAGTTTGGCCTCTGTAGCCTAATGAAAAAGTGAAGTCTGGAAATCACCATGAACAATTAGTATAAAAGCATTTAGCACCGTCAACCTGGACTCTGTTTTTTTGCAATGCAGACACGTAATAGCTACCAAAGGTACAGTAGGTGAAAAAGGAGCATATGTCAGCTACATATTTTTCAACTTGTGTTTATTGCAGACGTCTTTTTCTTGTTTTGCTGATGTCGTAAATATAGTATATACAGCAAGAAATAAAGAAAAGAAGGCAACTCAATTTCTTTTCTATTACAGAAAATTCACATTTTTTATTTTCATTTTTTTATTGATGTCTATTTCCCATTAGTTTCAGTAGTTGGACATTTTCAGAGAAGTTGAAGGTTACATTTTGACTTTTGTGATTCAAAGCTATTTGACAGCAGGCAGGCTGTTTGGTAAAAGGCATGTTAGTTATGCAACAGAAGGGCCTTGGTGAGTGTGATAATGACTCAGACTGGTCTAACCGGGTGATTTCGTGTTGCATAACTAGTTGACACCTCTGTGTCCCTTCGATCCACGCAGCGAGCAAAGCAATATCACAACAGTATAGAGCAACAATATAGTATTATGTGTATCTGCTTCTGGTCTTTCAATACACATTTAGCCTTGAAAGGATCTGCTGCTGTTACAAAACACAACTGCTGCTTTTTTTATTTATTAGCCGTCCCACTAACAACAGCTTCGTTACAATTTCACAGTGAAATGCTAAGACCTTACAAAAGCTTCTTTTTGTTGGTGTCACCTCCAAGTTTTTTTCAGTTTTAGTTTTTTTTATGCCCCCACATTGATGCATTGCTTAAAGTCACAGACCTCAAATATAATACTCAAGAACAAGACTAATTAAATTATCCCAGACATTCTGAAAATCCTCAAAAAAGACAATAAAGAAGCCAATCACCGGCTGTAACTGTTCTTGTGGTTCGTATTGGTCATATGAAGAGATTTATTTTCTGTGGCCTTGTTTTATAATGTAACTGTAATAGAAAATGTATTCAAATCTAGGTTTAGGACTAAACAGGGGTTTAGTTAGTTAGTTAGTGATTCATTTAAGGAAGTAAATGCTTTTTGTTGTTTTTGTCCTCTTTCCCTGGACAATGTTTCCTTGTGGAGGTGCAGTAAAAGGCTGGTATCAAAGAAACAGGAAGTTCATAATAAAAAGCTGACATTTTGAAACGTATCCATTTAATGTGATTAATTTTAAAGGTTGAGTAGTTACCTCAAATGTGTGAGTCAACATAATACTGGATTATTGCAAACAAAATGTCTCCCACAGGTTTGCCAGCAGTGTTAGTCATTGATTCAGAGCTTTATTTTTGGGCTGCTCGAAACAGAATGCACAAAGGACATACAGTGTCATCTCCTACTGAATCACTGATATTTTCAAAACGTGACAATTGTTAAACATTTGCACTGCAACGTGGGTGAAATGGACACGAAAATGTCATCCTTCCCTGAGACGAGCATAACTTTCAGACTGACACGTGGATGTGTTTCACTTCTGCACCACTTGATTTAGGCCACGGCGACTGCGTTGGGTATTATAACTCGATTTCCACAGAGTGGGGAGGTTGCTGTGGTTAAATCACGGCCTAGAGACATAGCCACTAACTACAGGCCTATCACGACCCATGCAGTTGTCTCTAAACATCTAGAAAAGCTTGCTGCTGAAGGGCTAATCAAACCAACTGCAGCAGTCTCCGCAGTTTGGCTTAGATAGAGACCACTCCACAGAGACGGCTAACTTGTTACAGAACGTAAGACCGATAAAGGCCATGTTGTTGGAGCTGTGTTCTCAGACCTAAAAAGTCATTTTTTATTTAAAAAAAAAAAGCGTTTTTAAATGTCATCAACAGCTCTGTTGTGGTTTAGGTCATAGGTGGACCTTCCAAACAGCTGACATGTAGCTGCTTAACACACAGCCGACCACTATCGCAGGCTTTATCATATCTGTAATTGGCCTGACTTATCTCATGTACCATTAAATGTCAAAGAACTGCTTTCCATGTGCTGTTTCGTTAAAGAAAAGCCAATTGAAGGTCTCCCTGTTGACTTTAAACCCCGAAGACACATCTGAACACCTTTAAGAGAAGCCTTAAAACGTGGCTAAAGCCTGGACAGAGACGCTCCCATGAGAACGTTATTGAAGGCAAATAAAAACGCTTCTAATCAAATGTTTTAATACTTATTTGAGCTACTATTTCTAATGGATTATAAAATGTGTGGATGTTGTAACTACTAAAAGCTCTCAACACTTTTTACTGTTTTTACCTACAACTAAAGCAGATGAACATTTTATTTTGATGTCCTCAGCATTTTCTTCTTGATAAGCAAGTTTTCTTGATTTGGTACATAAATTGTTACAGCATAAAAATGTTATTACTGGTTCTCATTCCTGTTTTACTGATGAACTCCAAACGTATAGCTAATGAAGAACAGCAGGGAGACTTGTTCATATGATCCTCTGACTCAGTGCCTGTGCTTCCTCTGGACACAGAGGACTTGCGATACACTCATTAGGAAATATGTAAATGCTTTATAAGGAGTAGGATGGCCTGCATTTTAACGTATTGTCTTTCCCAAAGTTTCTGTGTGATACTGTACATTCATTAAAACCCAACCCATGCATGATTCAAACATTAGGGGTTGGGTGGTTGGTAACTGCTATAACCACCTCTAAGTTGACTTAACTGACGTGTCTCCTCTCGTTGATGTTCTTTAAGGCGCGTTACAAGCAGAGTCTGGACCCCACCGTGGATGAGGTAAAGAAGCTGTGCACGTCCCTGAGGCGCAACGCTAAGGAGGAGCGCGTCCTCTTCCACTACAACGGTCATGGGGTGCCACGACCCACTGTCAACGGAGAGATCTGGGTTTTTAATAAGGTACGTTATTGAGGTCAGAAGAAATTCAAATGCCAGCTAGTCACAGTCATTGTGATCTGCTGTCTAATGTACATGACACTGCGTGACACTGAAGACCGTGATGAGCAGTGTGTGTCAAACAGCTTGGCTACCAGACCTGTGTGTGGGACCTACAGTATCTATGAACATGAGTTATGTCCTGCGATCATACCCCCGACAAGACCATCGGCTAAATTACCTGTGTACGACGTTTGTGGTGCCTTCACTAGCTCCACTGGTTAATCATAAAGCTGAGAGTAAATACACAGTCAAACAGAAATCTGAGAACCACTGCTAACACTCGTCCCTGGTTCACACTCTACCACCGTCTGTCCAGTAGCGTTATAGCCCTGTGATGCTAAATTGATAATGTATGAAAGCTAGAAGAGGAGACTGAACATGTTAGAACGTCAAACTTCTCTTCTTCAGAAAAACAGTCTGCTCGTTTTTTTTTTTTCTACACTTACTTCCTCTTAATTTCTGATTCAAAGCATTTGATTTCTTTCCAAGTGCAGGAACTTAGTGAACGGGAAACAAACATTATGTAAAAATATCTTCTTATGAAATGTTATGGTAACATGCTGACACATGGGTGCAGTAAACCAGAAAGTCAACCAGAACATAGACCTCATCCTGCAAGTTTAGATAATGGAACATTCAATTTGTGCAACAAGGAGGATCAGTGCACTCAGAGTAAGTCTTTATTTACTTTATCTATGCCTACAGTAATGTTATGACGTTGAGTTATACATATTGTGGCTGCTTAGTAACTGTGCAATAAGTAGTAGTAGTAATGTAGTAAAGCTAAAGGTTCAACACAATCAGACATAGATACCTCATAAAACCTTGACTTGCTCATTGCCTTGTCTTATAAGCACGCACCCAGATTCAACCATGCAGGGCTGCTGTCAGGGCCCATCCGTTCCCTCCTTCTCCCCATTACACACTCAGGAGTTCTCCCCTTTCCTATAAACTGATGCTGTTCTGCCTAAAACTGGATATCAGTTGGGGTTAGTTATTGAAGCAATGCTGATGACGTTGCCTATTGCCAACATTTCCAATCATTAAGAATAATGTAGTGGAAATTCATAGAAATAGGCATTTGAGGTGTCTTCAAGGCAGAACGTCAGAGAAAGACCGAGAAATGAGTCATGAAGAAGCAGAAAGCCAGAGGAAAAAGCCACCCTCCCAGGGAAAACCCATGTCCAACAGCCGTCTCTTCCATCCTGGCTCCCATCCAGAATAGTTCCTATCAGAGCTTGATGTGAACTTCAGTGGAAGTTGAGCAAAATAACACTCTCACATGGTCAAAACACATTCACATTATCCCAGAGTTTCCTAGAACAAAAGCTATCGCTGCCAACATCTGAGTACACAGTCCTGCAAGCAACCGACGAGTCAATGAAACCTGTTCCTGAACTGCATAATGGAAAATTATGCAATTACAATATGGATCATATAATATTTACTTAGGATTTTTACCACAATAACACTTCTGTAACAAGTTAGGCATCAACTTACAGTGTGTTCCCAGCACCCTCATATTTCTGTCTGTCACTCTGCTTCATTATAATTTTGTGTTTCTCTAACTCTGTCTCTCCTCGTGCTCTTCTCCAAGCAGATGACTAGTTAATAATGAATCACCAATATCACAATGTCAAATGTTTTAGTTTCTCATGTTCCGACACCGCTTCTCTTTTCCAGAACTACACCCAGTACATCCCTCTGTCGATTTACGACCTGCAGACGTGGATGGGGAGCCCGTCCATATTCGTCTACGACTGCTCTAATGCGGGAATCATCGTCAAGTCGTTCAAACAGTTCGCCCTGCAGAGAGAGCAGGAGCTGGAGGTGAGCAGCTGCACGGGCAAACGCACTCGTGGTTTACGGTATGCCACCGCGAAGCAGCCTTGAATTAGTGGCGGGGGTTGTAATTGTGAACCGTGCGCTCACACACACAGTTAGAGTACAGGCAAATAGAGATGATCTGTTAGATGGAGTTATTAGTAGCAAAGTGGGTGATTTGTCACCTGAACACACAAACTCCCTGACGCATAAACTGTATGTACACAGTGTCTCTCTCGCACGCTCACACTCATTTATGCATTATTTATAGAGCAGACCTAAATGGTGTCGAGTCACGATTACCTACTCAAATCCACTCTATTAAAAATCTGAGGTGTCCTCACTGCTGTGATCCAGCCAATCAAATGGGCAGCTGGCTTTAAATGATGAGCTTTGGTTTAGTCTGGGGTGGATATAAGCCTCCTCACGGAAATGCACACACACCACTACCAGCCCTAGTCTTTTCACTTCAGCTTCATCTTTTTATTACGTTTTCTTTTCCCTTTTCTCTCCCGGCTATGGCATGTTATGTGAATTTCTAATGAGATGGCGCTGTCATTCATCTCAATTATTCATGGAGAAGTTTCAGCCAGACTGTAGATTAGCTGGGAAACGAGAGGAGAGGGGGGAAAGGTACAGGATGAGCAGTGCGAAGCAGAAAGATTGAGCTGCTGTGCTGCGAATGCTTGTGTGCTTCCCATTAAAATAACTATGAAGGCATCGTAAGTGCCTCTCCAGCCTTTAACTATTTCAGGTTGCAGAGGTCAGGGCAGAGTGTGAATAGAGCGCTAAAATCGCTTCGCTGTTTGTTGTAATATATGTCCATGTTTCCAAACACACAGTAAAAGCCCAGTTCAGTAAAGTTCCTTTGCATCTTAAACTAAGTTGATTCAGTAACTGAATCTATCGGAGCGGTTTAACAACACATTCACATTTGTATCATTATATTATTATCACCAATTCTCTGCCCACATCGTTTATGACGGGGTTTGAAAAGAAAGAATATTATGCAGATTAATTTCTACCTGGTTGTCCTTCCGGCAGGTTAACCATTAAAATTGCTTAGGATCATTGTGTTCATTTAAATGACAGCTTTGTTCTTTGCAATTTTCACAGTTGGGGATTTTTCTATCATCACAGTCTTGAGATATTTCTGCAAAGCAAAGCATTTAATTGGAAAGCTGAAGGTCTGAGCTAACGTCTGCATTTGTTGTAGAATAATTTCACAGCAAAAATTGATTCATGTGATGTTGGATAAATTAATCACACATCCTGAAATTAAAAATGAGGTTCTTTTTTTTGTTGTTTGAGTTCCCCTGTTTTTAAACCAATCTTTTAATCAGCCTGCTAGAGCCTCACTGGGGCCTTATGGAACGATGTGAAATCGGTATAGTCAGGTCAACGAATGATGATCTTTAGAATAAATACACTGAGGCAGATTGAGCTTTTGACTTCTCAGGAATTTGTTTCTATCCAGGAGAAAGTTAACACTGGGTGAAAGCACTGATGAATGCAAATAAAAGAAAAACGCAATGAAAACGCGTATAAACACTGAGTTCTCACGTTTGGATTTAGAAACTGAAGCATAGATCATGAAATCAACAGGTGTTTCCTTTATGCTTGTTTCATGTCAGCAGACTAGAATCAGTCGGCCAAGACTCTAGTACTGCACTGAATTTGTTGAAACGTCCACAGAGGTGGTGGAGCACGACTCCTTGTTCTTGTAGCTGGTTTGTACAAGGGCTACTAAGTAATGGGCCACTCGGGAGGCTCCCAAGGCTGGAGCCAAGATAAAAGTTTTAGCTCCTGCTGTCGTTTGAGTGTCAACTGTAGCCTTCAGGCCTGGGAGTCAGGCCTGTGAAGTGGCTGTGGTCCCTGTAAATTGAGAGATGAGGGCAAGAATGGCTAAATGCGCGATCACATGGTGCGTTTAACATTCTTCATGGCAGCGTATGGTGGGTTCTACCAAGGCATAAGCTACATCATTGCAATGTTTATTTAAGGCTGTCTGGGCTCTGGTGCTCCTGACTCTGACTATACTGTTGCAGTAGGGAAATAAATTGAGGAACTACAGTTTAAATGCAGGGGAGGTTGCGTAATGTCCATAGCTGCTTCACTTTTCTGCCTGAGCACTTGCCTTCTCACCTACTCATACGGGGAAAGGTGATGGGAGATGAAGACAGAGGTGATGGCTTCGGCAGACATGACCGTACAGAGGTGAGCGGGGTGCAGACCCACAATGCAACTGCATCCCTCTGTGGTGACACTTGCGTGCACGTACGGGAGCCGATCCCAAGAAGCAATCCAACAGCACACAGACACGGCGTCAGCCCTTTACGTGCTCATACCCACACGCAGCACGACACGCCTGAACTCACCAGGGACAGTATTATTTGGAGCGGTGAGGTTCACGGAGACAAGAGCTCGAACAAGACGAAACTAAGGAGACCAGAAAGGAGGGGGAGGTGTTTTATCACACCCCCACGGCACCATGTCAGCCTCAGTCAGTCAGCGTTGGTGGGCGTTTGCTCTCACTGCTCTGTTGTAAGGCCACCTGCTTCCTTTTAAATATCTCATCACTTCCTGGGTACACGTGCGCTCAGCTAACATGCTCTCTGATTTATCTGCTGGACAGAACGGGCTGTGCGTGTTTGTGTTGTTGGCATTCGCGGGATGCTCACATTAAGCCTTCATTTGAATGAATAATTAATGCGCAACTGTATGCTTTCCTCAAGTTTGCGTCCTCGTAACGTGACTTCACGCTCTTCCGCCATGAACGTGTGCTACGTCTAAATCCTTACTCTCCTGTAAGATTACTCTCCTCAATTAGTGTCACTGTTTTAAAAAGGGAATTCTCGGCAATTACATTGTACCCTGATGTCCCCTGTGGGAGAAAACACAGAGAAGAAAGCTGTCATGGTGATTTTCATGGTAATTTGGGAGATTACAATATGCTAATGTGATAATTACAGGGGATGCTTGGTATTAATCAGCCTCTGCTAGCAAGGTTTTCGTATTTGCCATTAGGATTACTGCGGCACGTTCGCACGCTTCAAAGTTCTTTAAGAGACGGCGCGGTTCCGAGGTTGACATGAGAGGCTTCGTAAACGCGCAGCTTTGTTTGGGATGTCTGTGAGCCAGTCAACATTTCCCTCATTACAGAAAGAGAATTACACGAAGATTGGCACAGATCCATTTACACTGCAACATCCAGGCACCCACTCATGCCTGCCAGCACTAAAAAGAGTAATGAAATATGCATGTTCATAGGAAAAACGACACAGTTATCGTTATCGCACGCTCCCCCAATAATTAAAACTATTCCACTGTTGTTTTTTTTCAATGGTGATGATTTATTCATGTGTGTGCGAGGCCTCGTCAGCTAGAGAAGTGCAGTAATAATGTCGCACTTAGCTCGGAGAGTTGTCTGCAGCTCTGGTCCAGCAGAGAGCAGAGAGGCTGTGTAGTATGAGAAGAAAGCAAGCATCCACGCTGCTGCACCACAAGGCTCTCTGCCGTTTGCTTAGCTTAATTTGAGCGCCGAACACTTTAATCAGGCCGCGGCAGAAGCTCTCAGTCGGCTTTTGAGCCGCTATTGTTGCCGTTTGTTCTCTCTTCCTCTCTCGTCTGGTCTTCCGCCAGACGTGGCTCGCCCTCTGGGTGCAGAACGACAAGCGTGTCCCCTCAGATCTCGCCTCGGGTACTTTCCCTTCAAGAGAAATGTGTTACGGCTTTCGCTGTGGTTGGTTTACGGTGCTGTGTGGCTGCATCACATGGCAAATATTTTAAAGCATTTATCCCGGTTTTACTGACACACACTTGTCATTCTGTCAACAGTCGTGAAATATTAATTAGAAAACTCCTGACAAAGCTGACTGACCGACCGCTCAGACTTTTTTATCTCACAGATGCCTTCAAGTGTCTTGTGTTACCTGATTTCTGGAAAGACCCATATTTTCATCCTTTAATTGCCTTTTCTCCTACACAAGTGAAGTCAATACTGTATGTGTGAAGCACTTATTATATTGCACTTCTTCCAGCATTTCAGGGTATAGTAGCAAACTCTGTCACAGTCTGTGTCACTGCTTTTAGTGGACAAAGGATTCCTGGTTTCAAAAATGGTTTGCATCGACTTGTAAGACCCACCACTGAGCAAAAGCGGTTTGCCTGAGCAAGTCAAGTACGTAAACATCCCTGATAAGATGAGCAGACTGGTGAGCTCAGGAACATCAGAAAACCCAGAGGCAGGTGGGGGAGAAGTTCATCTTCCCTGCTGTAGCACGGTACACAGTAGGAGGTGTACTATGTGTCTAAAACAAGACTTGCACAAAGTAAATACAAAGGGTTTAGATCTCAGTCATCCACTGGTGTGAAACATGAAGGATGGATAAGAGTTGGCCAAAAAACCAACGAAAACCAATGAGCCTGTACAGATTTCAAACCACATTCGATCATAATATATAAATATTAAGCTGGACCAGAAAAATGGGAAGGGAGAAGTTTAATGGCGGCCATTAAATTCCCCAGGCCATTGTGCCTGGAGATCCAAAGTGTTTTAGCACTTGAAGAAGCATTTTCCGCTACGTTACGTGGGGATGCAGAGCTTCAGTAGGTTTCACCATATCAGTTTCACAGTCAATAGAGTTAACTATATATAATCACAGACCTGCATCCACTTAAATCTTCCAGATTGAACTAGGATGGGAACGTCAGAACCCAATGCTGACAACTAGACTAGAGGAAAATAGATGCTCGAGCTGTGAAGAGTTTCCATCTCACATTACTTCTGTCAGAATTGGTGCCTTACCTTGTGTGTTCGTTAGCGGAGGGTGGCAACATGGACAACAAGGCAAAATAAATATTTGAATGGGCTCACAACTGATCTGAATGAAGTGTAGGCATCTTGTCCATTGTAATTTAATGTCATGTTAAGTTGTGTAGTCATTGGGGTTGTTGTGAACGAGGAGTAAAAGACAGCACATGTCATCAGCTCTCTCCACAACTCCTGACACAATCACTAAGTTTCATGATGAGTCATTTTCAAATGAGGAGCCGCTTTGAAAAAGAATGTACTAATAATAATGACAATAATATTTTCAATTTCCAATTTCATACTCAATGTATTCTGAGTTGCAGAACAAAAGCCATAGCAGTCGAGGATGATGAAAGAAACGCCTAAATTGCTGCCTCCATTAACACCCACAGCTCATTAAAGTGTACTCAGCAAATAACAGATGAACATATTGAGCTCAAAGCAAACAGATCAACAAGTACAACAGCACACTGAGCACATAAATAGTCAAGAGCCCCAGATATAATTAAAGTTTTACATCATATGCGAGCCCCCTCTATTTTTCAGGTATTGACTGAGCTGTTCCAGAGAGTGGAAATACCACTAAGCCTGTTCTCAGAATAGACAAGGGGGCTGTTTACCTCTGAAGACCACCTGTTAGGAGCCAAGCGAGAGGAAATGTTCCTCAGCGGGATCAATAAACTATTGCGTTATCATTACCTTCTCAAAATGGGATTCTAAGGTGGCAAACCTGGCAAAAAGGCACTGATTAGAATTTATTACAGTTAAGTGTTTGCCTTTGTGCAGCGGGGGGGAAATAAAAAAAGACATCTCATAACTGAGGCAAAGTGTTAAATGTTGTTGTTTGAGTTATTTTTTTTTACGTTGTAAACGCAGCACTGCAGCTAATGAAGATTACAAAAACAGGCCTGTAATGGACGAAGCTCAGTGCAAGAATGAATTCCTTTAATTAGCCTTAGCTCGTTGGACGCATTCGTTTGTCATGCGAGCAGAGTTTGTTTGCCGAATCTAAGCAACACTTAGAGCTTGTAACAATAATGACACCATGTGGAGGCGATGCCAGGCTGTTAAAGCCTTCACCTGTTGGTATTGACGGACATTTGCACAGACTCAGCTTGGACTCTGTCAGCTTTCTGCTACTGCAGAGCGAAGTCTCTCTTCTTGTTTCACAACCGTTCTTCACTACATATCCTTCGTCAGTCTGAAATTTCATCTCTTTTCAATTTCTGAATCTTTCATTTTAACTTTTAGTCCATCAAGCTGTCTGCCTCTGTCGCACAAGCGAGGCAGACATTCCAGGCACGGCTTCATCCGCGGTCGAGGTGCATAGATGAGGGGAGAAACTGTAAAGATCAAGTCTCCAGCAAAACACTTGCAGATTATCAAACAGCTTCATTATTCGGCCATTGCGCTTCTCACTGCATAGTTTGTTCCTTCCCGTTCGCTCACCTGGCGTCTGTTCTTCTGTCTAAACTTAGAGCTTCAACACTAAACAAGGTTCAGTGTCACTTTGTAGCTCCAGTACTACCGAAGCAAGATGGAAAACCCTTCAGCGCAAGTGAACCAGCTCTGCTCAGTCCTGTCAGTTCCACTTTTTCATAGCCAGACCGTCCGTTCTGTTATTCATTTCATTCACAGTTAAATAAGACCCAGCTGCTGATTGGATGATTAGGCTTCGCACCGCGGCCACACAACAGCTGTAATTCATAATTATGCACGTCTGCATGTGGCTCTGGTGGTCATTGCAGCCAAATGAATGTAAACAAAGTCTTTGTGTTTTCCTGCTCAGGTAGCGGCCATCAATCCCAGCCACCCACTCGCCCAAATGCCGCTGCCGCCTTCCATGAAGAACTGCATCCAGCTGGCTGCCTGCGATGCCAGCGAGCTGCTGCCCATGAACCCCGACCTCCCTGCCGACCTCTTCACTTCTTGTCTAACCACGCCCATCAAGATCGCCCTTCGATGGTAAAGCTGCTCTCACACCCTCGTCCTGCAGGACATATTCTCACTACACAGTCAGTCTGAAGCATCTGGAATTTTTGAAAGGCATTTATCCTAAATTTATGAGGGAGTTTCTGTTAACTAGTGGTTCAACGGTGTTTCCCAGTAATGTGCCCAATCTCGCTTTAGGCTTGACACTTGTGGTCTTTCTTACTAACTTACTTGCTAAAAGTAAAACCTTTTTTGCTTGAGGCTTGTAAGGGCAAAAGATGAAGTTAGAATTGTACAATAACAATGTTAAATATAATGTCTTACTGTAGAAGGATAAAACAAACAGACATGTCTCCTCTGACCACGGAGGAGGTTGCGCGTCAGACATTGAATTGTAAACCTTGTTGAGCAGCAGGTTGAATCAGGGCTCAGGCGCTCTGATGACATTACGCGTCTTGTGCGCAGAGCAAACACCGCGAGCTCCGTCCCCGCTCAGCATTCAGCTGATGAGAAATATTGAGCTATGATGAAAAATAGAAACCAGTATCATCGTGCCTGCAGAGAGCTGCAGCAGTAGAGGTGAAGGATATTCGGGCGAAATGAGTTCATTTGAGAGACTTAGCTGATACAGTGGCCTGATGTAAATGCACCATGATGCATCATTCAGAGCACTGTGCTGAGGGAGTTTAAAGCTAAACCACGGGAGCGCACGGCTTGCATCAGCCCCTCAGTGTGTGGGGGGGCTTGCACTCCCAGGCAAATATGATTGCATCACTTCTGATCCTGTTTACACTAAACACACACATTGAGTTACGTTGGTGCTATGCGTACACACATACTATATACTACAAAGCATGTTAGTTCAATGGTCTTAACTCTGTGAGAGCTGGTTCAAGACATAACTAGTCAGATGATGTAACAAGGACAAAAACTAGACTTTGGCCTCTGTGCCTGGTCAGGTCCTTCCTTCCTGGCTTTTCCTCCTCTTTCATCAGAAACAGGATTATGTATTCAGATAAATTTGCTACTTGGATGGAGGCACTGGTTTGGCAGCTTTAATGGCACTTTACTGTGCGGGACTCAAACTGGGATGGGATGTTAACAATAGTATTGGCCTGTGATAGTTCATTATGATGAAATGAGGCATGTAATTGTAAATGCTTCGGAGTTGATAGGTTTAGGTTCTGTATGATCAGACATAACACTGTGCTGGAGAATTGGGAGGAGCTGGATAAAGGACCAGTGTAATGTTTGGGGCAGGTGAAGGCAGCAATCAGCTGTTATTGTGCTGAACCAGAGCCCAGGCTTACTGCAGCTAACGTTGTCCACTATCTTCTTCCTACTCCTGATGAGAGTTTCTCTAATCTAATCTAGACCCATGATAATTGATTTCCATCTTGTACTCAACACATACTTTAGCAGCTCCACGTCAGGTCTATAATGTGCCAAACAAGCAGAAGCATGACTTGCATCACAGTTTCTCCAATTGAACGTTTTAGATCACGGTTTGAAAGAGAGAACGTTTCTTTCGAGGGACCGTGTTCTAAGTCAGGAGAGCAGGTTGTTCTGTGCAGGTTGCTCAGTGTTTCTTCGTCATAATCACTGAAGACTTGTGTTTATCTTCCTCCATCCACATCCCACCATGACCTTCAGCATAATCAGGTCCCAGCATTACGCCATTAATATTGATGCCCTGTACCAGTTTCCCATTTTGAAGAACAAGTTGCTAAAAGCCTGCTACATAACATTGACTGAAATATTCTTTAATACCATCTACCTCCAAAAATGGATGTATGCGACTTGCAGGGGAAGGTGGGAACTGGTCCTTGTTATTAATGGCCCGGTAAGGCCAAACAAATGGAACTTGTAGTTCTGTTGTGAACCAAGGGAGATTTAGTCATGCATTAAATATGCATTATTTGTTTTCGAAGCTCGTATAGTGAAAATGTTCTTGATCAGAGATGTGGAAAATCTTTCATTGCGTTCGGAAGAAGCTTGTGATAAAATCAGTCCTGCTTCTGAGTTTATTTTCTATATATTGATTCTTCTGACGCAACCAAGTTGAAATGTGAAGTGAATTCACCACATGTGTTGCGTTTAGATGGCTGAGTCAGTTTACAGTTCACTTTCTCATTCCTTTACTTCTGCTGCTTGCTTTACACTCCAGGCCTTTCAGTCGCTGCTGCTTGGTGAGACACTGCCAGTTCAGACACGGTGTACAGCTGTTCAGTGTCATCCTGCCAGGTTTCGTCCCAGTGCTCAGGAACTCTCTGCTAGATTAGACATGCCAGCATATACTCTTCTTCTCCACATACGATCCGGCTGCCTCTCGCCGCCTCTTTCCTGCCCCTCTTCACCATACACCTTATTGCTTGCTCCCCTCTTTGCTTATTGTTTTCTAAATAAAGACATGCCGAGCTGTCTCCTCCTTAATTTCACACAGCCCCAGAGTAAGAAACGTGGAGAAAATGAGGACACGATGGTTCACAGAGTGGGAGGATGGAGGGATTCGCTGATGCCCTGGCTTACCTTGGCTTTAAAACTTTAATGAGATGCATTGAGGGATGGATGATGGGGTTTACAGAGCGAGAGAGAGAGAGAGGGCGGATGCGTTGGAAAGAGACAGGCAGAGCGAGTGCATGTGTACCTTTCATTGCTCAGCTGAGCGGAAAATCATTACTGATGGAGCGCCATCTTCAAGGGATTTCCCCTCTGCTGCGATGCATGGGGAGTGATGGAGGAGGTGGAAGGGAAGGGGGTGGCACGGGCGAAGAGAGAGACGCTTGGCCGCGGTCTGTTGGAGCTTCGGTGATGGCCGTGCCCATTGAGAGAAATGTCTCAATAACCGTGAGATGGCTTAGCATACTATTCATAATGTGCAGTCCTCTGGATGCTTTACTTCTTAACTAGCACCTACTGGCACAAAATGTGGTACAACTCTCCTCCCACCCATAAGCTAAATAAGACGAGTAACCTATGATTAGTTTCAACACAGCTCGTGTGGGTCCGTGTTGGGCACACTGCAGCGTACGTGTGGGTCGGTTTTGTTGTTCTTCAAGCTACAATATCCTGGACATCTTGTGGGAGTCGAGTTAACTGTAACATAAGACCAGAAATTGTACCATTCATGAGTCAAGAGAGGATTATGGAGAAGGAACCTGTGCCTTCCCTGCCAGGCAGATGCTAGGTGGCAGCTGGTTGGGCTCTTCAGCGGAGAAATCAGGCAGCGGAGCCGACACTCTGCAGACTGCAGAGCAGGCTGAGCCAACTCCTTAGCAAGTGCTAAGCCGTCTCTGTACCATCTCTGTAATGTTGACGAGACTCTTCAAATGATTCCCTGGAATCTGAAATCCCTGTTTCACGTTCAGTTGTTCTGCATGTATGTCAGTAAACCTGCGTGTGTTACAGCTGTTTTCTCTGACACGCAGAAGCACAGCGTGGCACAACGCAGCGTTTTGGTCACTGAGAACAAACGTGGCTACATCCCAGATTTTTTTCTTCTGTGGGTAGATTGAGGTTTATACTCACACAGTGAGTCTGTATTTCGTGCCTTAACACACACAGACATTATGATTATGTGAAGGCTCAGCTTTAATAACTGAGATGTAAATGACTTGCAAAAACACCTTCATCGTCCCCCTCCTGTCTCATGGCTACAGAGGTAACCGTTACATAACTGAGCGTATCCCTGAACCCACTAGTTTCTGGAGGCCTTCTGGATCTGAAGGGAGCAGCAGGTTTACCTCAGAAGACCCCATCATCCATGTAGAATATTAGATAGCTGCTGATGTCACGCCATGTTTTTTAAACAGGTTCCACAGCAAATGTGGGCGAAGCAGATTCCTTTTGCTAGAAAAGCTTGTGCACCTTGTGGTTCTTTGCAAAACATTATTTATTGTAATGAATTATTCAGCACCTTGAGTTTGATCATTGTCTTCTATTTGGTGTTGAAAATGAAGAATAACCCCTGCAAGATTGTAAATCTAAGGAAAAAAACCCTTCTGTAATCAGACAGTAGCTGACACTGATTCTAAAGCTGGATGTTGTAATGGTACGACAGAGAGAGGAGTCGTTGTGTCGAGTGTGAGTCCTTGCTGGCGCTAGTGTTGCATGCTCACTGATCTGTTGCTAAACAATTTGTATAATCTCAACAACTTATTCAAAACAGGCATACGCACAGTTAGAATGATGATTGATAATTCAAAGCTTTTTTGGCCTGTCACAGTTTTTTAGCCCCATCCTCAAAGGTTTGTCCTGGTCTGGAACATAGTTAGATGTGTAACCATGCAGGTGATCATCCTCATCAATGGAGGATTAGGATTATATGCGTTTCTGATGTGATTTATTGATGGAAATGTAATACTAAGTGCAATGACACATATTATTATGTCAATAAACTAACATCATTCATAATGAAATGCTAAATAGCAAAACTAGTACTTCTAATTACAAAATACATGTGTTGTAGGTGTCGTATTTACAAGGACAATGATCAGCACAGAGTGTGACATATCTTATGCAAATTATAGGTGGTGACATAGCAGATTAGATTAAGATCACCCAGCAGCCTTTCTGACGCGTAATTGATAGAGACGGTGACGGGAGCGAAAGGCTGCTTGCAGGAGTAATGAGCAGTAGGAGACAGTCGCCCTGTGGGGACCACAGGAGATGCTCCTCCTCCTCCTCCTCCATCCCTGGACGCAGTACAGTAGTGTCCTCAAACAAGATCCCACTTCATTTTGCTTATCAAAAGTTAATATGAACATGCCCGCTCCAAGCCTAACTCTCTTATTCGCAGATGCAATTAAAGCTTGGCCGCCTCATTTCCCGGGTCATAATGATATCCTCTTTATTTCTGGCCCCCAACCCTCAGTCATGAACTGTGTGGTACAGCGAGCTCAGAGTGGAAAGCACTCCTGGTTTGACTTCAATGATTTACTTACCTTTGGTTCTTATATCTCATAAACATGGTTGGTTGTTGTGCTGAATTGAGAGTTTTGCTACTACTAAAGCGGATGGAGGCAAACGTAGTTCAGTTCATATACTGTATTTATGAGCAGATTTACTTCTAATCACAGAGCGTCGTCAGAACGTTATAGACTCCTGATCATTTGAGAGCATAAACTTGACTTCTATGGTGGTTTTTCCAATAGCAGTGTATTTTAAATCCCTGCGCAGGGTTTGGGTGGAAATGCACTCACCCTGATGCAACCTCCTGCTATGTGCGCGCTCTGTTGACTGGAGCCTGCGTGTCTGTTTCTGCCAGACTCCATTTTTAGCCGTGCATCTCTGTTCATGTCTGGGGATTCACTGTTTCCCTTTTGCAGCAACCATTGAGAAACATAAACAAAATATTGAACCGTGTCTGAGCTGAAATTCAAAAACAAACGCGGAGCCATTTAGAATTGTGTTGCACAGGGAAAAACAATCCTCAATCTGTGTTGATGACAAACAGCAAAGCGCTGGCACAGATTTAGCTCATAAAGTCGTGCAATCAATAAGATGTTAATCATTTGGACTTTAGAACAAGTTGCCCTGGTTACGTCCTTCCTCCCCTTTGTTTCACGGGTGTCAGACACTCTCAGGCCCCATGCTGTTCTCTAAAGAGACAGTGAGTCGCACCGCTGCCATGTGGGATCTCATTATTCTCCAGCAGCAGGAAGAACCTTTGAATTCATTTGCCATTGCTTATTTAACAGTCTGTATGGATCACTTGTTGGATATTAATTCTCAGTCCATCCATGGCTCCTTACATCACTATTATTACATGAACAACAAGCAAATCACTGTAATTCAATCCCACCAGATCCTGAAGCAGCTCAATCCTAAATTTCCTGAACATTGTTGATAATGTTCCGTTTTTGGAGAACTGCACACAAACAGAATACGTTGTCACGTTTGTATAATTTACTTACTGTAAACCTTTATTTTTATTGCTGCCAGTAAACAGGGCTTTGCAAACATTCTTAGACCCCTTGAACAATTCCACATTTTCATATATAACCACAAACATAAATGTATTTTACTGGGATTACATGTATGTGTGATAGACCAACACAAACTTGCACGTAATTGTGAAGTGAAGGAAAGTGTTTTCAAAGTGTGTTACAAATAAATACGTAAGTAAAGTGTGGTGCGTTTGTATCCAGCTCCCTTAACTCTGATACTAAAATCCAGCAGATGCCATTGCCTTCATCTAATTGGTAATTAATTTAATTTAAGCTCTGTATAAATGCAGCTGTTCTGTGAAGGCCACACAGATTGGTTAGAGAGCATTGATGAACAAACAGCATCGTAAAGTCTAAGGAAAACGCCACAGCTCAGGGACTAAGATGTGGAGAAGTTTACAGTAGGTGAGGTTGTAGAGAAACAACCACCTGCAGTAAAGTACTTCAAAGAAGCAGCCAATCCATGAATGCAGTTCAATTAACGTTTAAAAAAAGTTATTTGTAATATAAGTCAGTGGTGTAATATTTTTGTAATGCAGTTTGTTTTTTAACTGTATCATTGCCATATATTGCAGCTTACAGTCTGTTTAGGTTACTACTGGCTCTTTCAGCTTGTTGTTTTAAGGTTTTATGTTGAAACCACAGTGTCGCCTTCAGTGCCTTTATTTAATGTTCCCTGCAGCTAATGTGGGACTGCTCAGCATCAGGTGTGTGACGACTCGCTGTGATCGCCGGCGTGCTGTGACTTACAGCCGGCCTCACCCGTCAGAACTAACCACGCACCGTAAACAATCACCTCCTCGCCAGGCGTTTCCCCTGCCTCTCCAGCGTAACTGTGACTCAGCCAAAATACATTCGTCAGCCCACTCAGTGGTTGTAAATTTCAGGAAGCTTGGTTTAGAAGGCAGTGTTTGATCTGGTGATTGTCTCTCTTGTAAGTCGTAAAGTGTGTACGGCCAGAAAAGGCCAAACGCTTTCATTGCTTTATCTAGTGTGTGAGCGGCTCTCGCTTCTCTTCCCACTCTAACACGCAGCGTTTCCCTGTCTTTTTTTCAGGTTTTGTATGCAGAAGAGTGCCAAGCTGGTACCAGGGGTGACATTAGACCTCATCGAGAAGTAAGTGACACTCCACAGCCATCCTGAAACAAAACAGAAAACCCTCACATCATTATCCCGTCTTCTTCGTGCACGTCTCTCGCCGTCTATCTCCTGTCTTCCTGCCTAGCCGCGTGTTGTTTTCCATCCTGCAGGTATAATTCTTTGCCTTTGTTTCCCCCTCACTGCCAAAGTGGCAGTCGTTTGGCAGATTTAAAGCTCACATAAAGTGCACATTTCTTCAATCCACCTCTGCGTGCCAAGCGACTGAGCGCAGAGACCCCCCCGCTCTTAGGCGCCCTCAGAAAGATGTTAGTGCTCAAAATGGATGTCGTATCGGACGCTTTGGCAGGTGCACAGCCAACCGCTAGGATGGCTTTTTTGCCCTCCCACCATGTGTGGGGGAGACTTAAATGACACTTTTAAACCAAGTTTGAGTTAGTTGAGGAGACTGGGCTTTACAAGTAGTAAGTTAGTGAAAAGTAGACTGTTACATCTCTGCATAAAAAGTACATCTTGGTGGAAAGTGCCTTCAGGTGGTAAAGCTGAAGTCTCTTAATGACGTCTGTGAGCCATCGAGTAGCTGATTTCAGGCTGTCACTGAGAGCCAGGCGCAGTTCGAGTGTACCCACACATCTGTATCTGTAATTAGATTTTGGCTGAGGGTCTGGATAGAGGCCATTGTCCTGTGTGTCCTGGGGATTTATTATTGTTATTATTTTTGTGGTGCTTCTGACTCAAGCTGGGAGAGATTTTAATCAGTTGATGCACTTTTATTCTGTACTGTACAAATGTAGACATTTTGTGGTCGACAGAGAGAGTAGTAATATAAACGACTCCATCGCCGTAGTAAGGTGAACGTATCTTACATCTCGTATACGAACGAGGACCAAGTCTAGTTCACGGTTTTGTCTTATTTGTTCATGTGCATCATAAACTGCTCTATTGGTGTTGACCAACACAGCTGCAGCAGCTACTGCTGGAATTCACCCCAGACTGTGAACGCCTGTCCAGCAGGAGGTGCAGAGAGGGTGGAGTTAGTGATGCTCACTAACCAGTGCAAACGGAGGAACAGTCCTCCCTCCAGAAGAGAGGATGGGCTCCAGTAGGTTGCTGGATTGGGAGTTTTAGAACATGTCACAGGTCCCGGGTATCACCATTCTCACCTCGTGTGACTGTCATCCTTCACAGAACTGTAAGAGCAAATATGTGATAGTGTAACAATAGTTTCACAGTCTGTCTCCCACCTCAAAATAAAATTCAAAGCCATGTCTTCGAAGGTTGAACAAACTAGCATCTGAGCAAAAAGCGTATATTATTAATTCATATTTTCCAGCACGTGCACTGACACTGGGGCGTTTTGTCATAATGGACGGTCACGACCAGCAGAGGATGAGATGTTTTTCTTTTCAAGGAGAAATCCCTGCAGGCGCTAAGGTTAACCTCCCATCTGCAGGTCACTCCGCTGTTTTGCATAAGGTCCAGTGCTCCGCTCTGCATGTTTTCACGCCCATACAGGGTTGTACACTAAACGCATGGCAGCGAGGGGAAGACGGAGCAGCAGCGTGCCGACCTTTTCGGTTTGCCTGCATCTCGGCTGAAATTGAATCTGAGTTGTTGCCATTTGTAAACATTACTATAAAGCTGTAGTAAAATATCAATCATAGAATGTGTGACTGTGAATTAATGTGTAGAAATGTTGCAATTTATACAACCTAATAACCTAAATGTTAAAAAACTAAGTTTGGAACAAAGTTATATTAATTCAAACTTAGATTTTATTATTGGCACTTGAGGGAACAAAGCAGGAGGAAAGTTTCTGTGGCGGTGGAAGTGCTGATTTGGTTCATTGCTTGTCCAGCGTGTTGCGTAGAGGCCTTACAGTTGACTCAGCTGATGTCCCTCAGAGCTTAATAATGAATGGCCTCGCAGCTCATAAAACAAAAATGGATCCAAATCCATTTGCCATCTTACCCGTCTTCACGACGCTGGGCCAGCAGTAAAGCTCCAGTCAAGTGTCAGAGTGAAGCACTTTTCATAGGGAATATCACAGGAACAGCTGTTCTCTATAGATGGACAAAGAGAAAAACTAGAAGTGGAGCCATGGAAGGTTGTTAACGCGATAATCGTGTGTTTGAGGTTTTATATAGTTGATTAATTTTACGTCGTACGTACCCACCACCCAAAGAATATAATCAACAATGTATATTAGTGTAAATGAGGATTCAGCACCTTGACAGTTTTGTACTGAACGTTTCCTCAGTGTGTTTTTCTTTTAACCTTTCTGTACTGACCAGTTTCAGGCTGCATTAAGTTCATAGCAGTCATGTTATTTATTCGTACCGTCTTCTTCTTAGAGTTTTACTTGGTAACCGTGGCTTCTCTAGCACAACCTGTCAGCTGACTTTCTGTTTGTTTCCTAGCAACACCACCACCAAAATCACACCAGGTTGTTTTGTTTTTTTCTATGAAGCCCTTAATAGAAAGCTCCAGGGCTGATTTTTTTTTCTTGTAAAATGCGTCTTTGTGTTTGATCTTAAATGATATTCAGAAAAGCTTTTTCTTTTGTCATCGTTCTGGCTGTGTCCTCATTACACACGTGGCCGTGACCAAAAAGCTAATGGCTGCCACACTCAGCAACCGCTCACTGGCTACTCGCACCTTCTAAAGGTCACACACAGTTGTTGTAGAACACATTCAGCATAATGTGAGGTTGGAGTAGTTGTGCACTGTTCATTTGTTTATTAGCCTGATCGCTCCTCTGCTCTGCTCCATCTGTGCGTCCTTCTGTCTCCGCTTCCCACATACAACCAACACACATTCTGGCTGCGTCCAACCACAATAGCCCTTCAGAGGAGAGTCACGACGCACAGCTCGTGTGGATCTTACCTGCTTAGGATCCGCTTCGTTTCTCAAGCTTCGCTATCTCGCGCGCCTCGTCTTTCACACACTCGCTCATCCCTCCTCTTTCAACACCGTTGGTTGACCCCATTGTTCAAGAGTCTGCCCATCAGTGGGTCAGCTGCTGGTCGGCTCGGTCTTAACATTTATGACGCCAAGAAGAGATACTTTATTGAAATACTCTAAGCCCTCACTTCGCAAAGATGGCACAATGTCGGCACCACAGCAGCAGCTCTGCAAGAAATTAAACTCCCTGGTCCTGATAAGAACAAGAGCTTATGCCACTTAGGAAGGACTTTCTGACCTTCTTCACATCTACAGTAAGCTTCCATCCAACCATACCCACACCCCTGAGCCAACCGAGGTTAAGGTGCTTTTCACAAGGTGTGATAGCAGCCATTTACATTTCTGTCCTGTCAGGACACATGACTCAAATAATATACTACACTTAAAAAATGTATTACTATACATCTGAATAAAACAAGGTAATTCAGCACAATCTAAAGTAAAACAGGACTTGGAAAGTGTTTTGATCAATGACAGCTACCTTCAGAGTGTCTGCTATCTATCCATTTATTCATCCATCCACCTAGAGACCTCAAATACTGTATATGCTGGATACAGCACAAGACTGTGAACTGCTGAGTGCTCATTTATGCTGCTGACTTGCCAGACTCCCTTGGCAAGCACTGGAAGTGTTTAGGAGATGACTGGCCCTCTTCGTTTTATCCTGGTCTTGTACCTGCCAGCAGCTTCACAGCTGCTATTACTGGTTACTTAGAGGTGGAAATGGGAGGTTTAGGTCAGTGGGAGTTCACACACACGCTGCATGGAGTCCTAAGTAATTTGCTGTTGATTGACTTGACTTGCTTGCTGCCAGACCTTGTTGCTGATTATATATTGTAAAAGCCTTTTTTAATCAGTTAGAATTGGAAAAAAACATTTTGAGGGTTATTACACTTAATGCTTCTGTTTGTGGAAGAAATGTTCTTGGCAGTTTTGCACATTTTCGAATAACTGTGTGTGGTGACATTTGTGGAAAAGAGATGAATAGGAAGAAAACACTTTAGGATGTCATGACATTTTTCATCCCCTCGTGGCAGGCCCCTCTCGTTCCAACATGATAAACTAAAAAACGATTTCTTTTCATCTCTGGGTTCTAAAAAATTAAATTAACATTCAGACAACTTCTGAAACACCATAAGGTTTTGTGCTGATTGACTGCTCAGGTGTGTTTTAAGAAGAAGAAGCAACATTTCAAATGAAGGGTTTATTATTTCTACCTAAATACCTAAATGCTCTCAGCGCTTGGCCAATAGAAGCTCTGCACACACGAGAGTATGAGCACAGATGAATATTACAGACGGCTGTAATGTAAATTTCTTCTGCTGTGTTGTTATGATACTACCGAGCAAATGCCACTTTGCGCCCTGAGTCAGCTATGTGACATAGAATGAGTGCGGCTGACACGCTGCCATCTGTGTTGCATTGTGTGTGGTGCAGGATCCCTGGCAGGCTCAATGACAGACGCACGCCCCTCGGAGAGCTCAACTGGATCTTCACAGCCATCACCGACACCATCGCCTGGAATGTGCTGCCTAGAGGTGAGAACTTGTATCATGACATATGAGCTACAGTATTTATTTTAGTAGTTAGTATCTCTAACTGTTATGTATTTCATTATTATGACTTTTTTGTAGTTTAGACCATCATTTCCATTGATTATTGAAAAATCACACTCACCAGCCTAAAGAAATGTGATCGTCATTCTATAACCTTTTCCTCTGGGATCATCAGGTGTGAAAGATTCTGGTGATGATGACTGTAGTTTCAAGTCCTGTTGCGGTTTCTAGTTACATGTCACTTACTGCCTTGGTTTGATGAGTAAAGTAAAGTATCACTGCACTTGATAAAAATTAACATATCTGCTTGTGCTCATACAAGCAACGCAGCATACAAAGAGCAAAATGTAAGGAAGGTTAAAAATAGACTTGAAACTGTATTTACAAGACGTAAAAACAGTTTCAACATATCTAGGCAATGCTGAAAAATGAAAAAGGCCTGCATTCATCTCACTGGGAGCACAAATTAGGACACCTAATAAAAGCAATACAGTAGTGAAGCATCAGCAATACTAAAACTTTGAGAATACTCCCAGTGGTGGAAAACGGTGAAGATGTTGATATAAAACGCCAGAAGTGCAGTAAGGCCAGGATGGCTCCGCAAATTAAGATTAATTGTGTTTAGAGTGTCTAGCACAGTAAATAGGGAAATCGTTTCTCCCACAGCTTGGTGGTCATAAAAGCAAGTATGCAGTACATAGTGAAGCAAAGCTGTTTGGACAGCACAGACACACATTGGTGCTAAGTGTTACCTACAAACTAAGTTCACCCAGATGATCCGCACAGCGACACACGTCTGCTCTATGCAACACACATCCACTCGCACAACCAGAGGCCAACTCTCACTCTCCTGAGACAAACTGTATCCTGGCTAGAATAGCAATGTGACAATGATGATGGCTGCCAAAGCCTTTTAAACCCCCCCGGCTCTGCTGTTAATGAAGCAGCCCACATCAGAGAGAATCCCTGTAATGAAGGCGCCGCACACCTAACACACCTAATCTAAATCTCTCTCTCACACACACACAAATGCTTAAAGCAGTCTGATATGAACTGCAGGCACAAGAGATGTCAGGCCGTGTGTGTCATAAAATCCCCCCCACCCCCAACAACACACACCCACACAAACCTCCTCACAAATGGGGGAATCACAGTAATAGGCCACAGAGACTGGCCCTACATAAGTGAATAAGTAACTACATTAATGAGCCGATATGAATCTGCATATCGCCGTCCTCTGTGTTCCATAAGCACACAGCTACTAGTTTTCCTCTGAAGTGGCTGCTTTGCTCTATTTAAACTTCAGTCTTTCACCCAGTTTGATGTTCATCCACTCATTCGTTGTCCCATTTCCCTCACGTAGTCCTGTCATTATGTGGATGCCCTTCGCTCGTCGTTGCTTCTTTTGCCTGATGTCTCTTCTCTCTCTGGCTCTAGACCTGTTCCAGAAGCTGTTTCGTCAGGACCTGCTGGTTGCCAGCTTGTTCCGCAACTTCTTATTAGCAGAAAGGATAATGAGGTCGTACAACTGCACACCGGTCAGCAGTCCCCGTCTGCCCCCAACGTACATGCACGCCATGTGGTAAGTCTCCCAAACAGAGCAGAGGGGGCTTCCTCCTCCCTGTAGGGTCCAATCCAAGGTCCCATGGTTGCTGTTAAAGAACCAGCAGCCGGTAACGGTTAACATCGTCTGAATAAAGCAGAGACACTGCGCTCTGTTCTTTATGTTGTGATATGTATATTTAATGATTTTAAGTGGTTACTGTCAGAAAAGCCACAGGGAGATTAAAAAATGGCAAATGTGCCTCAGGGCTTATTTGCCCAAAATCTTTGGGCTCATTTATTCAGTGAGAAATTATAAAAAGGTTTACAGCTTTAAAACAGCTAATACTGCACCAATGTTTGTGTTCTTGTGACCATTTTTCTTATTGCCAAACACCATATATGCCACAGTGAGCTACAGTATTTCCTGCCCTACTACTGTAGCTACTTACCTAAAGACCTGATGGAAATATTATCCTATAACATCCTTGAAAATTTTATATACAGTGAAATCATAAGATGTAGATCAGTTTCAACTCTGTGCTTGTCATCCAGACACGTTTAGCACAGAACCTACATACATATTTATTTAGTCTAAGAAACATCTGCAGAAACAGAAAAACAGGCCTAACCAAACAAGAACTCAAGTTTAGTCCTCGTAGCTAAAAGCTGAGCAGCGAGGCGTTAACTAAGAATGCAGGCCTGTGTGTAGGCCAGATCACCTAGATAGCAAGATTTTACTGTGCAATAAAAACAATAAAACAATAAACTTCACAACATCTCAAAATAAATATTGTGCGACAAAGCGTTGGCCAAACCGTAGGAGTTTTATTTTGTGCCTGCACTGTGCTAATAGCATATGCATACACCTCGTTTCTGATAAATGTATTTTTCACAGTAGTTTTTCTGGTTTATTTCTTGATTTGCTACTATATGTATATCTATCCTTCTCAGCAGCCACAGTCAACCCAAATCCATTGTAGACACAATGTAATAGAAGAGGAAAATAGCTGTTGCTTCAACTGCCAACAAAACCTGCAGCAGAATCTTTCCACCTTGGATTGAAAGGAGCAAGATAACGTCTGTTCTCCGGGTCAAATTGAAATGCGTGTTGGACCTTGTTGAACATCCCAGACTGTGGGAGAAATGGCAGATTCAGGGTAAAAGCAGTGGACCTGTCAGAGGGAGAGTCGGTTTTAGTTGGTATAAATCACACAGCATGAATTCACATTACTGAAAGTAAATACAGAGCTAAGAAGCCTCCATGTTGTCCATTGACTTCACCTGCTCCTCCACACTGTGTAAGAAAGATCAAATCATCCATCTCCCTTTGGTCTCACAAAGACTTCTCCCACCATCTATTGTATTTCTTTCTGGTCTGCTATAAATGCCTCACTTCTTGTCTCCCACTCATTATCTGGGTGGTGTTGGCTGGAAAAATAAGCCAAAGAAACAAAGAACCACCCTTTCACTCTTTGCCTTGAGGAGTGACTGGTTGCGTAACGGCCTGGCATCATGCGGCTCCTTCCTCCTAGCAGTAGGCTTTCTTTCTGGCTCATACAAGCCCATTATTTTATATTGTGGGTATATTGGACTCTTTACCGCCAAAGAAACTGCGAGTTGCACTTTGTTTCACAGCGGCACATGCAGTATTAAGCAGGACTTTAAGAGTTCTGGAAACAAGAGTGAGAGGACAATAAAAAATGGAAGTGCCAGAGATAAAAGGCAAGTAGAAAAATAAAAGTTTAGACCAGCATGGGGGGGTCAAGCAATTTGGCTGCTTGGTTGATCGATGCCAGTGCCCCAACTCAAAACGGCAATTGTTACTCAAATGGTGCAGAGTAAAGGAGAGCAGATAAAGCAAAGGCTGATTATACCCTAGTGTGTGTGTGTGTGTGTGTGTGTGTGTGTGTGTGTGTGTGTGTGTGTGTGTGTGTGTGTGTGTGTGTGTGTGTGTGTGTGTGTGTCGCTGCTGAACGCTGTGCTCCGCAACAGCAACGCCGACACATGCACAAAGGTGAGGTTTGTAACTTCTCATCGCCTGAGTTGACGACGTCCGCTCTCTCCCTGTGACCATGTGATTTGAATGCTCTGCTGGGCTGTTTACCGCTACTTAAAAATGCACCACTGTAATAACACAAAACTCGTGAAGAGGTGATCGTTTCAACTTTTTGAGCTCGTCTCTAACTTTGTCTAATCAAGGCACAAGATATGACACTACAGCAAAAAAAGAAAAAAATATATTATTGTATGATAAGATTCGGATGAGTAATACAGTATTATACTGACTTCACACTGCGCTTTACAAAAGCACAAAGCCATGCACACGGTGTAATAGGCATGTCTTCACTTCATTAGGTGGAAAGCTTCAATTGTATGACATGAAAAGAACGGGTCCAGTGTGTGATATAGGGGGAGAAAGGAATATGTGTAGCAGTCGAGGAGTGGAAGCAAGAAGCAACAGCAAAGCGAGCATCGTCCCGGAACAGGACGTTTTTTAGGTTTTTTACATCCTGGTTCCAACGCAGCATAGTTCAGAAACGTCCAGTCAGAGGTTGATATGAGCGTGAGTTCCTCAGGAGGGCAAGTGCTTTAGACTTTTGCAGTGTTTTGCACAGTTTTGGCTTACATTTCCTCTCCATATATAATATAAATAATACAGTAACAATACACAACCATTCATGACATGATCTACATCTATATATTACATTATGACAAACTGTAATATGTAGTACTTAGTCACATTTATTTTACCACAACAACAGCGTAAACAACCTGTTTAAACTTTAGGTTCATGACTTATTTATACTTTCAAACACAACTGCTGTGTCAAGAAAGGTTGTACTGCATCTTAAAAACTGAAACCCAGCAAAAAGCAACCACAGACTTGATTTTATACTAGGTTTAATAGAAATAACATAAAAAATGTGATGGATCGCTACACAGACACAAGCAGAGCAGCAGGAGTCTTCGCTCAACTGATGTGTACCAGTCTGTATTTAGATTTTTTTTTTTTAATCAGGAGGCTTTGGCAGTGAAGTCTCGTAGAATGAGTAGCACCTGTTCTAAATATTGCTGTGATGTCTGTTTTGCTCAGCTGGTTTTTACTGATTTATTTTGTAGAATAATAAACGTGTGTGCTGTACAAAATCTCTCGCTTAGGCGCAAGTTGAACCAGCAGATAATGAAGTGTCCACGCGACATGTTGGCATGTTTAACGTTGTGTTGTTGACTGAGAGTGCAACTCACTTAAACCCTCTTTGCCTGAGTCTCAGACAGCCTAAACTCGTACAACACCACATTATGTGAGGACGCGAGTCGATCCCTGCCTCTCACTAACTTGGAGGAGGAAAAGCCCTATGAAGCCGCTGAGCTCAAATTGCTGGGAGCAGAGACTCGCAGAAGGAGAAAATAGAGCAGCTATGATAGTGTTTGATGAGCGTTACATAACCCTATGAATTAGATATGATGACCATGAGAGAGGCGCTGGTGTTTAAAAGGGATTAAAGGCTCCTTGCTGCCCTCTCCAGGACCTCGGGCTGGTTATCTGAAGACGTGTGTCTTCACAGGGAACAAAGACAGGAAGAAAGCATGACGTAGGGAAAATCCATACGAGTGTGAAAAAAGAAAACAAGGAGCCTTTTCAACTGCACCTGTTTTCAGTGCTTAAGGTCACAAGAATGAAGAAATACAGTAAATGTACAGTATATAAAAGAAGTAGCCTGATAGAAGTTCGCTGCAGGTCTGTTGTTGTCAGTGCATCCACAAGCCAGATCATTACAGAGGTAAAGTGAATCACATTGATTATCTCGTTACCATGGCATCTGTTATGTGGTGGTTCGTACTGTGAAGCGCAGCAAGTGGACAGTTCCTGGTGTTGGTTTGGTTTGGTGGAACTAGAGGTTCCAGAAAGCAGGTTCTGTGTCAGTGGTCCCTATGACAACAGTGATCCCAGAATGAAATGATGTGCAAGGACAGCGAGGGGGGGCCAGGCCTGAGCATCACAGGACTTCCCCTGGACATATGTGCATCTCCAAGATAAGATACAGATAATTGTTTGTCCCACAGTGGGGAAATTCAACAGCTACAAAAAAATATTAAGGTGCAAAAGAATGAAAGTGTGCGAAGAAAATGACCCATTATACAAATTTACCATTTTTACAAATACAAAATACTCCACATAAAGTCCCAAATAAAGATAATCGGAGATAATCCGCCCAAATAAACTATATCAGATAATCCGCTCTGTGGCTGTTTTTGCTGGTTGGTTGTTCAGTCTAACAGTGTGATCGGACTCTGGATCAGTCTCCACTGAAGGAGCTGCTCAGAGCCTTCGCTGTAGGCAAACTTCAGCGGGTCCATCGCTGTGCTCGCCACAGAGCGAAGGAGGCCGAGGATGAGCCTCTCCTTGGTCTTCATCAGATGGGAGGTCAAGCCGGGACTGGTGCCGTCTGGACCTGCAGCTTTCCTGATCTATCTATCAGTTCTCCCCTCACCTGTTCTGAAGTTAGGGAGACTGGGGAACGATGGGCTTGGTGTGGAGAAGACCGCGTGTCTCTAAGACAACTATTCTACTTTTCAGGCTCTGGATTTATTAGTTTAGTTTATTTTCATTGCACACTTAAATTATTCATGCAAAATATAGTTAAGTTATGTTTTGAGGCATCATTTTATTCAACAGCCCCTGCTGTATGTACCTGTAATTGAATATACAGTATGTTATGTTGAAATCAAGCTAATATTAACTGCCATAAATTTACTTCAATAAAGTTTTAATGGCTAGTATTTATTTGCTTCATTTAGTTCTTTGAATATGTTTACATATGTTACGGATGGATGATTGGTGTAAAACAATATGACAATTAATGACATCAAATGGAGAAAGCATCAAAGATGTAACCTGAAAATTAGTAAATCCACCTTTTTTGGCCCATCCTTTAGCTGTTGTAATTTTTATTATAGCTGTTATTTGAAATCTGTTTGAAACAATAGTGTCTCAAAGAAGTGTATCTGATGCGGATATCTCCCAGGTCATATGTTTGGTGCATGAGGATCATTGTTGACATTCTCTGGAAATTCAAATATCATTTGTCTGTGTGTATGTTTCTCATAGGCAAGCGTGGGACCTGGCTGTGGACATCTGCCTTTCCCAGCTGCCTACAATCATCGAGGAGGGTAGTTCTTCCTTCATAGTAAGTGTGTGTGTGTGTGTGTACGCTGGTGGTTCTGGGACGTCTAGCTTTGACGGATGTCTCTTACCCCGCATCTGGCCACCGCTGACGCTCGTAAAACCTCAAATGATTGTTGTTCTGTACCAGCAGCATCTATGACATCTCTATTAATCTCCCAAACACAGTCCCGTGGAACAGCACTGTAAAATGTCAAGTCTGATCATTGAGGTTTGAGTGTCAAATAAAAAAATATTTGCAGGAACCACTGGGCCTGCACTGTCAGTGTGTTCCTCATTTAAAAGACGCCGAGTCATTTTTGTGTGACTGTGTGGCAGCAGGCACAGATGAGGGACAGGACCACAGCAGCCACATTTGCTTTGTAATACAAACTAATCCAAAATGTAAAAAATGAAGACAGCTGGACCTTGTTCTGTAGCTTTTCCTGATGTTGGTGTGTTTTCTGGGCCTTTCTCTCCTCCTGGCCCTTGGACGTAGCCAGCTTCTCCATCTCACCCCTGGGAGCAGTTTTCTATCCTCACTCCTCTTTTCCTTTTTTTTTTCCACTTGGGCTGAAAACATTTACCGGCACCGTAATTGATCCTCTGAGGACTACTAAAGGAGATCTTCCCTCTCAGTCTTGCTCCTTCCTTCAGAAGCCTTTAAGTCTTCCCTGATCAGCTGTAACTGTTTACCTCAACTTACTCATCCTGATGTAGAGCTAGAGGAAATGCTGTGCAAATTTAACAAATGTTTGTTTAATTTCTAGTAGTTCGACTGTGCAGTGTCTGTTTACTGCACTCTTTACAACCAATCCCCTGTAAAAATGGAATTATTTAAAGGGTTTATTTGAACAGTGAGAGACACAAATAAATAATTTATAAATTAATTTGCATTTTCATGAATAAAATAAGTATTTGATCCCCTGTCAGTCAGCAAGATCTCTGGCTCCCAGGTGTATCTTCTACAGATTTCAATGATGATGAGAACGGTGAGGAACTAGTCAATGGTCTCAAGGCAGCTGGGACCATAGTCACCAAAAACAACAGTTGGTGACACACTACGCCGTGAAGGACTGACATCCTGCTGTGCCCCTGGTCCCCCTGCTCAAGAAAGCACATCTACAGGCACGAGTTTGCCTCTGTGATCGCGAACAAAGGTTTTACCACCAAGTACTAAAGCACGTTTTGCAAAGGGATCAAAAACTTAATTCATTCATGAAAATGCTAATTAATTTATAACTTATTTTGAAATGCACTTTTCTGGGTGTTTTTGTTATTGCTGTGTCTCTCACTGATGAAATAAACTCAGCATTGACATTATAGACTGATCATTTCTTTGTTAGTGGGCAAACTTACAAAATCTGTTCAAGCTTTTTTCCCTGACTGTTCATTAAAAAAAACCTTTGGTTTCTTTTTAACAATTTTTAAGTGAAAACAAAATACGGAAGTGAAATATCTGTGTCTTTATGTGATCGCTATGTCTGTTCCCTTCTTGGAATTTAATCTGCAAACCGTCAGTTCTGAGACTGTCTGTTACCTGCCTCTGGCCAACCACTGTCCACCACACCAGGATCTGCTTGCTTGTCTTCCAAAGTCTTCACTAATATAACACATGTGATTGCAAGCTGCAAAATTAACATGCATAGAGAATCAGTCGAATACAAATATTTCCTGAAGGAGACAGTTAAGTTCCACCCAGACCAAGCTTTAAGCAATGATTGTATATATCAAATGCCACCTGCTAATTTAGATGCGTAACTTGTTATTGTTATAGCTGCTGTTCCTGTAGTAGTATGTTCAGTATGTGGTGTGCATAGAGTTATGAAGCCTCATTTACTGTATGTGCGCATTAATTTAGCTATCCAGCCGCAAAGTGCTGATATTTTTCCCCTTTCCACATCCATCAACCGTCTACAATGCTGTCGTAATTCCCACTGCAATATTAACACTCGGCGTGATCAAAAACTCCGCGGCCAGCTGCCAATCAATCAGTCAGGCAAAGTGCCACAGTCGCAGCAGAGAGAGAGGAGAGGGAAGGTGATTATGATGGATCAGGATTTATGTCGCCACTGCAGTGCAGTGTTGCTCCTGAGCTCATTGTGTCAGGGCTTTTATGAAATGATGAGAAGTCACTGCCTCGTGTGTGTGAGAGAGAGCGAGAGAGCACCGGAGAGAATTAAGAGAATTAAACGCAGCTCCCTGTGTCCGTCCATCCACAGCCCAGTCCTTTCTTCGCGGAGCAGCTGACGGCGTTTGAGGTGTGGTTGACCATGGGTGTGGAGAACAGAAACCCTCCTGAGCAGCTCCCCATTGTGCTGCAGGTAAACACACGTGTCACGTTTTTGTTTCAAAGGCACATAAAAGCAAAGACTAGATAAAGAATAAAGCTCAGGTGAGATTTAAAACCACTGTGTTATATCCGTAGATGAGTTCCTCTCATAACCAAATACGGAAACTCTATTAAATTCATGACTTTTGCAGCTTGCGACATTACAGGCGTCTCTGCTTTGATATGATTTTCAGCAGCACATCCACTTGTGTAGCAGATACCACATTCCTGCAAGTATTGCAGCTGATAAACAACAATTCAGTGCTGCCAGGCGTAATGATGCACCACACACATCACCTGTTGATCACCACCATCAGTTGCAGAATATTGCCACATACTTTGGTCCCTCTCTGCTTCTTTCCTCACACAGATTTACAATCCACTGACTTGTGCCAATGATTCTGTCTTTTTCTGCCTTACGCTCACAGCACCTGAATACCTGAACGCACATAAATGCACATAAAACATAGAGGAAAACAAGAACAAGTAGTAAAAGCAGTTAGTCACTTAGGTTGGCAGACCCACCACAGTTTTCATGAGTGAATGTAATGTTATTTCACTTTCCATCCTCCTCTTCCTTTAGGCATTAAAGGACACTCTGCTCACTCTCTCAGCTCATCCCCTTAAAAGCATAACATTTACTGCAAAAACCTTCTGTGAATTGAGGATCAGTGTTTTAGACTGTGACCAGAGAAGAGTCCGTGTGTTTGCTCTAGTGATGTAGTGAATGCGTGGACTCTCATGTAAACCTTGTTGTGACACGTCTCTCCCCTTCCTCCACCTTGTATTCCTCTCATCACCACCTCTTGCCCACTGGGTGGTTCTGGGTTGTGGTGTAGTCTTATATTACAGTAAAGTAGTGGTGCGCCTCGGTCCATGTTGAATGGCAATTTCCTGCTGACTCAGCGCGCTGTGAGCCGCAGCCCATCCATACAGCAGTTCAGTGGGGAGCTGTTAAAGCGGAGGAAAAGGCAGACTGATCGGAGAGCGCTGGTTTGTGGGTGTGTGCGCATGAGGGCTGAGTAGAGGAAGCAGCAGTGGCCTTTAGGATTACACAACGTTACGCGGCTTTGGACCGTGAGGGCAATGTAATCTTAAGGCTGCTCCAAGCTCTCTGATGCTCTGCATTTTAGACACAACATAAATAGGTTTTATGCACTTTTAAGCTCACTGTTACATAAGAAGTAAGCTTTACTGACTGGCGTATTCTTAGAGGATTTACCACTTGATGCCAAAGTATAATCTGGCTGCATTTGGAAGATGCGCAGGGGCAACAGAAAGTCATCCATCAATAATGCACTTCAATGAAATGAGCAAAGGGAGGACAACAGGAAGGAGCCATACAGTGCACGGTTGTCTTGACAACAGCCATTTTATCCAGGAAGGATTAACAGATTTTACGAGGGGATTAGAGCATCTCTAAGTTTCAGCGCCGCGGTCACAGGAGCACATGCGCCTTCACACACGTTTGGCTTTAGGCGCCACGGAGGTGATTCAGATGTGCGTGTGCCTTTATATAATAACGTGACAGCATGAGCATGGCAGCTCGTACACGCAGCGTGATGATGGGAAGTGCTGACTCATCAGAGGAAAGGAAACTGGAGGCGTTGGGCAAATCAACAGAGACAAGTATCCATACACACATTTTCATGCATATTAATGTGCAAGAGCAGCATTGATCAGGAAACCTGCTATGATCAAACGGCACATGAAGGCAAATGTGTTATTTGAGTCACACGCAGGGACGTCTATGTTTGCAAACACAAGACGAATTGTGACAATGAGAGACTTTTTCTTCTTGCTTGTTGGATATTTTCTTATGGCTGCAAAACACACACGCTCTCATGCCCCTGCACCGGTCTTCCCTGGCCTCCTGTTTGTGTGGTCACCCTAGCAGACAAAAGTCGGCGAGGCGGCGACTAACAACGCATTATGTCGCTGGAAGAGCGTGTGTGGTGACCCAGGTTTCTCCATATGCGTGTTCCCACACTCACTGGGGACGGAGTAGTGCGTTCGTCCTGTGCTGCGTGATACTTTATAAGTGTACATGTTTTTATCACATACCATATGCAGCTTTAAAATAGTTCTTGGCCATAGCGTCCGCTGTTCTGCACATGTAGCACCTATAAGCACACAAAGGAACGTGCACCCACACAACCAGGATCTCCTTAAGAAGCCAAGTGAAATGGCAGCCAAGAGGACGCACCCAGCCGCCCACGCGAATGCCCACGCAGACTGTGTGTGTGTCTGTGTGTGAGTAAACAAGCGCCACTTGGTGCCGGTTTGTTAGCCGTAGTGGTGGGACAGCCACCTGTTTCCCTCCACCTCCTCATCCTCTCTGCCGTTTCTCCTGCTGTCCTTCCTCCTCCTCCCCTTGCTTTAATCTCAGGCTTCCTCTCCGACTGGCGGCAGCACAGTTGACCTCTAGACCTTTGTCCTTCTTTAGGTCCTCCTGAGCCAGGTGCATCGATTGCGGGCTTTAGATCTGCTCGGGGGATTTCTGGACCTGGGACCATGGGCTGTCAGTTTGGTGCGTTCAGCTTTACACTTCCTGTATGTGCTATTTGTTTTCATTTGGAAAAAGTGAAACATTCACTCGCATTATGCTGTAATAATATTGAACAACGTTTTGTCATTTTCTCTTTGTGAGTACTAGTTGGGTTTAGTTGGGGGTGGGGGGGTGGGGGAGTGGGGGTTACTTACTCGACTAGGTTGACGAGTCGCCTCACCTCTAATGTATATAAGGCTCCGCTGCTTCAACTTCAAAGCTTAGAAATGATAACCCTTTGATAGTAAAATAATTAGCTGACTTTCTGTGGAGTTGGACTGTACATCTGCACGTAATAAAGCCAGTGAATGGATTTTGGCATAACTAATCCAGATTAAGGCGGGATAACTTATTTTGATCTACATGTTGCAGTAGGTAGCTTTTCCATTTCTGCCCGTCTCCTGCTCAGTTTGCTTTCCATTCGCTGTATGCCCTTGCATTTCAGGCCACATATGTGTCTCAGCGGTCAAATTTTGACTGTGCCATTCATAGAAAGGTCTGACCTACACTGTAACTCCAAAATCAGCGCTGCGTTGTGTTTGCAGGCCCTGTCCGTGGGGATCTTCCCCTACGTGCTGAAGCTGCTGCAGAGCTCAGCCAGAGAGCTACGGCCACTGCTGGTCTTCATCTGGGCTAAAATCCTGGCTGTGGACAGTGTAAGTTACATAAAGCTGTGCATCTTGGAGCCTTTCTGTCCCACCTCTAAAAGGCCATTGTCTCCAAGCGTTTATTTTATCAGGAGATCAACAAAGCTGTATTAATGTTGCTGCACACCTTGAAGACGGATCAAGATAGATTAACAATTGTGTTTACTTTTATTTTGGAGGTTCGATTTTAAATAAAATCTTAGAAACACGTTTGTATTTTATTTGGATTGTTTTTAGCAGTGACGTTTAATACAGTACCACAGTCAGACTTTGCTCTAGACCACTTCACTTAACTGCCATTTTTATTTTGCAGCAGACTAAAACATGAGTAAACCTTAAAGCAGATTGCAGTAAGTGCCTCAAAAACATTCCTGAGAGCTTGTGAGTCATTCACAATCACGGATAATACAAACCAAAGTCGTATGTGCTTGATTTTAATTCCGCACTGCTCAGCCTTGGAAATGTTTTGAAGACGCTGCTGACGGGTGTCCTGTGTGAGTGGAGCGTGACCTTTCTGTCTCTCCATGTCCCTGCAGTCATGTCAAGCTGACTTGGTGAAGGACAGCGGGCACAAGTACTTCCTGTCTGTGTTGGCTGACAACTACATGCCAGTGAGTTTAGCTTTGTGTTCATTCACACGACACAGTAACGCATCATTGATGTCAGATCTCACAGGCTGGTTTTCTCTTTCAGGCGGAGCATCGAACCATGGCTGTCTTCATTTTGGCCGTTATCGTCAACAGCTACAAGACGGGGCAGGTACGAACGCGTCTGGGCCAAAGTCGAGAGTAGAACAAACTGATTTAGTCACTTACGTCCCTTCAGCAGGACCACAGTGGGTTCTTCAAGGCCAGTTGTCACTTTGAGAAATGGCTCCATCACCCTGTCTGCATTGCCAGGAGATATTGGTTATGTGACATTTTGTCAGCAAGCGTCCTCTTTATAAACTCTTTGTCCGGCCCGGCCACCTTCATGGTGACATTTTCTCACCGATAGTCACTTGGGCCTGCTCCTGGCCTCCGGTCTTCAATCCTAGAAGCCTGTTGTGTCTGGTGCTTATCAAATGATCCCAGTGATCCTGGGATGATGCAGCTTGTTGTTTTGTTCCACCCCTCCCTCCTCCACCTTCGCCCCCTGTCCCCTGCTCCCTGCAGTTATTTTTCTACTTGTCTACTCATGGCTGTTATTTAACTCATTCATTTTTTTCTTCGCTACCTTACAGTACTTTTCTCAGCGCTATATAATGGTAACAAATCAAAAAGCTGTACGTGCTCACAAGCTCTGAAACATCCATTCATCTTCCACACCACTGTGTTCTTAATGCTTCTACCTCTCTCACAGGCTTGTAAATAATAGATGATTGCCAACAATTACAGAGATACTTGCTGCCTACTCCACATCTCCATTATTTATCTCTTTGACTTTCAACAACAGTGCTCATTACTGTAGCATCGCTATTGTGCTACATGCCACAGCACGCCCGCGCCCTGATATTCTGGCTCCCAGGATTCTAGTAGAGCTGAGGGGACAACACAATCCCAGGTTGATGAATTGTTGGACACCTCATGTCACTAGTGATACGAAGGTTTTAGTTTTATTACGATGCGATCTGCAGAGATTGAGAAGGATTCTATGCACAATATTAAAGTCCATTTGTTTACAAGAAACTTTTAATGTTGGGCATCCTCACAGTGCAGAGCAATGTGGCTTTAGACTGGTTGCTTGTCACACACACACATTTATTTTCAATGTTTAGTAACAATACTGTATCTGCCTTTGTTTTATCAGCTATCAAAACAACCAGATCATAATTAGAATTTATTGTAAGGACATTTTATCATGATTCTGTTTTCCTTTCCTTTGTTTCCAGGTTTACTTCACCTGTTGTTATGATAAAACAGTAGCTGTACAAAAAGTAGCTGTATTCTGGTTAATGCATTTCATTACAAAGTGCGTGACAGTTACCCCACATTGGTCCAAGAATCCTTATCTTGTTTCTATACCACTTGGTCAAACAGTATTCACTCGTGCCTTGATGGAGATTAAGACACACTTTATTGCAGTACGCAATATTTGCACTATATGTTAGGAAGCATGAAGAAATCACACAGGATTTAAGTCGGTGTTACCACATGGAAAGATCAAGCTAAGTGCTTGTTATTGCTCTGCTCACAGCAAATAAGTAAAATAAAAGTTTCAAATGAAGGAAGCCTGCCTTTGCCTGCCTCACACCGTAATAGACCAATTACCATGTTTTCACAAAAGGGAGAGGAAGAGGTTGAAAGGAGCAAGTGCAGCTGCTGCAGAGCTCATAGGCTTTTGTCTGACACACTGGTTGAGGATACACCTCAGTGGTGACTAACCAGCTAATGAGTTTCAAGTCTGTTCCCAGCCTGCAGCCTCTGTGCCGCTCAGGAGGTTTACGCCGATATATGACACAGGTGTCGTTCACATGCACGCGTAGGTCACTGCCTCCCACTGCGGCACGTCTAATATCTAGTAGTTGGTGAGTCGAGGACAGTGATGGTACTTATTGCTTCTTGCCTGCAGTCGTTAAAATCGTCTTCCCTTTCCTGAACGTGCTCGTCCACCTTTAAACCCTGAACCATTTGCGTTCTCTCCTCTTCCTTACCAGGAGGTCTGTCTGCAGGGCAACCTAATAGCCAACTGCCTGGAGCAGCTGTCAGACCCTCACCCCCTGCTCCGTCAGTGGGTGGCCATTTGCCTGGGTCGCATCTGGCAGAACTTTGACCCGGCTCGCTGGTGTGGAGTCCGGGACAGTGCCCACGAGAAGCTGTACACGCTGCTCTCAGATCCCATCCCAGAGGTGAGAGGTCAAGCTTGTGTAGTCCCAGTTGTACTGTATCAGACTTTTACTGCTTAATCTCTCCTAGACGGAAACTCGATTTATTTCAATTTAAGTTGTTTTTATACAGTATTATCTCCTTGTATGAAAATGGGTTCGAACTAAATATGCACATCGGATCCAGATCTAAATGTCTGACCATAAAAGCTGCGATGTTTATCTCTTATCCGTCATTCATCTTTTGATGTCGGTCTACTGCCTCACTGCTCCCATACAAAACAAACCAGGTCAGAGGGCAGCAAAGCATGTTTTCCCCTCTTCTGCGCGTCTCTGTTTATACTAGTGTCAAAGTTCCAAAAACCAGACAAACACTGCTCTACAATAGGTGGGACGCTGGGGACGGACTGTGCACGACTACATCTGAGAGGCAGAGTTTGGCCTGAAGTTCACCCAGACACTCGGTGCCCTCACTCACACACGCTGCTTATATTTGCATGCACTCACACACACGTACACAAAACGAACATCTGTTTGCAGCCGTATCTCCCTTCTCATCTGGACAGACAGCTGCTTGGGCCGTAGGGTTGAAACAGGGGTCTGTGTCTACACACACACGCATTTTTAGCAGTGTTTTTCAAATGGTTTGTATGTTTTCCATCGTAGGTGTTTGCACTTTATTAGGCCTCAGGAGACTCCTACTGACTGATCATAACTGACTGCATCAAATTACAGAGAAACCGCACAATTGCAAGTAAATTATTGTATTTAAATGTTCTCTGTGGATGTTGTGTTGAGACACCTCAGATGTCATGTTCCCCAAAAGCCTTGTGAGATGATAAGTTAAACGAAAGAAAAACTGAAAGTAGAGGATTTAATTCAGTTTATGCAAAAGCCAGAACAAAGAACAGACAGAGCAAGGCGAACATTGTTAGCTGAAAAATAATTATTTACGTGACACGCCCAGAAACATTTCCTTCTGTGTGCTTATGAATGTAAGTAAGGGGGAGATGGATGATAAACGAAGCAGCCTTTCATTATGACTCTCCTATTTTCACATTTGATTTCAAGTCTGCGGTTTTATGACTTTCTTTTATTTCAGGTTATGCAAAGAAAATTAGAACCCGTTCATCTGAAATGCTTCAGATGATCATTATAACTGGAGCAAAGGAAACCAAATTACAGTCCGCCTCTCTACAGTCAGCTAATTTTGTAAGTTTGCCCACTAACAAAGAAATGATCTGTCTATAATGTCAATGCTGGGTTTATATACAATAACAAAAATATCCAGAAAAATGCATTTCAAAATAAATAAATTAGCATTTTCATGAATGAAATAAGCGTTTGATCCCTTTGCAGAACGTGCTTTAGTACCGTTTCTTGTAGTTGGCCACAAGGTTTGCACACATCTCGGGGGATTTTGGTCCACTGCTCTTTCAAAATGTAAGTTTCTAGTTTAGGTTTATTATCAATTCTGCCACATGTACAGTAAATACATACAGAGAAGTGAAATTGCGTTTCCCTCTGGCCCTGGTGCACACATACAACATTCCTTCTAAAATATATGACTATATAGCTATAGCTATAAATATAGCTATAGATCCTCTCCTAGTCATTAATGTTTTGTGGCTGATGTTTGGCAACTCGTACCTCATCTCCCTCCATAGATTTTCTATGGGATTAAGGTCTGAAGACTGACGAGGCCACTCCATGACCTTTCTATGCTTCTTCTTGAGCCAATCCTTTGTTGCCTTGGTCGTGTGTTTTGGATCGTCGTCATGCTAGATCCAAGCCCGACCCATTTCCATTCCCTGACTGAGGGAAGGTGTTTCTCACCCAACACTTGACGGTCCATGGCCCTATCCATTTGATGCGGCGCAATGGTCCTGACCCCTTGGCAGAAAAACACCCCTAAGCATAATGTTTCCTCCATATGTGACGGTGGGGACGGTGTTTTTGGAGTCATAGGCAGCGTTAAACCTCCTCCAAACGCGGTGAGTTGAGTTGATGCCAATGGGTTCAATTTTGGTCTCATCTGACCACAACGCTTTCACCCAGTCTTCCTCTGAATCAGTCAGATGTTCAGGGGCAAACTTCAAACGGCCTGTGGATGCGCTTTCTTAAGCAGGGGGACCAGGGGCACAGCAGGATTTCAGTCCTTCATGGCGTAGTGTGTCACCAACTGTTTGTTTGTTTTGATGACTATGGTCCCAGCTGCCTTGAGATCATTGACTAGTTCCTCCCAGTAGTTCTGGGCTGATTCCTCAACGTTCTCATCATCATTGAAACTCCACGAGGTGAGGTCTTGCATGGAGCTCCAGACCGAGGGAGACTGGCCGTTAATTTATGTTCCTTCCATTTGTGAATAAATGCACTAACTGTTGTCACCTTCTCACTCAGCTGCTTGGCGATGGTCTTGTAGCCCATTCCAGCCTTGAGTAGGTCCACAATCTTGTCCCTGACATCTTTTGGAAGCTCTATGGTCTTGGCCATGGTGAAGAGATTAGAATCTAGATTGATTGATTGATTCTGAGGACGGGAGTCTTTTATACAGGTAACGAGCTGAGAGGGCTCCAATGTCAGCTAGTTACCTGTAGAAGATACACCTGAGATCTTGCTGACTGACAGGTGATCAAATTCATTTCATTAATCAAAATGCAAATTAATTTAACATTAAAATAAAATTTTCTGCATTTTTTGCTATTCTTGTCTCTCACTGTTCAAATAAACCCAGCATTGACATTATAGACTGATCGTTTCTTTGTTAGTGGGCAAACTTACAAAAGCTGGGGTTCAAATAATTTTTTTCCTGACTGATTGTGATATACTGAGAAGAGAGAAAACTGAACCACGATGACCACTAAGACGTCCATCACTGATTGCTGAAATGTGGCACAGAGATGAGATGAAGCCTGAATTCAGACGAAGAAAAAGAGCAAAGCTTGCCTCCGTCTCAGTGACAAACTGTTCAACTAAATTCATTTATTGAAACGAGAAAATTAGGTTAAAATGTTGTTTACTTGCTTCAGGTGAGATGTGCAGCTGTGTTTGCTCTGGGGACGTTTGTGGGGAACTCTGCTGAGAGGACAGATCACTCCACCACCATCGACCACAATGTAGCCATGATGCTCGCCCAGCTTATCAACGACGGGAGCCCTGTGGTCCGCAAGGTCACTGCAGCACTCAAACGCACACAGCACTAAATAATAAACAGTGTCAGAAGGTCAGGACTGTTCTCCTGCACGATGGAGGAGCGTTTCGCACATCTGTCATATGTGAGAAACCCCCAAGAAAATAAGAAGAATCAAGAGTCCATGACTGTTTTTCTTGTGTGTGTGACAGGAGCTGGTGGTGGCTCTGAGTCACCTGGTGGTTCAGTATGAAAGCAACTTCTGCACGGTTGCCCTCCAGTTTATAGAAGAAGAGAAGAACTACACCGTGCCGTCACCAGCCAACACCACAGGTACGGGGACAGGACCAATCAACACCAGTGTGGTTTTAAACAGATTTTTTCAAGGGAAGTTTAAAATATTTTGAGCTACATTTTTTAAAGGATAATTTAAATTTAAGCAGAAGTTGTTTTCATTGTTTTATAATTATCAAAATAATTCAGTTTTTAATAAGAATGGAGTGAAGTTATGGATGTAAAACCAATCAAAGGCGTTGTTGGCAGAAAGCTTGTCTACATACAGGACCGTAGGAAATCACCTTCTATGTTTTCCCTTTAAACCGGGTTTCCAGTTTTTTGTTTTAAGATCAGTGTCTATAATGTAAAATGATTTCTAGCTATTGCATAATTCCTGTTCAGATATTACTTATGCTCATGGAAGCGCTTTCCTCTTTTTGCACCCAGAGCCCGGTAACTTGACACCAGTAAGGGACAGCCCGGCCATCCCACGCCTGCGATCGGTCAACTCCTACACCAACATCCGCGCCGCCACTACAGCCCGCAACCTGAACAAGAGCCTGCAGAACCTCAACCTCAACGAAGAAGGTAGGAAGAAAAAAAGCCCCCAGACAGAGTGAAGAGCTTTAATCCTTTTTAGAAATCTGTTGTGGAAATTAGATGTTTATCTACACAATTCCCATTTTTTGCCATATTATTTTATTTATTACATACTGGGGTGTATGGTACAGACCACATTTGAAACATTGGGAGTTTGAGGCAAATTTGCTTACATCAAATTAAATTTTAGGTACAACAAGTATATATAGTTTTACGTAACATTTAAAAATTATAAATCACTTCATGCTGTGTCTCTGTCATAATCTCATGTTCTGATGCAAAGACTTTAAAAGGTTAAAATGTTCAGGCTTTGTGGGTTTTTAAGCAGCGCAGTCATAACATCTACATCACATCAAAATAAGTTTTCTCATTGCTTATGTTATGATGCAGACAGGCTGCATTGCAGGTGTCTATGTCGTTCATGCTGTGAAGCGTTCATGGACACTACAGAATGTAGGCCATCTGTGTTTTGAAAGCTCCTGACCCCAGCAAAACAAAAATGTGGAATAATGAAGTCATTCCAGCCTGGATTGTGTCACTGCACATGCAGCCAAGTAACTTTCAGTCGAGCAGCTTTCACAGTAGAAAAAAACACCTTTATTTTCTCTGAGCTGTTGAAAGATTTGCTGAATGGTGGTGACCCAGTTAGTTTCATTCATCTAAACATGTCCACATTTGGATCATCTGTGAGATGATACTGTAACTGCCAGCCCTCTGCCCTCGACCACTGCCAGGCTGAGTAATGCAGTAAAGACCTGAATGAGGCTAAATCACAGGCACTTGATGAAGCACATAACCTTCCGCCGACACCATTTCCAATTCTCGTTCCCAGTGCTTATTCCAATGCGCAGCTGCGTTTATCATCAATAAGCACAGCGCTGAGTGCGTTTCCGTTCTCCACCAATCTCCATTTCCACATTTCATTCCGCAGTCAGCTTTCAGATTACGTGACGTTTGGGTTTGGTGCGAGTCAGAGCGACGGTCATGAGGAGAGCTAGTGCAGAAGATGACTAAGCCTGACAGCGGGAATGAACTTACGCACAGGTTCTTGTGCTCCTTTACAACCTCCAGGCAGAGTGTGTGGTTTACACACAGGCTGTGTCATAGATTTGTTCATTTTACAATGAGAACAACAATGAACTTCATTCATATGGCAAGTTTATAGCAATTATACTGCTTTTCAAATAAAATAGGGGCCTGTTGTTCTGCCTCAGCTGATAGATTTATAATGCTGGTACTTTCTTGTGGATTGACTGTAACACTTGTGGATATATGTTGTTTCTTTCATTCAGGAGGACCAGCAGCTTTTTCTCCTGGTAACCTGAGCACCAGCAGCAGCGCCAGCAGCACCCTAGGGAGCCCTGACAATGACGAGTACATTCTTTCCTTTGAGACCATTGACAAAATGCGACGGGTGTCCTCGTATTCTTCCCTCAACTCCCTCATAGGTAACTCCAGTGTTAAACTACATGCATTTACTCCAAAATGTACACTTAGCAGACACAATGAGAGAATACAGAGCTGGCTAAAACAGCCACCGCGTCTGTAGTCTGAGAACAGGACCCTGCCGCTCACTGCTGCTCAGTGACACAGTCAGCCAACACTGGAGCAGAGTAGAGTGAAGCAAGGACGCTGGGGCCTCACTTCCAGTTTGAACTTCCCGTGTCCTCCCGTCTCTGGGAGTCAGGACATGTCAGACTTCACATACTCCGTACTGAGAGATCATCAGCGTCTTCTCCTGTAGCAAGCAAAATATCCAGTTGTACTGGAGACTGTACAGCTGACAAAAGAAACAGTTTTGGCCTTGAAATGACCGATGCTGTTACTTTTCAGTTAAATGTTAAACGTGTTACTTGATGTAAATGTGGATTGAAGTGTACATATTGTACTGGCAGGAACCGCACTACAGAACCCACCATCTCACAAGTAAATATACCCAAAAAAGACTGAAAGAGACAAAATGAGAAGAAGGTTGTGATGGTAGCAAAGACAGAGATCTCAGACCAAACCTGGAGAGAGTGAAACATAAGGAAAAGCTCCCAGTTCAACAATGGAAGGAGTGAACTGTATGTGTAAAAGACAGCAGAGGGGGGGCAGCATAGGCCCCCTGAGCCACCGGAGGCTGTTAAAGTGCTTTTCCTGGTAGCCACTGAAGTGCTCTCAGGTGATCAGCGGGCTCCATCATGCGTCCTGACAGCCAGCTTGTGTGGAAACAAAAGCGCCATCAATTTACCTCCTCCCCCACGGGAAACGGGAAAGTGAAGCTGGGGATTCCCTTGTTCGCGCTCTTTCTTTTTTTTTGGTTTGTTTTTGGTAATTGCTGCTTTTCAAGTTACAAACCTCGCAGCCACCCACCCTGTCATGTCTTTCTGCGTAGCACAGTGTAAAACGAGTTAAAGTGGAAACTGGAACGAAAAAGGAAATTAAGCTCAGGAGAACAGTGAATGTGTTCTGGCATGAAAGTAGGTTGTGGTGCTACAGTATAATGAAATTTCCTTTTCAGCATATTTTCTTTGATTTGCTCCTTGAATGAATGCTAGCATACAGTATTTTAGGTTCACCTGGCTCAGTCAAACTCAGTTCAGCTTCACATCAGTCCTCTGGAGACACAGTCCACTTTCCTCTGTTCTTAAATTTGATCTTAAACACAGAATCGGGACGCACGTACGTTCTCACACTTTTTGTCGAGTGCAGTTTTGTCTCTCGCACACAGAGGTGTTATTAAGTATTTTCTCTGCCCATGTCCCTCTGTGGGATGCACATCAGGTCGTCGTCTAGTTTGGGATTTATCAACTAATAAAGAGCTAATCACGCTTCTGTCCAGCTGCTGTAGGATTTGAATTGTTAAAGCACAGGTGCCATGGGACACCAGAGATTAGATGCAATTAGATGAATTAAATAATGAAAAAACACAGCACAACAACCTGGCACAGCTCTTGATCTTATTACCCTTTTATGTAACAAATTTAACTTTCAGTGTTTATTTAAACCTCTTTTAAAGTCCCGGTGGGCCATTAACACTGGTGTGAGGTCCCCACGTAAGCCTATTAAGAGACATAGTGGTCTCACACTTTCTAAGGTGTTGCTGAAAATGAGACCCAGGCTCCCTGCACACTTGTTTCAAACTTCCAGCTCCCAGTGTATAAACGAGCAGTGTAGTGCAGAAGAACAGGTGTTGGCAGCGGAACTGAGGAACAGAAATGCAGAAGATGCAGATGGGGAAGCCTTGAGTATCCATTTGAACTGTTTATCCCGTAGTCTGAAGGTTGAGTCGTGGTAACTGGAGAAGTGCAGTTGCCATGACTCGACCTTCAGACAACATCACCTTGATGACTGCTAATCCCCACAGACCAATTTATCCTGCATTGTTTCTTATTCATTAAAGTGGTCTGTGCATATAGTGCAGCAGTTAAGAAACAATTGAAAACCTTCATGCAGCATCTCTTCAACACTGACCTGCGGGAAACCAGCAGGATAACAAAAGTGTGTGGGCGGCAGGACAGATTGCACAAGTCATTTATTGATTTAAATCGTTTGAACGTTCATTGTCTGCTTCTTCTTTGGAAGACGGTGGCTAGTAAGTACATTTTTTATGTATTGTTTACTAAAGGTTCCATAGTGGAGGAACAGAGACTCCATTTCCCTTTATGAAGCCAGATTCTGTCAAAATCGTTTCCACAGTTCATTCTGTTCATGCAGGGTCCATCCCATGTAGTTGATTTATTTTTTTGGTTCATTTAAAGCTTTGCATCCACTGGTGCTGCTAAATTAAAGTCTTCTCCAAACTTATTAGAATGTGTTATTTAGAGGAAAACTAATGTCTGTAGCTTTTTTTTTTTTGGATTGATATTTGATATTTCTACTGGACCAACTGAATGTATGAGATGCAAATCTAGCAGAAAACCAAAACATTAGCATCCTTTTTGTTTACTTAAAGTACTAAATCTTCTGCTACAAAGGTAAGAATGCATATTTAATATAGTTAAGATATATGCATATGAATAAAATGTGAGCAGTAGGACTGTATTTCCATAAAACACAAGTATCCAGTGTCCTGGCCTGACACTTGTTACAACTCTGGCTGTGTTCTGTGTGCACCACATTGAATCCTCTCACCGCCATCCAAACACAGTAACAGGAAAACGTTAGGCGTCATCTTTGCCCGTGTCTGTAAATGTGACTTTTTTGTTGTTTGTCTGTCTATAAACAAAAATTTAAATTTCATGGCAACGACCAAATGGCCAAATTAGATTCTTCTTCTGGGGCCTAAATGTTGTTTTCTAAACATTTAATTAGACTTTTCCTTGCGGGATTTCGCAATGATGACGTCTTATTCTGTCCTTATTACCATGCAAACCTTTCTAACTGTGAGCACTATTTTAAAATATAAATTTTCTCTGCTTTCAAACGTCCTGATGCATTTTTTATGTGCAACCATTTCAACCATTTAAGGCTCCAAAAATCGCATTACAGTGTTTAAAGTATTTTATGTCATCTGCCGGCGCTGGGGAGGGTGCAAAGCAGTGATGCAGTGGATTAATGTAGCCGGTGGTTAACATCTTTACTTCTGTTCATCCGTTTTACTGTGGAAATGACACAAGTGTCGAGCGAGGAGAAGGCACTGGTGCAGCATTCTGCCAGTGAGTAATGTCTGTCTTCCTGCTCCCGAGCGTAGCCCATGTAGAGCCAGTGCAGCGGTAATTTGTGTGCAGCCGTAATGTAGCGCGGCACTTAAATGGTAGAGGAACATTACTTCACATTTATCACCTGGCTGTTTACTGCGGCAGCTAGCACGCCAGCTAGCCGTCGCTAATCATGTCCTGGCCCTCAGGCTGTAGTCTAATCACCTCGCTCCCTTTTTGTCCCGCTCACTCTCTTGTCCCCTCACTTCTTTCATCACTCTGCATTTCTTCTGGTTTATTGTTATTATTATTATTCTTTCTTGCCTTTGTGACCTCGCTCTGTAGGAGACACCTTATTTAAAACCCCTGCTTAGTGTTTCCTTGTTCCTTTTCTTTCTGGATCTGCAGTCTTCTAGGGCCAAAGCTCAAAGACAAGGTGGAGGGAGATGATGGAACCTAAACAAAATGATCCTCTGAGGTCAACGTCAACCGTTTCGTTATGTCCCTGTGGCTCGTTGAGAGAGAAGAGACAGACGCGGGACATTTAGAGGGTGATCGAAGCCCTTTGCACTAAAGTGTGAAAAAGCCCCAAAGTAAGAGAGATTAGTTGTAGTTGACTAGATAAAAGATGCTAGAAATGTCGGGAGCCCTAAACAGAATGACATCAGGAGAAACTGGCAAGTGAGCAGACAGACGCTCGCACTAGGTAATGATCGATAAAGTCCATTAAAATTGAGGAAAATTGTCACCCCTCTCTGTAAAGATAAGACAAGCGACAGATGAACCAAACCACCTGACACTAGTAGAGACTTTCTGCATTTGTATTCATGATAACAGTGGAGCTGCGGTGGATGAGGAGAGCCAGCTGCCTGCGTGTGTGTTGATTAACATTTGAATGTTTTCCCTCTGCCACCTCAAAATCTCCAACTACTGCAGCAGAGGAAAATTACTGGGACGGGAAGCAAGATGCTGATGGGATTGTGCATTACCCTTGCTGTGATAACGAGCTACAGTGGTTTGTGGGTTGTTGTGTTTGTAAAAACTGTTGCGCTTGTGTGTCTTCTCCAGGTGTGTCCTTCAACAGTGTTTACACTCAGATCTGGAGAGTTTTGCTGCATCTCGCTGCAGACCCGTATCCTGAAGTGTCAGATCTGGCCATGAAGGTCCTAAACAGCATCGCGTATAAGGTGAGATGTGTGATGAGCTTTTTGAACGCTGCTGGATTTTGTTCGTTTATTATACACAAATATTCCCACTGGTAAATGAGTGTTCTTTCCTAATAATGTTGAGAACCCTAATATTTTAAGCTTTTCTAATGTTGTCCTCATATTTTTCTCCTCTCTTTATTGGTTTATTTTTCAATATCTCTCTTATACACAGTTATGCGGCAAAAAAAGATCCATTTCCAGTACACGCTCCTCACTCTCCCTCTGCCATTTTCCTCCTGCAAAAGACCATTACTTTTGTGCAAATGCAATTAAGGGACAATGACTCCCCCAGGCGCGGCAGTGCAGAGCAGAGAGTCTGCTGTAACTTAAG